>QXEO01000120.1:0-1200000 GCA_007115705.1 Dactylis glomerata | reverse complement strand
GGAATGTGATGAGGCGAAAGAGCAGTGGCGTGCGGGTGGAGGGGGCTAAGGTCGGGTAAGGCAGGAAAGGGATATGAAGAGATGGTGAGCTCTGGTTGGCATGGTACAGGTCAGGGTTATATAATTTTGCAATGCATCGTGGATCAAGATTGGGTGTGCTTTGGCTATGTGGCCGATCTTGAAACAAGAAACCAAAGGAAATAGTTAGTTCTGATCAACTTAAAAGTTTTATACATGATTGGCTTTTTACTATATGGACTTGAAAAGAAATCTCTTAGTTTGGATACAACTGTAAGTACGTTCACATATTTCATTTGCTCCAAATATGTGTTTGCACAATCTGTATTAACTGCAACATGGCTTGCACGTGTACGATTAGTGACAACATTGTGTATCTTTGATTGCATTCTGTGATGAAGCAACTACTAATCAGATTTTTTTTTTATGTATGCTATTTGTACACATCAATATTAGCATTAAACTGAATAAGATATATCTAGCATAAAATTACGTGCACTATTACTAGTTTGCTTAAAAGGACAAAGTTTAATCCATTTTAGATGTAACTTAAGAGAAATTAACTAGTGGGATATTAGATAGCAACAATTGGACATCGCTGTTTGACAGCTATATGGACAAATGTCTTCATTCTTACTATAAATTAGTTTAGCGCTGGTGATCTTGAAAAATCGCCTTACAGCAAGTATAGTGCCATAGGCTTAGGTTCTTGTGTGCACACAAAGAGGGCACATACCCTCCTAGGAAACTTGTAATGTGGTTTCTTACCTTGAAGCATCAACTCGACCATACTTATACTCTGCAAGGCCAGCTTCTAAAAGAGCAACTGAGACTAAAGTAGAGCCTTCTCCATCACATAAAAAAGAACCCCAGTAGCTAGAAACCCTTTCAAGTTCACCAAAGTGGGTCAACATTTTGTTTTTGTGGACCTGTACTTGATCAAACAAAGAGGATGATAGCTCATCCAAAATATTCTGCTGGGACATGGATAATCTACACAACCACCATGATACACTCCAAATATCAGAGTCAAGAATCTTTATGCTTGTCAACATAAGTTCCGCAAAGACAATGAACTGCAAAACAATAAGATAAAAGCTAAGATTGTTCAATAACATACAATGTATATACACATACATGTTAACAATGTATAAACATGTAATTTACATTGTTAGATGACTAGTAATTTACTACATGTAAATACTAGTGTAATCGGGCTGTAATTTGTCCCAATTAAAACAAAACAAGCAATTGCCCAATCAATTTACCATGCATGCAATGGACAAAAAATCGAGTGTTGACGAAATGAAAAACACTCGTCTGTTAAATACCAAAAGTGAATATTTTCTCAATTTAAGTCAAGAATCAATCACATGTACCAATGGACAAAAAGATCATATGGAACAGCAACAGTGCTGACATCCAATCATATGTACCAATACTCCCCCTCCAACCCAAAATGAGAGGTATTCTTATTTGTTAAGGAGAAAATTTGACCAACAGTTACTCCAGTAATACATAGCCTGTCTTAAAGAATCAAACAATGCCTCTCATTTGGGATGGAGGGAATACTGCATTAAATTGAATTACTAAATACTGCAATAATTCAATTTACTAAACACTAGCAATTGTGCATGTGCCAATTTGTATAAAGCAAAAGGTACAGTAGCCTACTTAGCACTACTTTGCATGTCCATAGCCATATCTCCGTCTAGTGTAAGTAGAAATATCATGTCATTGTCATTGTGTGTTAAATACATGTTATGTGTGCAAAGTTGACTAATTCGGACAGCTCAAGCTGCATCGTAGATGGTTAAATCCGTGAAGTGAGCTAACAATGATCTATATTATTGCTCATAAATAAACCTGCTGCTTCATACCCAACATCCATATCCAAACCCATACCCACATTATTTGGGTAGGGTATGGACAAACACACATTACCCATTGTAAGCTGGATACTACCCAATTATTTTGGGTATGGATAATCTAGAAAAATATGGGTATGGGTGATTTTGGGTTTGGATTTGGATAACCGATACCTTACCCAACTGCAGCTATACTCATAAAGAAACCTATCGTCTCAGTGTGTTACCAATTTATGAGTTATTTCAGCATAAAGCAACTGTCGGGACAGATCATAGAAAAGGTGCAAGTACAGTAAAAAAATAAAACTGAAAGAAACGCCAATACAGTAAAATGTGAGTGGACAGATAAATGAGTAAGCCACCTGAAAATATATACCTGCAAGAGCAAGAACTTCCCATGAACATGGGAACCAAAAGAAGATAAATGATCTGAAGCCCATGCCTCCCACTTGCCTCCAAGAACACTACACCCTTCATCCAATGATGAACTCCAGAAAGGGAAGAATTTCCCATGAACATGGGAATCAAAACAAGCTACATGATCAGAAGCCCATTTATCCTGATTGCCTCCAGGATCACTGTACCGCCTTTCTTCCAGTGATAGTGTACAGAAAGGAAAGGGGGGATATTTTTTTGAAGGCCTGCAAATAGTTTATGTGAAACAAACTCATATAATTATGGGAAAATTTGCTACAGGACACCGTTATTTTTGTTGTTTGCTGAAATACACTGCCCAATTGTGTCTTTGCCAGAACATACTGTGTTGCCAAAAACAAAAAATGCACATTTTCTTCAAAACCAGTCATCTCAAACAAAAGTGTCAATCTTTCTGTTTTTGGAAATACGGTGTGTTCTGGCAAATGTGTCACAAAATTATAATGGTACCTGGCAAAGACACAATCAAATCAGGCAGTGTATTTTGGCAAAGGCCAAACAATAACACTGCCTTGTAGCAAAATTTTCCCAATAATTAGCGACACTAGCATCTACTAGCGAATTTTCAAATGACAACAAGTTGAACAATCGAATAGCAGTCTCCATTAGATATGGCATTTCACGAGATAAACATAGTAATTCAGGCATGATACAAAAAGTTTGTATAAAACAAATACAGATAAAGTATTAGCTCTTAACCATCGGTGGGGCCGTCTTGCTGCCTCCAACGGGCGTGGACGTGTGGCACACTACAAGGCAGGACGATGTGATGTGTGGTTTCCTCCGGGTTAACCCAATCATTTTCCTAACCAAAATAGGATTGCTGACTCGTTAGCTAATTTATCTAGAGATGAGCACCTAACCGACCTGTAGTTGCAGGATGCTCCGATGTGTATTGCAGACCTAATGGCTGCTGAGTGCAATCCTATAAGTGGGCATAAAGTTCCCATCATCTTCGCAAGAAAAGAATAAGTCTGGAGGGTTGATGAATACACTAAATGAAGTTTTTATACAGGAAAGTCGCAAGTTTGTTGGGCAACTAAGCTCACAAGTAATTGAATTACCAATTCAAAACTTTAAAAGCCTGGCAACCATAAGGCTGAAAAGGTTTTCCAGCACTACACATAATGACATGCTGTAGAAAAAATGTTCAGCTTTAACAACTCACCCTGTAATGTTCTGCTGCGTGAATGCGAGCAGCGCGGCCACCCCTGCGGCGAGAACAAGCGTGCACCTGCACTCGAACCCCTCGTCCGCCGCCCCTCCGACATCCCCCCGAAGGAACACCTCGGCAACGGCAGCTATGTCGTCGTACAACTGCGCAGGGGAGTCATGGGCAGCCTCGTTTGAGGCAGAGACGCGGAGGATGTGCGGGACAGCGAAGGCGAGCGCAGCCGCATAGTCCCCGAGCTCGACAGCGGCGAGGGCGGAGGCGGCGACGGGGCCTAGCGGATGGGCTGGGGGTGGTGAAGGGTGCTTGGGAGGCTGGGGTGGGGAGAGTGCACCGCAGGAGGCGGAGCTCCGCCGCACGGAGGAAAGTGGGGGAAGTGCTGGATGCCGCCATGGCGGCGGCTAGTGATGGGCTTGGGTTTACAGACCGAACGGGGTTCCGATGGAAGCTCTACTAAAACAGGGTAAAAAAAAAAACAGTTTTGGGCTCCAAACTTTGTGCTTTGGTCATCTCCAACCATCGCGTGTCTCATTTGACTGTTTGTGTTGGATTGTGGATAAAAAATTATTTACTTATTCGTCTTTGTTTGTTTGGGTCGGGTAACCCAATGGCCCGATATTCGTTTTTTA
This sequence comes from Dactylis glomerata, assembly GCA_007115705.1. Lineage (NCBI taxonomy): Eukaryota > Viridiplantae > Streptophyta > Magnoliopsida > Poales > Poaceae > Dactylis > Dactylis glomerata. The sequence continues at coordinate 1,195,879 of QXEO01000120.1, read as the reverse complement.
AAACCATCACCTTCATTTACAAATAATTTATGTAATACAAGGGAAAATAAAAAATATGCAAAATGTAATCCTAACTAGGGTCTTCTTTGCCGCGGTCACCGCCTACTCGTCGTAGTCGCCGTTCTCCCTATCAGGTCGACAACCACCGGCGGGTCCCAAGGAAACGGGCAAAGAATCATGGTCGGGCCCAGAGATGGTGATGGCGGGTGCTGGAGGAGCCTGGTCTCGCGGCGACTCCTAGACCCCGTGGCCCAGCCAGCTTGATGCGTGGCTGCTGGGTCGATGAGCACCTTCGCGCTCGATGGCCGACTCCTGCAGTTGCACCGCCAAGCCTTCCCACTAGTAGAGATCGATGAGCTCGAGGTCATCGCACGGTTTCTGAATGGCCTCCTCCTCTGTGAGCTTAGACGGCTAGTACGCTGATGCATCTCAAATATATTCACTTTTTTATCAACTAGAAGATTACCCCGCGTGTTGCAGCAAGAATTTCTTTAAAAACTTTTGTATAGAGCATATGAAATGTTAATTTGTCTATTAAAATTTGAAGATTCAATTGATCATAATATTTAAGAGCTAAATTTAATTAAAGTGAAATTGTTGTGTATTTGTCAACAAAAAATGGTGAAGTGATCAATTGTATTTCTTAAAATAATTGATGAGGTGGATATGTTGCATGCAAATATACACAATAATTAATTAATATTAGTGAGATGACATGGACAATTGATTGGCTAATATAGTGGGTGATGTGGATAGCTTGCATGTTAAGATAGAGAACTCAAATGACCTCTTAGTGGTTTTGCTTTATAAGAAGTATAGATTTGCTTGATATTTTGTCCGTAACTGAACCAACTCTTAGATAAAACGACCGAAACACGTTATTTTTAGCAGAAAACTCATTTTTGTCTTTTTCATACAGGTAACTACGGAAGTAAATTTGAGGAAAAAATATCATGAAAGTTTTCAAGAAAAAGGAGTTTGAGCCGAAGACGTAGACTTGGGGATCGACCCATGAGGCGCCAAAAAGGGTGCACCACGCGGGCCCAATTCCTAGATGCGTAGTGCAGGCCCATTTGGCCCTCGTGGCCCCTCTCGCCGAGCCCTTTAGCGTGCTCCTTAAATACGAGAAAAAACCCTAATTAACCCTGGAGGCACGAAGCTTTTCGTGAACCGTCACCATAAAAAACAAGGATATCAGGACCAGATTGGTCTCCGTCTTCACTACGGAGAGGGGGATCTTTGCCTTCATCATCACCATCGACTCCACGACGATCTCCACCGTCATGACTTCATTTCCCACCATGATGTGTGAGCTTGGATGAGATCAATCATGTAATAATGCTTAGCAGCTGGATTTTTTTATGCTTGATCTAAAGATATTCATGTATGATTGTTATTGCACCTTTGCTATGCTTAATGATTGTTACTAGGGCCCAAGTAACTTGATATTGGTACTGGACCTTTATTGCTTCATCATATATATATATATTGATCATTGTATTGATCTGTGAGGTGTTTTACCTGCTGCGATGTAACACCTGGGAACCCTAAGGTGACAGATGGGGAGAACGAGGGATTTTATGCTATAGTTTGAGGATTTTGTGATCTTAGAGTGTTAATGTTTTTTTTTGGATGACTTAGTGAAAAGGTTATCCTTAATTGCTCTTAGTTCCTTGATGGCCTCAGTAAAATGAGAGGGTGGGACAAAAGATGTTGTGCAAGTTCTTTTGTAAGCACATACAACTATATTTGATTGCATGTCTACTATCAACTGAGTTCGGACCAAGTGTTTGCTGCATATTTTTACATGTTATCTATAATACATATAAAGTTCATCCCCAGTAAAATGCATTTAATGTTTGCAAGGTTAAATCTGGTTGAGCCACGTCACCCCAATTACTCATGTTCGTTTAATTTTAAATCTATGTCATCTTCTATTCTTTAAAAGGCGCACCCCACCAGGGAAATTTTTTACGGTATGATGAAGCCACGTTATGTCATTGTTTTGTTTTTTGGAGCTCTTGCGGCAAGGGGTTTCTCTTTCCTTTCCTCTTCGTTTTCCCCACTAAAATACAATTATGCAGAAGAAACTGATGTCTTTTCATCTCCTTCGCCTTCTCTAACAATTAGTGCAGGTGTAACTAGGGATGAAAACGGAGCGGAAACGGACGGAACTAAGTGCTGCCACATTTGTTTTCATATTTTTATGCGGAAGCAGAAACGAATACGGAAACACCGAAAACAAATATGAAAACAGATACTTTCGGAAACAAATATGGAACGAATACGGTGCGGACGCGGACGATAAGCAGATGATTGTCGGAACCAAGAGACCACTTGAATCATGCAGAAAAACTCAAAAAAGTCAAGAAAATGGAAAAACTTGTGCCCTAAACCTGTCATGATTACTCGGTGTAATGGGGGAGTAGGGGATGGGTTGTTTTGACGGTTCAGTATGACAAGGTCATATATTGGGCCTGCTAAATTGGCCATCAAAACAACCATAAACGGAAATTCCATATTAGTCGGAAACGGAAGTTTCTGTTTCCGCATCTGTTCCACCGGAAAATGCCGTTCCGTTTCCGTTTCCACTTCCGTCAAAGAATTTCCGTTTCCGTTTCCGTTCCGCAAAAATTCCGTTTCCATTTTCATATTTTCATTCCGTTTCCATTTTTCCGCGGAAAAGTCGAAAAGTTTCCGCTCCACTTTCATCCCTAGGTGTAACGATGGAGTTGCTCCCTTTTTAATCACTGTCGCTCCCCATCTGTTCATTCCCGTCGTCTTCACTCTACACCAAAGATGTCAGTGTGATTTGAAGCCTCCATCATGGACTCTCATGCCGGTAGCAAAGCACATTGGACGAGACTACAATGGAACACTCGCTGTGGCCGCTGCGCACCTGTTGCCTGCTTGGCGAATCTGCTCAGTCGATGGGTACACCTTCTTTGCTTATTAGCTACTCTCATTCCCCTAGCTCTGCTCGATGGCATGGATTCTTGCTATGTCCGTTCAACTTTTTCATGTACCGGATTCCAGGTGTTTGGATTTAATCAGAGGAAGTTATCAAATATTTCGTCTGCACCGAATTTGCTGTTTTATTACAACACCAAAGAACACTATTTTCTTTTCTTCTTTTGTTATAGCAACTACAAGCTGAAGGATACGCTGCTATTCCTGTTCATGGAAAGTCCAAACTGGACGGAGGATGGTGGTAAGAATTTCGGGAACGATGCGTAAACCAGTCCTCTCACTCATCATGACCAGCTCCATTTTCTCAATCAGATTTGATATATGTTTGGATAACTAGACTTCAATATAGTTTGTGTTGTTATCATGTGTTGTTTGCAGGCAAGCCATCACTACAGATCCAACCAAATTAAATTATCATAGCATCACTGATTTAGTTGTTTGTAGACAGGCATAACTTACAAGTATGGTTTTTTTTCAAAACGGGGGAAGCCCCAGCCTCTGCATCAAAATGATGCATATGGCCTTTATTAAACTTATTAAGTGTCCGCAGACAACAAAAATCAAGTCTTACAATTCACGGGTCGCACAGAGTGGCCATGTGTATGAGCCAAAGAAAGATAATACAAGTTCGATGATACATCAATGGTTTATTCTATTAAGCGACCACCAGCCGCACCGGTTGAATAAATCCTGAGCTACCGTCTTCAAACGGTTGCACCCAGAATCCATCGCCTCCTGCTGCTCCTCTTGCTGGAGAAAAGACCACATACGGATCCAGTTGGTAGCCATAGGGATAACCTGCATAAAGGAGTGTTTTTTTGTCTTGTTAAAGATAAAATCATTCCTTGTATTCCAAATTGCCCAAATAATCGCGCAAACGCCCACTCTAATCTGAATAAGATCCTTCTTCGGAATGCCCTTGAGCCAGTTTCCAAAAAGGTGAGTAGTGTTCTTAGGCGGTTCCAAGCCAAACGTCATATGAGTATGGATTCGTTATTATCACAGAAGCAACATGAGTCATTACCATTCCAATTTCTCTTAATCAGGTTATCTTTGGTTAGAATAACTTTCCGATGAAGAAACCACATAAAAATCTTGATCTTAAGCGGTACCTTCATTTTCCAAATATACTTCTTTAGATATTTTGTATCATCATCAAGAAGATCTAGATACATTGACTTAACGGAGAAGATACCGGAAGAAGTCAAACCCCACACAAACATGTCTTTCTCGTCATTTAAATGAACTTGAAGTAAACGCTGCACAAGTTACAGCCATAACCTCCATCGATTATCACATAAAGTGCGTCGAAATGTAATATTAAGGGGATTTTAGTTCAGCACACTGGCTACCGACACTCCTTTCCTTTGCACAATATTATACAGAGAGGGATATTGATGAGCTAGTGACTTGTTCCCTAGCCAAATATTCTCCCAAAATCTAGTATCTTCTCCATTACCCATAGAAAAAGAGCCCCTACTAAAAAACTCTTCTTTGACCTTCATAATTCCCTTCCAGAAAGGTGAATCTGAAGGTTTCATAGTCACTTGGGAAAGAGATTTTGAATGGAGATACTTGTTTCTCAATAATTCTTGCCAAAGTCCTTCCCCATTTTGAAGATTATAAAGCCATTTTGCGAGCAAGCATTTATTTTTTGTTTCTAAGACTTCTATTCCTAAGCCTCCCTGATCTTTGGGTCGGCACAAAATGTTCCATTTGGTTAGTCTATATTTTCTTTTGTGCCCATCGCTTTGCCAAAAAAAATCTTGATCTAAAAAATCTAGTCGCTTCCTCACCCTAACCGGGATTTCAAAGAAAGACAAAAGGAACATTGGGAGACTTGTAAGAACCGAGTTAATAAGAATGAGCCGATACCCATAGGATAACAACTTTCCAATCCAACTACTCAATTTTATCTCAAACCTGTCCTCTACCGGTTTCCATTCACCATTTTTCAGTTTCCTAAAATGTATCAGAATACCCAAATATTTGAAAGGGAGAGTTCCCGATTCGTAACCAAACAATTGTTTATAATCATTCTCAACTTCCTTAGCTTTCCCAAAACAATAAATTTCGCTCTTATGAAAGTTAATTTTTAATCCTGACAGTTGCTCAAAGATCCATAAAACTAGTTTCATGTTTAGAGCTTTTTCTAAATCATGTTCTAGAAAGATAATTGATATGTCTCAAACGTATCTATAATTTTTGATGCTCCATGCTTGTTCTTACACCATTTGCTTAGTGTTTTGTTACACTTTGTGGCGTTTTTATGCATTTTCCAGGACTAACCTATTAACAAGATGCCATAGTGCCAGTTCCCTATTTCTGCTGTTTTTGTGTTTCAGAAAAGTTACACAGGAAATATTCTCGGAATTGGACGAAATAAAAGCTGAACGTCCCAATATTTAACGAAGCTTCCAAAAGACCAAAGAGGAGACAGAGATGGGCGAGAGGCCGACCTCACCACCAGGGGGCGCGGCCCGCCCCTGGCCGCGCCCACCTGTGATGAGGGCCCCCTGGTCCACTTCTGATGCTGCCCCTTCGCCTATAAAGACCCCCCGACGGGAAAAACCTAAACACCCGATCAATTTTCCAGAAACACATTGCGATCCGCCGTCATCATCGACCCGAGATCGGGAGGGTCCAGAAGCTCTTCCCGGCACCCTGCCGGAGAGGGGAATCACCACCGGAGGTCTTCTTCATCGCCATGCTTGCCTCCGGAGCGATGAGTGAGTAGTCTACCTTTGACTATGGGTCCATAGCAGTAGCTAGATGGTTGTCTTCTCCACCATGTGCTTCATGTTTAGATCTCATGAGCTGCCCTACATGATTGAGATCATCGTTATGTAATTCTACATGTTTGGTTTGTTGGGATCCAATGAATATTGGTGTTATGCTTGAGTTGAAGTACTGAAATTTATCTTTTGTTATCTCTATGTTGTTTATGATCCTGCATGCTCTCTGTTGTTAGTAGCTATCTTGGCCGAATAGTTGCTAGTGACTCCAAGAAGGGGTATTTATGCTCGATAGTGGGTTCATGCCTCTATTTAATCTGGGGGAGTGACAGAAAACTCTAAGGTTGTAGATGTGTTGTTACCACTAGGGAAAAAACAACATTCTTGTGTCCAAGAACATTCGTTTTGTTTACATTACACACTTTGCTTAATACAGTTATCTGTTGTTCGCAACTTAATACTCGTGGGGTGTTCGGACGATATCCCCGTGGGTGGATTATTAGTCATAGATGCAGTTGGATGGCGGTCTATGTATTTTGTTGTAATGCCCAGAGTAAATCTCATAGTGATCCTCGTGACATATGCACGTTATATTTATTCTATCAATTGCTCAACTGTAATTTGTTTACCCAACATGTTGTTATTTATCTTATGGAGAGACACCACTAGTGAATTGTGGACCCCGGTCCAATTTCCTTTACATTGTTACACTGTTTTGCTTTTACTCGCACTGTTTACTTTCTCGCATACTACTACTATTTTCCACTCGATACACTCAATCCTTTGTTTACAGCAAACCGGTGAGATTGACAACCTCATCGTAAGTTGGGAGCAAAGTTCTTGGTTGTGTTGTGTGCAGGTTCCACGTTGTTGCTGGTGCAAAGCAAAGCCCTGGATGAGGCACCTAATAAATTGTCCAGAGCTGTCGCGAAGCTAGCAAGCATCACCTTCTGAAGTATTGGATTTTTCCTACTGGTTCGATAAACCTTGGTTTCTTATTGAGGGAAAACTTGCTGTTGTGCTCATCATACCTTCCTCTTGGGGTTCCGAACTGGGCGGTCATCTACATCAACACCGCACCGCAATCAAGCTATTTTCTGGCGCCGTTGCCGGGGAAAAAGAAGACTTCTGCAAGGGGAGTTTCGCACGCACATCCTTTACTTTGTTTATTGTTTTGCTTTACTTTATTTTTGCTTGCATCGTTTTATAAAAAACACATAAAAATTAGTTTCCTTTATAGTTGTTTATTATGTCTAGTTTAGTTGCTACTACTATGTCGCCCGAGGAAATGATCTTCACTTTCAAGCAAAAGAGTGAAGAAAGTTTCAAAGAAGCTTGGTCTAGAATTTATGATTGGTATGGAAAAACTGAACCGAAAATGACTTTGAGTTTGCTTCTTAGTTGCTTTTACTTTGGACTTGCTCTTCGTTATAGATATGTGATGTCTATGCACGCGTCTGTTCTTGTACACAGTGTTGGGCCTCCAAGTGCAGAGATTTGTAGAGCAGCAGCAAGTTTCCCTTAAGTGGATCACCCAAGGTTTATCGAACTCAGGGAGGAGGAGGTCAAAGCTATCCCTCTCAAGCAACCCTGCAATTACGATACAGAAAGTCTCTTGTGTCCTCAACGCACCCAATACACTTGTCAGATGTATAGGTGCACTAGTTTGGCAAAGAGATAGTGAAATACAAGTGGTAGTGATGATTATAAGTAGTAAACGTAATCTGAAATAAATATCGCTGCAAGCAAACATGTAACAAAACTGAATGTAAACGGTGTGCAAAGCTTTGAAACAAGGCCTAGGGATCATACTTTCACTAGTGGACACACTCCCAACAAATATAACATAATTGAACCAATAGATACTATCATCAATATGCAACTCAAAACAGTTCTCCAATGGAAAACAAACACTAATCATGCGTAGGGCTACGAAGCACTCCTCAAAGTCCGTATGTACCCAAACTAGATTGTCCCACACTATCACCGTGAACGCACTAGATGGTTCCAACAAACACCAACATTTCATAGAGACATTAACCAAAAAGATACACATGGTGCACACACTAGTCACCTTTACACCATGATACAAGGTATCTCCGGAGAGTACAATAATAAAGCATAGGAGTAGCATAATATCTGAATAATAACATCTACCAATTCAACTAGATACAAAGCTTACGATCACATAAAGATCACATCATGGGAGAGAGAGGTGAACCACATAGCTACCGGTAGAGCCCTCAGCCCCGGGGGAGAACTACTCCCTCCTCATCATAGGAGACGGCAAGGTTGATGGAGACGGCGGAGACGACAATGGAGACCGATGGAGATGGCTCCGGGGGCACTTTCCCGTCCCGGCAGGGTGCCAGAACAGAGACTTCTGTCCCCCAAAATTTGTCTTCGACGGCGGCGGCGCTGCGGAACTGTTCTGGAAATTTCGCCGATTCCCCTAGGGTTTTCTGTCCCGAGGCTTTATATAGGCGAAGGGGCGTCGTTAGGGGGCTGCTAGGGCGCCCTCACACGTAGGGGGCGCAGCCAGGGGCCAGGCTGCGCCGCCCTATTGTGTGGGGCCCTCGTGGCCCCACTCTGTCTCCTCTTCGGTTCTCTGGAAGCTTCGGTGAATTTCTGGACATTCGGCTTTTGTTTCGTCCAATTCCAAGAATATTTCTTGTGTAACTTTTCTGAAACACAAAAATAGCAGAAAACAGGGAACTGGCACTGTGGCATCTTGTCAATAGGTTAGTTCCGAAAATCACATAAAAACGCCACGAAGTGTAACGAAACACAAGGCAAATGGTGTAAAAACAAGCATGGAGCATCAAAAATTATAGATACGTTTGAGACGTATCAGCATCCGCAAGCTTAACTCTTGCTCGTCCTCGAGTAGGTAAGTGATAACAAAAGAATAATTTTTGAGGTGACATGCACCTACACAATCTTGATCATCGATGTAAGCATTGAGTGCTGAGATCAAAGAACTTAAAACATGGGCATGAAAGACATAATCTTGATAGGAGAAACTTAGCAATCATGTTATAACATGAAAAAGAACACAAACAAAAGATCATGAATAATGAAACAATGAAAGTCAAACGTGTGTTCAAATCATATGGAAAAACATAGTAAATGGTTTTTAGCTTGTCCCTCATGGAATAGCAAAACATAAATTCATAGGACACCTTCAAGTTCAAGAGGGTGACTAGATACAAGTAATTTAAGAACAAGTGAAACCATAGTCATGAATCAATCAATGATAAACTTTGGGACAATGCACATTATACTCAGAATGACAACTATGCTCTCTTAGACGGTGCATAAAGATAGAAGGTGGTGACTCAATATAAAAGTAAAAGAAAGGCCCTTCGCAGAGGGAAGCAGTGATTAAACATGTGCTAGAGCTTTTCATTTGTAAAACAGAGAGATAAAAAACTGGTTTTGAGAGGTGGTTGTCTTTGTCAACGACTGGCAATGGGGTTCTTACTATCTTCCATACAAAAATAAAGCAAGTTTTTGAGAGAGAGATTGGCACTTTTGTGCTCTTTTATAAAGCTTGGCACTCCTTCCCACCTTTTTTCCTTTCTCAAACCATGGCTAACCGATTCCATCGGGTGCCCACCAACATTCACATACCATGGAGGAGTGCCTTTTTTCTCTTTTTTTTGGAATAAGACAATATGGAAGATAGCAAATCCGACCACTACGTCCCCATGAGCTGAAAACAGTGTCACAAAATGAGAAGTATTTTGAAGGTTTTTTGAAAGGTAGCACATGAAAATTTACTTGGAATGGCTTGCAAATAACATGCATAGGAATTTATAGTGGACACAATGGCAAACTTGGTTTTTGGGAGTTGGATGCACGAGTAGAACTCATACTCAGTACAAAATGAGGGCTAGCAAAAGACTGGGAGCGACCAACTAAGAGAGCAATAACGGCCATAATCATGCAAAGCGACAAAGCAACATTAAAAGAAGCATAAGATGGCATCAAAAGTCAAAAACTAAATGATCATAGAGGCTATAGGCGACTTATTTTTGTAGTCAACATGGTGTAAGCATGCGCCAAGTCAACCCAAATAAAGCATCAAAGGAGAAAACCAAATTAATGCTTCCAAATAATATAAACAACGCATGATTTTTTCAAAGGCTCATTAAGCAATCTCAGTCATTTGAGACAAGTCATGCTACAGCAAAAATCACTAAGCATACTATCAAAACGACATCAAACATGACATGCAAAAGTCTAAGCCACAGTCTAAACAAGCTCCTTTTTGTACCACTTTTTTGCATAAAACTTTTTCTCTTTTCCAACACCATTCAAACCTTTTTGAGGAAACTCTTTTGAGGAAAACCAACATATACCAGAGGTCCAAATACACCTTGATGCAAAGATAAAACAAGATCTGAACAAAAATCAAGGCAAAAAATGCAAGCTAAACGTAGTAGCAGAAAAAGAGAACACTCATTGAACGATAAGAGTGAAAGCTAGAGTGTTCTTGGCAAATGAAAAGTGAGTTCATCTCATCCAAAAGAAACATGATGTGATCTAACCATTTATTGCAGCAAACAAAACAAAAGAAAACTGAAAACAAAAACAACTGACGCTCCAAGAAAAATGCATAGTGCATGAAGCAATAAAAATATAGTGTTTTGAAAGGTGACCTGATTTTTGCCGATGAAGAAGGGGGTGCCTCGGGGGCATCCCCAAGCTTTGACACTTGTACTTCTTAGGTGTTTCTTGGGGTGACATCCCCAAGCTTGAGCTTTTGTCCATTCTTCATCTCATATCATCATTCTCCAATCCCTACACTTGAAAACTTCCTTCATACAAAACTAAACACAATTCTATTAGCAACATTAGTGTAAGCATAGTAATGAATCAACCCTTTTTTGCTTCAGGTTTCATCTCAAAACCACCAAATATAAAGCATAAACTACTGTAGCAACTTCCCCAAAAGTTCTGTGATCAAAAGAACTCAAAAAGAAAGCGATAAAGCGGCAAATACAAATATTGGCAGAAATCTGTCAAAACAGAACAGCTGACAAAGGTCGAATTTTTAGAGCGTTTTCTGTTGCTCAAATCAAAAAGTGTTCAACTAATGAAAGTTTGGATATAACCTGGGGCATATGCACAAGAAATCGTAGGTCCAAAAGATATACAGAGAATTTTCACGAATTTTTACGGTGCGGCACCAAAAACTGTTTCAGGACAGCAACATCCCCAAATCTTACCTCACTCAAATTAGAGGCTTCTCTTGGCACAACAACGAAATAAAAAGGATAAGGAGCGGTTATTACAGTAGTAATAACTTCCAAGACTCAAATAAAAGAAAAGTACTGGAAATAAAACATTGGGTTATCTCCCAAGAGTGCTTTTCTTTAACGCCTTTGAGCTAGGCGCAGTAATTTGCAAAGATGCTCATGTGGGCGCCATATAAGAGCTTGAGGCAAAGGCGTCATATAGGAACTTAAAGCAATAGAGAGCATCAAAAAGCAAATGTGAAAGATATTTAAATCTGAACCACTTCCTATGAAAAATAATCTTGTAAAGAGACAAGTCATGAAAGCGCAAAGCAAAAAGCATAGGAAGGCAAAACAAGTACAACTTCAAGAATTGCAACATAAAGAGGGGAAACTCAATATTGTTGAGATCCATAAAACCATGTTTCCCTCTCTCATAATAACTTTCAGTAGCATCATGAATAGAACTAACAATATAACTATCACATAAAGCATCCCTATCATGAGCCACATGCATAAAAGAATTAATACTCCCCACATGAACAATCATAGTAGGAGCAGATTCAACAGAATAATTATTCTCATCACCATAATCATCAAAAACAGGAGGCATATTGTAATCATAACTAATTTTCTCCTCAAAAGTAGGTGAACTGAAAATATTATACTCATCATCATAACCATCATAAACCAGATGTTTAGTATCATCATAAGCTAGAGAACAACTATTTCGCAAAGCATACTCATCAAACATATCATCATAAGAAGGAGCATGGATAGTACTGATGGTACAAAAATTATTAACCTTAGAATTGGTACCAAAAAGATTTTCAATATCAAAAGTAGAGTGCTTTTCCCAATCATGATCACTAACATAGGTAACAGGCATAGGAACATCACATAGGGGAGATAAAATATCATCAGAGCAAACTTTCTCCACTAAAGCAGGGGAACTAAAAATATCATGCTTAACAAAACCAACTTCCCCAAGCTTAGACTTTTCTATAGCATTAGCAATAATGGTGTTCAAAGCATTCATACTAACAACACTATTAGCATGCAAATTAAGCTCCAAAGGTTTTTCAGTTTTCTCTTCAAACACTTCATATCTAAACTTAGGAAAAAGACTAAAGAACTCTTTGTTTTCCATTAAGCCTAACTAGTGAAAATAAAAACAAGAAACAAAAAGATGTAATTGCAGAATCTAAAGGAAATAACTCCGAGCACTCACACAGGAGGATGCGAGTACCTTTTACCTTACCTCCCCGGCAACGGCGCCAGAAAAGAGCTTGATGTCTATGCACACGTCTGTTCTTATAGACAGTGTTGGGCCTCCAAGTGCAGAGGTTTGTAGAGCAGCAGCAAGTTTCCCTTAAGTGGATCACCCAAGGTTTATCGAACTCAGGGAGGAGGAGGTCAAAGCTATCCCTCTCAAGCAACCCTGCAATTACGATACAGAAAGTCTCTTGTGTCCCCAACACACCCAATACACTTGTCAGATGTATAGGTGCACTAGTTTGGCAAAGAGATAGTGAAATACAAGTGGTAGTGATGACTATAAGTAGTAAACGCAATCTGAAATAAATATCGCTGCAAGCAAACATGTAACAAAACTGAATGTAAACGGTGTGCAAAGCTTGGAAACAAGGCCTAGGGATCATACTTTCACTAGTGGGCACACTCCCAACAAATATAACATAATTGAACCAATAGATACTATCATCAATATGCAACTCAAAACAGTTCTCCAATGGAAAACAAACACTAATCATGCGTAGGGCTACGAAGCACTCCTCAAAGTCCATATGTACCCAAACTAGATTGTCCCACACACACACACCCACCTCAAATGGCTCTCCTCCCTTCCACCCTCCCACCCACCCACCTCGCCAGCTCCCATGGATTCTAGGGTTTTGACGCCATGGATGGTCTCCTTCATTGGGATTTATCTCTTGGCTTGGCCCTGGAGGATCAGGTTCGTCGTCGTTTTGGCTCCTCGGTGCACTTCTCTCCCTCCCCCAAGGCAACGGAATTCTTTCTGGTTGTCTCCTTCTCATCTGCTTCATTTCCTCTCACGGAGGAATCTGTGGGTTTTGCCCTTCAATGTTGTATTGGTGGTATTGCATCTCGGTTCAAGGTTTACAAGTTATCAGATCGCCGATTTAGATTTTCAGTGGCCTCGAACAAGGTTGGGCATTTCATTTATGGTCTAAAGGATCGGATCTGGCCGGATTTCATTTGCCACTTCTCTTTGTTTAGAGGAATTCACCCTCGGCTTTCGGGTTTTACCCATGATTTGGAGAAGTCTTGGATCTCAGATGATCAAGATCTTGTTATTGCTCAACGTAGCCCTACCAAACTACGTCCACGCCTTGATGTCTTACGTAATAGTGCTGCATCTGATCAATCTGGAGCTTCGGCGTTGGAACTTGCAAAGTTTGGTTTCATAAACCCTAATTCTATTTTGAGCCAGTCAAATTGTCAAAACAAAGTGACTTTTGGTAGTTTCTCTGATCCTATTATTCTGGATCATCTTGAGCCTCCGAAGAACAAATTTGTTGGTCTAAATTTTCAGAGGAAATTATGTGAATTCTTGCACTCGGACTCTTTACTCAAGATTCAAGATCTTCATCAAGCTGGTTATTCAGATCCGGATATTATGGACATTATGAAAATTCCTATTGTACCGCAGAGTGATTTGATATCGTCATTTATTCCTTATTGCTCAAAATGTGGTCTTAACGGTCACGTTCCAGGTGATTGCAAACTAAATTCAAAGAATTCTTGCTTTAAATGTTTGGCCCCTGATCATAATGGGCGTGATTGTCACCTGGGCTGGCGTTGCAAGAGATGTAAGGAATTGGGCCATGTGGCGAGATCGTGCTCGAGAAGACAACTTAATGGGCCTACTCTGATTTGGAGGGAAAAGACCCGGCTCGGGAAAAGAATTCAGGCAAAAGAGGCCGGGAAGATTTGGGTGGTAAAGAGACATCTTAAAGGCGAAGAAATTAATCTCCCGAATAATCGGAGCTCTCCTACCTCTGCCGTTTCGCCTCCTCTGTCTCAGACTCATCTGCCCCAAGCCGCCGCCATGGCGAACTTCCCTGTCAATCCGCTTGCGTTCCTGCCTGAGGGAATGACTGTTGATCACGGCCCGGCTAATCGGAAGGTACGCACTGATCTGGTTGTCTCTCCCAATGCGCCTCTTCAGAACGACAAAGTGTTGATTGCTGAGACCAATAGATTCATCCCTATTCATCTAAGGCACCAGCTCCGACATGATCTCAGAAATCTGTTAGAGGAAGGAGGATATCGTGTTTCTTCTTTTGATGATCACCCGTTTGGGTTGGGCACTTACACTTTTGCTCATACTCTGATGGCTGATGTTGTTCGTGGTCTCACATATGAACTGGATGAAATAACAATAGTAACCTCTGTTAAACACAATGCTGCAAAGAACATGAGATTAACTTCTTTTGGCCAGCCTACTTGGATTCTTCTTCTAGGTTTTCCTTTGGACTATCAGACTACATCTCATATTTGTAGTGCTGTTGAAGATTTTGGTCTGCTCTCTGTTTGGGATAATCCTAGAGGGAATAATAAGTTTGTTCTGGTTAAGGTGCACATTGTTCATCCCAAGTTTGTCCCCAAAACAATTGTTGTTCATGAACTTGGTGGATCTCGGTTCAGTTGGTCAGTGCCTTTGATTATGCTTAGGAGTTCTGACTGGAATGCTCATGTGCATGATGTCCCACCTCCACAAGAAGACCCTCCTTCAGATAATCCACACCCAATGTATGGGGCAGATTACACAGCTGAGTAGCTTTTCCAACAGCAACTGGCTGGCTGGCTGCAGCAGAATCAGCAACTTGGTGGGAACAACTATGTGCAGAACCAAGGGCAGCACACTCAGCATTTGCACTTAGCACAACAGAATGATATGCAGATTGCCCCTGTCCCCAGCAAGATGTTGGCAATATAGAGGCTGATCAGGCTCACATGGCTCATCCAAATCTTATTCCAACCACTATGGTGCAAGGGGTGCCTTTCCATGCTGGTTTTCATCCAAATTCTAATGGTCTGGCTGATAGTCCTACTCAGGCATACAATGACTCCATTTCTAAATCTGGCTCAGATATAATGGTACAGTACATGCTCTCTGCTCCTTCTGAATTCTACTCTGCAAATGCTTTACTGTTGGCCAGAGTGTCCCAAGCAAAGACTGTTATTTCTGCTCTGTTCTTGCCTAATGTGAAGACATATAACTCTTTCTGGTTTGAATCCCCTGTTGTCAAATTTGAAGCTCCACATCTGTATGAACTTTTTGGTGAAGCTTTGGTTTTTAAGCAAGGCAGGCCTAAAGCTAGGAAAATGGCTCTCCAGCAAACTCCTTTGACTGTTATCTCTGAAACTGTGGAAGAAACTCCAGATTGCTTGGAGCCTAGCTCTGCTTTGGTTACTGTGGGACAGAAGAGAAAGAAGACTAATGCTAAGATGGGAGGTGTTGCCCCAGATTGCTCTAATAAAGTCAGAAGAAGTGCAAGATGCAACAAATATAATGGATTCAAGACTAGAATAATTTTTGATGCAAAAACCATGAAGTCTAAAGTGAAGCCAAGGAAGATACCTTCTATTTCTACTGCTGATATGGTGGAAGACAATGGAACAGAGGAGGCCCCTCTTGCTGATCAGCAAATTGTTGTCTCTCATGTGCAGGTGCCTCCAATCACTCCTGTCCCAGTGATGCAATCTATTGGCATTAACCTCTGTGGAGTGCCCCCCAGAAGATCTCTCTCCCCAGAAGCTGCTGGCCAGCCTGCAGGAGGAGGAGGAAAATATCTAGCTAGTTCCACTTTTATCTTATTATGAATATTTTGAAGAAATGGATTGTACTTTGCTGGAATATTAGGGGTTTGAATGCAAAGTCCAAGCAATTGGCACTGATGAATGCTATAAATTTAAGTGGTTGCTCTGTAATTTGCTTGCAAGAGACAAAAAGTGTGATTTTGATATATCTTTTATAAGATCTTGCTGTCCTAGAAGATTTGATGATTTTGTGTATGTGCCATCTATTGGAGCTTCTGGAGGGCTCATTATTATTTGGGATAGTTCTATTTTCTCTGGCATGGTTATGCATTGTGAGCATTTTGCTATTTCGGTTTATTACACTTCCACTCAGTCTGCTCAATCCTGGACTTTAGTGAATGTGTATGGACCTTGCACTGGAGATCAAAGAGATGATTTTGTCAGTGGCTTTTTAATTTAAATATTCCTCCAGATGAGGACTGGCTTTTAGTAGGAGACTATAATTTTATTAGGTCTCCAGAAAACAGAAATAAGCCTGGAGGAAATGTAAATGATATGCTTCTATTTAATGATTTCATCAGAGGTCAAAATTTAACAGAGCTACCTATCCAAGGCAGGAAATTTTCATGGAGTAATATGTAGGAAGATCCACTTCTTGAGCAGTTAGACTGGTTTTTCACTTCGCTTCATTGGACAACCTCATACCCCTCCACTCTTGTGACTCCTCAGGGCAAACCAACCTCAGACCATATTCCATGTGTTATCACAATTCAAACTACAATTCCTGGCAGTAAAGTTTTCAGATTTGAGAATTATTGGGTGGCCCATAGTGGCTTTTTTGACACAGTCTCTGCTAGCTGGAATAAGCCTACCCATAAAAATAATAGTGCTGCAAATATCAATGGCAAGTTCAAAAGACTTAGATATGATCTCAAATTCTGGTCTAAATCGATTTCCAAGCTAAAGATTTGCATAGAAAACACTAACAAGGCCCTTTTTGAGATTGATAAACTAGAGGACTGCAGACCTCTACCTCTGACTGAACAAAACTTCAGGAAAATTTTAAAAGTCCATCTAGCCAGACTCCTAGAGTATCAGAATATTTACTGGAAAAAGAGATGCACTATCAGATGGACAAAGTTTGGTGATGAGAATACAAAATTTTTCCACTCAATTGCCACTGAAAGATACAAAAGAAACTCTATCCCTGCCCTAGTTGCTCCAGATGGTTCCTTAGCTACTAGTCATGCTGATAAGGAGGAGATTATCTTCCAGTCATTTAAACAGAGATTAGGCACCTCTGAAAATCCCCAGATGTTATTTGATCTGCATAATTTTGAAGGGTTTTGTAGCATAGTAAACAAAATTTTCCTACGCAACGAACAAGAAAGCCAAGATCTAATCTAGGAGATGTAATCAACGAGAGAGGTAGATGAGATCTTCATACCCTTGAAGATTCGCATAGCGGAAACGTTCAAGAGAACGTGGTTGACGTAGTCGTACTCGCCTTCTCCTCCTCGCGATCCGATCCGATCCTACGCCGCAAGTGGCGGCGCCTCCGAGAGTTGCACACGTGCGGTGCAGCGACATCTCCTCCTTCCTTGGTCCAGCAAGTATGGTGGAGAGATAGATTGGATCGGCAGCACGACGGCGTGGTGCTTATGGTGGAGAGTTTCTGCGGCAGGGCTTCGCCTACGCGTAGTCGCGAGAGAGAGAGAGGGAGGGCAGCAGGGGCGGCTAGGGTTTGGGTCTTCAGGTGAGGGAGGGCTGCGCCCCCTGCCCCCCCTTATATGGAGGGCTGGGCGGCCAGCATAGCCCCCTCCTCCAATCCCTAGCCGACTTGGATAAGGAGGAGTGGGGGGCAAGTTTCCCCCCCTTTCCTTATTTGAAGTTTCCTTTAGGGTTACCCCTTGGGCTTGGCCGGCTGGGCCTTAGGGGCCTTGTGCACCTGGCCCAAGGCAGCCAGGGCACTTCCCCTTAGGCCCACGCAGGCCTCCGTCAAGTGGGCCCACGTTGGTCCCACTCCGGAACCTTCTAGAACCTTCCGGTACAATACCGATAAACTCCGAAACCTTTCCGGAATCCAAAAACTGCTTTCCTTTATATGAATCTTATTCTCCGGACCATTCCGGAACCTCTCGTGACGTCCTGGATCTCATCCGAGACTCCGAACTAAAACTCATAAACCAATTATCCATTCTATCCTAGCGTCGATGCACGTTAAGTGTGTGACCCTACGGGTTCGAGAATATGCAGACATGATCTTCTATCAATAATCAATAGCGGGATCTGGAAACCCATATTGACTCCCACATATTCATCGATGATCATATCGGATGAACCACGATGTCAGGATTCAATTAATCCCGTATATGTATTCCCTTCGTCACACGATATTTTACTTGCCCGAGATTTGATCGTCGGTATCGCCATACCTAGTTCAATCTCGTTCACAGCAAGTACTTTACTCGTTCCGTAATCCGATATCACTTCGTGATTAACTCCTTAACCACATGCTTGCAAGCGGTGTTGATATCGATTACCGAGTGGGCCCGAAGTATATCTCTCCGACTTGGGAGGGACAAATTCCATCTCGATACATACAACTCAACAAGTACTTTCTGATCACCTGAGAGACACCTTTATTATCACCCTCACATAGGATGACGTTTGATGACTTCAAAGCTTTCTTCCGATACTAGGGAGTTGTATTATCTCATGGTCTAAGGAATACAATACATGACATAGGAAAAGCTTCGCAAAGATGAACACGATGACACGATCTAATTGCTCTGCTTTATTTAGGTCTGTCCATCACACCATTCTCCTAATGATATGATCTCATTATTAATTGACAACACATGTCTATGGTTAGGAAACCTTAACCATCATTAATCAATGAGCCAGTCCATAGAGGCGTACTAGGGACACAGTGTTGTTCATAAACCACACAAGTATTAAAGTTTCCGCTTAATACAATTCTAGCATGGAATATAAACATTATCATGAACAAGAATTATAATAATAACATCTTTATTATTGCCTCTAGGGCATAATTCCAACAGTCTCCCACTTGCACTAGAGTCAATAATCTAGTTTACATCTGGCAACAATCTAACACCCATGGCATTAAGGTGCTGATCATGTTTTGCTCGTGGAAGAGGTTTAGTCAACGGATCTGCGACATTCAGATCTGTATGTACTTTGCTAATCTTCAGATCTCCATCTGCTATATAATCTCGAATTATATGGAATCGGCGATTGATGTGCTTGGTCTTTGGATGATATCTTGGTTCCTTAGCCAGTGCTATGGCGCCAGTGTTGTCGCACAATATCTCCAGTGGGTCCAAGGCATTTGGAACCACACCAAGCTCAGTGATGAAGTTTCTGATCCAAACTCCTTCACTTGATGCTTCCGAAGCAGCCATGTATTCTGCTTCTGTTGTAGATCCCGCGATCACGCTTTGCTTGCAGCTTCTCCAGCTCACAGCTCCACCATTCAAAATATAAACGTATCCTGTCTGAGACTTAGAATCATCCGGGTCGGTGTCGAAGCTAGCGTCGACGTAACCTTTTACGACGAGCTCCTCGTCACCTCCATAGACCAAGAACATTTCTTTAGTCCTATTTAAATACTTTAGGATGTTCTTTACGGCTGTCCAGTGTTCCACTCCTGGATCACTTTGGTATCTGCTCGTCAAACTAAGAGCATTGGACACATCCGGTCTAGTACACAGCATGGCATACATAATAGAACCTATGGCCGAGGCATATGGCACTTTGCTCATAGTTTCTCTATCTTTTACCGTAGCTGGACACTGAGCCTTGCTCAATATCTTACCTGACAACATGGGCAATGAACCTTTCTTTGCTTTATCCATTCTGAACCTCTTCAGAACTTTGTCCAGATATGTACTTTGGCTTAAAGCTATTAGGCGTCTTTCTCTATCTCTATAGATTTTGATGCCTAATATATAAGCAGCTTCCCCTAGGTCTTTCATTGAAAAACATTTATTCAAATAACTCTTCACATCGTTAAGCATACCGATGTCATTTCCAATAATCAATATGTCATCCACATATAGTACTAAAAATGTCACCGAGCTCCCACTCACTTTCTTGTAAATACAAGCTTCGTAGCAATTTGAATCAAATCCAAAACTCTTGATCAGTTGATCAAAACGAAGGTTCCAACTCCGAGATGCTTGCTTCAGTCCATAAATGGAATGCTGAAGTTTGCACACCTTATTAGCATCCTTAGGATCGACAAAACCTTCGGGCTGCATCATATACAACTCTTCATCAATGTTGCCATTGAGGAACGCAGTCTTGACATCCATCTGCCATATTTCATAATCATGAAACGCAGCAATTGCTAATAAAATCCGAATGGACTTAAACATCGCTACGGGAGAAAAAGTCTCATCGTAGTCAACACCTTGAACTTGCCGAAAACCTTTTGCGACAAGCCGAGCTTTATAGACAGTAACATTACCATCCGCGTCCGTTTTCTTCTTGAAAATCCATTTGCACTCAACGGCCTTACGGTCGCTAGGAGGGTCTACCAAAGTCCACACTTGGTTTTCACTCATGGATCCCAATTCGGATTTCATGGCCTCTAGCCATTTCTCAGAGTCTGGGCTCATCATTGCTTCCTCATAGTTCGCAGGTTCGCTGTTGTCTAACAACAAGACGGTTAAGACAGGGTTGCCGTACCATTCAGGATTGGCACGTGACCTTGTCGACCTGCGAAGTTCAGTAGTAGCATCGTTTGAAGTTTCATGATCTTTATCATTAGCTTCCTCTCTTGTTGATGCAGGCGGCGCCGGAACAATTTCTGGTGCTGCGCTACTCTCCAACTCGAGAGAAGGTTCAATAACCTCGTCTAGCTCTACCTTTCTCCCACTCACTTCTTTCGAGAGAAACTCCTTCTCAAGAAAGGATCCGTTCTTTGCAACAAACACTTTGCCTTCGGATCTGTGGTAGAAGGTATACCCAATCGTTTCCTTAGGGTATCCTATGAAGACGCATTTCTCCGCTTTGGGTTCGAGCTTGTCCGGCATCAACTTCTTGACGTAAGCTTTGCATCCCCAAACTTTAAGAAACGACAACTTAGGTTTAGCACCAAACCAAAGTTCATACGGTGTCGTCTCAACGGATTTAGATGGTGCCCTATTTAAAGTGAATGCAGCGGTTTCTAATGCATAACCCCAAAATGATAACGGCAAATCTGTAAGAGACATCATTGATCGCACCATATCTAATAGAGTTCGATTCCGGCGTTCAGACACACCATTGCGCTGTGGTGTTCCGGGTGGCGTGAGTTGCGAAACGATTCCGCTTGCTTTAAGATGCGTGAGAAAATCATAACTCAAATACTCACCTCCACGATCGGATCGTAGAAATTTAATTTTCCTGTTACGATGGTTTTCCACTTCGTTCTGAAATTCTTTGAATTTTTCAAATGTTTCAGATTTATGTTTCATTAAATAGATATACCCATATCTACTTAAGTCATCAGTAAAAGTGAGAAAATAGCGATATCCACCGCGCGTCGAAATACTCATTGGTCCGCACACATCGGTATGTATGATTTCCAATAAGTCCGTTGCTCGCTCCATTATACCGGAGAACGGGGTTTTGATCATCTTGCCCATGAGGCATGGTTCGCACGTGTCAAATGATTCAAAATCAAGAGACTCTAAAAGTCCATCAGAATGGAGTTTCTTCATGCGTTTTACACCAATATGACCTAGACGGCAGTGCCACAAATAAGTTGGATTATCACTATCTACTTTGCATCTTTTAGCCTCAATGTTATGGATGTGTGTTTCATTGCTTTCGAGATTCAGAAGAAATAAACCATTCACAACAGGTGCATGACCATAAAAGATGTTATTCATATAAATAGAACAACCATTATTCTCAGATTTAAATGAATAACCGTCTTGCAATAAACACGATCCAGATATAATGTTCATGCTCAACGCAGGCACATAATAACACTTATTAAGGTTTAAAACTAATCCCGAAGGTAAAACTAAGGAGAGCGTGCCGACGGCCATCACATCAACTTTTGATCCATTGCCAACGCGCATCGTCACCTCATCTCTTGCTAGCCGCCGTCTATTCCGTAGCTCCTGTTTCGAGTTACAAATATTAGCAACTGAACCAGTATCATATACCCAGGCACTACAACGAGCGCTAGTAAGGTAGACATCAATAACATGTATATCAAATATACCTTTGATGGTGCCAGCCTTCTTGTCCGCTAAATACTTCGGACAGTTGCGCTTCCAGTGACCCTTGACCTTGCAATAGAAGCACTCAGTGTCCGGCTTAGGTCCAGACTTGAGCTTCTTCTCAGCAGGGGCAACGTGCTTGCCTTTGCCTTTCTTGAAAGATCCCTTTGCACCTTTAGCTTTCTTAAAGCTAGTGGTCTTGTTGACCATCAACACATGATTGTCTTTCTTGATATCCACCTCCGCAGCTTTCAGCTTAGCGAAGAGCTCAGTGATCGTATCAGTGGAACCAATTTGATTATGAGTAACTACAAAACCTTTGTAGCTAGGAGGGAGTGATTGCAGAACTCTGTCAATCTTGAGCTCCTCTGGAATCTTGTAGTCCAGTTGCTCAAGGCGTTGAGTGTAGCCCGACATCTTAATGGCGTGCTCACTAACGGAACTCCCTTCTTCCATCTTGCAGTTAAAGAACTTCTCAGAGATCTCATATCTCTCAGAACGGGCTTGAGTCTGAAACATGGTTTTCAGTTCCTCAAGTATCTCATAAGGCCCGCGGTACTTCTCAAAACGATTTTGAAGTTCCGGTTCCATAGAAAACAGCATGGTACTCATAATCACATCACAATCATCTCTACGAGCATTGAAGTCAGCAAGTTCTTCAGTTTTCGCAGTTGCAGCAGGGGTGTCACCTAGCGCTTTGTCAAGTACATAGGCTTTTTGTCCGCCAGCGAGTATGATTCTCAGATTGCGGAACCAGTTGGTGAAGTTAGACCCATTGTTCTTAAGCTTTTCTTTCTCAGCAAACACGTTGAAGTTGAAGTTGGACTTAGCCATTTGATCTACAACATTGCAAGTACAATTTAGACTATGTTCATGATAACTAGTTCAACTTAATCAAATTACTAGATGAACTCCCACTAAATTCAACATCCCTCAAGTTGTTTAGTGAACACGATCCAAATTCACCACACCTAATCCGATCTTCACGAGAAGAGATGTGGTTTCAATGGTGGACAACTCAGTGTCGATCATATCATTCATATGACTCATGTTTAACCTTTCGGTTCGTGTGTTCCGAGGCCATGTCTGTACATGCTAGGCTCGTCAAGTCAAACCCAAGTATTTTCCGCGTGTGCAAAACTGGCTTGCACCCATTGTATGTGAACGTAGAGTTTATAGCACCCGATCATCACGAGGTGCTTGAAAACGACGAACTTTCGCAACGGCGCCTACGAGGGGAGAACACAATTTTATCTTGATCTTTTAAGTGAGGAATCATCTTATAATGCTACCGTCGCGATCTAAGCAAAATAAGATACATAAAATGATAAACATCACATGCATATAATTTTATGTGACATGGTATAGCCAATCTCCGCGCCATGATCTCCATCTTGTGCGCGCCGGCATGATCTCCATCACTCCACCATGATTGCCTCCACCACGAATAGCAACTACAACTATTGCTAACTACTTAGCGATAAAGTAAAGCTATTACATGGCGTATAAGAAGTTGACACGCAGGTCATACATAATTATAAAGACAACCATATGGCTCCTGCCGGTTGTGAACTCATCGACATGCAAGTCGTGAAAGATTACAAAACATGATCATTGCATACAACTCAATTCATACTCATCATGTCTTGGGCCATACCATATCACAAAACACTCCCTGCAAAAACAAGTTAGACGCCTCTACTTTGTTGTTGCAAGTTTTACGTGGCTTATGGGAGTAGCAAGCTAAGAACGATTCTTACCTACGAAAAGCCACAACGGTGATATTATGGTTGCTAACATCCGATGTAAGTCCCATGACTACTATAGTGAGAGAAACTGACATCCACCAGCCGCATGTATGGAACAAGCCACACGTCAAGTGCGGAGCCGGTCTCGCGAACGCGGTCGCGTAAAGTTGGCTTGGACCGCTTCGATCTCACTATACCGCGCCATAAGAGATACACAACAAGAAGTTTGCAACAAAAAACATCAACGCCCGCAACAAGCATGTTGCGTTCTACTCGTGAAACACATCTACGCATAGATCTAGCTCTGATACCACTGAAGGGTTTCGTAGCATAGTAAACAAAAATTTTCCTACGCAACGAACAAGAAAGCCAAGATCTAATCTAGGAGATGTAATCAACGAGAGAGGTAGATGAGATCTTCATACCCTTGAAGATTCGCACAGCGGAAACGTTCAAGAGAACGTGGTTGACGTAGTCGTACTCGCCTTCTCCTCCTCGCGATCCGATCCGATCCTACGCCGCAAGTGGCGGCGCCTCCGAGAGTTGCACACGTGCGGTGCAGCGACGTCTCCTCCTTCCTTGGTCCAGCAAGTATGGTGGAGAGATATATTGGATCGGCAGCACGACGGCGTGGTGCTTATGGTGGAGAGTTTCTGCAGCAGGGCTTCGCCTACGCGCAGTCGCGAGAGAGAGAGAGGGAGGGCAGCAGGGGCGGCTAGGGTTTGGGTCTTCAGGTGAGGGAGGGCTGCGCCCCCTGCCCCCCCTTATATGGAGGGCTGGGCGGCCAGCATAGCCCCCTCCTCCAATCCCTAGCCGACTTGGATAAGGAGGAGTGGGGGGCAAGTTTCCCCCCTTTCCTTATTTGAAGTTTCCTTTAGGGTTACCCCTTGGGCTTGGCCGGCTGGGCCTTAGGGGCCTTGTGCACCTGGCCCAAGGCGGCCAGGGCACTTCCCCTTAGGCCCACGCAGGCCTCCGTCAAGTGGGCCCACGTTGGTCCCACTCCGGAACCTTCTAGAACCTTCCGGTACAATACCGATAAACTCCGAAACCTTTTCGGAATCCAAAAACTGCTTTCCTTTATATGAATCTTATTCTCCGGACCATTCCGGAACCTCTCGTGACGTCCTGGATCTCATCCGAGACTCCGAACTAAAACTCATAAACCAATTATCCATTCTATCCTAGCGTCGATGCACGTTAAGTGTGTGACCCTACGGGTTCGAGAATATGCAGACATGATCTTCTATCAATAATCAATAGCGGGATCTGGAAACCCATATTGACTCCCACATATTCATCGATGATCATATCGGATGAACCACGATGTCAGGATTCAATTAATCCCGTATATGTATTCCCTTCGTCACACGATATTTTACTTGCCCGAGATTTGATCGTCGGTATCGCCATACCTAGTTCAATCTCGTTCACAGCAAGTACTTTACTCGTTCCGTAATCCGATATCACTTCGTGATTAACTCCTTAACCACATGCTTGCAAGCGGTGTTGATATCGATTACCGAGTGGGCCCGAAGTATATCTCTCCGACTTGGGAGGGACAAATTCCATCTCGATACATACAACTCAACAAGTACTTTCTGATCACCTGAGAGACACCTTTATTATCACCCTCACATAGGATGACGTTTGATGACTTCAAAGCTTTCTTCCGATACTAGGGAGTTGTATTATCTCATGGTCTAAGGAATACAATACATGACATAGGAAAAGCTTCGCAAAGATGAACACGATGACACGATCTAATTGCTCTGCTTTATTTAGGTCTGTCCATCACACCATTCTCCTAATGATATGATCTCATTATTAATTGACAACACATGTCTATGGTTAGGAAACCTTAACCATCATTAATCAATGAGCCAGTCCATAGAGGCGTACTAGGGACACAGTGTTGTTCATAAACCACACAAGTATTAAAGTTTCCGCTTAATACAATTCTAGCATGGAATATAAACATTATCATGAACAAGAATTATAATAATAACATCTTTATTATTGCCTCTAGGGCATAATTCCAACAAATTTGATCCAGCCTACTCCTAGTCTTGAGGATCTATCCATTCCCTTCACCAAAGAGGAAATGGATGCAGTCATAAAATCAATGCCAATTGACAAATCTCCTGGACCAGATGGTTTCAATGGACAATTTCTCAAAAGTTGCTGGCATATTATCAAAGAAGATATTTATGATTTGTGCTTCCAATTCTATGAAGGCAATCTGAACTTGGAAAGTATTAATATGGGACATATTACATTAATTCCAAAGGTGCCCTCCCCAGAAGGAATGGGTGATTATAGGCTAATCACTCTTTTAAATTGTGTTCTCAAGCTAATTACAAAACTACTTGCTGATAGGCTTCAGAAAGTTGTTCTCAAGATAGTGCACAAAAACCAATATGGCTTTCTAAAAGGGAGAAATATTCAAGACTGCCTGGCATGGGCTTTTGAATTCCTATATCAGTGTGAAAAATCAAATGAGCACATTGTTCTTCTAAAACTAGACTTTGCAAAAGCCTTTGACACTATTGATCATGATGCTATGCTCAAAATCATGAAACAGATGGGTTTTGATAATAAATGGCTAGGATGGATTAAAAATATCTTCAGCTCTGGGAAATCGGCTGTCCTTCTCAATGGGGTTCCAGGGAGACAGTTCTTCTATAAAAGAGGGGTGAGACAAGGAGATCCTCTCTCTCCCCTCATCTTTGTTCTAGCTGCTGATTTGCTCCAATCTGCAATTAATAGGGCTTTCAGACAAGGCTTGTTAAAAGCTCCTTTCTCACCTGACTATGGAGCAGATTTCCCTATTATCCAATATGCTGATGACACATTGATCATTATGCCTGCTGACACTGATCAAGTCAGACTCATGAAGGAAATCTTGGAGCAATATGCTATGTCCACTGGATTGAAAATCAATTTCCATAAATCTTCCCTGGTTCCTATAAATCTAACAGAGAACTCTGCTGCTGTTATTGCTGATTCTCTAGGCTGCAAAATTGCCTCTATGCCATTCACCTACCTGGGTCTGCCCCTTGGAACTACAAAGCCATCTGTCCAAGATCTAATACCCCTTGTGGATAGGATTGAAAGGAGAGTTTCTGCCACCTTCATGTTGATGTCCTATAGTGGGAAAGTTTCATTGATCAACTCTCTGCTCACTTCTATTACAACATTTACAATGTGTTCTATTCAGTTGCACCCGAAGATTTTGGAGCATATTGAGAAAATAAGGAGACACTGCCTTTGGGTAAAGAAAAATGAAGAAGGAGAGGAAAAATGTCACTCCCTGGCTGCATGGAGCATGGTCTGTAGGCCCAAGAAGAAAGGAGGGTTGGGTATTTTAAACCTGAAAATCCAAAATGAAGGCCTACTTCTTAAATATTTGCATAAATTTTATAATAAGATGGACACCCCTTGGGTCCATTTATTATGGAATACTTATTATGCTGGTAAAATCCCTCATGCCATAGAAATAGTTGGATCCTTTTGGTGGAGAGATGTCTATAAATTAATGCCCATCTTCAGAGGGATTGCTTCTAGTTCAATTATAGATGGAACTTCAACTCTCTTCTGGAAAGATGCATGGCTGGATCAAGTTAATGCTGAAGCTTTTCCTAGGGCATTTTCTTTTGTTAAAGATGAGGACGTTTCTGTCCATCAATTTCTTTCTGCTAGCAGGCTGGCTGATTCTTTTCACCTACCTATTTCCCCTGAAGCCATGGAGGAGGTGAGATCAATTCAAAGGAAAACAAACCATATTCAACTAAGTGATGATCATGATATATGGAGCTACCCTTGGGGGAAACAATACACACCTAGCCAATACTACAAATTTTGCTTCAGAGAAATATCTCCCCATGAGTCCTTTCTTTGGCTATGGAAGGCAAAATGCACCCCAAGAATAAAGTTCTTCTGTTGGCTTGTACTGTCAGACAGACTAAATACAAGGAACATGCTCAAGAGGAGACATTTTCAGCTGAATTCTGGATATAATTGCCTGATGTGTAACAACCCACCAGAGGAAACTATTGAACTTATGATCTTTCATTGTTCATTCAGTAAGACATGTTGGCAAAAGCTACATATGCTTTGGAATGCTACTGGTGACTGGCTTCACTTACTCAGCAGAGGAAGAAGTATCTGGCGAAAACCTCTATTTATGGAGCTATTCATGATTGCTGCCTGGAATATCTGGAAGGAAAGGAACAAGAAACTCTTTGAAGGAGTGGATCCTCAATTGGCATCTTGGAAGGCTCGAATGAAGACTGATCTTTCTTTGCTAGTCCATAGGACTAAACCTGACCTACACCCCCAAATAAATCAGCTTATTGCTGCTCTTTGATTTTATCTTTGTTCTTTTGTTGTATATAGCTTGAATCTCTTGGTCCTTCTGATGTAAAGCCTCACATGTAAACTCTGTAATTACCCCACTTATATATATATATATATATATATATATGAGGCAGTAGGGGCTCCCCCTTACTGTCATAAACCTTCAAAAAAAGATTGTCCCACACTATCACCATGAACACACTAGATGGTTCCAACAAATACCAACATTTCATAGAGACATTAACCAAAAAGATACACATGGTGCACACACTAGTCACCTTTACACCATGATACGAGGTATCTCCGGAGAGTACAATAATAAAGCATAGGAGTAGCATAATATTTGAATAATAATATCTACCAATTCAACTAGATACAAAGCTCACGATCACATAAAGATCACATCTTGGGAGAGAGAGGTGAACCACATAGCTACCTGTAACATCCCAAGATTTTATCAAATTTTGGGGAATTTTTTTGTTTTTATTTTGCTTGTGTTGGTTGAAAATTCACAAAGATTTAAAACTTTTTGAGTCTATTTGAAAGCTTTATTAAAAACTATTTTAAACTTTCTATTATTTTCTTAAGGAACCTCTTTGAGAAAAACCAAAAATCAAAATATTATTTTCTCTCTTTTAATCAGCTTTATGCAAGCTTGCTTGCAAAAGATTGTTTTACAAAATTTGCTTTATTCAATATGGGTTACTTTTTTTAAACCATAATTGAGTGTGTTTCTCAATCATTATTTTATAAACTATTATTTTACTATTTTAGAAAGAATCGAGTTCAAACTCTATTTCTACTATTTTATGCAAGCAAAGCCATTAGGCTCAATTAAGATCTTTCATTAAAAATCTTGTTTGGTTCTAAAAATATGTTTCATATTGGTTTAAAACCTTGCTGTGATTTCTGCAAAATTTATGAAAATGGTTTGGCTTGATTTGAAATCATATTTGCAAAAGTTATTAAAGAAATGGTAAAACAGAAAAAGAAAAGGAGAAAAGAAGAAATAAAAATAGAAATGGACTCGGGGAACCCTTTCGGCCCAGAACAGAAGTCGGCCCGTGGCCCATCTTCTTTCCTCCCTGAACCGTTACCCTCTTTCTCTCTTCTCTCTCACAGCCCGGCGGGACCCGCATGTCATCCCCCTCCTCCCGCTAATTCCTCTCCTCTCTCTCTAGAACCAGTAACCGCCGGCGTTACTCCCCCGCTCACTCCGCGTGCCGTTACTGGCCATAAAGACCTCTCCTATAAAAGCCCCAGCACTCCTCCCTCGCCTCCCTTTCTCTCTTCCACCGATTTCGCCTCAAGCCGATGAAATTCGTCGCCGAACTCCGTCCCACCTGCAGGTATCTCCGGTCGAATTCGACCTTGCCAGTAAGCCCCCATCCTCCTCTTCTCCCCTATCTGCTTCCCCACGACGTAGCGCTCCTCCTCATGCCCTTTGTTCTCCCACACCTGCAGCAGATCAAGCGCAACCACGACGACCAAAGCCCACCTCCGCCCGCCTCGTCTCCAGCCGCCTCTCCCGCTCACGTTTGGAAGCAATCGAAGAAGCCGATCAAGCTCTCGAGCTCCCCTCGTATAGCTGTTTCCCGTCGTAGCCTCGCCGTCGCTCAGAAGTCGCCGGAACGCCGCCGGAGCACGCCACCTGCACGCCTCGCCGGCGAACGTCGCCGGAAACCTAGGTGAGCTCCTCCTCCTTGAATCAGAGCCGTCCGATCGGGATCCAATGGATCGGACAGATCCACTCAAACGAAACGGTACCCTCCAATCTGATACAGCCACGTGTCAGCTCCCGGTTTAAACAGAAATTCGATTTAGAATTTGAAATCAGAATTAAGTCCAATCTTGTAAAATCCACATCTTTTGATCCCTGCATCCAAAAATAACAAATAATATACTGTTGGAATCCTTAGAACATCTAGAATCCAGTAGTGCAATAAAACTTCATATTTTATGGGTTCAATTTGAAACTATTTTCAAATTGGAATCAAACCTTCTGTTAGCTTGATTAATTCATATCTTTAGTTCTGTTAATACAAAAATTACAAATTTGTAGTCTCTGAAATCCTCTCAACATGCAGAACATCATAGGATCAAGAAAATCGAAATTTGATACGTGCACACACTTTGTGCATTCAAATATATTCAAATCACTAATTTGACCATATCTTGAGTTCTAAAATTTATTTTGGAGTGAAACCACTTGCAGTAGCTTCGTGTTACTGTCCCCTATCCAATAGCATCACTGTTCAATTTATTTGAAATCTTTTGTAAATATTCAAATTCACATATGAGAATTTGAGTATTTCATCATAAGATTAATTCTATATTTCTTTTCAATATAATTCCTTCTACAAAATATAATCTTATGATCATACCTATCCATCACCATCATACTTGATCCTGATCATCACCCAATTTCATGCCTATATTATTCTTGTGGGCTTAAGTTCATAGTATTCAAATTACACCTGAGTAATTTGAGTAAATAGTTGCACATCTCAACTAAGTTCTCCTTGCTAGTTGTGGTGACACACTCCACTCCATGCCACCCCTATCATAAACCATTTCCAATCAAACACTATTCTTAAACTATAATCAAAACTAGTTTGAGTTCATCCAAGAGGAATTTAAAACTCTGACTTAGCCATATCTTCAAAAGTCAACCCTAGATCAAGTTAATCCTTTTGTCCAAGCCAATCTTGTGACCAAGAGGCCACCATCATTCTAAATAACATCCAATCTTATTCAACCCCATGCCAACTTAACCCTGTTGGCCTATATTGAACTATTCAATTTACAAATGAGTTTATTGAGTAATTCGATATATCACCAATACATACCCAAGCCTATGTGTAACATGTACTATTTTGAGTAAGTGTTATCACACTTTATTCAGTAGTGTTATGTTGCACTATTCTAAACTCATGTGAATCTATTCACATAATTTGTCTCTAAACTCTATCCATGATCATGCTAAGCACAAGATTGTTACCTCTACATCGTATCTAGAAAGATCATTGTATGCTAAATCTTTAGACCACCTTGACCCATACCTTGTACAACTAAACATATTTTGTCTAATTCATACATGTACTCAAATTGCAATTGTGCTACTTGAGTAGAATATGAATTCATCTCAAACTTAGGTTCTATTAATGTGGAGTTGTTATAACCCGTACCATAGTATGTGTTATACACCATGTTGATCAATGAACCATTTGAGCCATGTCCTCAAATATCAATCATTCATACCCAATCCAATGCCTACTTAGTTTTGTTCACATGTATTGAACTATTCAACTTGCAAATGTGCTAATTGAGTAGTTCAAGCATTCTTAAAACCTAGCCTAGTTCCTAAGTGCAATAGATGCTATTTAAGAGTAATTGTTGTCACATTTACTCAATAGTGTTGTAGTTGCACAAATTGACTCTTGTGTAATTTATTTCACATGAGCTATTCCTAAAACTCATATATGCTTTGGTAAAGCATAAAGACTTCATCAATTATATTTTGCCTAGTCCCATTTCTCTCTCAAATCATATTGATCTTCCCCAGCTAAGCTCTCAAATCCATATCTCACAATTCATATTTTCCTTTGCCATATCTTTCTATCATGACATATCAATAAATCTAAATTGTTAAACAAACACTTTTCAATTGTTTGTTTGTTTGATTGTGTTGTATGGATCGTTTATGTATTGCTATTTCTGTGCTATAGTTTGTGCGAAGAGCTACGTGCTTAGTTGAGAGAAGTGAAACGTCGTGATCTTCAAAAAGGCAAGTGACACACATATCCCTCACCTATTTTTACTACTGCATTAGTGTGTTTTAGTAGTATGCATGATAGGTGGAATATTCAACTGTTTCATAAAATGCTTAGATCCTAGTAGTTTTGTAGCTATCCATAAACCCCACCTGTTAGGATGCTAAATACTTTGAAAAATATTGATGCCATGCTATGATCACTTGTTAAAAGTGTTTTGTGAACAAATTAAGAACTTCAACTAAAATGAAACACCTGGGTGGATTGGTTTGATGATGGAGGCGATGTTGAGTGGCGACCCGGGGCTACACGTTGTGTAGTTGCTGCCTGGGCGTTCACTTGTGGATTGCCACCCAGGAACAAAGAGGTTAATATGTCTTCCATGCTTAGTGTACTTCCAGTGCAGCCTTATGACAATATGGGCTCTATCTTGACTGATTAGATGTGAGGGTGCAACTTGTGTGCAAGAAGATGGCTGGTAGTTGAATTGTAGGTTGGGAACGGATCTTGCCAGTTAGTTGCCCTCTCCTCTAAAAAGTCTCGTCTCATTTTATGTATGGGCATAAAATGAGTCTTAAGGTGAAAGTGCACAACCCCTGTAGGGTGTCAAAACTAATCGATTAGCCATGTCCTCGGTTATGGACAATTGAGTCTCTAGACATGGAATGTACGGAAGAATCTCATCACCTTTTTGAAATAATTAAAACTTGTGTAGAAAGTGGGGATGCCTCAGGGCTACATGCCTGGCAGTGAAAACCATGTATGTGGTGGTGACCTGAGGGATTGACCTGGTTTTGTAGAGTGACTACCCGGGGCTACATACTGGCAGTGAAAACCATGTATGTGGTGGTGACCTAGGAGTTATCTTGATATTAAAGAAAAATCAGAATGCTTTGAAATGTTTTGGTTTGGAAAATATAGGATAAAATTGGCTTTATGCAAATCAGCCTATGAGATCCACCAGCCAAATGTCATGTAGTTAGTTCTTTCACAACAGCCACCAAATATGTGTCATTTGCCAGTACATCATTGTACTGACCCCTCTGGGGCTGCATATTCAAACGTGCAGGTTTTATTTTGAGTAAGGAACCAGGAGTAGGATCTCGAGACTACATTCCAACATGTCTGCCTGTGGCACTTGATAAAGATGGAAGCTCACTGCAACTATGCTTTATGTTGTGTACTCGTAAGGTTGAAGACCTATGTAACTGGATTTACGTTGTAATATTGATGCTATTGCAATGATTACTTATTTTGTACTGTGGTGCTAACTACTGATCCAGGGAATGGCACAGATACATAGGAGTTCTGCCTTTAGCAAAAGGCAGGGCGTTACACTACCGGT
Organism: Dactylis glomerata; assembly: GCA_007115705.1. Lineage (NCBI taxonomy): Eukaryota > Viridiplantae > Streptophyta > Magnoliopsida > Poales > Poaceae > Dactylis > Dactylis glomerata. Next base: position 1,162,661 of record QXEO01000120.1, on the reverse strand, counting down.
AGAGCCCTCAACCCCGGGGGAGAACTACTCCCTCCTCATCATAGGAGACAGCAAGGTTGATGGAGACGGCGGAGATGGCGATAGAGACCGATGGAGATGGCTCCGGGGGCACTTCCCCGTCCCGGCAGGGTGCCGGAACAGAGACTTCTGTCCCCCGAAATTTGTCTTCAATGGCGGCGGCGCTGCGGAACTGTTCTAGAAATTTCGCCGATTCCCCTAGGCTTTTCCGTCCCGAGGCTTTATATAGGCGAAGGGGCATCGTCAGAGGGCTGCCAGGGTGCTCTCACACATAGGGGGAATGGCCAGGGGCCAGGCCGCGCCGCCCTATTGTGTGGGGCCCTCGTGGCCCCACTTCGTCTACTCTTCGGTTCTCTGGAAGCTTCGGTGAATTTCTGGACGTTCGGCTTTTGTTTCGTCCAATTCTGAGAATATTTCCTGTGTAACTTTTCTGAAACACAAAAACAGCAGAAAATAGGGAACTGGCACTGTGGCATCTTGTCAATAGGTTAGTTCTGGAAATCGCATAAAAACGCCACGAAGTGTAATGAAACACAAGGCAAATGGTGTAAAAACAAGCATGGAGCATCAAAATTTATAGATACGTTTGAGACGTATCAATATGCTTTGGATGCTACAGCAGAAGGAGATTTCCTTCATTGTGATGGAGATCAAGCCTTCAATATTATAAAAAAGTTGATTACAATTTATAGCATGCCAACTGATTTTGATTCCTCTCTTGTGAGCATTTTTAATAGACTTAATACTCTTGAGACTCACACTGCTTGTTTGAATATTTGCTATAGTACTTTGCGCCAGTATTTTGATTATGTGCCTACAAATTCTGAACCTTTGAGTTGGTACCCTACGGTAAAAATCACCATTAGTGGTGAAACTTTTCATGCTCGTTGTGATATTATGTCTGAATTTTGTCTTATGCCAAAGGATGTTTATGAATCTTTGAGTCTTTGGAAGCTTTCTGAGGGGGAGAAGAAATTTCTCTTACTAATAATGCCACTATATTTCTAGTTGGAATAGTTGAAGGAGTTTATACAAAAGTCCTAGGAAGAATAATATCTACTAATTATCGTGTTATTGAATGTGTAGGGAAAGGACAAATCATGCTTGGAAGGTCTCTACTAAAGCTCCTGGGCGCCGTTATAGATGTGGGAAAAGGCAATATAAGATTCACCTCTCCACCTTGCAATAATCACGTCTTTCCTAGAGCCAAGAGCAAAGGTAAGAAAGGAAGACGTAAGGCACCCGTTGACCCTAATGCTTCTTTTGATAATACTTGATTTCCACCTTTCTGCACCTAGCTCAAAGGCGTTAAAGAAAAGCACTCTTGGGAGATAACCCATTGTTTTACTTTTAGTTCTTTTTATTTTATTTGAGTCTTAGAAGTTATTACTACTGTAATAACCACTCCTTATCCTTTTTATTTCATTGTTGTGCCAAGAGAAACCTCTAATTTGAGTGAGGTAAGATTTGGGGATGTTGCTGTCCTGAAACAGATTTTGTTGTTGCACCGTAAAATTCGTGAAAATTCTCAGAATATCTTTTTGACCTGCGATTTTTTGTGCATATGCCCCAGGTTATATCCAAACTTTCATTAGTTTTACACTTTTTGATTTGAGCAACACAAAACCCTCGAAAAAATCGACCTTTGTCAGCTATTTTGTTTTGACAGATTTCTGCCGCTATTTGTGTTTGCCTCTCGATCGCTTTCTTTTTGAGTTCTTTTGATCACAGCACTTTTGAGGAAGTTGCTACAGTAGTATATGCTTTATATGTGGTGGTTTTGAGTTGAAATCTGAACCAAAAAGGAATTGATTCATTATTATGCTTACACTAATATTGCTAATAGAATTGTGTTGAGTTTTGTATGAAGGAAGTTTTCAAGTGTAGGGATTGGAGAATGATGAGATGAGTTGAAGAATGGACAAAAGCTCAAGCTTGGGGATGCCCACGCACCCCAAGAAATATCCAAGAGGTACAAGCGTCAAAGCTTGGGGATGCCCCCGAGGCACCCCTTCTTCATCGGCAAAAATCATGTCACCTTTCAACACACTATATTTTTGTTGCTTCATGCACTATGCGTTTTTCTTGGAGAGTCTTTACTTTAGTTTTCAGTTTTGTTTTGTTTTGTTTGCTGCAATAAATGGTTGGACCCCCAACAAATTTCTTTTGGAGAAGTTTCCTTACTTTTCATTTGCCAAGAACACTCCGTTTTTCACTCTTATCGTTCAACGAGTGTTCTCTTTTTCTAGAACTGCGTTTAGCTTTCGTTTTTCGCCTTGATTTTTGTTCAGATCTTGTTATATATTTGTATCAAGGTATATTTTGACCTCTGGTCCATGATGGTATTCATCAAAATAGTTGTTTCAAAAAGGTTCGAATGGTGTTGGAAAAGAGAAAAAATTTCATGCAAAAAAAGTGGTACAAAAAGGAGCATGTTTAGACTGCGGCTTAGACTTTTGCATGTCGTCCTTGATGTCATTTTGATAGTATGCTTAGTGGTTTTGCTGTAGCATGACTTGTCTCAAATGACTGAGATTGCTTAATGAGCCTTTGAAAAAATCATGCGTTGTTTTTATTATTTGGAAGCATTAATTTGGTTTTCTCCTTGATGCTTTATTTGGGTTGACTTGGCGCATGCTTATACATGTTTGGCTCATACAAAGTCGCCATAATCCTCTATGATCATTTATTTTTTGACTTTTGATGCCATCTTATACTTCTCTTAATGATGTTTTGTCGCTATGCATGATTATGGCCGTTATTGCTCTCTTGGTTGGTCGCTCCCAGTCTTTTGCTAGCCCTCATTTTGTACTGAGTATGAGCTCTACTCGTGCATCCAACTCCCAAAAACCAAGTTATACCAATGTGTCCACTATAAATTCCTATGCATGGTATTTGCAAGCCATTCCAAGTAAATTTTCATGTGCTACCTTTCAAAAAACCTTCAAAATACTTCTCATTTTGTGACACTGTTTTCAGCTCATGGGGACGTAGTGGTCGGATTTGCTATCTTCCATATTGTTTATTCCAAAAATAAAAAGAAAAAGAAAAAAAGGCACTCCTCCATGGTATGTGAATGTTGGTGGGCACCCGATGGAATCGGTTAGCCATGGTTTGAGAAAGGAAAAAGGTGGGGAGGAGTGCCAAGCTTTATAAAAGAGCACAAAAGTGCCAATCTCTCTCAAAAACTTGCGTCATTTTTTATGGAAGATAGTAAGAACCCCATTGCCAGTCGTTGACAAAGACAACCACCTCTCAAAACCAAATTTTTATCTCTCTGTTTTACAAATAAAATGCTCTAGCACATGTTCAATCACTGCTTCCCTCTGCGAAGGGCATTTCTTTTACTTTTATGTTGAGTCACCACCTTCTACCTTTATGCACCGTCTAAGAGAGCATAGTTGTCATTCTGAGTTTAATGTGCATAGTCCCAAAGTTTATCATTGATTGATTCATGATTATGGTTTCACTTGTTCTTAAATTATTTGTATCTAGTGGCCCTTTAAAACTTGAAGGTGTCCTATGCATTTATGTTGTGCCATTTCATGAAGGACAAGCTGAAAACCATTTACTTTGTTTTTCCATATGATTTGAACATACGTTTGACTTTCATTGTTTCATTTTTCATGATCTTTTGTTTGTGTTCTTTTTCATGTTATAACATGGTTGCTAAGTTTCTTCTATCAAGATTATGTCTTTCATGCCCATGTTTTTAAGTTCTTTTGATCCCAGCACTCAATGCTTTACATAGATGATCAAGATTGTGTTGGTGCATGTCACCTCAAAAATTATTCTTTTGTTATCACATACCTACTCGAGGACGAGCAGGAGTTAAGCTTGGGGATGCTTGATACGTCTCAAACGTATCTATAATTTTTGATGCTCCATGCTTGTTCTTACACCATTTGCTTAGTGTTTTGTTACACTTCGTGGCGTTTGATGTCTACGCATGTGTCTGTTCTTGTAGACAGTGTTGGGCCTCCAAGTGCAGAGGTTTGTAGAGCAGCAACAAGTTTCCCTTAAGTGGATCACTGATACGTCTCAAACGTATCTATAATTTTTGATGCTCCATGCTTGTTTTTACACCATTTGCCTATTGTTTCGTTACACTTAGTGGCACTTTTATGCATTTTCCAGAACTAACCTATTAACGAAGTGCCACAGTGCCAGTTCCCTGTTTTCTGCTATTTTTGTGTTTCAGAGTGATACACAGGAAATATTCTCGGAATTGGACGAAACCACATCCTGAAGTCTTATTTTACCCGGTAGCTTCCAGAGATCCGAAGAGGAGTAGGAGGGGGGCCACCAGGGCCCCACACGCAGGGGTGGCGCGGCCAGCCCCCTGGCCACGCCGGGCCCGCGTGTGGGCGCCTGGCCCCTTCTCTGACATCGCCCTTTCGCCTATAAAGACCCCCCGACGAGAAAAACCTAAGGGCCCGATCAGTTTTTCAGAACACATCGCGATCCGCCGCCGCCGTCGACCCGAAGATCGGGAGGGTCCAGAAGCTCTTCCCGGCACCCTGCCGGAGAGGGGAATCGCCACCGGAGGTCTTCTTCATCGCCATGCTTGCCTCCGGAGCGATGAGTGAGTAGTCTACCTTGGACTATGGGTCCATAGTAGTAGCTAGATGGTTGTCTTCTCTACCATGTGCTTCATGTTTAGATCTCATGAGCTGCCCTACATGATTGAGATCACCGTTATGTAATTCTACATGTTTGGTTTGTTGGGATCCGATGAATATTGGTGTTTATGATTAAGTTGCTGTACTGAATTATATCTTTTGTTATCTCTATGTTGTTTATGATCTTGCATGCTCTCCGTTGTTAGTAGCTATCTTGGCCGAGTAGTTGCTAGTGACTCCAAGAGGGGGTATTTATGCTCGATAGTGGGTTCATGCCTCTATTTCACCTGGGGGAGTGACAGAAACATCTAAGGTGGTAGATGTGCTGTTGCTACTAGGGAGAAAACAACATTCATATGCTCAAGGGCATATGCTTTGTTTACATTACACACTTTGCTTAATGCAATTATCTGTTGTTCGCAACTTAATACTTCTAGGGTGTTTGGATTGATATCCCAGGGAGTGGATTATTAGTCATAGATGCAGTTGGATGGCGGTCTATGTATTTTGTTGTAATGCCCAGAGTAAATCTCATAGTGATCTTCTTGACATATCACGTTTATCTCTATTCTATCAATTGCCCAACTGTAATTTGTTTACCCAGCATGTGTTATTTTATCTATGGAGAGACACCACTAGTGAACTGTGGACCCCGGTCCTATTTCCATCATATTGCTATCACCTGTTTACTTTACTCGCACTGTTTACTTTACTCGCATACTATATTGTTTTCCACTCGATACGCTCATAACCTTTGTTTCAAGCAAACCGGTGAGATTGACAACCTCATCGCAAGTTGGGGACAAAGTATTTGTTTGTGTTGTGTGCAGGTTCCGCGTTGCTGCTGGCCGAAGACGAGTCAACAAGTATCGTTAACGGCGCCCTTGTTGGAGTGTCACTAAGCCAGTCCGCATCACCTTCAGTCATCATTGTCTCTCCTCTCCTGACCGATATTAAACCTTGGTTTCTTAACTGAGGGAAAACTAGCCGCTACACTCATCATACCTTCCTCTTGGGGTCCCCAACGGGCTGGTTATTCACCACGCACAAGGACAGTTTGCTCCCACATCAACTTGGAGTAGCAGCTCATTTTCTGGCGCCGTTGCCGGGGAGGAAGAGAAGACTTCTGCGAGGGGAGTTTTTCGCACACACATTCTTTACTTTGTTTTATTGTTTTGCTTTACTTTATTTACTTTACCTGCATTGCTTTATATCAAAAACCCAAAAAATTAGAATCCTTGGTAGTTGTTATTTCTTTACTTTAGTTTATCATGTTAATCCCTAAGTACGTTCTGGAGGACCTCTCAGTAGGTAGTGGTTCGATTATTGGCAAAAGTAACATTGAGGAGTTCTTTAATCACATTAGTATGCATGAGGAAGTTGAGGAAAAATCTTGGGTTGAGCTTGCTCCTAGTATTGAAGTTGCTTCTGTTTATTTAATTGACATGTTGGAAACTAGGTTTGCTAGTCTTAATCCTTTTATGCAATATATGTTCCTTAAGCTTCATGAAATTGAGGATCCCGAAAAGAAAGCTTTTATCTTGGAAACTTTGCGCCTAGAATTTAAGGATGTCGTTATTGAAGCTAGGAAAGTTCTTAAACGTTTTAATAAACTCGGTTCACCTATAAAGGTTATTGATACTAATGATGAGGGAACCGAAATACCTATACCTTGCAAGATTTTGGGATTGAATGAAGCCTTCAAAAATAATTTTGCCTGAATCTGTCCTGAAAATCCTTTTGATGAAAATAGTGTACCAAAGCATGATCACAAAGGGTCTTCTAAAACTTATGTGGATGAAATACAATGCCTTATTGATAAGACCTCTGCAGTTGATCTTAATGCTTCATCACTTGATATCACTTGATTCACAATTTTCTGCGCCTAGCTCAAAGGCGTTAAAGAAAAGCACTCTTGGGAGATAACCCAATGTTTTCTTTTCAGTACTTTTTCTTTTATTTGAGTCTTGGAAGTCATTACTACTGTAATGACCGCTCCTTATCTTGTTTATTTCGTTTTTGTGCCAAGAGAAGCCTCTAATTTGAGTGAGGTAAAGATTTGGGGATGTTGCTGTCCTGAAACTGTTTTCGGTGCTGCACCGTAAAAATTCGTGTAAATTCTCTGTTTATCGTTTAGACCTGCGATTTCTTGTGCATATGCCCCAGGTTATATCCAAACTTTTGTTAGTTGAACACTTTTTGATTTGAGCAACAGAAAATCCCTCAAAAATTCAACCTTTGTCAGCTGTTCAGTTTTGACAAATTTCTGCCAATATTTGTGTTTGCCACTTTATCGCTTTCTTTTGAGTTCTTTTGATCACGGAACTTTTGGGGAGGTTGCTACAGTAGTATCTACTATATATGTGGTGGTTTTGAGTTGAAACCTGAAGCAAATAGAGGATTGATTATATGTTATGCTTGCACTAATGTTGCTAATAGATTTGTGTTTAGTTTTGTATGAAGGAAGTTTTCAAGTGTAGGGATTGGAGAATGATGAGATGAGTTGAAGAATGGACAAAATCTCAAGCTTGGGGATGCCCACGCATCACCCCAAGAAATATCCAAGAAGTACAAGCGTCAAAGCTTGGGGATGCCCCCGAAGCACCCCTTCTTCATCGGCAAAAATCATGTCACCTTTCAAAACACTATATTTTTATTGCTTCATGCACTATGTGTTTTTCTTGGAGCGTCAGTTGTTTTAGTTTTCTTAGTTGGTTTAGTTTGTTTGTTTGCTGCAATAAATGGTTTTACCCCAACAAATTTCTTTTGGAGAAGTTGCCTAGCTTTTCATTTGCCAAGAACGCTCTAGTTTTCACTCTTATTAAAAATCGAGTGTTCTTCTTTTTCTGCTACTGCTTTTGGTTTTCGTTTTCGCCTTGATTTGCGTTCAGACCTTGTCATATCTTTTCATCAAGGTGTATTTTTGCGTCTGATCTTTATTGGTTTTCATCAAAATAGGTGTTTATAAAAATTTCAAATGGTGTTGGAAAAGAGAAAAAGCTTTGTGCAAAATAGTGGTACAAGAAGGAGCTTGTGTAGACTGCGGCTTAGGCTTTTTCATGTCATGCTTGATGTCTTTTTGATAGTATGCTTAGTGGTTTTGCTGTAGCATGACTTGTTTCAAATAACTGAGATTGCTTAATGAGCATTTGAAAAAATCATGCGTTGTTTTTATTGTATGGAAGCATTATTTTGGTTTTCTCCTTGATGCTTTATTTGGGTTGACTTGGCGCATGCTCACACATGTTAGACTCTTACAAAGTCGCCAATAGCCTTTATGATCATTTAGTTTTTGAGTTTTGATGCCATCTTATGCTTCTTTTAATGTCGCTTTGTCGCTTTGCATGATTATGGCCATTATTGCTCTCTTAGTTGGTCGCTCCCAGTCTTTTGCTAGCCCTCGCCTTGTACTGAGTATGAGCTCTACTCGTGCATCCAACTCCTAAAAGCCAAAGTTTGCCATTGTGTCCACTATAAATTCCTATGCATGGTATTTGTAAGTCATTCCAAAGTAAATTTTTCATGTGCTACCTTTCAAAAACCTTCAAAACACTTCTCGTTTTGTGACACTGTTTTCAGCTCATGGGGACGTAGTGGTCGGATTTGCTATCTTCCATATTGCTTATTCCAAAAAAAAAGAGAAAAAAGAAAGAAAAAAGGCACTCCTCCAAGGAATGTGAATGTTGGTGGGCACCCGATGGAATCGGTTAGCCATGGTTTGTGAAAGGAAAAAAAAGGTGGGGAGGAGTGCCAAGCTTTATAAAAGAGCACAAAAGTGCCAATCTCTCTCTCAAAAACTTGCTTCATTTTTGTATGGAAGATAGTAAGAACCCCATTGCCAGTCGTTAACAAAGACAACCACCTCTCAAAACCAATTTTTATCTCTCTGTTTTACAAATGAAAAGCTCTAGCACATGTTTAATCACTGCTTCCCTCTGCGAAGGGCCTTCTTTTACTTTTATGTTGAGTCACCACCTTCTTTCTTTATGCACCATTCAGAGAGCATAGTTGTCATTCTTAGTGTGATATGCATTGTCCCAAAGTTCATTGATTGATTCATATTGTTGGTTTCACTTGTTCTTAAATTAGTTGTATCTAGTCGCCCTCTTAAACTTGAAGGTGTCCTATGCATTTATGTTTTGCTCTCTTTGAAGGACAAGCTGAAAACCATTTGTATGTTTTTCCTTATGATTTGAACACACGTTTTACTTTCATTGTTTCATTTTCATGATCTTTTGTTTGTGTTCATTTGCATGTTTACAACATGGTTGCTAAGTTCTTATTGTCATGATTATATCTTCATGCCCATGTTTTAAGTTCTTATGATCCCAGCTCACCAATGCTTACATATATGATCAAGATTGTGTAGGTGCATGTCACCTCAAAAATTATTCTTTTGTTATCACTTACCTACTCGAGGACGAGCAGGAGTTAAGCTTGGGGATGCTTGATACGTCTCAAACGCATCTATAATTTTTGATGCTCCATGCTTGTTTTTACACCATTTGCCTATTGTTTCGTTACACTTAGTGGCACTTTTATGCATTTTCCAGAACTAACCTATTAACGAAGTGCCACACTGCCAGTTCCCTGTTTTCTGCTGTTTTTGTGTTTCAGAGTGATACACATGAAATATTCCCGGAATTGGACGAAACCACATCCTGAAGTCTTATTTTACCCGGAAGCTTCCAGAGATCCGAAGAGGAGTAGGAGGGGGGCCACCAGGGCCCCACACGCAGGGGTGGCGCGGCCAGCCCCCTGGCCGCGCTGGGCCCGCGTGAGGGCGCCTGGACCCTCCTCTGACATCGCCCTTTCGCCTATAAAGACCCCCCGACGAGAAAAACCTAAGGGCCCGATCAGTTTTTCAGAACACATCGCGATCCGCCGCCGCCGTCGACCCGAAGATCGGGAGGGTCTAGAAGCTCTTCCCGGCACCCTACCGGAGAGGGGAATCGCCACCGGAGGTCTTCTTCATCGCCATGCTTGCCTCCGGAGCGATGAGTGAGTAGTCTACCTTGGACTATGGGTCCATAGCAGTAGCTAGATGGTTGTCTTCTCCACCATGTGCTTCATGTTTAGATCTCATGAGCTGCCCTACATGATTGAGATCACCGTTATGTAATTCTACATGTTTGGTTTGTTGGGATCCGATGAATATTGGTGTTTATGATTAAGTTGCTGTACTGAATTATATCTTTTGTTATCTCTATGTTGTTTATGATCTTGCATGCTCTCCGTTGTTAGTAGCTATCTTGGCCGAGTAGTTGCTAGTGACTCCAAGAGGGGGTATTTATGCTCGATAGTGGGTTCATGCCTCTATTTCACCTGGGGGAGTGACAGAAACCTCTAAGGTGGTAGATGTGTTGTTGCTACTAGGGAGAAAACAACATTCATATGCTCAAGGGCATATGCTTTGTTTACATTACACACTTTGCTTAATGCAATTATCTGTTGTTCGCAACTTAATACTTCTAGGGTGTTTGGATTGATATCCCAGGGAGTGGATTATTAGTCATAGATGCAGTTGGATGGCGGTCTATGTATTTTGTTGTAATGCCCAGAGTAAATCTCATAGTGATCTTCTTGACATATCACGTTTAGCTCTATTCTATCAATTGCCCAATTGTAATTTGTTTACCCAGCATGTGTTATTTTATCTATGGAGAGACACCACTAGTGAACTGTGGACCCCGGTCCTATTTCCATCATATTGCTATCACCTGTTTACTTTACTCGCACTGTTTACTTTACTCGCATACTATATTGTTTTCCACTCGATACGCTCATAACCTTTGTTTCAAGCAAACCGGTGAGATTGACAACCTCATCGCAAGTTGGGGACAAAGTATTTGTTTGTGTTGTGTGCAGGTTCCGCGTTGCTGCTGGCCGAAGACGAGTCAACAAGTATCGTTAACGGCGCCCTTGTTGGAGTGTCACTAAGCCAGTCCGCATCACGTTCAGTCGTCATTGTCTCTCCTCTCCTGACCGATATTAAACCTTGGTTTCTTAACTGAGGGAAAACTAGCCGCTACACTCATCATACCTTCCTCTTGGGGTTCCCAACGGGCTGGTTATTCACCACGCACAAGGACAGTTTGCTCCCACATCAACTTGGAGTAGCAATCACCCAAGGTTTATCAAACTCAGGGAGGAAGAGGTCAAAGCTATCCCTCTCAAACAACCCTGCAATTACGATACAGAAAGTCTCTTGTGTCCCCAACACACCCAATACACTTGTCAGATGTATATGTGTACTAGTTCGGCAAAGAGATAGTGAAATACAAGTAGTAGTGATGATTATAAGTAGTAAATGTAATCTGAAATAAATATCGCTGCGAGCAAACATGTAACAAAACTGGAAAGAAACGGTGTGCAATGCTTGGAAACAAGGCCTAGGGATCATACTTTCACTAGTGGACACACTCCCAACAAATATAACATAATTGAACCAATAGATACTATCATCAATATGCAACTCAAAACAATTCTCCAATGGATAACAAACACTAATCATGCGTAGGGCTATGAAGCACTCCTTAAAGTCCGTATTTCCCCAAACTAAATTGTCCCACACTGACAATGGTGTAGATAATAGAGCCCGTCAGTTAAAGTACCCCTGAGGCCCGTTAAGCTATGCCCAATTATAATACTAGTCGATATACGAGTTCATGTCGTATGTTGATACTGTAATTTGTATCGAACCCCTCCCGATCCTTGAGACCTGGTCACCTATATGTAGGGGCCAGGAGAGGTCGGCAAGGGACAGATTGAGAGCAAGCCAAGTTTATTCTTACGTTTACTTTCAATACACACCTTGTTTGACTGAGTTTACCTTCGAATTCATCCGATGCCCTACTCCCCCGATCCTAAGTCCTTCATCTAGGACATTTGTCGAGTTAACCCTCGTCAATTGGCACCGACCGTGGGGTGGATGGGCATTGGAATCATGAATTCGACGGCTTTTTCACTTTTAGCCAACAGCAGTCCAGAAGTCGACGAAAATCAAGAGATGGAGTTGACAATCGGAAGTCTGAGCTTCTATGTTGGACCTTCGGGTTCAACTTGTCTTTCGGATCCAGCGAAATCGGGTTCGTCGACAAACAAAATCGAGACAATCGCCAAGTCTGGATCATCTGTGGGCTCTTCTAGCGAGGCAAAATCGCCGGTCAGTCTAGCAGCAATAGAAAATCTACAAAAGAAACTCGAGGAATTCGACGAAACTCGGAGAGAGCCCGACGTGGAAGTAACAATGGATAAACCACACGACAGTTCAAGGGATTTCGCCAGCAGAAGCAGCGGCGTCTCCAGAAGCATACACCAGTTATGTGTCATTATCACTGAAGCAACAGAAGAAAATAATCACATAGACAACAAAGAGGTCGACATGCAAGTCGACAAATTAAGGAGCAACGGCAAGAAGGCGAAGGAGAAAGTCCACGTCTTCGTCAGAGAGTGGAAAATGATCATGTCAGCCATTAACCACGGGACATATGTACCCGCAGATTCAAGAAGAGAAGTTCTAATGGGATATCAATATGCACTGCACCAGCGCAGAAGGAAGTTGAGGAAGGAAAAAGACATGTTTATGAGAAGCCAAGACAATAACAATGCATCAAGTGGAGAATATTGGGATGAATATAGCGATGCATCAGAGTCCAGCATAGAAAGGCGTAGAAACCCGAAGCACAGTAGGAGGACAACAGCACGGCCAAGAGAGGAAAGCCATACGAAAAGTGAAAGCACAAACCTATCAGATGAGGAAGGGGACTTTGTGCAAGAGACACTAGAGACAGCGCTGGTAGCAGCACAGACTTATCTACTAACTACACAGCCAAATCCCAGAGACCCACGAGAGCGCATGCATCAAGCCGCAATACGAAGCCTCGGGTTGGTAGAAGACAAGTTAAGGAAACATCTCCCAGAGGAAAAGGCAACATATCATAAGGAGAAGCAAAAAGAAGGACTCGGGCGTCAACCTTTGCAAAACGAAACAAGCGAGTCATCAGGCGACGAAAAGCGTCGAAAACGGAGGGAAGACGCAAGGAGTGTAATAGCACAAGCAAGAGTAAATAAAGCATGACATGCGTGGAAGGAAGAAAATTACGAAGACGACAAAAAAGAGATGGGTGCGCTGTGCTTTACCCGCAGGGTTCGCAGAACACGAGTACCCAAAGGATTTAAGTTACCACACGATCAGGAAAAATATGATGGCTCGCAAGACCCTGCGCTATGGTTGTCAGATTATTTGCAAGCAGTACAAATACTCGGAGGAACAAGAGCAACGGCGATGCAAAGTTTGCAGTTACACCTCACCGGCGCAGCACGGTCCTGGTTGAATACTCTACCCAACGATTCCATCAGAAGTTGGGGAGAGCTCGAGAACCAATTCGCAAGAAATTTTCGCTCAACATACAAGCGACCAGCGTCATTAGAAGAAGTTAAGTCGTGCGTACAAAGGAAAGATGAAACTCTACGCTCTTACATACAACGCTGGAGTGTCATCAAAAATTCTGCAGAAGACGTCTTTGACGAAAGAGCAATAGACGCCTTTTCGGCCGGACTTCATCATTCAGACCTTGTGGAAGAGGTAGGGAAAACAAAGCCAAGGACAGTGTCGGAATTAATGGAAGTAGCCAACAGATTTGCCGATGGAGAAGACGTGTATAACAACAAAAGGGGACATTCATCAAAAGTCGACAGAACAAGAAGGCAAAGGCAAAGATACCGCAATGGAGACAACTGATACGTCTCAAACGTATCTATAATTTTTGATGCTCCATGCTTGTTTTTACACCATTTTCTTAGTGTTTTGTTACACTTCGTGGCATTTTTATGCATTTTTCGGAACTAACCTATTAACAAGATGCCACAGTGCCAGTTCCCTGTTTTCTGTTGCTTTTGTGTTTCAGAAAAGTTACACAGGAAATATTCTCGGAATTGGACGAAACAAAAGCCGAACATCCAGATATTAAACGAAGCTTCCAGAAGACCGAAGAGGAGATGAAGCCGAGCTAGAGGCTAGCCTCACCATAGGGTGGCGCGGCCAGCCCCTGGCCCGCGCCCCCTATTGGTGAGACCACCCTGGTCCACCTCTGACGCTGCCCCTTCGCCTATAAAGACCCCCCGACAGCAAAAACCTAAATCCCTGATAAATTTTCTAGAAACACATTGCGATCCGCTGCTGTCGTCGACCCAAGATCGGGAGGGTCCAGAAGCTCTTCCCGGCACCCTGCCGGAGAGGGGAATCGCCACTGGAGGTCTTCTTCATCGCCATGCTTGCCTCCAGCGCGATGAGTGAGTAGTCTACCTTGGACTATGGGTCCATAGCAGTAGCTAGATGGTTGTCTTCTCCACCATGTGCTTCATGATTAGATCTCGTGAGCTGCCTTACATGATCAAGATCACCGTTATGTAATTCTACATGTTGTGTTTAGTTGATGAATATTGGATCCGGTGAATATTGGTGTTATGTTGAGTTGATGTGCTGAATCATATATCTTATGTTATCTCTATGTTGTTTATGATCTTGCATGCTCTCCGTTGTTAGTAGCTATCTTGGCCAAGTAGATACTAGTGACTCCAAGAGGGGGTATTTATGCTCGATAGTTGGGTTCATGCCTCTATTTAATCTGGGGGAGTGACAGAAACCTCTAAGGTTGTAGATGTGCTGTTGCCACTAGGGAGAAAATAACATTCTTATGTCCAAGGGCATATGCTTTGTTTACATTACACACTTTGCTTAATGCAGTTATCTGTTGTTCGCAACTTAATACTCATGGGGTGTTCGGACGATATCCCCATGGGTGGATTATCAGTCATAGATGCAGTTGGATGGCGGTCTATGTATTTTGTTGTAATGCCCAGAGTAAATCTCATAGTGATGCTCGCGACATATGCACGTTATCTTTATTCTATCAATTGCCCAACTGTAATTTGTTTACCCAGCATGTTGTTATTTATCTTATGGAGAGACACCACTAGTGAACTGTGGACCCCAGTCTAATTTCCTTTACATTGCTATCACCTGTTTACTATTACTCGCATTGTTTATTTTCTCGCATACTACTATTGCTTTCCACTTGATACGCTCATTCCTTTGTTTACAGCAAACCGGTGAGATAGACAACCTCATCGTAAGCTGGGAGCAAAGTTCTTGGTTGTGTTGTGTGTAGGTTCCGCGTTGCTACTAGTTGAAGACGCACCAACAAGTATCGTAAACGACGCCCTTGTTGGAGTGTCACGAAGCTAGCAAGCATCACCTTCTTAAGTTTGGCTTTCTCCTACTAGATCGATAAACCTTGGTTTCTTACTAAGGGAAAACTGCTGCTGTGCTCATCATACCTTCCTCTTGGGGTTCCCAACTGGTCGGTGATCTATATATCAACATTGTCCCCATCAACAACCACGGAAGGCGAAATCAGATAGCCGCGGGATATGACAGAAGGAACGAGGAAGGCTATGAAAACAAGGAATTTCAGACAAAGGATAGTTAGGGAACAGAAAAACCAAAGTACTCTGGCCCCTCGGCAGAAGACATGCTATATGGACCTTGTCGCATCCATTATGCGTACCTAGATGGGAAGAGAGTTTCCAACCACCAGATGAAGGATTGCAGAACCTTCCTAAGGTTGCAAAATGCCATGGATTCAAGCCAAGGAGCACGACAGGGAGGAAAAAGCACGAGTCAGGGATACCAAATGCAACGACTCGCAAAACAGCTGGAGTCAAAAGTATATATATCAGCAATGATCCAGCCAGTACCAAAGTCGAAGAAAGAGCGGAAGATCATATCTAGACAAGTCAACTTGGCAATATCATCACCACCAGCGACTACAGAATACCTGCAATGGTCCGATCAACCATTCAGATTTAGCAGAGCAGACCACCCGAGGAAAGTGCCCAGGCCAGGGCACGCACCGATGGTACTAAAGGCGCAAATAGGGGGATACGATATCGGGCGAGTATTCATGGACGCAGGAAGTGGCATAAACTTAATATACACAAGAACTCTGAAGGCAATGTGCATCTCACTTGAAAGTCTAAAGCCAATAGATTGTTCCTTCCACGGAATAGTACCAGGAGGCGCAAACTACCCTCTCGGAAAAATAGGACTCGATGTTTGCTTCGGCAACATCAGCAATTATCGAAGAGAAAAGCTGGAGTTTGAAGTCATGGATTGGCCTTCACAGCATCATGCAATCCTGGGGCGCCCAACATTTGCAAAATTCATGGTAGTACCCCACTATGCATACCTCATGCTCAAAATCCCAGGACCCAAAGGAACAATCACAGTTCAAGGCAGTTTCGAAGTATCCAACACTTGTGACAAAGAGTTCAACAGGTTGGCACAAACTTTCGGCATGACAGCAGAATACGCAAGGTTAAAAGGTGAAACCGACCATAATGTGCTACCCGACGTTGGACGGTCCCTGCCAGATCAAGCTTTCGATACAACTCATGACTCGAAGAAGATCCAAGTCCACCCCACGGACCCGAACAAGACCACCTCCATAGCAGTGAACTTGGATCCCACATAGGAAAGCGCGCTCATCGAGTTCCTCCGTGAGCGCTGGGAAATCTTTGCCTGGTGTCCTTTGGACATGCCAGGGGTTCCCAGGGAACTCATCGAGCACGCATTAAACGTGGATCCCAAAGCAAAGCCAGTCAAGCAGCCATTGAGAAGATTTGATGAACCCAAAAGGAAAGCAATAGCGTCCGAGCTACACAGGCTAGAAAACGCTGGGTTCATCCGAGAAATCAAAACGTCAACTTGGGTATCTAATCCAGTTATAGTCCCTAAGAAAAACACAGACATACAAAGAGTATGTGTCGACTACACGTCCCTCAAGAAGCACTGTCCGAAGGATCCCTTTCCCCTACCTCGCATTGATCAAATAATAGACTGAACAGCGGGGTGTGCAAGGCTTTCCTTCCTGGACGCATATTCTGGCTACAACCAGATCAAATTGAAGAAAGAAGATGAGGAAAAAAACAGCTTTTATCACACCATACGGCGTGTTCTGCTACCAAGTCATGCCTTTCGGTTTAAAAAACGCAGGAGCAACCTACCAAAGGATGATGCAAAATTGCCTTGGAAGTCAAATAGGACGCAACATTCAAGTCTACATCGATGAAGTGGTCATCACCACAAGAAAAGAAGAGTCACTAATCAATGATCTAGCAGAAACCTTCGACAACTTAAACAGGTACAAGCTCAAGCTTAACCCGACAAAATGCTCTTTTGGGGTATCTGCAGGGCAACTCCTGGGATTCCTGGTATCATCAAGGGGAATAGAGGCAAACCCAGAGAAGATTCAAGCAATACTAACAATGTGGAAACCAACAAAGCTGCACGACGTACAGAAGCTCGCAGGACGCATCGCGGCACTGAGTCGATTCGTGGCACGGTTAGGAGAAAAAGCACTTCCTTTCTATGCACTGATGAAAAAATCAAACGACAAATTTGAGTGGACTATAGAAGCGGACATAGCCTTTGCACAACTGAAAAAGTGCTTTCCACACCGCCGGTGTTGGTCGCACCAAAGGAAAAGGAGCCGTTACTTCTATATATTGCAGCAACACATCAAGTGGTGAGCACAGTATTAGTAGTCAAAAGAAGTGAAGAGGGAAAAGCTCATGGTGTCCAGCGGCCAGTATATTTCGTCAGCGAAGTACTATCTCCAACAAAGCAAAGGTACCCGCATTACCAGAAACTTGCATACAGTGTATTCACAACAGCACGAAAGCTACGATAGTATTTCGCGGTGCATCCAATTATAGTGGTTAATGAAGCACCACTATCCAACATATTGAACAACCCTTCAGCGACAGGACGTGTCTCCTTATGGGGAATCGAATTATCACCCTTGGACATCACGTACGAGAAAAGAAAGGCGATCAAATCACAAGTCCTGCCAGATTTTACAGCAGAGTGGCTTGAACTACAAAACACAGGACCACTGGATTTATCAAGCGTATGGACAATGTATTTCGACGGATCAAAAAGGATCCAAGGCGCAGGAGCAGGAGTAGTCTTGATATCACCACAAGTCGACAAATTGAAGTACGTTTTAAGGATGAGTTTTCCTCAAGCTTCCAACAATGAAGCCGAATACGAGGCTCTGCTCCATGGAATGAAAATGGCCAAAGCGTGTGGAGCAACTCGACTAAAAATATTCGGGGATTCGAATCTTATCGTTCAACAAGTGATGAATAAGTGCGACGCCATCAGTGACAACATGACAGCATATCGAAACTCATACTATTATCTAGAGGGAACATTTGATGGATGCGAAGTCTCGCACGTCAGCAGAGCCAGCAACGAGGAAGCAGACAAAGTTTCGACTACGGAAGAACAAGTCCAGCACCAAGCAATAGGCTCGGGGGCTGGCAATAGAGGGACAGCGGAACCCGAAGAAGTTATGATGATCGAGGAAACCTAGATGCAACCATACTTGGCTTACATGGTAAACAAAACACTACCCAAAGATATAGTACAAGCAAAAAGGATAATACGACGATCCAAGGCTTTCGTCGTGTTACAAGGAAAATTATACAAGAAAAGTATAACGGGCGTCCTGCAATGATGCGTCACTCCTCAAGAAGGACAAGAAATATTAAAAGATATCCACGCAGGAGTATGTGGACATCACGCTAGCAGCAGGGCCATTGCAGCAAAAGCTTTTCACGCAGGGTTCTACTGGTTGACAGCAACTAAAGACGCGAAGGATATAGTAAGGAAGTGCGAGGCCTGTCAATGTTTCGCATCTCGACCACACGTACCAGCAGCAGAATTGCAACCAATACCACTATCCTGGCCCTTTGCACAATGGGGTCTCGACATGGTAGGGAAATTACACAAATCTTGACCAGGAGGACATGTTTACATGCTAGTAGCAGTTGACAAATTTACCAAGTGGGTAGAGGCAGCCCCTGTAACAACCCAAGATTCCACAACAGCAATCAACTTCATCAAGTCTATTGTTTTTCTCTTCGGAGTACCACATAGTATCATCACGGACAATGGAACAAACTTCACATCAAAAGAGTTCAAGAGCTACTGTGAAAGTTTGGGAATCAAATTAAAATTCGCATACGTAGCGCATCCAAAGACAAACAGACAAGTCGAAAAAGCCAATGGCTTAATATGCAACGGGATAAAAAAGAGGCTGTTAGCACCTCTCGAAAAAGTCAAGCACGCTTGGGTAGACGAGCTACCCTTCGTGCCATGGAGTCTTAGAACTACACCCAATGCGGCTACCCAAGAAACACCTTTCTTTCTGGTCCACGGCGCAGAAGCTGTGCTTCCAGTCGAAATCACCCATGAAGCCCCAAGAATCGCGGCTTACGACGAGACAACCTCTACTGAAGCGCTTCAAGATGATGTCGACGCACTTGACGAAGCAAGAGACGTAGCACTTGCTAGAGCAATGCAGTACCAGCAAAATCTATGAAACTACCATAGTAGTCGAGTTCGCCCATGATCTTTCGTGGTGGGAGATCTAGTCTTGCGATTAAAACAGGACGGACATGGCAAGTTAGAGTCCCCATGGGTGGGACCGTACATCATGCAGAGGTAATACCAGGAGGAGCTTATTGACTGCAAGAGAAGAAAATGGGAAAAGACGAGAGCAACCCGTGGAATGCAGAGGAACTATGGCGGTTCTACGCATAGAAGAATTATGGCAACCAGAAACTTTCGAGATATGACCCTCTGAACCCAGAACATGAGGCCACAGGTCGGGTTCCTTGGGTCAACTTGACAATATGTATGCATATTTTTTCTTTCCACTCGGGGGCTCAGACCCTCGAGTCGTACGAAATAAAATAAATAAAGTTATTGAGATCTTGGCATCTATGATTATTCGAGATATATTGCTAGGTTGTTCGCAACCCGATATTCGACAAAAAAGCATGGTTCAATGTAAACTTGATAATGCATTAAAAGCACACCTCGGAACGGCGATTCGTTCCCATGGTCTATTAACAAAAGACGACACAAGATGAAAGTTCATTATGACTACTTATTATAGAAGATAACCAGAGAACACGAGGTTACATAAGGAGATGACTAATGAAAATGGACTTCAGCTTCGTACTCCTTCTGGCATTGAGTACCATCATAGATCTTCACATCAAACTTCGACGTACCGACATGGTAGTCGAAGATCATGAAGAAACCCTGGTGAAGATCATGATAATCTGCAAACTGCGGCCAGCCGCCCTTGAAGTACATCTCACCGTCCCCATCATACCAGACCTATACCTCGTAGGGAGTTTCTCCCCCAGAGTGTTCGCAAAGAACTGCTTCACGCAGTTCTCGCCCATCCATGAATTTTGTGAACTTCAGTGGCACCCGCTAAATCTCACGGCATTGAGCGCCAGCGATGCAGAAGAAGGAGTACACTTTGGGCGAAGGAGGAGGAGAAACATTACGAGGAGGGGCGCTCAGACCTGGCACAGCAGATGAAACCTTGGGTTTATTCTTACTCCCCGCAGGGCGGCCAGGGCACCACTTTGGAGGAGCAGATGACGAGGCCCCCACAGCGAGGCCCGTGGACTTGTTTTTGCTGCCGCGCGGACGACCACGACCTCACTTTTCCACCGGAGCGCTGAGGTTAAGACGCGATCCACCTGCATTGGCCATGGAAACAGGTGTGAGGAGGGAAAACCCTAGATGAGATAACAAGAAGGAAGATGATGCGGCGGAGAAAGATACTAATGAGAGAATTAGGGTTTTTACCCTCAACAAGCATGCTTTATTTATAAGTACATCTTAATGGGCTTCCGCAAAGGCAAGGTCCAAAGTACATCTTAATGGGCCTTTTTGATTCTGTCTAGCGCAGATGATACGAAGGCAACAACATATCACAAGTAAAGATGCATGTATAAGGTGAAAAAGTATATATCAAAGAGCACAAATGCACCTCGTCATGGACTCGGGGGCTTGCATCATAAAGAAGGAAGAGATGAATAATTAAAGCACACAATCGTGCCGAAAAATATCACAAGAAGATAATATATCAGATAGACATGTTAATATTTTTTGAGCCTATACCCGAAAAATTTCGGCTATAGCCTCGGGGGCTACTCCCATCGGGAGCGCTGGTCGCGCACCCGATAAAAAGAAGTCGACAGAAAGAAGACAAAGAGATTGACGCTAATGATCGGCTAAATAACTATTCATAGCTCCAAAAGTTCTTACATCAGGAGCACTGGTGGTGTAAACAATAATAAAGAACAAGCTGAGTGTCGACCGCAATCGACTACTTTTTGTCGGCAATGAACTTCGACTTCATTGTCGACAAAATAAAGATCGATTACTCCCATCAGGAGTTATTTATGAGAAGTCTACAAAATAAAGAAAGTTGCAATTTGAATATTTTGCACATTCCAACAGTCAAACAAGGCTGCGACATATGATTCTCGAGTTGCATCATCGCCACAAAATTCGAATGCCATGATTGAAACATATCGTGAAGGTAAGACCCCAGGATCCGTCCTGTGTGGCCTGGTATACGCACATGAATGCACTCTGCTAGTATTTATCCGTGTCAACGACGCAAAGAAAATCCTGGTGGACGCACTGGGTACCCTGAGAACCACTGGGATTCATTCTTTGTAAGTCCTAAATGCGGCAAAAAAATGAGTTTGACCAGTTTCCCGAATTCAAATCCAAGGGGATTGAATTTGAAGTAGGTGACAAGTATCTGTTCTGGCAGTTAACTGGCCTCTTGATCCATCAGAGTTGTCAAGCTTGTTCATCAAAACCCCTTGCAAGACAGTATAAATGAAAGATATTCAAAGTCGAAGATTTGAAGATATGAAGAAGCCGAAGATTGGTTAAGTTGAAGAAGTAAAGATCTGAGATTCAACCCGAATCTGCAATTCTGGTAGAATCTCGGGGGCTACTGACAAAAGTGTAGATAATAGAGCCTGTCAGTTAAAGTACCCCTGAGGCCCGTTAAGCTAGGCCAAATTGTAATACTACTCGATATACGAGTTCATGTCGTATGTTGATACTGTAATCTGTATCAGACCCCTCCCGATTCTTGAGACCTGGCCACCTATATATAGGGGCCAGGAGAGGACAACAAGGGACAGATTGAGAGCAAGCCAAGTTTATTCTTACGTTTACTTTCAATACACACCTTGTTTGACTGAGTTGACCTTCGAGTTCATCCGATGCCCTACTCCCCTGATCCTAAGTCCTTCATCCAGGACATTTGTCGAGTTAACCCTCGTCACACACTGTCACCGTGAACGCACTAGATGGTTCCAACAAATACCAACAATTCATGTAGACATTAACCAAAAAGACACACATGATGCGCACACTGTCACCATCACACCATGATACAAGGTATCTCCGAAGTTTACAAATATAAGGCACGGGAGTAGCATAATATCTGAATAACAACATCTACCAATTCAACTAGATACAAAGCTCACGATCACATAAAGATCACATCATGGGAGAGAGAGGTGAACCACATAGCTACCGGTAGAGCCCTCAGCCCCGGGGGAGAACTACTCCCTCCTCATCATAGGAGACAGCAAGGTTGGTGGAGATGGCGGTGAGGTCGATGGAGACGGAGGAGACGGCAATGGAGACCGATGGAGATGGCTCTGGGGGCACTTCCCTGTCCCGGCAGGGTGCCGGAACAGAGACTCCTGTCCCCTGAAATTTTTCTTCGACGGCGGCGGCGCTGCGGAACTGTTCTGGGAAAACACCGATTGTTTTTGGGTTTTCCGTCCCAAAGCTTTTTATAGGCGAAAGGGCATCGTCAGAGGTGGACCAGGGTGGCCTCACCATGGCTGGGTGCGGCCAGGGGCTGGGCTGCGCCCCCCTGTGGTGTGGCCAGCCTCTGGCCCCCCTCTGGCTCTCGTTCGGTCTTCGTCCAGGAAAAATAGGAGTTTTTGAACTTGTTTTGTCCAATTCCAAGAATATTTCCTGTGTAGCTTTTCTGAAACACAAAAATAGCAGAAAACAGGGAACTGACACTGTGGCATCTTGTCAATAGGTTAGTTCTAGAAATCGCATAAAAACGCCACGAAGTGTAACGAAACACAAGGCAAATGGTGTAAGAACAAGCATGGAGCATCAAAAATTATAGATACGTTTGAGACGTATCAAGCATCCCCAAGCTTAACTCCTGCTCATCCTCGAGTAGGTAAGTGATAACAAAAGAATAATTTTTGAGGTGACATGCACCATAACAATCTTGATCAACGATGTAAAGCATTGAGTGTTGAGATCAAAGCACTTGGGCATAAAAGACATAATCTTGATAGAAGAGACTTAGCAACCATGTTATAACATGAAATGAAACACAAACGAAAGATCATGAATAATGAAACAATGAAAGTCAAATGTGTGTTCAAATGATATGGAAAAACATAGCAAATGGTTTTCAGCTTGTCCTTCATGGAAGAGCAAAACATAAATGCATAGGACACCTTCAAGTTTAAGAGGGCGACTAGATACAAATAATTTAAGAACAAGTGAAACCATAATCATGAATCAATCAATGAAAAACTTTGGGACTATGCACATTAAACTCAGAATGGCAACTATGCTCTCTTAGACGATGCTTAAAGGTAGAAGGTGGTGACTCAACATAAAAGTAAAAGAAAGACCCTTCGCAGAGGGAAGCAGTGATTGCAAGTTTTATAAACCTTCAAAAATTATGGTACTTACTAGCTTTGAGCTCTCATTGCCCCCATCATAGGCATCTTGAATGGTTAAAGTTAATGTGAGTACAATTATGAAGCATATGCTTGACAAATCATAAGTTGAAAACCTCGTGTCCCGTGAAGTACGAATACCCAAACCTCATGCTACTCGAATTAGAGTCCCAAGCAAGCTCTTGTCATTGTAAGTATACACGTATCATCGAGCACCGCCAACGGGGTACCTCCATGCCCGATGACATGGAACAAGCCCACATCAAAATAACAGGACAAATAGACAATGAACACCTCGGCATCTCTTTTATTTACCATTGGTATAGCTTTTTATTTTGAGATGCGTCGACGAATGTTCACTATGGGCATGCTGTAAATTTCCACCATGAATTATGCATGGCTTAGATTAGCGGCCCGGGCATTTCTCTAACACATATACAAACTCCATGATCCCGCAAGATTCCCAACTTATTTCACATCGCGAGTATCCATAAACAAAAGATTACGATATCAACTCAAATAAGAAGTGCAATGTTGAAAGCTTGCCCCATGACGGCATGGCTGGGCTAATTTCCAACTTACAACTTGCAAGCATAACAACTCAACATAAGAGAGCCACAATATCAAATTTTTAAGAACGAGAAAAGTAAAGTGTGCCATCAGGTTCGTGAGAGCTTTACTGACCAATTTTTGCATAACACCAAAAAGAGTTTAATTTGAAGGATAGATAAAAGCAAGTCAAATGTACTTTGGGATAGCAAATTGCTAATAGGTATGTATGGTGGACACATTGGAATAACTTGGTTTTTGAAATTTGGATGCACGAGTAGAGCTCATACTCAGTACAAAATGAGGGCTAGCAAAAGACCGGGAGCGACCAACTAAGAGAGCAATAACGGCCATAATCATGCATAGCGACAAAACATCATTAAGAGAAGCATAAAATGGCATCAAAAGTCAAAAACTAAATGATCATAGAGGCTTATGGCAACTTTGTATGAGTCTAACATGTTGCAAGCATGCAGCAAGTCAACCCAAATAAAGCATTGATGACCCACAAGTATAGGGGGTGTATCGTAGTACTTTCGATAAATAAGAGTGTCGAACCCAACGAGGAGCAGAAGATGTTGACAAGTGGTTTTGATCAAGGATTCACTATAAATACTAGCAAACGGGTTTTCAGAGGTATTTGGTAATGCAAATAAATAAAGTGCGTGTAAATAAAAGACAGTAGTAATAATTGCAGCAAGTGGCCCAATCCTTTCTTTAGCAAAGGACAAGCCAGTTGTGTAACTTATGATGATCAAACGTTCTCGAGGACACACGGGAGTTTCTGTCAAGTGCTTTTGCTTCATTCTGCTAAATAATCTTTACTGGTTTGATAAGTGTTATGGGGGTGAACCTGTGCTAGCGCACTACCCTTACTAGGATAAATACACACTTGTGATTATACCCCTTCCAAGCATCCGCAAATACAAGAAAGTAATTAAGATAAGTCTAACCATAGCCTTAAACTCTAAGATCCTACGCTCCCTGGTGCAATGGTTTCTGATACGTCTCCAACGTATCCATAATTTTTGATGCTCCATGCTTGTTTTTACACCATTTGCTTAGTGTTTCGTTACACTTCGTGGCACTTTTATGCATTTTCCGGAACTAACCTACTAACAAGTCACCACAGTGCCAGTTCCATGTTTTCTGCTATTTTTGTGTTTCAGAAAAGTTACACAGGAAATATTCTCGGAATTGGACGAAACCAAAGCCAGTCGCCCAGAATTTTACCGAAGCTTCCAGAGAACTGAAGAGGAGACGGAGTGGGGCCACGAGGTGCCCTCACACCAGGGCGGCACGGCCAGGGGCTGGGCCGTGCCCCCTATGTGTGAGACCACCTCGGTCCACTTCTGACGATGCCCCTTCGCCTATAAAGACCCCCCGACGAGAAAAACCTAAAGCCCCTATTAGTTTTCTAGAACACATCACGATCCGCCGCCGCCATCGACCCGAAGATCGGGAGGGTCCAGAAGCTCTTCCCGGCACCCTGCCGGAGAGGGGAATCGCCACCGGAGGTCTTCTTCATCGCCATGCTTGCCTCCGGAGCGATGAGTGAGTAGTCTACCTTTGACTATGGGTCCATAGCAGTAGCTAGATGGTTGTCTTCTCCACCATGTGCTTCATGTTTAGATCTCATGATCTGCCCTACATGATTGAGATCATCGTTATGTAATTCTACATGTTTGGTTTGTTGGGATCCGATGAATATTGGTGTTATGCTTGAGTTGAAGTACTGAAATTTATCTTTTGTTATCTCTATGTTGTTTATGATCTTGCATGCTCTCTGTTGTTAGTAGCTATCTTGGCCGAATAGTTGCTAGTGACTCCAAGAAGGGGTATTTATGCTCGATAGTGGGTTCATGCCTCTATTTAATCTGGGGGAGTGACAGAAACCTCTAAGGTTGTAGATGTGCTGTTGCTACTAGGGGAAAAACAACATTCATATGCTCGAGGGCATATGCTTTGTTTACATTACACACTTTGCTTAATGCAATTATGTATTGTTCGCAACTTAATACTCATGGGGTGTTCGGACGATATCCCCGTGAGTGGATTATTAGTCATAGATGCAGTTGGATGGCGGTCTATGTATTTTGTTGTAATGCCCAGAGTAAATCTCATAGTGATCCTCTCATCATATGCACGTTGTCTTTATTCTATCAATTGCCCAACTGTAATTCGTTTACCTAGCTTGTATTATTTTATCTTATGGAGAGACACCGCTAGTGAACTGTGGATCCCGGTCCTATTTCCTTTATATTGCTATCACCTGTTTACTTTAACCGCACTGTTTACTTTACTCGCATACTATTATCATTTTCCACTCGATACGCTCATCCCTATGTTTACAGCAAACCGGTGAGATTGACAACCTCATCGTAAGTTGGGAGCAAAGTATTTGGTTGTGTTGTGTGCAGGTTCCGCATTGCAGCTAGCAAGCAAAGCTTGGACGAGGTGCCCTATAAATTGTCCTGAGCTGTCGCAAGCTAGCAAGCATCACCTTCAGTCGTTTGTTTGCTCCTCTCCTGATCGACATACCTTGGTTTCTTAACTGAGGGAAAATCTACTGCTATATTCATCACACCTTCCTCTTGGGGTTCCCAACGGGCTGGTTATTTACCACGCATCAAGCACATTTTCTGGCGCCGTTGCCGGGGAGGAAGTAGAAGACTTCTGCGAGGGGAGTTTTCGCACACACATCCTTTACTTTGTTTTAAGTTTTGCTTTATTTATTTTTACTTGCATCGTTTTATCAAAAAACCCAAAAAATTAGAATCCTTGGTAGTTGTTTTTACTTGCTTGCTTTTAGTTTGCTAAAATGGCTAATCCTGAAAACACCAAGTTGTGTGACTTTACTAGCATGAACAATAGTGATTTTATCTGCATTCCTATTGCGCCACCTGCTCCTGCTACAAATTTTTATGAGATTAAGCCTGCTTTGTTGAACCTTGTTATGAAAGAGCAATTTTCTGGTGCTAGTACTTAAGATGCTGCAGCTCATCTCAACAATTTTGTTGAGCTATGTGAGATGCAGAAATGTAAGGATGTTGAAAGTGATATTATTAAGCTTAAGTTGTTTCCTTTTTCTTTGAGAGGAAAAGCTAAGGATTGGTTGCTGTCTTTGACTAAGAATAGTATTGATTCATGGGCTAAGTGTAAGGATGCTTTTATTGGTAGATACTATCCTCCTGCTAAGATTATAGCTTTGCATAGCAATATTATGAAGTTTAGTCAGTTTGATAATGAACATGTTGCTCAAGCTTGGGAAAGAATGAAAGCTATGATAAAGAATTGTCCCACTCATGGACGGACTACTTGGATGATTGTTCAAACTTTTTATGCAGGACTGAATTTTTCTTCGAGGAACCTACTTGATTCAGCTGCTGGAGGCACTTTTATGTCCCTTACCTTGGGCACCACAATGAAGCTACTCGACAATATGATGGTAAATTACTCTGAATGGCACACCGAGAGAGCTCCACAAGGTAAGAAGGTAAATTCTGTTGAGGAGACCTCTTCCTTGAGTGATAAGATTGATGCTATTATGCTTATGCTTTCTAATGATAGGACTCATGTAGATCCTAATAATGTTCCTTTGGCCTCTTTGGTTGCACAAGAAGAGCATGTTGATGTAAACTTCATTAGAAACAATAATTTTAACAACAATGCTTATAGGAACAATTTTGCTAGTAACAATTATAGGCCCTATCCTTCTACCAATGGTAATGGTTATGGTAATTCTTATGGTAATTCCTCCAACAACACTAGGGCTGCGCCCTCCGAGCTTGAGGTAATGCTCAAGGACTTCATCGGTAAGGAAAATGCTTTTAACAAGTCTGTTGAGGAAAAGTTAGGCAAAATTGATATTCTTGCTTCTAAAGTTGATAGCCTTGCTCATGATGTTGAACTTCTAAAATTAAAAGTGTTGCCTAATGAGTTGAAAGAGAACAATGTTTTTGCTACTGCTAATGCTATCCAAGTTAGAATTGATGAAAATGTTAGGATGCTAGCAGAATTGCATGCCAGGTGGGAAAGAGAAGATGAGATGGCTAGAGAGATGAAGTGCGGTGACCCAGCATACCACTGCATGTTGTAGTATGCAAGTCGTTGATATAACACTTGCGGAACAAGCCTCCACAAATATTACATCCCTCAGAATGGTACAACAGAAACATTGCGGGCCCAAGTACAAACTGATCCACATTTATTACATACCAAAGCGTGATGATACCGAAATGCTCCCGATAAAGAGAACACTTCAAGTGCTTAGTGTTTACAACAACTGAAAGCTCAAATAATTAAACACGGTAAGAACTCAACAACTTATTTATATGCTACAGTTGCTCGGTTCCTCAGCTACAGTACTACCCTATTAGTTAGTATTTCTTCACTCTGACTCTTCTCCGGAGGATGCTCCGTAGCGAATGAAGTAGTCCACACCTTCGACGCCGCGAGAGAGATCTGGCTCCTCATAGAAGATGTCCTGCTGGCCTTCAATTGCATTCAGAGTGGCCTCGTCGAGCTCTTCACAGTCTAGCAAGGGTTTAAGAGATTGGGGTGAGTAACGAGCGTTACCCAGCAAGTTTCTTTAGAAAGAAGGTGTGTGATATGCTCCTTTTATAGCCACAGACCCAAAAGAGTCGTAGGCCTATGCAAGTTTTAATAATGTTTTCTTGAAAGGTTGCTTTTACTTTATAAAACTATGCCCAACAGCCAACACAGGGTATTAGTGCCTTGAGAGCACCTTTCCTGCCGCGTTCGCAACTCCTTCCCGGAGCAAGGGGTAACATGTCACATCTTTTTACACTCTGCAGAGGTGTGTCCTTTCAAAAGAGATCAAATCCTTGCTGCACAACCGGGTGTACATTCCCATCCACAATTCCTTGATGTGGGGCCCAGTCATTGATCCAAGCCAATCACTGCCTTCTCCGCACAACGCATGCCCACCCAATTCACGCAAGCAGGTTGTGCCCCTGATATTCACCCCCAACGATGAAGTACCTAGGCGTCCCTTACGGACCATCATAGACACCAGGGCCGTGAGAACTTAGGTGTCCCACCCATATGCAAGTAGTCCCGCAAGACCTACTGCGACCGGTAGCTGACTGTCCGTTGACATGCGAACGAGAGAAGATACAGCTGACTTTCCCGTCCCATTCCAAGTCTCTTGGATGACACGGTTTTTATGGCACAAGAATAACTGTGGCATTGGTTGTTAATCCTAGGTTTACTTTCCCGTGCAAGTGGAACCTCCACCACCACAATCTTACCGTGGTTCCACCTGCCAGCCTTCCTAGGTTATCACCACTGGTCGATAACCACTAATCATATTGCTTATGAAAATAAGTTTTCCATCCTTTTTGAAATGTTAGAGTTTGAAGTCATCACTTTGCAAGAAGTTTCAAAACTAGTGCAATCAAGAGATATGAGCAAGATAAACTTGCCTTGTGACTGAAAGGTAATGGAGTCGAATACTTGGCGTTGCTCCTGATCTCCTTGTTCTACAGAAATCCAAGTATTGTCCGATAAGGACAATGTTTCAAGAAATAGTTGGATGCTATGCACAATGATATGCTATGCATTGTGAATTATGAACTAGGTTTTCTTATTTGTGTGTTTTACCTACATTCTAAGGTTTGAAGAGTTTCTAGAAACACAAATTGTATTTGTGTGTTTTACCCAAGACTTTCTAGGGTTTTAAAGACTTTCTGGAAATACCTATTGTATTTGTGTGTTTTACCCCATTGGAGTGTTGAGGTAATTAAATGAAGGTTTGGAATTAAAGTTTAAGTTATAAAACTTTAATTAAGTTATTTGAACATAAAAAAATTTAATTTTTAAAGAAGAAATTCAATTTTGATACTATAAAATAATAATTAAGGTTTTTGAAAATAGAACTCAAAAGCTTTTAAGAAAATATGTTTAAAAGAATAATTCAGAGATTTAAATTTATTTTATGGTTTATTTTATTAAAGAATAAGAAAATGTTTTATTGATGTTATTTGAATTTTTTAATTTGGTTTGAATTCCAAAAGGAAATAATCTTTGAGTGTAAATTTAAAATTTTGTTTTTGAAACAATTGACCAAAGCCAATCTGGCCCATCTGGCCTGCTGGCCCACCCAGCCCACCTGGCTGGGCTAAACCAGCTGGCTCGGGTCTGGGTCGGTCAAACCGACCCAGCCCAGCCCTAGTCGCCCCTCTCTCTCACCCCCGTCGACTCTCTGGCGATCTGGATCGCCTTCGCCGTCGCCCGGCCGTTCCGGCCGTCTCTGGCGACCATCGCCATCGCCACCATGGGCGAAACACTCGCCGCTGCTTCCTCTACCAGCTCCACCAAGTGGTTTCGCTGGCCGCCTCCTCTCCGAGGAGATCCGTGATGGGATCCCGCTCAGGATCTTGCTTCACGGTCGCCTCCGATCTCGACATCCCGCCGGCTTCTTCCCCGATGTCTGTTCTGCTTCTTCGAGGTGATCAAGTGTGTGTGTGTGCACGCCGGTGGAAGCGCCATTGTGGTGCTCCCGGCGGTGCTACGGTGAAGTCATCCCCGGGTGGCATCTAGCTGGCCGCGCGGGCACTGCCCCGCCATGCCGCCTAGACATGCGCCTGGGCGAACGGTGAGCCCTTCCTTCTTCCTCTCCGTCCTCTGCTTCTTTCCTTGGCCGTGGTCTCTGACCATGATGGTCAAGATCAGTGAGCTAAGCTCACAGATCATACCCCGTGATGCTGCTTGATGTAAGCTTGCTTCATTTAGTGGTGTCATGCTGGATTAGTGGTATTTCTATACTGTTTCTATCTCTGTCATCTCTCCCTGGCCATGCTCTCTGACCAATTGGTCAAGAACAGTGAGCCAAGCTCACAGAGCTTGCTCTGTGTTACTGCTGTGGAATGCATGCTTGTCTTGGTTAGCTGTGATTGTTATGCTATGTGATGATCTGCTAGCTCCCTCTCTTCCTCTGTCGACACCCCTACTGACAGAGGTGTTGCTTCTGAACCTTGCACATTTGCAAGATTCAGTTAACTCCTGTCATATGCTTGCAGTACTGTACCCTCACAGCTAGCTCTATCTTACACATGCTAGACGATTCCCTTGTGCTTGCTGGTATCTCTATACTATAATCATAACTGAATCTTGTTATTCAGTTAACTGTTGATACCAGTTCAGTGATAAATATATGATGTTAGCTGTTGCTACTTGATTATCTCTGATATCCCAGTGATAAGATGCTATGCTGTGTTGCAGTATTCTGTGACATTAGCTAAAGCAAAATTAATATGATTCCCAGTTCTTGGTAACTAGGAAAATGATTGTTCTTCTGTGAATGGATTTATTTGTTCAATAACCAACTAGTTGTGTTGAGGTGCAAGGTCTTCTGACCTTGTGCCCAGCAACTAATTTCTGTTGGTCAAGCTGTGGTGAAACTTGCCCCTATATCTTAAGCCTGTGATGCTGGTCTGAGGCTAGGAGTAGTTTTGTGAGGTGCTAAACTGTTCTGTGTGCCCACTGCTACCTATTTGGTGATGCTTGCAGAACTTGTGTGCTTGAGGTGCATGCCAAACATGACATGTGCCCAGCACAAGTTTCTCTGGATTGATTTAATCCCTTGTGATGTGCCAGTGAAGTGCAAACTGAGGCTTTAATCAACTTTCCCAATGATGAGTTTGGGCAAAGCATAACTTTGCCAAACTGAGGGCTTAATCAAATAGCAACCTATGCTGGAAACATGCACTATCAGTGATGTACTTGCAGGTTTTCTACCTTTTGCCTGTAGTTGTGCAATAGTGGTGCTGTGTACAGCTTTGTTTGTTGTTGGTGTTGGCTTGCTTCTGTCTTGCCTACTCCTCCTGGCTTGGCTGCTAGCTTGTCCTTCACCTCCTGGCTTGCTCCTGGCATCAGCTTGTCCTTCTCCTCCTGAGATGAACTGCTGGTTCCCCTTCTCCTGGCTTGGTCTTGAGTTTCACTTGGCCTCCATGGTTTTGCTGGATATGTTTGAGTGATGATTTGCAAGAACTGGTTCTATTCTTGGTATATGGTGCAAGAACTGTGATGTGCTTGCGCTGGTGCAGTGTTGGAAGTGTGTGTGCTGCTTCTCCTGATACCCCTCACCTGGTCGACGGCTAGCTTTGCTAGCAGCTGTGGTGCTGCCAGCACAAACTTTGCATGCAGTGACTAAGCTCCTTGAGCTGCTTGTCACCAGGCTTGATCTGATCCCCTTGTGGCCGTGTTGTGCATTTACTTGGTACCCAATGGCCTTGTACCCAGTGATGAGAACAGATACTAAACTTGATTATCTATACTCAATGATGTAATGGCAATATAATTGCCAAAGTCTGAGAGTACAAACTCTAACATCTAATCTTTTCTTTTGTTTATTTTTGGCTTTGTTTTGCAGGTTGCAAGCTATGAAGACTAGAAGATAATCTCCATGAGGATTATTAGACATAGTTTAGATTTAGGTTTCTTTTTTGTTATATCAAATGTAATCTTCTTTTCCATTTGATCTTGATGTAAAGACTTTGTATAATTGTAAAATCTCAATAAAGTATTATTTCTGTTTATTTTATATATTCAATTCCATAACTTATATCTATCTCAATATTTGATTGAGTTATTCCTTTATTGTAAATTAAATATTCCAACTTATAAATACTCAAGAATAAATTCTAAATTCCAACAATACTTAAATTTCAACTTCAAGAGATCATAGCAAACTCTTAGCAATCAACACACCTCTAACTCGAAAGGTGCTTTGAAAGAAGTTCACTCTCCCAGGTTTTCTTTTCTTTTGCGAAAAATTTATTCAGGTTTTAGATGCATGAATGCACAAAGGTCCTAAATCTACCCTTCGATTTGTCCTAAATGCTGGGGATATTACATGAAGGTTTGTACCATTACTACCTCTAATGATGTTGCTCCTAATGCTAGCAATCCTCTTACTTTGATTGGTGTAGAGAAAACTCCTACTTGTGTTAAAAACCCTAAAACTGCCAAAACTTTTTCTCAAAAGAGTGCTGAAATTTTTCGGAGTGTAGGAGATGATAGTTCTATTTCCTTTAATGATTTTGATGTTGATGGCTGCAATATATCTAAAGTTATTTTGTTCTTGCAAAAGCTTGCTTTGACTCCCAATGCTAGTTCTTTAAATGTTGCTTTTACTAAGCATATTACCAATGCTCTCATGAAAATTAGGGATGAAAAGTTGAAGCAAAAAGTTTCTGTTCCCAAGAAGTTAGAAGATGGTTGGGAACCCATCATTGATATGCATGTTAATGGTTTTGATTGCCATGCTTTATGTGATCTAGGTGCTAGTATTTCTATTATGCCTAGAAAGATTTATGATATGCTTGATTTACCACCGCTTGAAAAGTGTTATTATGATGTTTCTATTGCTGATGTTGCTAAGAAGAAACCTTTGGGAAGAATTAATGATGTTCTTATTGTGGTTAACAATAACCTTGTTCCCATTGATTTTCTTGTCATGGATGTTGAATGCAATGCTTCATGTCCTATTATTTTGGGAAGACCCTTTCTTTGAACTGTAGGTGCCATCATTGATATGAGGGAAGGCACCATCAAATATCAATTTCCACTCAAGAAAGGTATGAAACACTTCCCTAGAAATAGAAAGAAATTAGTGTTTGACTCTATTCTTAGAGCAAATTATGAGCTTGATGCTTCATCATTTGATATTATTTGATTCGCAATTTTCTGCGCCTAGCTCAAAGGCGTTAAACAAAAGCACTCTTGGGAGATAACCCAATGTTTTTACATTCGGTTCTTTTTCTTTTATTTGAGCTTGGAAGTTATTACTACTGTAATGACCTCTCCTTATCCTTTTTATTTCGTTTTTGTGCCAAGAGAAGCCTCTAATTTGAGTGAGGTAAGATTTAGGGATGTTGCTGTCCTGAAACTGTTTTCGGTGCTGCACTGTAAAAATTCGTGAAAATTCTCTGTATATCTTTTAGACCTGCGATTTCTTGTGCATATGCCCCAGGTTATATCCAAACTTTCATTAGTTGAACACTTTTTGATTTGAGCAACAGAAAACCCTCTAAAAATTCGACCTTTGTCAGCTGTTCTGTTTTGCCAGATTTCTGCCAATATTTGTTTTTGCCGCTTTATCGCTTTCTTTTTGAGTTCTTTTGATCACGGAACTTTTGGGGAAGTTGCTACAGTAGTATATGCTTAATATGTCGTGGTTTTGGGTTGAAACCTGAAGCAAAAAGGGTTGATTATATGTTATGCTTACACTAATGTTGCTAATAGATTTTTGTTTAGTTTTGTATGAAGGAAGTTTTCAAGTGTAGGGATCAGAGAGTGATGAGATGAGTTGAAGAATGGAAAAAAGCTCAATCTTGGGGATGCCCATGAATCACCCCAAGAAATATCCAAGAAGTACAAGCGTCAAAGCTTGGGGATGTCCCCGAGGCACCCCTTGTTCATCGGCAAAAATCAGGTCACCTTTTAAGACACTATATTTTTATTGCTTCATGCATTATGCGTTTTTCTTGGAGCATCAGTTGTTTTTAGTTTTCAGTTTAGTTTAGTTTAGTTTGCTGCAATAAATGGTTGGACCCCAACAAATTCCTTTGGAGAAGTTGCCTTGCTTTTCATTTGCCAAGAACACTCCGTTTTTCATTCTTATCGTTTCAACGAGTGTTCTTCTTTTTCTAGAACTGCGTTTAGTTTTCGTTTTCGCCTTGATTTATGTTCAGATCTTGTTATATCTTTTCATCAAGGTGTATTTTTGCCTCTGATCTTTATTGGTTTTCATCAAAAGAGGTGTTTATAATTTTTTTGAATGGTGTTGGAAAAGAGAAAAAGCTTTATGCAAATAAGTGGTACAAGAAGGAGCTTGTGTAGACTACGGCTTAGGCTTTTGCATGTTGTGCTTGATGTCTTTTTGATAGTATGCTTAGTGGTTTTGCTGTAGCATGACTTGTCTCAAATAATTGAGATTGCTTAATGAGCCTTTGAAAAAATCATGCGTTGTTTTTATCGTTTGGAAGCATTATTTTGGTTTTTTCCTTGATGCTTTATTTGGGTTGACTTGGCGCATGCTGACACATGTTAGACTCATACAAAGTCGCCAATAGCCTCTATGATCATTTAGTTTTTGACTTTTGATGCCATCTTATGCTTCTTTTAATGTTGCTTTGTCGCTTTGCATGATTATGGCCATTATTGCTCTCTTAGTTGGTCGCTCCCAGTCTTTTGCTAGCCCTCGCCTTGTACTGAGTATGAGCTCTACTCGTGCATCCAACTCCTATAAACTAAGTTTGCCAAAGTGTCCACCATACATACCTATTAGCAATTTGCTATTCCAAAGTACATTTGACTTGCTTTTATCTACTCTTCAAATTAAACTCTTATCAGTGTTATGCGAAAATTGGTCAGTAAAGCTCTCATGAACCGGAAGGCACACTTTATTTTTCTTGTTTTTAAACAATTTGACATTGTGGTCTCTTATGTTGAGTTGTTATGCTTGAAAGTTGTAAGTTGGAGACTAGCCCAGCCATGCCGTCATGGGGCAAGCTTTCAACATTGCACTTCTTATTTGAGTTGATATCGTGATCTTTTGTTTATGGATGCCCGCGGTGTGAAATGAATTGGGAATCTTGCGGGATCATGGAGTTTGTATATGTGTTAAGGAAACGCCTGGGCCGCCAATCTAAGCCATGCATAATTCATGGTGGAAATTTGCAGCATGCCCATAGTGGACATTCGACGACGCATCTCAAAATAAAAAGCTATATACATGGTAAATAAAAGAGATGTCGAGGTGTTCATTGTCTGCTTGTCCTGTCATTTTGATGTGGGCTTGTTCCATGTCATCGGGCATGGAGGTACCTCGTTGGTGGTTTTCGATGATACGTATATACTTACAATGACAAGAGCCTTGCTTGGGACTCTAAGTAAAGTAGCATGAGGTTTGGGTACTCGTATTCACGGGACACGAGGTTTTCAACTTATGATTTGTCAAGCATATGCAGCATGAGTGTTCTCGCATTAACTTTAACCATTCAAGATGCTTATGATGGGGGCAATGAGAGATCACAGCCGGTAAGCACCATAATTTTTGAAGGTCTATAAAACTTGCAAACACTGCTTCCCTCCGCGAAGGGCCTTTCTTTTACTTTTATGTTGAGTCACCACCTTCTATCTTTATGCACCATTAAGAGAGCATAGTTGTCATTCTTAGTATAATGTGCATTGTCCCAAAGTTTTCATTGATTGATTCATATTGTTGGTTTCACTTGTTCTCAAATTATTTGTATCTAGTCGCCCTCTTAAACTTGAAGGTGTCCTATGCATTTATGTTTTGCTCTCCATGAAGGACAAGCTGAAAACAATTTGTATGTTTTTCCTTATGATTTGAACACTCATTGTTTCATTTTCATGATCTTTTGTTTGTGTTCATTTTCATGTTTATAACATGGTTGCTAAGTTTCTTCTATCAAGATCATATCTTTCATGCCCATGTTTTAAGTTCTTTTGATCCCAGCGCACAATGCTTACATAGATGATCAAGATTGTGTAGGTGCATGTCACCTCAAAAATTATTTCTTTTGTTATCACTTACCTACTCGAGGACGAGCAGGAGTTAAGCTTGGGGATGCTGATACGTCTCCAACGTATCCATAATTTTTGATGCTCCATACTTGTTTTTACACCATTTGCTTAGTGTTTCGTTACATTTCGTGGCACTTTTATGCATTTTCCGGAACTAACCTACTAACAAGTCGCCACAGTGCCAGTTCCCTGTTTTCTGCTATTTTTGTGTTTCAGAAAAGTTACACAGGAAATATTCTCGGAATTGGACGAAACCAAAGCCAGTCGCCCAGAATTTTACCGAAGCTTCTAGAGAACCGAAGAGGAGACGGAGTGGGGCCACCTCGGTCCACTTCTGACGATGCCCCTTCGCCTATAAAGACCCCCCGATGAGAAAAACCTAAAGCCCCGATTAGTTTTCCAGAACACATCGCGATCCATAGCCGCCGTTGACTCGAAGATCGGGAGGGTCCAGAAGCTCTTCCCGGCACCCTGCCGGAGAGGGGAATCGCCACCGGAGGTCTTCTTCATCGCCATGCTTGCCTCCAGAGCGATGAGTGAGTAGTATACCTTGGACTATGGGTCCATAGCAGTAGCTAGATGGTTGTCTTCTCCACCATGTGCTTCATGTTTAGATCTCATGAGCTGCCCTACATGATTGAGATCACCGTTATGTAATTCTACATGTTTGGTGTGTAGGGATCCGATGAATATTGGTGTTATGCTTGAGTTGAAGTACTGAAATTTATCTTTTGTTACCTCTATGTTGTTTATGATCTTGCATGCTCTCCGTTGTTAGTAGCTATCTTGGCCGAGTAGTTGCTAGTGACTCCAAGAGGGGGTATTTATGCTCGATAGTGGGTTCATGCCTCTATTTAATCTGGGGGAGTGACAGAAACCTCTAAGGTTGTAGATGTGCTGTTGCTACTAGGGGGAAAACAACATTCGTATGCTCGAGGGCATATGCTTTGTTTACATTACACACTTAGCTTAATGCAATTATCTGTTGTTCGCAACTTAATACTCATGGGGTGTTTGGACGATATCCCCATGAGTGGATTATTAGTCATAGATGCAGTTGGATGGCGGTCTATGTATTTTGTTGTAATGCCCAGAGTAAATCTCATAGTGATCCTCTCATCATATGCACGTTGTCTTTATTCTATCAATTGCCCAACTGTAATTCGTTTACCCAGCTTGTATTATTTTATCTTATGGAGAGACACCGCTAGTGAACTGTGGATCCCGGTCCTATTTCCTTTATATTGCTATCACCTGTTTACTTTACCTGCACTATTTACTTTACTCGCATACTATTATCATTTTCCACTCGATACGCTCATCCCTTTGTTTATAGCAAACCGGTGAGATTGACAACCTCATCGTAAGTTGGGAGCAAAGTATTTGGTTGTGTTGTGTGCAGGTTCCGTGTTGCAGCTAGCAAGCGAAGCTTGGACGAGGCGCCCTATAAATTGTCCTGAGCTGTCGCAAGCTAGCAAGCATCACCTTCAGTCGTTTGTTTGCTCCTCTCCTGATCGACATACCTTGGTTTCTTAACTGAGGGAAAATCTGCTGCTATATTCATCACACCTTCCTCTTGGGGTTCCCAATGGGCTGGTTATTTACCACGCATCAGTTTCCCAATGGAGGTTTAGGTTTCTGTCACTCCAGCAACCCCACAATTGGTAGCCAAATACACAATGCATCTCACTAGGCCCATAAATGGTGAAGTATCATGTAGTCGACGTTCACATGACACCACTAGTGAAATAGCACCACAACAAATAAATATCCAACCATTAAATATTACTCAACATAATTCCACTACTAGCGACTTGACTTCTCCCATGTCCTCAAGAACTAAACGAACTACTCACAAGACATCATATCGATCATGATCAGAGGTGAAATAATGGTAAATAACAATCTGAACATAAACCTTAATTCAACGGTTCCACTCAATAGCATCAACCACAAGAGTAATCAACACTGGGAAAGTTTCCCCTAAGAATTTGACAAGATTCAACTCAAGATGTTACAGCGGGATGGCGTGGTGATGGTGGAGATGAAGGTGCTGGTGATGGAGATGATGATGATGATCCTGATGAAGTCCGGTGCGATGGTGATGACGATGGCGATGATCTCCCCTCTCCGGGAAGGAATTTCCCCGATAGATTTCTGCCTGCCGGAGAGCTTTTCTCTCTCTGGTGTTTTCCGCCCCGCAGAGGCGGCAGTGTCTATCTCTGAGCCCCTCCCTGACTTAAGTTTTCGGGGACGATGAAGTACGCGCAGGAGCAAGACCTAAAGTGGGCCAAGGTGGCCTCACACTAGGCCGGCGCGGCCAGGGGCCAGGCCGCACCCCCTATGTGTGAGCTTACCCCCTGGCTCCTCTCGCCTCCTCCTTCTGGCTTCCTGCGTCTTTTGGCAAAATATAATTTTCTGGTATTTTTCAGGAATTTTCCTGATCTTCTGAAATATGGTGTCTTGACGGTCCTTTTCCAGCAGAATCCTGACTCCGGCAGCAAATCCTCCAACGATCATCAAACATGTAAAAATAGAGGAAACAACATAAGTATCAACTCTAAATATGAAATATATCAATGAATAACAGTAAATTATGATACAAAATAGTGATGCAAAATGGACGTATCAACCCCCCCAAGCTTAGACCTCGCTTGTCCCCAAGCGAAAACTAAACTCGGTAAACATGACCATAGGTTTATGGAGTGAAGTGTCGATAATCAAAATACGGACAAGAAGCATCACATTCACCAAGGCACAAGTTATAATAGACAGCAACTTCCCTTTATATAATATAGACTTGCAATAAGTAAAGGGAATCACATATAAAGATGCACAAAGTAAACTATAATTGGTGGTGGCAAACCTTAGTTCTTGGTCAGAGAACAATGGACAAACTATACTAGCCTTTGAATGGAGCCTTTTTTTAAACAGAGCTAATATAGCAAAAACCATATGCTCAACGAAACAAACTTTTTGCATTCATAGAAAGCTTTCAAAGATATATTCCTTTAGACAAAAGCATTGTACTAACAAAAGAAGTTAGTAAACATGATTAAACGGATCAACATATGGATGAGTGAAATATAACAACTCAAATGCTTGCTTGAGATAGAAGGGAAATAGGTTGACTCAACATGAAAGTAAAAGACAGGCCCTTCGCAGAGGGAAGCAGGGATTAAACATGTGTAGAGCTTTTCATTTGTAAAACAGAGGTAAAAATTGTTTTAAGAGGTGGTTGCTTTTGTCAACGACTAGCAACAGAGTTCTTGATATCTTCCATACTAAACAAGTGAGAGCGGTTCCGAGATGTTTGATTAATTGGCACATTGGTGCTCTTTTATAGCTTGGCACTCCTCCCCACGTTTTCCTTTCTCAAAGCATGGCTAACCGATTCCATCGGGTGCTGACCAACTTTCACATACCATGGAGGAGTGCCTTTTTCTTTTCTTTTTGAGATTATAATGGTCTGACCAGCTCCCTTGCAAAATTAGTGACGAGCAGATGAAGCTGCCTAGTCGAAGGGTACTCAATTTAGTATGGAAGATAACAAACCCATCCACTATGTCCTCATGAGCTAAAAACAGTGGCACAAAATGAAAAGTATTTGAAGGTTTTTGAAAGGTAGCACATGAAAATTTACTTGGAATGGCTTGAAATACCATGCATAGGGATTTA
The DNA here is from genome assembly GCA_007115705.1 of Dactylis glomerata. Lineage (NCBI taxonomy): Eukaryota > Viridiplantae > Streptophyta > Magnoliopsida > Poales > Poaceae > Dactylis > Dactylis glomerata. The sequence goes on along the minus strand of QXEO01000120.1, from coordinate 1,122,531 downwards.
TAGTGGACTCTTTGGAAGTGACTTGGTTTTTAGGAGTTGGATGCACGAGAAGTATTTCCTCTCAGTACATGTCTTTGGCTAGCAAGACTGGGTAGCAAGCATAAGAGTTGCATGAAACAAACAAACATACATATAATAAGATCAATCATGCAAACCTTCTTGAAGGTACAACGATTTTAACTTTGAGAATAATAATGCTTATAAGCCAATCATAAGGAAAACTGAAGTGATGTAACTACAAGCACTTCTTTCTTCTTTTCTACTCAAACCTCAAGGTAATGTTGCTACTGACCAAGCTAAGTTTGCCAAAACCAACTAAATTTACTCATGCTCCCAAAGTGATACCAATACTAATCAACAAGACTAATCATATAAGAAACATTGCAAACTAAAATAAAGTGTGCAGAAAGTAAACGATAAAACTTCTCATTAATATTCCATTACCGCAACTCACACCAAGGGATACATAGATAACCAACTAAGGAGGATACTTCCAAACTGCAAACTATTCTATAGGATAATTTCTCTATTCATGATATGACTCTACTTGAAAAGTAAATGAGTAAAGAGGTGATGATGTGATACCGCGGCATGATACGTCTCCAACGTATCTATAATTTTTGATGCTCCATGCTTGTTTTTACACCATTTGCCTACTGTTTCGTTACACTTCGTGGCACTTTTATGCATTTTCCGGAACTAACCTATTAACAAGTCGCCACAGTGCCAGTTCCCTGTTTTCTGCTGTTTTTGTGTTTCAGAAAAGCTACACAGGAAATATTCTCGGAATTGGACGAAACAAGTTCCCGAAGTCTTATTTTTCCCAGAAGCTTCCAGAGATCCGAAGAGGAGTAGGAGGGGGGCCACGATGGCCCCACACACTAGGGCGGCGCGGCCTAGCCCCTAGCCGCGCCCCCTATGTGTGAGGGCACCTCGGTCCACCTCTCACGATGCCCCTTCGCCTATAAAGACCCCCGGACGGAAAAAACCTAAGGGCCCGATCAATTTTCCAGAACACATCGCAATCCGCCGCCGCCATCAACCCGAAGATCGGGAGGGTCCAGAAGCTCTTCCCGGCACCCTGCCAGAGAGGGGAATCACCACCGGAGGTCTCCTTCATCGCCATGCTTGACTCTGGAGCGATGAGTGAGTAGTCTACCTTGGACTATGGGTCCATAGAAGTAGCTAGATGGTTGTCTCCTCCACCATGTGCTTCATGTTTAGATCTCATGAGCTGCCTTACATGATTGAGATCACCGTTATGTAATTCTACATGTTTGGTTTGTTGGGATCCGATGAATATTGGTGTTATGATTGAGTTGCTATACTGAAATATATCTTATGTTATCTCTATGTTGTTTATGATCTTGCATGCTCTCCGTTGTTAGTAGCTATCTTGGCCGAGTAGTTGCTAGTGACTCCAAGAGGGGGTATTTATGCTCGATAGTGGGTTCATGCCTCTATTTAATCTGGGGGAGTGACAGAAACCTCTAAGGTTGTAGATGTGCTGTTGCTACTAGGGAGAAAACAACATTCATATGCTCGAGGGCATATGCTTTGTTTACATTACACACTTTGCTTAATGCAATTATCTGTTGTTCGCAACTTAATACTCTTGGGGTGTTCGGATGATATCCCCACGAGTGGATTATTACTCATAGATGCAGTTGGATGGCGGTCTATGTATTTTGTTGTAATGCCCAGAGTAAATTGCATAGTGATCTTCTTGACATATCACGTTTATCTTTATTCTATCAATTGCCCAACTGTAATTTGTTTACCCAGCATGTGTTATTTATCTTATGGAGAGACACCACTAGTGAACTGTGGACCTCGGTCCTATTTCCATCATATTGCTATCACCTGTTTACTTTACTCGCACTGTTTACTTTACTCACATACTACTATCACTTTCCACTCGATACGCTCATACCCTTTGTTTTAAGCAAACTGGTGAGATTGACAACCTCATCGCAAGTTGGGAACAAAGTACTTGGTTGTGTGTGTGCAGGTTCCACATTGCTGCTCGCAAAGCAAAGCTTGGACGAGGCGCCCTATAAATTGTCCGGGGCTGTCGCGAAGCTTGCAAGCATCACCTTCAGTCGTATTGTCTGCTCTTCTCCTGATCGACATACCTTGGTTTCTTAACTGAGGGAAAACTTGCTGCTATATTCATCAAAACCTTCTCTTGGGGTTTTCCAACTGGCCGGTCATTTACTACACATCTTTCATACTATTATCACCGTGCCACCAACAAGTTTTCTGGCGCCGTTGCCGGGGAAGAGTGGAAGACCTCTGCAAGGAGAGTTTTCCGCATGCACATCCTTTACTTTGTTTTAAGTTTTGCTTTACTTTATTTTTACTTGCATCGTTTTATCAAAAAAACAAAAAAATTAGTATCCTTTATAGTTGTTATTTTTGTTGGTCTGTTATTGTCTTGCTTTATCATGCTTTCTATCAATGGTTGGTTTCTTTGAAACTAAATCTTTTTGGCAAGGTGGGTTCACGGAAGAGCAGCAAAATTATTATGAGGAACACCGCTTGTCACAAAAAGGGAAACACTTATGGGAACAAATCAATAGATATTATTGCTAGAAATGTGTGCTCTACTTATAATGTTACTTATTGCTTTGATAGATCTTGTTGCTGTAGGAGGTATAAACACCTCCCTTTTCAATGTGAGTATAATGATGATGTTACCATATCTTCTTATATTAATGGAAATTAGGACTTTTATGATGTGGAACAAATTGAAGAATTTATTGCTTGGAAGGGTGCATTTGAACTTGCTTATTTGCTTGAAAATATTGATGATGCACCTTATAAATATGAGGTTTATGATATACTTACATTTTGCTTTGATAATTACAAGGAAGAAAATGGCTATATTCTTAAATATCTTAATAGATGCTCTCCAACGGAAGAGACTAATGCCTTGAAGGAGCCTATGGAAGAAGAAATTGCTGAAACTGGAAGCTCATTGGATGAAAAAGAGGAGGAAGTTGGAGCTACCCATGTCTACCTCCCAATAAGAGTAACTCTTTAACTAATACCTTATTTGATCACCCTCTATGCTTACCAAAGGAGGGTGAGTGTGATATTTATATTGTTGAGTTTGTTCATGATGCTACTGAAAATTATTATGAGAGAGGAAAATATTGTTGTTGGAATTCTCATGTTACTAAAACACCTCTCTTTATATTGAAAGTTCCAAAGTTGATCTTGTTTTATCTACCCATACTTGTGACTATGTGCTTCTTTGATTTATTTTCTTACAAGATTCCTATGCATAGGAAATGGGTTAGACTCAAATGTGTTTTATATTTGCTCCTTGATGCTCTTTTTGGGCTTCCATTCATATTTCTTATGTGAGCATCTTCTCAAATTACTGAGCCTAGCTCAAAGGCGTTAAAGAAAAGCACTCTTGGGAGATAACCCAATGTTTTCTTTTCAGTATTTTTTCTTTTATTTGAGTCTTGGAAGTCATTATTACTGTAATGACCTCTCCTTATCCTTTTTATTCTATTGTTGTGCCAAGAGAAGCCTCTAATTTGAGTGAGGTAAAGATTTGGGGATGTTGCTGTCCTGAAACTATTTTCGGTGCTGCACCGTAAAAATTCGTAAAAATTCTCTCTATATCTTTTGGACCTGAGATTTCTTGTGCATATGACCCAGGTTATATCCAAACTTTCATTAGTTGAACACTTTTTGATTTGAGTAACAGAAAACACCTTAAAAATTCGGCCTTTGTCAGCTGTTCTGTTTTGACAGATTTCTACCACTATTTATTTTTGCCGCTTTATCGCTTTCTTTTGAGTTCTTTTGATCACGGAACTTTTGGGGAAGTTGCTACAGTAGTATATACTTTATATGTGGTGGTTTTGGGTTGAAACCTGAAGCAAAAAGAGGTTGATTATATGATATGCTTACACTAATGTTGCTAATAGATTTGTGTTTAGTTTTGTATAAAGGAAGTTTTCAAGTGTAGGGATTGGAGAATGATGAGATGAGTTGAAGAATGGACAAAAGCTCAAGCTTCGGGATTGCTAGCGCGTGGTTGACGTGGGAGAATGTAATTGATGTAGGAGCTTCTTATTCTTCAAGTCCTTGTCAACAGCACCAGAAGATTCCTTGTGCGTGGTGAATGACCAGCCAGTTGGGAACCCCAAGAGGAAGGTATGATGAGTATAGCAGCAAATTTTCCCTTAGTTAAGAAACCAAGGTATATCGATCAGGAGAAGAGCAGACAATAACGACTGAAGGTGATGCTTGCTAGTTTGCGACAACTTCGGACAATTTATATACGGCGCCTGGTCCAAGCTTTGCTTGCTAGCTGCAACGCAGAACCTGCACACAACACAACCAAGTACTTTGTTCCCAACTTGCGATGAGGTTGTCAATCTCACCGGTTTGCTTGAAATAAAGGTTATGAGCGTATCGAGTGGAAAATAGTAGAAGTATGCGAGTAAAGTAATCAGTGCGAGTAAAGTAAATAGTGCGAGTAAAGTAAACAGTACGAGTAAAGTAAACAGGTGATAGCAATATGATGGAAATAGGACCGGGGTCCACAGTTCACTAGTGGTGTCTCTCCATAAGATAAATAACACATGCTGGGTAAACAAATTACAGTTGGGCAATTGATAGAATAAAGATAAACGTGATATGTCAAGAAGATCACTATGAGATTTACTCTGGGCATTACAACAAAATACATAGACCGCCATCCAACTGCATCTATGACTAATAATCCACTTGTGGCGAATCAATCCGAGAACTCCACAAGTATTAAGTTGCGAACAACAGATAATTGCATTAAGCAAAGTGTGTAATGTAAACAAAGCATATGCCCTTGAGCATATGAATGTTGTTTTCTCCCTAGTAGCAACAACACATCTACAACCTTAGAGGTTTCTGTCACTCCCCCAGGTTAAATAGAGGCATGAACCCACTATCGAGCATAAATACCCCCTCTTGGAGTCACTAGCAACTACTCGGCCAAGATAGCTACTAACAACGGAGAACATGCAAGATCATAAACAACATAGAGATAACAAAAGATATAATTCAGTACAGCAACTCAATCATAACACCAATATTCATCGGATCCCAACAAACCAAACATGTAGAATTACATAACGGTGATCTCAATCATGTAGGGCAGCTCATGAGATCTAAACATGAAGCACATGGTGGAGAAGACAACCATCTAGCTACTGCTATGGACCCATAGTCCAAGGTAGACTACTCACTCATCGCTCCGGAGGCAAGCATGGCGATGAAGAAGACCTCCGATGGCGATTCCCCTCTCCGGCAGGGTGCTGGGAAGAGCTTCTAGACCCTCCCGATCTTCGGGTCGATGGCGGCGGCGGATCGCGATGTGTTCTGGAAAATTGATCGGGTACTTAGGTTTTTCCCGTCGGGGGGTCTTTATATGCGAAGGGGCGATGTCAGAGGTGGCCCTAGGCCCCCTCACACCATGGCGGCGCGGCCAGGGCCTGGGCCACGCCAGCCAGGTGTGAGCCTGGCCTGTGGCCCCTCTCCTACTCCTCTTCGGATCTCTGGAAGCTTCCGGGAAAAATAAGACTTCAGGAACTTGTTTCGTCCAATTCCGAGAATATTTCCCGTGTATCACTTCTGAAACACAAAAACAGCAGAAAACAGGGAACTGGAACTGTGGCAACTTGTTAATAGGTTAGTTCCGGAAAATGCATAAAAGTGCCACGAAGTGTAATGAAACAGTAGGCAAATGGTGTAAAAACAAGCATGGAGCATCAAAAATTATAGATACGTTGGAGACGTATCAAGCATCCCCAAGCTTAACTCCTGCTCGTCCTCGAGTAGGTAAGTGATAACAAAAGAATAATTTTTGAGGTGACATGCACCTACACAATCTTGATCATGTATGTAAGCATTTGTGAGCTGGGATCATAAGAACTTAAAACATGGGCATGAAAGATATAATCTTGACAATAGAACTTAGCAACCATGTTGTAAACATGCAAATGAACACAAACAAAAGATCATGAAAATGAAACAATGAAAGTCAAACGTGTGTTCAAATCATAAGGAAAAACATACAAATGGTTTTCAGCTTGTCCTTCAAAGAGAGCAAAACATAAATGCATAGGACACCTTCAAGTTTAAGAGGGCGACTAGATACAAATAATTTGAGAACAAGTGAAACCAACAATATGAATCAATCAATGAAAACTTTGGGACAATGCACATTATACTAAGAATGACAACTATGCTCTCTTAATGGTGCATACAAATAGAAGGTGGTGACTCAACATAAAAGTAAAAGAAAGGCCCTTCGCAGAGGGAAGCAGTGATTGCAAGTTTTATAACCTTCAAAAATTATGGTACTTACCGGCTTTGACCTCTCATTGCCCCCATCATAAGCATCTTGAATGGTTAAAGTTAATGCGAGAACAATTATGCTGCATATGCTTGACAAATCATAAGTTGAAAACCTCGTGTCCCGTGAATACGAGTACCCAAACCTCATGCTACTTTACTTAGAGTCCCAAGCAAGGCTCTTGTCATTGTAAATATATGCATATCAATGAGAACCGCCAATGGGGTACCTCCGTACCCGATGACATGGAACAAGCCCACATCAAAATGACAGGACAAGAAGACAATGAACACCTCGACATCTCTTTTATTTGCCATTTGTTTAGCTTTTTATTGTGAGATGCATCGTTGAATGTTCACCATGGGTATGCTGCAAATTTCCACCATGAATTATGCATGGCTTAGATTAGTGGCCCGGCGTTTCCCTAACACATATACAAACTCCATGATCCCCACAAGATTCCCAATTCATTTCACACCCCGGGCATCCATAAACAAAAGATCACGATATCAACTCAAATAAGAAGTGCAATGTTGAAAGCTTGCCCATGACTGCATGGCTGGGCTAGTCTCCAACTTACAACTTGCAAGCATAACAACTCAACATAAGAGACCACAATGTCAAATTTTTAAGAACAGGGAAAAGTAAAGTGTGCCTTCTGGTTCGTGAGAGCTTTACTGACCGAATTTCGCATAACACTGGTAAGAGTTTAATTTGAAGAGAAAATAAAAGCAAGTCAAATTTACTTGGAATAAGCAAATTGCTAGTAGGTATGTATGGTGGACACTTTGGAAAACTTTGGCTTTTAGGAGTTGGATGCACGAGTAGAGCTCATACTCAGTACAAGGGGATGGCTAGCAAAAGGCTGGGAGCGACCAACTAAGAGAGCAATAATGGCCATAATCATGCAAGGCGACAAAGCGACATTAAAAGAAGCATAAGATGGCATCAAAAGTAAAAAACTAAATGATCATAGAGGCTATTGGCGACTTTGTAAGAGTCTAACATGTGTGAGCATGTGCCAAGTCAACCCAAATAAAGCATCAAGGAGAAAACCAAAATAATGCTTCCAAATAATTAAAAACAACGCATGATTTTTTCAAAGGCTCATTAAGCAATCTCAGTTATTTGAGACAAGTCATGCTACAGCAAAACCACTAAGCATACTATCAAAAAGACATCAAGCATGACATGAAAAAGCCTAAGCCGCAGTCTACACAAGCTCCTTCTTGTACCACTATTTTGCATAAAGCTTTTTCTCTTTTCCAACACCATTTGAAATTTTTATAAACACCTCTTTTGATGAAAACCAATAAAGATCAGAGGAAAAAATACACCTTGATGAAAAGATATGACAAGGTCTGAACACAAATCAAGGCGAAAACGAAAACCAAAAGCAGTAGCGGAAAAAGAAGAACACCCGGTGAAATTGTAAGAATGAAAAACAGAGTGTTCTTGGCAAATGAAAACGAGTACATCTCCTCCAAAGGAAATTTGTTGGGGTCCAACCATTTATTGCAGCAAACAAACTAAACTAACTAAGAAAACTAAAACAACTGACGCTCCAAGAAAAACACATAGTGCATGAAGCAATAAAAATATAGTGTCTTGAAAGGTGACCTGATTTTTGCCGATGAAGAAGGGGTGCCTCGGGGGCATCCCCAGGCTTTGACGCTTGTACTTCTTGGATATTTCTTGGGGTGATGCATGGGCATCCCCAAGCTTGAGCTTTTGTCCATTCTTCAACTCATCTCATCATTCTCCAATCCCTACACTTGAAAACTTCCTTCATACAAAACTAAACACAAATCTATTAGCAACATTAGTGTAGCATAACATATAATCAACCCTTTTTTGCTTCAGGTTTCAACTCAAAACCACCACATATATAGCAAATACCACTGTAGCAACTTCCCCAAAAGTTCCGTGATCAAAAGAACTCAAAAGAAAGCGATAAAGCGCCAAACACAAATATTGGCAGAAATCTGTCAAAACAGAACAGCTGACAAAGGTCGAATTTTTGAGGGGTTTTATGTTGCTCAAATCAAAAAGTGTTCAACTAACGAAAGTTTGGATACAACCTGGGGCATATGCAGAAGAAATCGCAGGTCCAAAAGATATACAGAGAATTTATACGAATTTTTACAGTGCAGCACCAAAAACAGTTTCAGGACAGCAACATCCCCAAATCTTTACCTCACTCGAATTAGAGGCTTCTCTTGGCACAAAAACGAAATAAATAAGATAAGGAGCGGTCATTACAGTAGTAATGACTTCCAAGACTCAAATAAAAGAAAAAGTACTAGAAATAAAACATTGGGTTATCTCCCAAGAGTGCTTTTCTTTAACGCCTTTGAGCTAGGCGCAAAAAATTGCGAATCAAGTAACATCAGAAGGAGCATTAAGATCAACTGCAGAAGTCTTGTCAATAAGGCATTGTATTTCATCCACATAAGTTTTTGAAGACCCTTTGTGATCACGCTTTGGTTCACTCAAATCACAAAAAAGATTTTTGGGACAGATCCAGTCAAAATTATTTTCGAAAGCTTCACATAATCCCAAGAGCTTGCTAGGTATAGGTATTTCGGCTCCTTCATCATTAGTACTAATAACCTTTATAGGTGAACCGAGTTTATTAAAACGTTTAAGAACTTTTCTAGCTTCAATAACAACATCTTTAAATTCTAAGCGCAAAGCTTCCAAAATAAAAGCTTTCTTTTCAGGATCTTCAATTTCATGAAGCTTAAGGAACATGTATTGCGTAAAAGGATTAGGACTAGCAAACCTAGTTTCCAACATGTGAATTAAATAAGCAGAAGCAACTTCAATACTAGGAGCTAGCTCAACCAAAGACTTTTCCTCAACTTCCTTATGCATACTAATGTGATTAAAGAACTCCTCAATGTTACTTTTTTCCAATAATTGAACCACTACCTACTGAGAGGTCCTCCAGAACGTACTTAGGGAACAGCATAATGAACTAAAAGTAAAGAAATAACAACTACCAAGGATTCTAATTTTTTTTTCGGTTTTTGATATAAAACGATGCAGGTAAAATAAATAAAGAAAAGCAAAACAATAACAAAGTAAAGGATGTGCGTGTGAAAACTCCCCTCGCAGAAGTCTTCCAATCTTCCCCAGCAACGGCGCCAGAAAATTAGCTGCTAGCGCGTGGTTGATGTGGGAGAATGTAATTGATGTAGGAGCTTCTTATTCTTCAAGTCCTTGTCAACAGCACCAGAAGATTCCTTGTGCGTGGTGAATGACCAGCCAGTTGGGAACCCCAAGAGGAAGGTATGATGAGTATAGCAGCAAATTTTCCCTCAGTTAAGAAACCAAGGTATATCGATCAGGAGAAGAGCAGACAATAACGACTGAAGGTGATGCTTGCTAGTTTGCGACAGCTTCGGACAATTTATATACGGCGCCTCGTCCAAGCTTTGCTTGCTAGCTGCAACGCGGAACCTGCACACAACACAACCAAGTACTTTGTTCCCAACTTGCGACGAGGTTGTCAATCTCACCAGTTTGCTTGAAACAAAGGTTATGAGCGTATCGAGTGGAAAACAGTAGAAGTATGCGAGTAAAGTAAACAGTGCGAGTAAAGTAAACAGTGCGAGTAAAGTAAACAGTATGAGTAAAGTAAACAGGTGATAGCAATATGATGGAAATAGGACCGGGGTCCATAGTTCACTAGTGGTGTCTCTCCATAAGATAAATAACACATGCTGGGTAAACAAATTACAGTTGGGCAATTGATAGAATAAAGATAAATGTGATATGTCAAGAAGATCACTATGAGATTTACTCTGGGCATTACAACAAAATACATAGACCGCCATCCAACTGCATCTATGACTAATAATCCACTTGTGGCGAATCAATCCGAGAACTCCACAAGTATTAAGTTGCGAACAACAGATAATTGCATTAAGCAAAGTGTGTAATGTAAACAAAGCATATGCCCTTGAGCATATGAATGTTGTTTTCTCCCTAGTAGCAACAACACATCTACAACCTTAGAGCTTTCTGTCACTCCCCCAGGTTAAATAGAGGCATTAACCCACTATCGAGCATAAATACCCCCTCTTGGAGTCACTAGCAACTACTCGGCCAAGATAGCTACTAACAACGGAGAGCATGCAAGATCATAAACAACATAGAGATAACAAAAGATATAATTCAGTACAGCAACTCAATCATAACACCAATATTCATCGGATCCCAACAAACCAAACATGTAGAATTACATAACGGTGATCTCAATCATGTAGGGCAGCTCATGAGATCTAAACATGAAGCACATGGTGGATAAGACAACCATCTAGCTACTGCTATGGACCCATAGTCCAAGGTAGACTACTCACTCATCGCTCCGGAGGCAAGCATGGCAATGAAGAAGACCTCCAGTGGCGATTCCCCTCTCCGGCAGGGTGCCGGGAAGAGCTTCTGGACCCTCCCGATCTTCGGGTCGACGGCGGCGGTGGATCGCGATGTGTTCTGGAAAATTGATCGGGTACTTAGGTTTTTACCGTCGGGGGGTCTTTATAGGCGAAGGGGCGATGTCAGAGGTGGCCCCCGGCCCCCTCACACCATGGCGGCACGGCCAGGGCCTGGGCCGCGCCAGCCAGGTGTGAGCCTGGCCTGTGGCCCCTCTCCTACTCCTCTTCGGATCTCTGGAAGCTTCTGGAAAAAATAAGACTTCAGGAACTTGTTTCGTACAATTCCGAGAATATTTCCTGTGTACCACTTCTGAAACACAAAAACAGCAGAAAACAGGGAACTGGCACTGTGGCAACTTGTTAATAGGTTAGTTCCAGAAAATGCATAAAAGTGCCACGAAGTGTAACGAAACAGTAGGCAAATGGTGTAAAAACAAGAATGGAGCATCAAAAATTATAGATACGTTGGAGACGTATCAGGGATGCCCATGCATCACCCCAAGAAATATCCAATAAGTACAAGTGTCAAAGCTTGGGGATGCCCCTGAGGCACCCCTTCTTCATCGGCAAAAATCAGGTCACCTTTCAAAACACTATATTTTTATTGCTTCATGCACTATGTGTTTTTCTTGGAGCGTCAGTTGTTTTAGTTTTCTTTATTAGTTTAGTTTTGTTTGCTGCAATAAATGGTTGGACCCCAACAAATTTCTTTTGGAGAAGTTGCCTTGCTTTTCATTTGCCAAGAACGCTCTAGTTTTCATTCTTATCAAAAACCGAGTGTTCTTCTTTTTTCTGCTACTGCTTTTGGTTTTCATTTTCGCCTTGATTTGCGTTCACACCTTGTCATATCTTTTCATCAAGGTGTATTTTTTGCCTCTGATCTTTATTGGTTTTCATCAAAAGAGGTGTCTTAAAAAAATTTCAAATGGTGTTGGAAAAGAGAAAAGGCTTTATGCAAAAAAGTGGTACAAGAAGGAGCTTGTGTAGACTGCGGCTTAGGCTTTTTCATGTCATGCTTGATGTCTGTTTGATAGTATGCTTAGTGGTTTTGTTGTAGCATGATTTGTCTCAAATAACTGAGATTGCTTAATGAGCCTTTGAAAAATCATGCATTGTTTTTATTGTTTGGAAGCATTATTTTGGTTTTCTCCTTGATGCTTTATTTGGGTTGACTTGGCGCATGCTCACACATGTTAGACTCATACAAAGTCGCCAATAGCCTCTATGATCATTTAGTTTTTGACTTTTGATGCCATCTTATGCTTATTTTAATGTCGCTTTGTCGCTTTGCATGATTATGGCCGTTATTGCTCTCTTAGTTGGTCGCTCCCAGTCTTTTGCTAGCCCTCGCCTTGTACTGAGTATGAGCTCTACTCGTGCATCCAACTCCTAAAAACCAAGTTTGCCAAAGTGTCCACCATACATACCTACTAGCAATTTGCTATTCCAAGTAAATTTGACTTGCTTTTATTTTCTCTTCAAATTAAACTCTTACCAGTGTTATGCGAAAATTGGTCAGTAAAGCTCTCACGAACCGGAAGGCACACTTTACTTTTTCTCGTTCTTAAAAATTTGACATTGTGGTCTCTTATGTTGAGTTGTTATGCTTGCAAGTTGTAAGTTGGAGACTAGCCCAGCCATGCCGTCATGGGCAAGCTTTCAACATTGCACTTCTCATTTGAGTTGATATCGTGATCTTTTGTTTATGGATGCCCGCGGTGTGAAATGAATTGGGAATCTTGCGGGGATCATGGAGTTTGTATATGTGTTAGGGAAACGCCTGGGCCGCCAATCTAAGCCATGCATAATTCGTGGTGGAAATTTGCAGCATACCCATAGTGGACATTCAACGACGCATCTCAAAATAAAAATCTAAACAAATGGCAAATAAAAGAGATGTTGAGGTGTTCATTGTCTGCTTGTCCTGTCATTTTGATGTGGGCTTGTTCCATGTCATCGGGCACGAAGGTACCCCGTTGGCGGTTCTCGATGATACATATATACTTACAATGACAAGGGCCTTGCTTGGGACTCTAAGTAAAGTAGCATGAGGTTTGGGTACTCGTATTCATGGGACATGAGGTTTTCGACTTATGATTTGTCAAGCATATGCATCATAATTGTTCTCGCATTAACTTTAACCATTCAAGATGCTTATGATGGGGGCAATGATAGCTCAAAGCCGGTAAGTAACATAATTTTTGAAGGTTAAAAACTTGCAATCACTGCTTCCCTCTGCGAATGGCCTTTCTTTTACTTTTATGTTGAGTCACCACCTTCTATCTTTATGCACCATTAAGAGAGCATAGTTGCCATTCTTAGTATAATGTGCATTGTCCCAAAGTTTTCATTGATTGATTCATATTGTTGGTTTCACTTGTTCTCAAATTATTTGTATCTAGTCGCCCTCTTAAACTTGAAGGTGTCCTATGCATTTATGTTTTCCTCTCTATTAAGGACAAGCTGAAAACCATTTGTATGTTTTTCCTTATGATTTGAACACACGTTTGACTTTCATTGTTTCATTTTCATGATCTTTTGTTTGTGTTCATTTTCATGTGATAACATGGTTGCTAAGTTTCTATTGTCAAGATTATATCTTTCGTGCCCATGTTTTAAGTTCTTTTCATCCCAGCTCACAAATGTTTACATATATGATCAAGATTGTGTAGGTGCATGTCACCTCAAAAATTATTCTTTTGTTATCACTTACCTACTCGAGGACGAGCAGGAGTTAAGCTTGGGGATGCTTGATACGTCTCCAACGTATCTATAATTTTTGATGCTCCATGCTTGTTTTTACACCATTTGCCTACTGTTTCGTTACACTTTGTGGCACTTTTATGCATTTTCTGGAACTAACCTATTAACAAGTCGCCACAGTGCTAGTTCCCAGTTTTCTACTGTTTTTGTGTTTCAGAAAAGCTACACAGGAAATATTCTCGGAATTGGACGAAACAAGTTCCTGAAGTCTTATTTTTCCCAGAAGCTTCCAGAGATCCGAAGAGGAGTAGGAGGGGGGGCATGAGGGCCCCACACACCAGGGCGGCGCGGCCCAGCCCCTGGCCGTGCCCCCTATGTGTGAGGGCACCTCGGTCCTCCTGTGACGATGCCCCTTCGCCTATAAAGACCCCCCGATGGAAAAAACCTAAGGGCCCGATCAATTTTCCAGAACACATCGCGATCCGCCGCCGCCATCGACCCGAAGATCGGGAGGGTCCAGAAGCTCTTCCCGGCACCCTGCCGGAGAGGGGAATCGCCACGGGAGGTCTCCTTCATCGCCATGCTTGCCTCCGGAGCGATGAGTGAGTAGTCTACCTTGGACTATGGGTCCATAGCAGTAGCTAGATGGTTGTCTCCTCCACCATGTGCTTCATGTTTAGATCTCATGAGCTGCCTTACATGATTGAGATCACCGTTATGTAATTCTACATGTTTGGTTTATTGGGATCCGATGAATATTGGTGTTATGATTGAGTTGCTCTACTGAAATATATCTTATGTTATCTCTATGTTGTTTATGATCTTGCATGCTCTCCGTTGTTAGTAGCAATCTTGGCCGAGTAGTTGCTAGTGACTCCAAGAGGGGGTATTTATGCTCGATAGTGGGTTCATGCCTCTATTTAATCTGGGGGAGTGACAGAAACCTCTAAGGTTGTAGATGTGCTGTTGCTACTAGGGAGAAAACAACATTCATATGCTCGAGGGCATATGCTTTGTTTACATTACACACTTTGCTTAATGCAATTATCTGTTGTTCGCAACTTAATACTCTTGGGGTGTTCGGATGATATCCCCACGAGTGGATTATTACTCATAGATGCAGTTGGATGGCGGTCTATGTATTTTGTTGTAATGCCCAGAGTAAATCACATAGTGATCTTCTTGACATATCACGTTTATCTTTATTCTATCAATTGCCCAACTGTAATTTGTTTACCTAGCATGTGTTATTTATCTTATGGAGAGACACCACTAGTGAACTGTGGACCCCGGTCCTATTTCCATCATATTGCTATCACCTGTTTACTTTACTCGCACTGTTTACTTTACTCGATACTACTATCACTTTCCACTCGATACGCTCATACCCTTTGTTTCAAGCAAACCGGTGAGATTGACAACCTCATCGCAAGTTGGGAACAAAGTACTTGGTTGTGTGTGTGTAGGTTCCACGTTGCTGCTCGCAAAGCAACGCTTGGACGAGGCGCCCTATAAATTGTCCGGAGCTGTCGCGAAGCTTGCAAGCATCACCTTCAGTCGTATTGTCTGCTCTTCTCCTGATTGACATACCTTGGTTTCTTAACTGAGGGAAAACTTGCTGCTATATTCATCAAAACCTTCTCTTGGGGTTTTCCAACTGGCCGGTCATTTACTACACATCTTTCATACTATCATCACCGTGCCACCACGGCACTCCCCCAAGCTTGGAACAAGCCAAAGGGATGCCTATACCGATGATGAATTACTCCTTTGGCGGTAATGGAATCAGCCTTGGATTAATGAAATATTCTAGCATCCTGCGAAGCCTGAGATTCTCTTCTTGAAGTATCTCTACCTCCTTCTCTAGAACTCGATATTGAGCGCAAAACTCGTCAGTGACCAGCATACCCTCTTTTATCACAGGCATGGAGTTTAGATCCAAGACGTGTAGTGTTGGTCCCTGCATATCATGAGAAAAGATACGTCTAGCTTTCGTTGGTCCTTCAAAAGTAGGGTTTCTTGCCCTCGATCTTCCAACCTCCTGCTCTTTCTTCCACTTGGGGTCTTGGTGATCATCTTCCCTGGGCCTTTTGCCCTTGTCGTCACTTGAAGAGGCCATGGTGCTCCTAAATCTGAGATCAGCTCCTGACAGAAACAGCTCGAAACAAAACACGACGAGAAAATGATATACATACCTCGGGGACTCCAGGGGATTATATAGGTGAAACTTATACATCGAAGCGAAACCACAGGAGGACACCGGGACGGAAACGAGTTCCAAGGTGTTCTCACACCAGGGCGGCGCGGCCAGGGGTGGGCCCGTGCCCCCTGTGTGTGAGGAGCACCCGGACTCCTTTTCCTGCCCGTTTTTGTCTCGTGATTTTTCATATTTAGTAAAAACAACAAAAATATCAAAGTAAGAGTTCAACGCGAAACTTTTCTGACTAGAACTGTTACCTATTCGAAAACGAACTCTGCAGGTTTCTGCAAATTGTCCTGGATGAATTCTTCCGGAGAAACTGTTTCAATAACATCAACATCTTCATTATAAGAATCTCCAGCAATATAATGTTTGAGTCTTTGCCCATTCACCACTTGTGTAGTGTCATCTTTCAATGAAGCAATCTTTATCGCACCTGAGCGGTACACTTCAACAATAACATATGGTCCTTCCCATTTAGAGAGTAATTTTCCTGCAAAAAATCTGAGACGAGACCTATACAAAGGAACTTTCTCACCAACATGAAACTCTCTTTTAAGAATTCTCTTATCATGCCATTGCTTGACTTTCTCTTTGAAAAGTCTGGCATTCTCATACGCTTCGTTTCTCCACTCATCTTAAGAACTCAAATCTAACAACATTTTCTTACCGGCAAGTTTAAAATCCCTATTAAGCTCTTTCACTGCCCAAAAAGCTTTGTGTTCTAATTCTAAAGGCAAGTGACATGCTTTTCCATAAACCATTTTGTAAGGAGACATACCCATAGGGTTCTTATAAGCAGTTCTATAAGCCCATAAAGCATCGTTTAACTTGCTAGCCCAGTTTTTCCTAGATCTATTGACAGTCTTCTGCAAAATAGACTTTATCTCTCTATTTGAAAGCTCTACTTGCCCACTAGTTTGGGGATGATAAGCAGAAGCAATTCTATGATTAACATCATATTTAGCAAGAGTTTTTCTAAAACCGCCATGAATAAAATGAGAACCTCCGTCAGTCATAAGATATCTAGGCACACCAAACCTAGGAAAAATAACATCCTTAAGCACTTTTAACAAAGTCTCACCATCGGCACTCTTTGTAGGTATGGCTTCTACCCATTTAGTAACATAATCAACAGCAACAAGTATGTGGGTATAGCCTTTTGAAGGAGGAAAAGGACCCATAAAGTCAAATCCCCAACAATCAAATGGTTCAATAACAAGAGTGTAACTCATAGGCATTTCATTGCGTCTAGAAATATTACCAACTCTTTGACATTCATCGCAAGATAAAACATACCTTCTAGCATCTTTAAAGAGGGTTGGCCAATAAAAACCTGATTGTAGAACCTTTTGTGTGGTTCTATCTCCAGCATGATGTCCTCCATAAGCACTGCCATGGCATTTCCTCAATATTTCATGTTGCTCATATTCTGGTACGCATCTTCGCATAATACCATCAACTCCTTCTTTATATAAGTGTGGGTCATCCCAAAAATAATGCCTCAAATCATAGAAGAACTTTCTTCTTTACTGAGCTATAAAGGTTGGAGGCAAATACTTGGAAAAAATAAAGTTAGCATAATCAGCATACCAAGGAAGGTCTCGTGAAGTTATATTTATAGAAGCCAACTGTTCATTTGGAAAACTATCGTTAACAGGAATAGGATCAAAAGAAATGTTTTCCAATCTTGACAAATTGTCAGCCACAGGATTTTCAGCACCTTTCCTATCTACGATATGCAAATCAAATTATTGTAAAAGCAACACCCATCTAATAAGCCTAGGCTTAGCATCCTTCTTAGTCATAAGATATCTAATAGCAGCGTGATCAGTATAAATAGTAACTTTAGAATCAACAATGTAAGATCTAAACTTATCACATGCAAAAACAACAACAAGAAACTCTTTCTCAGTGGTAGCATAATTCTTCTGAGCAGCATCAAGAGTCTTACTAGCATAATGAATAACATTCAACTTATTATCTACACGCTGTCCAAGAACAGCACCAACAGCAAAATCACTAGCATCACACATAATTTCAAAGGGTAAATTCCAATAAGGTGGTTGAACAATAGGAGCAGTAGTTAAAGCCTTCTTAAGAGTTTCAAAAGCTTCCTTACAATCATCATCAAAGACAAATGGCACATCTTTTTGAAGAAGATTAGTAAGAGGCTTTGAAATCTTAGAGAAATCTTTAATAAACCTCCTATAGAAACCAGCATGACCAAGAATAGTACGAATGCCTTTAACATCTCTGGGACAAGGCATTTTCTCAATTTCCTCAACCTTTGCTCTGTCAACTTCAATACCTGTTTCAGAAATTTTATGTCCAAGGACAATTCCTTTATTTACCATAAAGTGGCATTTCTCCCAATTAAGAACAAGATTAGTTTCTTCACACCTTTGCAAAACTTTATCAAGATTGTGCAAACAATTATCAAAAGAAGTTCCATAGATGGAGAAGTCGTCCATGAAAACCTCCACAATTTCTTCACAAAAGCCATGAAAAATAGCAGACATGCATCTTTGAAAAGTAGCAGGAGCATTGCATAAACCAAAAGGCATGCGTCTATAAGCATAAGTTCCATAAGGACAAGTAAAAGTGGCTTTCTCTTGATCTTCCTTCCTAACAGCATTCTGAGAGAAATCGGAATAACCATCAAGAAAACAAAAGTGCGACTTCTTAGACAACCTTTCTAACATCTGATCTATAAACGGTAAAGGATAATGATCTTTCTTAGTAACCTTGTTAACTTTTCTATAGTCAATGCACATCCTATAACCAACTACTACCCTTTGAGGAATAAGCTCATTATTCTCATTAGGCACAACAGTCATACCTCCTTTCTTAGGAACATAATGAACAGGACTAACCCATTGACTATCAGCAATAGGATAAATAATACCAGCATCAAGGAGCTTTAATACCTCATTTCTTACCACATCCTTCATCTTGGGAATTAAGCGGCGTTGATGCTCCACAACCGGCTTCGCGTCCTTCTCCATGTTAATAGCATGCTGACATAAAGTGGGACAAATCCCTTTTAAATCATCAAGAGTATATCCCATAGCTCCTCGGTGTTTCCTCAATATCTCCAATAATCTTTCTTCTTCCTTTCCTGAAAGCTTAGAACTAATAATAACAGGATATATTTTCTTATCATCTATATAAGCATATTTAAGATCATTAGGTAAAGGTTTTAATTCAAAAACAGGATCTTCCTTAGGTGGAAAAGTGGTACCAAGATCCTCCACAGGTAAATTGTGCTTGATTAATGGTTGTTGACGAAGGAAAATATCATCAACCTCTTCTCTTTCCTTACTGAAAACATCACTTTCACGATCTTCCATGAATTGCTGCAAAGCATTATTAGGAGCAAGAGCAATAGAAGCAAGCTGTTCAACTCGAAAATTTTCATTAGGCATGTTATTTTCATAAGAAGTCTTAGCAAACTTGGAAAAATTAAACTCATAAGACTCTCTATTAAACTTAGTGAAAATTTTCTCCTTCTTACAGTCTATCACGGCGCCACAAGTATTCAAAAAGGGTCTACCAAAAATAATAGGACAAGTTTTACTAGCCTCCTTACCAAGTACTAGTAAATCAGTGGGGTATTTAGTTTTACCGCATAAAACTTCCACATCTCGAACAATACCAAGAGGCCAAACAGTCTCTCTGTTAGCAAGCTGAACCACCACATCAATATCTTCAAGTTCACAAGCGCCAATCTCATGCATAATTTCTTTGTAAAGCTCTAAGGGAATGGCACTTGCACTAGCACCAATGTCGCATAAACCATAATAGCAATGATCTCCAATCCTGACAGAAATAACAGGAACACTTGTTTTCCTATGCTTTTTAGGATGTGAGAGAATGTTAGAAGCATCTTCACAAAAGAGAATATATTCATCCCCTACATCTTTAGTAACAAGGTCCTTCAATATAGCTACATGAGACTTAACAGTAATTTGCTCATTAGGTTCTACAGCTTTCTTAGTGCTTTTATTAGACACACTTACCAAAGTAGAATACTTTTTTACCTTAGCAGGGAAAGGTGTCTTCTCAAAATAAGGTTTAGGCACAATGCTATCAACAGTACAAACTTCAGTAGCTGCAGCAGGAATATGACTAATAGAATCTTTATAAGGCGCATGATTGATGTCTACGCACACGTCTGTTCTTGTAGACAATGTTGGGCCTCCAAGTGCAGAGGTTTGTAGAACAGCAGCAAGTTTCCCTTAAGTGGATCACCCAAGGTTTATCGAACTCAAGGAGGAAGAGGTCAAAGCTATCCCTCTCAAGCAACCCTGCAATTACGATACAGAAAGTCTCTTGTGTCCCCAACACACCCAATACACTTGTCAGATGTATAGGTGCACTAGTTCGGCGAAGAGATAGTGAAATACAAGTAGTAGTGATGATTATAAGTAGCAAATGTATTCTGAAATAAATATCGCTGCGAGCAAACATGTAACAAAACAGCAAGTAAACGGTGTACAATGCTTGGAAACAAGGCCTAGGGATCATACTTTCACTAGTGGACACACTCCCAACAATATAACATGAATGAACAAATAGATAACTTCTCTCCACTATGGTACTCTGAATTACTCTCCTATTGAATAACACTAATCATTGTGTAGTGGCTACAGAAGCACCCCTTAAAGTTCATCAAGTACTTGACAAACACCACTCATAGAGATATCCAAATCAGATCACAATTCAAGATAGATATTATTGCAACTTAGACCAAGTACTAACACGGTGCACACACTGTCAACATTACACCATGAAAGGAGGAATAGATCACTTCAATACTATCATAGCAATAATTACTCTCATAATCCACAAGAGATCACAATCATAGCCTAAACCAAGTACCACCATGATGCACGCACTGTCACCGTTACACCATGGCAGGAGGAATAGATTACTTTATTAACACCACTAGAGTACACATAATATCTGAATAATAACATCTACTTGTTCAACATGATACAAAGCTCACGATCACATAAAGATCACATCATGGGAGAGAGAGGTGAACCACATAGCTACCGGTAGAGCCCTCAGCCCCGGGGATGAACTACTCCCTCCTCATCATAGGAGACAGCAAGGTTGATGGAGATGGCGGTGAGGTCGATGGA
The DNA here is from genome assembly GCA_007115705.1 of Dactylis glomerata. Lineage (NCBI taxonomy): Eukaryota > Viridiplantae > Streptophyta > Magnoliopsida > Poales > Poaceae > Dactylis > Dactylis glomerata. The sequence goes on along the minus strand of QXEO01000120.1, from coordinate 1,101,678 downwards.
GACGGCGAAGACGGCGATGGAGACCGATGGAGATGGCTCCGGGGGCACTTCCCCGTCCCGGCAGGGTGCCGGAACAGAGACTTCTGTCCCCCGAAATTTGGCTTCGACGGCGGCGGCGCTGCGGAACTGTTCTAGAAATTTCGCCGACTCCTTTTAGGGTTTTCCGTCCCGAGGCTTTATATAGGCGAAGGGGCGTCGTCAGAGGGGGAGCCAGGCGCCCTCACGCGGGGCCCGCGCGGCCAGGCCCCTGGCCGCGCCGCCCTCGCGTGTGGGGCCCTAGTGGCCCCCCTCCGACTCTTCTTCGGATCTCTGGAAGCTTCCCGGTAAAATAAGACTTCAGGATGTGGTTTCGTCCAATTCCGAGAATATTTCCTGTGTATCACTTCTGAAACACAAAAATAGCAGAAAATAGGGAACTGGCACTGTGGCAACTCGTTAATAGGTTACTTCCGGAAAATGCATAAAAGTGCCACGAAGTGTAACGAAACAATAGGCAAATGGTGTAAAAACAAGCATGGAGCATCAAAAATTATAGATACGTTGGAGACGTATCAATGATATTTGTTCCAATCTTTCTTCGGAACATCAAGATAAGAAGCAAAAGCCGTAAGACAATTAGCAAGTATTTGAGAATCAAGACCATAAGCAATGCTAACACTATGAAAGTCATCGGTTCCCATAAAAGTTTTAATGCATTCATAATCATAATTTATACCTGACTTCCTACCTTTGTCGTTTTCCCATCCTTCAGCATTTTCTTGGATATGGTCAAGGAGATTCCACTTAGCATCTTCCTTCATATGAGTAAATGATCCAAAACAAGAAGCATCGAAATAATCCTTATCAGGATGAGTAAGCCTCGCATAAAAATTATCAATAACAATATTATTGGGGAGCTCATGAATGGGACATTTGAGCATTAGTAACTTCAATCTCCCCCACGCTTGGGCAATACTCTCTCCATCATGAGGCCAAAAGTTATATATCCGATTACGATCTTTATGAATTTCACTTGGAGGATAAAACTTGGAATAAAAGAGAGGCACAATTTCCTCCCATGCAATAGATGGACCATCTTGAAGCAGCCGATACCACTCCTCAGCTCTGCCTTTCAATGATAAAGAGAATAGCTTCCTCTTGACCTGGCTCGGTGAAATACCTGCACACTTGAACAACTCGCATAATTCATGTATAAATAGTAAGTGATCACCCGGATGGACAGTTCCATCTCCTGAATAGCAGTTATCCATAACACGCTCAACAATTTTCATAGGTATTTTAAAAGGATCTACTTGAGCAGGTGGTGGTGGTGGTGGCTCATCCACATGTGCAGCAGTGGTAGAAGTGTTCCCAAATAGGAAACCAAACGGAGAATTCTCCATAGCAAAATAAAATAAAAGTAAAAGACAAAAATAAAAACAATACTCACAGCGACGGTTACCTTTACCAATTCCACTCTTCAATAGCGCTTCACTCCCCGGCAACGGTGCCAGAAAATAGTCTTGATGACCCACAAGTATAGGGGGTGTATCGTAGTACTTTCGATAAATAAGAGTGTCGAACCCAACGAGGAGCAGAAGGTGTTGACAAGTGGTTTTGATCAAGGATTCATTGTAAATACTAGCAAACGGATTTTCAGAGGTATTTGGTAATGCAAATAAATAACGTGCGAGTAAATAAAAGACAGTAGTAATAATTGCAGCAAGTGGCCCAATCCTTTCTTTAGCAAAGGACAAGCCGGTTGTGTAACTTATGATGATCAAACGTTCTCTAGGACACACGGGAGTTTCTGTCAAGAGCTTTCACTTCATTCCGCTAAATAATCTTTACTGGTTTGATAAGTGTTATGGGGGTGAACCTGTGCTAGCGCACTACCCTTACTAGGATAAATACACACTTGTGATTATACCCCTTGGAAGCATCCGCAAATACAAGAAAGTAATTAAGATAAGTCTAACCACAGCCTTAAACTCTAAGATCCTACGCTCCCTGGTGCAATGGTTTCCCAATGGAGGTTTAGGTTTCGGTCACTCTAGCAACCCCACAGTTGGTAGCCAAATACACAATGCATCTCACTAGGCCCATAAATGGTGAAGTATCATGTAGTCGACGTTCACATGACACCACTAGTGAAATAGCACCACAACAAATAAATATCAAACCATTAAATATTACTCAACATAATTCCACTACTAGCGACTTGACTTCTCCCATGTCCTCAAGAACTAAACGAACTACTCACAAGACATCATATCGATCATGATCAGAGGTGAAATAATGGTAAATAACAATCTGAACATAAACCTTAATTTAACGGTTCCACTCAATAGCATCAACCACAAGAGTAATCAACAACGGGAAAGTTTCCCCTAAGAATTTGACAAGATTCAACTCAAGATGTTACAGCGGGATGGCGTGGTGATGGTGGAGATGAAGGTGCTGGTGATGGAGATGATGATGATGATGATGATCCCGATGAAGTCCGATGCGATGGTGATGACGATGGCGACAATCTCCCCTCTCCGGGAAGGAATTTCCCCGGCAGATTTCTGCCTGCTGGAGAGCTTTTTTCTCTCTGGTGTTTTCCGCCCCGCAGAGGCGGCGGTGTCTATCTCTGAGCCCCCCTGACTTAGGTTTTCGGGGACGATGAAGTACGCGCAGGGGCAAGACCTGAAGTGGGCCAGGGTGGCCTCACACTAGGCCGGCGCGGCCAGGGGCCAGCCTGCGCCCCCTATGTGTGAGCTTACCCCCTGGCTCCTCTCGCCTCCTCATTCTGGCTTCTTGCGTCTTTTGGCAAAATATAATTTTATGGTATTTTTCTGGAATTTTCCTGATCTTCCGAAATATGGTGTCTTGACGGTCCTTTTCCAGCAGAATCCTGACTCCGGCAGCAAATCCTCCAAAGATCATCAAACATGTAAAAACAGAGGAAACAACATAAGTATCAACTCTAAATATATCAATGAATAACAGTAAATTATGATACAAAATAGTGATGCAAAATGGACGTATCAAGCATCAAGGAGAAAACCAAATAAATGCTTCCGTATAATAAAAACAACGCATGATTTTTTCTCAAAGGCTCATTAAGCAATCTTAGTCATTTGAGACAAGTCATGCTACAGAAAAAAAATCACTAAGCATACTATCAAAATGATATCAAGCATGGCATGAAAAATTCTAAGCCGCAGTCTAAACAAGCTCCTTTTTGTACCACCTTTTTGCATGAAACTTTTTCTCTTTTCCAACACCATTCAAACCTTTTTGAAGCCACTCTTTTGATGAATACCAACATAGACCAGAGGTCCAAATACACCTTGATGCAAAGATAAAACAAGATCTGAACAAAAATCAGGGCAAAAACGAAAGCTAAACGCAGTAGCAGAAAAAGAGAACACTCGTTGAACAATAAGAGTGAAAACTATAGTGTTCTTGGCAATGAAAAATGAAGTATGTCTCCCTCCAAACCAACATGATGTGATCCAACCATTTATTGCAGCAAGCAAAGCAAAAAAGAAAAACTGAAAGCAAAAACAACTGACGCTCCAAGAAAAACGCATAATGCATGAAGCAATAAAAATATAGTGTCTTGAAAGGTGACCTGTTTTTGCCGATGAAGAAGGGGTGCCTCGGGGGCATCCCCAAGCTTTGACGCTTGTACCTCTTGGATATTTCTTGGGGTGCGTGGGCATCCCCAAGCTTGAGCTTTTGTCCATTCTTCACCTCATCTCATCATTTTCCAATCCCTACACTTGAAAACTTCCTTCATACAAAACTCAACACAATTTTATTAGCAACATTAGTGTAAGCATAATAATGAATCAACCTTTTTCGGTTCAGTTTCAAACTCAAAACCACCACATATAAAGCATATACTACTGTAGCAACTTCCCCAAAAGTTCCGTGATCAAAAGAACTAAAAAAGAAAGCGATCGAGAAGCAAACACAAATAGTGGCAGAAATCTGTCAAAACAGAACATCTAACAAAGGTCGATTTTTCGAGGACCTTCTGTTGCTCAAATCGAAAAGTGCAAAATGAACGAAAGTTTGGATATAACCTGGGGCATATGCACAAAAAACCACAAGTCAAAAAGGTAATCTGAGAATTTTCACGAATTTTTATGGTGCTGCACCAAAATCTGTTTCAGGACAGCAACATCCCCAAATCTTACCTCCCTCAAATTAGAGGTTCTTCTTGGCACAACAACGAAATAAAAAGGATAAGGAGCGGTCATTACAGTAGTAATAACTTCCAAGACTCAAATAAAAGAAAAAATACTGAAAAGAAAACAATGGGTTATCTCCCAAGAGTGCTTTTTTAACGCCTTTGAGCTAGGCGCAGTGATTTGAAAAGATGCTCATGTTGGTGCCATAAAAGAGCTTAAGGCAAAGGCGCCATATAAGAACTTGAAGCAAGAGAGAGCATCAAAAAGCAAATATGAAACACATTTAAATCTAAACCACTTCCTATGCATAGGAATCTTGTAAGAAAATAAATCAACGAGGCACATAGTAGCAAACATGGATAGATAAAACAAGTGCCACTTCAAGATTTGCAACATAAAGAGGGGAAACTTAATATTGTTGAGATCCATAAAACCATGTTTCCCTCTCTCATAGTAACTTTCAATAGCATCATGAATAGAATTAACAATATAACTATCACATAAAACATCCCTATCATGAGCCACATGCATAAAATAATTAATACTCCCCACATGAACAATCGTAGTAGGAGCAGATTCAACAGAATAATTATTCTCATCACCATAATCATCAAAAACAGTAGGCATATTGTAATCATAACTAATTTTCTCCTCAAAAGTAGGTGAACTAAAAATATTATACTCATCATCATAGACATCATAAACTAGAGGTTTAGTATCATCATAAGCGAGAGAACAGCTATTTTGCAAAGCATATTCATCAAACATATCATCATAAGAAGGAACATGGATAGTACTAATGGTACAACAATTATTAACCTTATAATTTTCAGAATTGGTACGAAAAAGATTTTCAATATCAAAAGTAGAGTGCTTTTCCCAATCATGATCACTAACATAGGTAACAGGCATGGGAACATCATCAAGATCAGAATTATCATAATCTATAATAGGAGCAACATGCTTAGGGGAAGATACCGTTTCCTCTCTCCTTTTACTCCTCTTCTTCTTCTTCTTACTCTTCTTACTCTCTCCTTTAGGAGGGAGAGACTTGAAAGGCATTTTCTCCACATAATCTGGTTTGCTGACATAAACAACAGAAGAAACTTTGGAGCATTTCTCCTCTTTGTTAATAAGATGGAAACAAACATCATCCCTGTGAAATTTGGGTAAAGCGTCCTCTTTTATAACATTTTGTATATAAGTATTTGCAAAGCAATCCTTAACACAATAGAGGTGACAACCACGAAGGATGCTATTAATATCAAGAGCACTCATATCTACCAAAGAAGTCTTTCTAGATAACTCTTCACACCCCAAAACAAAGTAAGCTCATCATGCTGATTGAGAGTGATCTTGTCATCACAATACAAGCTTGCGGTACTCATTCGATTAGACGTGTCACTATTATGGCCTGAGCATTAAAAATTAAAATGACCCTTGTCGTAGCAAAGTTCACAAATAAAAGGATAAAGCTCACAAACCTTTTTACCAAGCTCATCTAGAGCCTTATACCACATTCGGGTTTCTTCATTCCTGTGGTGGATACAATAATCTTCTTTGTCGTAACTCTGTTCACAAGATCTAAGTACTCCACAAAAATTAACATGCTTATAAGAAGTAGTACTTTCAAAAATTTGAGCATGTTTATTGCAATCATCAATAACAATATCACTTTCTATGCAAGTGTCTTTAAAAGGTTCATGATACACATCCCCATTTCCCTTAGGAACATTATTATGGGAAGCAAAGGCTCTAAAGCAATTAACCATAATTTGAGGATCAAGCCCATATTTAGCACTAAGCTCTTGAAAATTAGCAGTTTCAGTGAAAGACTTAATGCAATCATACTCGTAATTTATACCTGATCCTTTACCTTTGTTGCTATCCCAATCTTCAATATTGTTTTGAATTGTTTCAAGCAGATTCCACTTGACGTCAACATCCTTGCTTGTGAAAGACCCATCAAAGCATGCATCTAGATAGTCCTTGTAATATCCTGAAAGCCTTGCATAAAAATTATTAATAACAATATTACGGGGAAGCTCATGAATGGTACATTTAAGCATTAGTAACTTCAATCTTCCCCACGCTTGGGCAATGCTTTCTCCCTCATGCGGATGAAAATTATAAATATAATTCCTATCTTTATAAACCTCACTAGAAGGATAGAATTTAGAATAGAAGAGAGGTACAATTTCCTCCCAATCAATAGGTCGGCCATCCTTCAGTGTTTTATACCATTCCGCAGCTCTGCCCTTCAGTGATAAAGAAAATAGCTTCCTCTTAACTTGGTTCATTGAAATACCTGCACACTTGAACAACTCACATAATTCATGTATAAAGAGCAAATGATCACCAAGATGGACAGTTCCATCTCCTAAATAGCAGTTATTCATAGCACGTTCAACAATTTTCATAGGTATTTTAAAAGGATGAGGAGCACAAGCATCATAAGAATTATCACATATGGGAGATAAAATATCATCAGAGCTAATTTTCTCCACTAAAACTGGGGAACTAAAAATATCATGCTTAACAAAACCAGCTTCCCCAAGCTTAGACTTTTCTATAGCATTAGCAATAATGGTATTCAAAGCATTCATACTAACAACACTACTAGCATACAAATTAAGCTCCAAAGGTTTTTCAATTTTCTCTTCAAACACTTCATATCCTAACATAGGAAAAATACTTAAGAACTCTTTGTTTTCCATTAAGCCTAACCAGTGAAAATAAAAACAAGAAACAAAAAGATATAATTGCAGAATCTAAAGGAAATAACTTCGAGCACTCACACAGGAGGATGCGAGTACCTTTTACCTTACCTCCCCGGCAACGGCGCCAGAAAAGAGCTTGATGTCTACGCACGCGTCTGTTCTTGTAGACAGTGTTGGGCCTCCAAGTGCAGAGGTTTGTAGAGCAGCAGCAAGTTTCCCTTAAGTGGATCACCCAAGGTTTATCGAACTCAGGGAGGAAGAGGTCAAAGCTATCCCTCTCAAACAACCCTGCAATTACGATGCAGAAAGTCTCTTGTGTCCCCAACACACCCAATACACTTGTCAGATGTATAGGTGCACTAGTTCGACGAAGAGATAGTGAAATACAAGTAGTAGTGATGATTATAAGTAGTAAATGTAATCTGAAATAAATATCATTGCGAGCAAACATGTAACAAAACTGAAAAGAAATGGTGTGCAATGCTTGGAAACAAGGCCTAGGGATCATACTTTCACTAGTGGACACACTCCCAATAAATATAACATAATTGAACCAATAGATACTATCATCAATATGCAACTCAAAACAATTCTCCAATGGATAACAAACACTAATCATGCGTAGGGCTACGAAGCACTCCTCAAAGTCCGTATTTCCCCAAACTAGATTGTTCCACACTATCACCGTGAACGCACTAGATGGTTCCAACAAACACCAACAATTCATAGAGACATTAACCAAAAAGACACACATGATGCGCACACTATCACCATCACACCATGATACAAGGTATCTCCGGAGTTTACAAATATAAGGCACGGGATTAGCATAATATCTGAATAATAACATCTACCAATTCAACTAGATACAAAGCTCACGATCACATAAAGATCACATCATGGGAGATAGAGGTGAACCACATAGCTACCGGTAGAGCCCTCAGCCCCTGGAGAGAACTACTCACTCCTCATCATAGGAGACAGCAAGGTTGGTGGAGATGGCGGTGAGGTCGATGGAGATGGCGGAGATGGCGATGGAGACCGATGGATATGGCTCTGGGGGCATGATACGTCTCAAACGTATCTATAATTTTTGATGCTCCATGCTTGTTTTTACACCATTTGCCTATTGTTTTGTTACACTTAGTGGCACTTTTATGCATTTTCCGGAACTAACCTATTAACGAATTGCCACAGTGCCAGTTCCCTGTTTTCTGCTGTTTTTGTGTTTTAGAGTGATACACAGGAAATATTCTCGGAATTAGACGAAACCACATCCTGAAGTCTTATTTTACCCGGAAGCTTCCAGAGATCCGAAGAGGAGTAGGAGGGGGGCCACCAGGGCCCCACACGCAGGGGTGGCGCGGCCAGACGCCCGCGTGAGGGCGCCTGGCCCCTCCTCTGACATCGCCCTTTCGCCTATAAAGACCCCCCGACGAGAAAAACCTAAGGGCCCGATCAGTTTTCCAGAACACATCGCGATCCGCTGCCGCCGTCGACCCGAAGATCGGGAGGGTCCAGAAGCTCTTCCCGGCACCCTGCCGGAGAGGGGAATCGCCACCGGAGGTCTTCTTCATCGCCATTCTTGCCTCCGGAGCGATGAGTGAGTAGTCTACCTTGGACTATGGGTCCATAGCAGTAGCTAGATGGTTGTCTTCTCCACCATGTGTTTCATGTTTAGATCTCATGAGCTGCCCTACATGATTGAGATCACCGTTATGTAATTCTACATGTTTGGTTTGTTGGGATCCGATGAATATTGGTGTTTATGATTAAGTTGCTGTACTGAATTATATCTTTTGTTATCTCTATGTTGTTTATGATCTTGCATGCTCTCCGTTGTTAGTAGCTATCTTGGCCGAGTAGTTGCTAGTGACTCCAAGAGGGGGTATTTATGCTCGATAGTGGGTTCATGCCTCTATTTCACCTGGGGGAGTGACAGAAACCTCAAAGGTGGTAGATGTGCTGTTGCTACTAGGGAGAAAACAACATTCATATGCTCAAGGGCATATGCTTTGTTTACATTACACACTTTGCTTAATGCAATTATCTGTTGTTCGCAACTTAATACTTCTAGGGTGTTCGGATTGATATCCCCGGGAGTGGATTATTAGTCATAGATGCAGTTGGATGGCGGTCTATGTATTTTGTTGTAATGCCCAGAGTAAATCTCATAGTGATCTTCTTGACATATCACGTTTATCTTTATTCTATCAATTGCCCAACTGTAATTTGTTTACCCAGCATGTGTTATTTTATCTATGGAGAGACACCACTAGTGAACTGTGGACCCCGGTCCTATTTACATCATATTGCTTTCACCTGTTTACTTTACTCGCACTGTTTACTTTACTCGCATACTATATTGTTTTCCACTCGATACGCTCATAACCTTTGTTTCAAGCAAACCGGTGAGATTGACAACCTCATCGCAAGTTGGGGACAAAGTATTTGTTTGTGTTGTGTGCAGGTTCCGCATTGCTGCTGGCCGAAGACGAGTCAACAAGTATCGTTAACGGCGCCCTTGTTGGAGTGTCACTAAGCCAGTCCGCATCACCTTCAGTCGTCATTGTCTCTCCTCTCCCGACCGATATTAAACCTTGGTTTCTTAACTGAGGGAAAACTAGCCGCTACACTCATCATACCTTCCTCTTGGGGTTCCCAACGGGCTGGTTATTCACCACGCACAAGGACAGTTTGCTCCCACATCAACTTGGAGTAGCAGCTCATTTTCTGGCGCCGTTGCCGGGGAGGAAGAGAAGACTTCTGCGAGGGGAGTTTTTCACACACACATTCTTTACTTTGTTTTGCTTTACTTTATTTATTTTACCTCCATTGCTTTTTATCAAAAACCCAAAAAAATTAGAATCCTTGGTAGTTGTTTTTACTTGTTTACTTTCGTTTTGCTGAAATGGCCAATCCTGAAAACACCAAGTTGTGTGACTTTACTAGCACGAACAATAGTGATTTTATCTGCACTCCTATTGCACCACCTGCTACTACTGCAAACTTTTATGAGATTAAGCCTGCTTTATTGAACCTTGTTAAGAAAGAGCAATTTTCTGGTGCTAGTACTGAAGATGATGCAGCTCATCTCAACAATTTTGTTGAGCTATGTGAGATGCAGAAATATAAGGATGTTGATAGTGATATTATTAAGCTCAAGTTGTTTCCTTTTTCTTTGAGAGGAAAAGCTAAAGATTGGTTGCTGTCTTTGACTAAGAATAGTATTGATTCATGGGCTAAGTGTAAGGATACTTTTATTGGTAGATACTATCCTCCTGCTAAGATTATAGCTTTGCGTAGCAATATTATGAAGTTTACTCAGTTTGATAATGAACATGTTGCTCAAGCTTGGGAAAGAATGAAATCTATGATAAAGAATTGCCCCACTCATGGACTGACTACTTGGATGATTATCCAAACTTTTTATGCAGGACTGAATTTTTCTTCAAGGAACCTACTTGATTCAGCTGCTGGAGGCACTTTTATGTCCCTTACCTTGGGCGCCGCATCAAAGCTACTCGACAACATGATGGTAAATTATTCTGAATGGCACACCGAGAGAGCTCCACAAGGTAAGAAGGTAAATTCTGTTGAGGAAACCTCTTCCTTGAATGATAAGATTGATACCATTATGGCTATGCTTGCTAATGATAGGACTCATGTTGACCCTAATAATGTTCCTTTGGCCTCTCTGGTTGCTCAAGAAGAGCATGTTGATGTGAATTTCATTAGAAATAATAATTTTAACAACAATGCTTATAGGAACAATTTTGCTAGTAACAATTATAGGCCGTATCCTTCTACTAATGGTAATGGTTATGGTAACTCTTATGGTAATTCCTACAACAACACTAGGGCCGCGCCCTCCGAGCTTGAGGTAATGCTCAAGGACTTCATCGGTAAGCAAACTGCTTTTAACAAGTCTGTTGAGGAAAAGTTAGGCAAAATTGATATTCTTGCTTCTAAAGTTGATAGCCTTGCTCATGATGTTGAACTTCTGAAATTAAAAGTGTTTCCTAATGATGTGAAAGAGAGCAATGTTTTTGCTACCGCTAATGCTATCCAAGTTGGAATTGATGAAAATATTAGATTGTTAGCGGAATTGCATGCCAGGTGGGAAAGAGAAGATGAGATGGCTAGAGAGATGAAGGTATATACCATTACTACCTCTAATGATGTTGCTCCTACTGGTAGCAATTCTCTTACTTTGATTGGTGTAAAGAAAACTCCCACTCCTTGTGTTAAAAAGCCTAAAACTGCCAAAACTTTTTCTCATAAGAGTGCTGAAATTTTTCGGAGTGTGGGAGATGATAGCTCTATTTCTTTTAATGATTTTGTTGTTGATGGCTGCAATATATCTGAAGTAATTTTGTTCTTGCAAAAGCTTGCTTTGACTCCCAATGCTAGTTCTTTAAATATTGCTTTTACTAAGCATATTACCAATGCTCTCATAAAGATTAGGGATGAAAAGTTGAAGCAAAAAGCCTCTGTTCCCAAGAAGTTAGAAGATGGTTGGGAACCCATCATTGATATGCATGTTAATGGTTATGATTGCCATGCTTTATGTGATCTAGGTGCTAGTATTTCTATCATGCCTAGAAAGATTTATGACATGCTTGATTTACCACCGCTTGAAAAATGTTATTTTGATGTTCCTATTGCTGATGTTGCTAAGAAGAAACCTTTGGGAAGAATTAATGATGTTCTTATTGTGGTTAACAATAACCTTGTTCCCGTTGATTTTCTTGTTATGTACGTTGAATGCCATGCTTCATGTCCTATTATTTTGGGAAGACCCTTTCTTCGAACTGTAGGTGCCATCATTGATATGAGGGAAGGCACTATCAAATATCAATTCCCACTAAAGAAAGGTATGGAACACTTCCCTAGCAAAAGAAAGAAATTACTTTTTGACTCTATTCTTAGAGCAAATTATGAGCTTGATGCTTCATCACTTGATATCACTTGATTCGCAATTTTTTGCGCCTAGCTCAAAGGCGTTAAAGAAAAGCACTCTTGGGAGATAACCCAATGTTTTCTTTTCAGTACTTTTTCTTTTATTTGAGTCTTGGAAGTCATTACTACTGTAATGACCACTCCTTATCTTGTTTATTTCGTTTTTGTGCCAAGAGAAGCTTCTAATTTGAGTGAGGTAAAGATTTGGGGATGTTGCTGTCCTGAAACTGTTTTTGGTGCTGCACCGTAAACATTCGTGAAAATTCTCTGTTTATCTTTTGGACCTGCGATTTCTTGTGCATATGCCCCAGGTTATATCAAAACTTTTGTTAGTTGAACACTTTTTGATTTGAGCAACAGAAAATCCCTCAAAAATTCGACCTTTGTCAGCTGTTCAGTTTTGACAGATTTCTGCCAATATTTGTGTTTGCCACTTTATCGCTTTCTTTTGAGTTCTTTTGATCACGGAACTTTTGGGGAGGTTGCTACAGTAGTATTTGCTATATATGTGGTAGTTTTGAGTTGAAACCTGAAGCAAATAGAGGATTGATTATATGTTATGCTTGCACTAATGTTGCTAATAGATTTGTGTTTAGTTTTGTATGAAGGAAGTTTTCAAGTGTAGGGATTGGAGAATGATGAGATGAGTTGAAGAATGGACAAAAGCTCAAGCCTGGGGATGCCCATGCATCACCCCAAGAAATATCCAAGAATTACAAGCGTCAAAGCTTGGGGATGCCCCCGAGGACACCCCTTCTTCATCGGCAAAAATCAGGTCACCTTTCAAAACACTATATTTTTATTGCTTCATGCACTTTGTGTTTTTCTTGGAGCGTCAGTTGTTTTAGTTTTCTTAGTTGGTTTAGTTTGTTTGTTTGCTGCAATAAATGGTTGGACCCCAACAAATTTCTTTTGGAGAAGTTGCCTCGTTTTCATTTTCCAAGAACACTCAGTTTTCACTCTTATCGGTTATCATGTGTTCTTCTTTTTCTGCTACTGCTTTTGGTTTTCATTTTTGCCTTGATTTGCGTTCAGATCTTGTCATATCTTTTCATCAAGGTGTATTTTTGACTCTGATCTTTATTGGTTTTCATCAAAAGAGGTGTTTATAAAAATTTCAAATGGTGTTGGAAAAGAGAAATAGCTTTGTGCAAAATACTGGTACAAGAAGGAGCTTGTGTAGACTGCGGCTTAGGCTTTTTCATGTCATGCTTGATGTCTTTTTGATAGTATGCTTAGTGGTTTTGCTGTAGCATGACTTGTCTCAAATAACTGAGATTGCTTAATGAGCCTTTGAAAAAATCATGCGTTGTTTTTATTGTATGGAAGCATTATTTTGGTTTTCTCCTTGATGCTTTATTTGGGTTGACTTGGCGCATGCTCACACATGTTAGACTCTTACAAAGTCGCCAATAGCCTTTATGATCATTTAGTTTTTGACTTTTGATGCCATCTTATGCTTCTTTTAATGTCGCTTTGTCGCTTTGCATGATTATGGCCATTATTGCTCTCTTAGTTGGTCGCTCCCAGTCTTTTGCTAGCCCTCGCCTTGTACTGAGTATGAGCTCTACTCGTGCATCCAACTCCTAAAAGCCAAAGTTTGCCATTGTGTCCACTATAAATTTCTATGCATGGTATTTGTAAGCCATTCCAAAGTAAATTTTTCATGTGCTACCTTTCAAAAACCTTCAAAACACTTCTCGTTTTGTGACACTGTTTTCAGCTCATGGGGACGTAGTGGTCGGATTTGCTATCTTCCATATTGCTTATTCCAAAAAAAGAAAGAAAAAAAGGCACTCTTCCAAGGAATGTGAATGTTGGTGGGCACCCGATGGAATCGGTTAGCCATGGTTTGTGAAAGGAAAAAAAGGTGGGGAGGAGTGCCAAGCTTTATAAAAGAGCACAAAAGTGCCAATCTCTCTCTCAAAAACTTGCTTCATTTTTGTATGGAAGATAGTAAGAACCCCATTGCCAGTCGTTGACAAAGACAACCACCTCTCAAAACCAATTTTTATCTCTCTGTTTTACAAATGAAAAGCTCTAGCACATGTTTAATCACTGCTTCCCTCTGCGAAGGGCCTTTCTTTTACTTTTATGTTGAGTCACCACCTTCTTTCTTTATGCACCATTAAGAGAGCATAGTTGTCATTCTTAGTGTGATATGCATTGTCCCAAAGTTCATTGATTGATTCATATTGTTGGTTTCACTTGTTCTTAAATTATTTGTATCTAGTCGCCCTCTTAAACTTGAAGGTGTCCTATGCATTTATGTTTTGCTCTCTTTGAAGGACAAGCTGAAAACCATTTGTATGTTTTTCCTTATGATTTGAACACACGTTTGACTTTCATTGTTTCATTTTCATGATCTTTTGTTTGTGTTCATGTGCATGTTTACAACATGGTTGCTAAGTTCTTATTGTCATGATTATATCTTCATGCCCATGTTTTAAGTTCTTATGATCCCAGCTCACCAATGCTTACATATATGATCAAGATTGTGTAGGTGCATGTCACCTCAAAAATTATTCTTTTGTTATCACTTACCTACTCGAGGACGAGCAAGATTTAAGCTTGGGGATGCTTGATACGTCTCAAACGTATCTATAATTTTTGATGCTCCATACTTGTTTTTACACCATTTGCCTATTGTTTCGTTACACTTAGTGGCACTTTTATGCATTTTCCGGAACTAACCTATTAACGAAGTGCCACAGTGCCAGTTCCCTGTTTTCTGCTGTTTTTGTGTTTCAGAGTGATACACAGGAAATATTCTCAGAATTGGACGAAACCACATCCTAAAGTCTTATTTTACCCGGAAGCTTCCAGAGATCCGAAGAGGAGTAGGAGGGGGGCCACCAGGGCCCCACACGCAGGGGTGGCGCGGCCAGCCCCCTGGCCACGCCGGGCCCGCGTGAGGGCGCCTGGCCCCTCCTCTTACATCGCCCTTTCGCCTATAAAGACCCCCCGACGAGAAAAACCTAAGGGCCCGATCAGTTTTCCAGAACACATCGCAATCCGCCGCCGCCGTCGACCCGAAGATCGGGAGGGTCCAGAAGCTCTTCCCGGCACCCTGCCGGAGAGGGGAATCGCCACCGGAGGTCTTCTTCATCGCCATGCTTGCCTCTGGAGCGATGAGTGAGTAGTCTACCTTGGACTATGGGTCCATAGCAGTAGCTAGATGGTTGTCTTCTCCACCATGTGCTTCATGTTTAGATCTCATGAGCTGCCCTACATGATTGAGATCGCCGTTATGTAATTCTACATGTTTGGTTTGTTGGGATCTGATGAATATTGGTGTTTATGATTAAGTTGCTGTACTGAATTATATCTTTTGTTATCTCTATGTTGTTTATGATCTTGCATGCTCTCCGTTGTTAGTAGCTATCTTGGCCGAGTAGTTGCTAGTGACTCCAAGAGGGGGTATTTATGCTCGATAGTGGGTTCATGCTTCTATTTCACCTGGGGGAATGACAGAAACCTCTAAGGTGGTAGATGTGCTGTTGCTACTAGGGAGAAAACAACATTCATATGCTCAAGGGCATATGCTTTGTTTACATTACACACTTTGCTTAATGCAATTATCTGTTGTTCGCAACTTAATACTTCTAGGGTGTTCGGATTGATATTCCCGGGAGTGGATTATTAGGCATAGATGCAGTTGGATGGCGGTCTATGTATTTTGTTGTAATGCCCAGAGTAAATCTCATAGTGATCTTCTTGACATATCACGTTTATCTTTATTCTATCAATTGCCCAACTGTAATTTGTTTACCCAGCATGTGTTATTTTATCTATGGAGAGACACCACTAGTGAACTGTGGACCCTGGTCCTATTTACATCATATTGCTTTCACCTGTTTACTTTACTCGCACTATTTACTTTACTCGCATACTATATTGTTTTCCACTCGATACGCTCATAACCTTTGTTTCAAGCAAACTGGTGAGATTGACAACCTCATCGCAAGTTGGGGACAAAGTATTTGTTTGTGTTGTGTGCAGGTTCCGCGTTGCTGCTGGCCGAAGACGAGTCAACAAGTATCGTTAATGGCGCCCTTGTTGGAGTGTCACTAAGCCAGTCCGCATCACCTTCAGTCGTCATTGTCTCTCCTCTCCTGACCGATATTAAACCTTGGTTTCTTAACTGAGGGAAAACTAGCCGCTACACTCATCATAACTTCCTCTTGGGGTTCCCAACGGGCTGGTTATTCACCACGCACAAGGACAGTTTGCTCCCACATCAACTTGGAGTAGCAGGGCACTTCCCCGTCCCAACAGGGTGCCAGAACAGAGACTTCTGTCCCCCGAAATTTTTCTTCAACAGCGGCGGCGCTGCGGAACTGTTTTGGAAAAAATGCCGATTGTTTTAGGGTTTTCCATTCCAAAGCTTTTTATAGCAAAAGGGCATCATCAGAGGTGGACCAGGGTGGCCTCACCATGGGTGGGCACGGCCAGGGGCTAGGCCGCGCCCCCCTGTGGTATGGCCAGCCTCTGGCCCCCCTCCGGCTCTCGTTCGGTCTTCGTCCTTCGTACAGGAAAAATAGGAGTTTCTGAACTTGTTTCATCCAATTCCGAGAATATTTCCTGTGTAGCTTTTCTGAAACACAAGAATATTTTCTTGTGTTTCGTTACACTTCGTGGCGTTTTTATGCATTTTTCGGGACTAACCTATTAACAAGATGCCACTGTGCTAGTTCCCTATTTTCTGCTATTTTTGTGTTTCAGAAAAGTTACACATGAAATATTCTCGGAATTGGACGAAACAAAAGCCGAACGTCCCAATATTTAACAAAGCTTCCAGAAGACCACAGAGGAGACGGAGAGGGGCCAGGGGCCAGCCTCACCACCAGGGGGCGCGGCCCAGCCCCTGGCCGCGCCCACCTGTGGTGAGGGCCCCCTGGTCCACTTCTGACGCTGCCCCTTCGCCTATAAAGACCCCCCGACGGGAAAAACCTAAACACCCAATCAATTTTCCAGAAACACATCGCGATCCGCTGCCATCGTCCACCCGAGATCGGGAGGTTCCAGAAGCTCTTCCTGGCACCCTGCCGGAGAGGGGAATCGCCACCGGAGGTCATCTTCATCACCATGCTTGCCTCCGGCGCGATGAGTGAGTAGTCTGCCTTGGACTATGGGTCCATAGCAGTAGCTAGATGGTTGTCTTCTCCACCATGTGCTTCATGTTTAGATCTCGTGAGCTGCCTTACATGATCGAGATCATCTTTGTGTAATTCTACATGTTGTGTTTGTTGGGATCCGATGAATATTGGTGTTATGTTAAGTTGATGTGCTGAATATTATCTTATGTTATCTCTATGTTGTTTATGATCTTGCATGCTCTCCGTTGTTAGTAGCTATCTTGGCCAAGTAGATACTAGTGACTCTAAGAGGGGGTATTTATGCTCGATAGTTGGGTTCATGCCTCTATTTAATCTGGGGGAGTGACAGAAACCTCTAAGGTTGTAGATGTGCTGTTGCCACTAGGGAGAAAACAACATTCTTGTGTCCAAGGACATTCGTTTTGTTTACATTACACACTTTGCTTAATGCAGTTATCTGTTGTTCGCAACTTAATACTCATGGGGTGTTCGGACGATATCCCCGTGACTGGATTATTAGTCATAGATGCAGTTGGATGGCGGTCTATGTATTTTGTTGTAATGCCCAAAGTAAATCTCGTAGTGATCCTCATGACATATGCACGTTATCTTTATTCTATCAATTGCCCAACTGTAATTTGTTTACCCATCATGTTGTTATTTATCTTATGGAGAGACACCACTAGTGAACTGTGGACCCCGGTCCAATTTCCTTTACATTGTTACACCATTTTGCTTTTACTCGCACTGTTTACTTTCTCGCATACTACTACTGTTTTCCACTCGATACGCTCAATCCTTTGTTTACAGCAAACCGGTGAGATTGAAAACCTCATCGTAAGTTGGGAGCAAAGTTCTTGGTTGTGTTGTGTGCAGGTTCCACATTGTTGCTGGTGCAAAGCAAAGCCCTGGACGAGGCACCTAATAAATTGTCCGAAGCTATCGCGAAGCTAGCAAGCATCACCTTCTGAAGTATTGGCTTTTTCCTACTGGTTCGATAAACCTTAGTTTCTTACTGAGGGAAAACTTGCTGCTGTGCTCATCATACCTTCCTCTTGGGGTTCCCAACTGGGTGGTCATCTACATCAACACCGCACCGCAATCAATAATCGTATCATCCGCATATTGGAGGATTGACACTCCCCCATCAACTAAATGTGGAATAAGACCGTTGACCTGACCATCTTCTTTTGCCCTATTTATCATTATTGCAAGCATATCCGCAATAATATTAAAAAGAATGGGAGAAAGGGGATCCCCTTGATGTAACCCTTTTCTAGTTTTAAAGTAGTGCCCAATATCATCATTAACTCTAATTCCTACACCACCCCGACTAATGAATTCTTGAATCCATTTGCACCACTTTGGATCAAACCCCTTCATTCTTAATGCTTGTTGCAAGAAATCCCATTTTACCTTGTCATACGCTTTTTCGAAATCAATTTTTAAGAGCACCCCATCTAATTTCTTCTTATGTAGTTCATGAATTGTTTCATGAAGTACTAATACTCCCTCAAGAATATGTCTCCCTGGCATAAAAGCCGTCTGAGTTGGTTTCACAACCTTATGCGCAACCTCTGAAATTCTATTAGTGCCCACCTTTGTGAAAATTTTGAAACTTACATTTAGCAGACAAATCGGTCGATATTGTTGTATTTGAATAACATTCTCTTTTTTGGGCAGCAAAATGATTGTTCCGAAATTAAGATGAAACAATGGTAGCTCTCCCCTCTAGAAGGCTGCAAACAATCCCATCAAATCTCCCTTTATAATATCCCAAAATCTTTGGTAAAATTTAGCTAGGAAACCATCCGGTCCCGGCGCCTTAATTTTTCCATTTGCATTATTGCATCGTGAACCTCTTTCTCTGAAAAGTCAGCAATTAAAATATTGTTTTCCTTTTTGGAAAGTTGTGGTATGTCATTTATTTTTGATTCTATCATGGAGAAATTATTTTGAGATGGCGCTCCAAAAAGATTCTTGTAATACTCAGAAATGTAGGTTTTCAAGTTGTCTTGTCCAACTATTGTACCCTCATCTTGCTCCAATTGAAATATTTTCTTTTTTCTATGTTTACCATTAGCCACAAGATGGAAATATTTTGTATTATTGCCCCCCTCTTGAACATGTTTTACTTTTGCTCTCTGTGTCCATTTAGTTTCCTCGTCCCTCCTTAATTTGGCTAACTCATCATTTGCCTTTCTTAAACTGAGTCGCTCATCCTTTGAGAGCGGGGTATTTTCGGATTTCAAGTCAAGATAATCAATAATGTGTATTAATCGATCTTTTTCCAATTTATATGCGTTGCTGATATTTTTAGCCCACCCGCGAAGGAAACTTCGTAAATGTCTAATCTTATTCTGCCACGTTTCAATTGGATTACCTCCGCTAGGAGTGGACAGCCATTCTCTTTTAACCATATCGTTGAAACCATCTTGACGAAACCACGATAATTCAAAAGAAAAAAGCCTTATTCCCTAAATGAGCTTGTTCACCGGAGTCAACGAGCAACGACGTACGATCTGAACCTGTACGCGTCAGAGCTCTAACCGTCACAAGTGGAAACTTGTTTTCCCATTCAACACTGGCTATAATTCTATCAAGCTTCTCAAACGTGGGGGGTCTCACAGCGACTAGCCCATGTGTATTGTCTCCCGAACATAATTATTTCTCGAAGGTCCGGACTTACAAGTATGGTTAACTGAATGAAAGTATTGGGTATCTTCTGATCAGCGTCATTTGTGATCTAAGCCCAACGAATATTTGTTTTATTTACCTGCAGTTTAATCATGATATTGAATTTTCCTAAATTAACGCCAGGTATTCCTTAGCAGGATGTGCTTTTACAATCAACCAGAGATTAGACCAGAACTGCTATTTTTGGTTGGTGAGGGTTTTACTTAATTTTCCAAATGAGTGCAATATTTAATATTGGTTTCTCTTAGTTATGCTTTTAATGAATGTAATATTTAGCAGCTCCCATTCAAAGAATTATTGTACTTTCCCTTGGAAAAAGCTTGATACAAATGGATGGATGCTGATCCCTATTTAGTTTTGTCCAATTACTTCACAACTTTACAGTCGCTCACCTTAATTTACCTTTTGATATCCATAGGGGTTCTGTATGCTAGCATGCTCGACCAATTTCAAACTATTACTTAGGTTATCCTTCATTTGCTGGTATAGATACTATGAAAACTTATGGAACCAAACTGACTTTTTAATTAAATGAATCAAAATTGCAGGTCTCATGCCATCTCGCGAAGATAGAAGGAATACATCATTCTTAGTTTTGAGATTTCAGTACTTGCAAACTGCATAAAATGACAGAGATACCAATCCCCGCATTGAAGCAGAGCTCTCAACATTTCCTTCCCTTTGTTCTCTAAGCTAAACTATATGGTGTAGTGTCAGATAATTCATATTGACACTCTTAAGTAATAAAGATATACTCTTAGCAATCCAATAGGTCTGAACCTGATAAACACTTTCTCCATAGCTTAAAAAACCTACTCTACAATTGTACAGTAAATTACACCCTTGGAGTTTTCAAAGCTGATTTGGTCATTTCATTTTTTTACCTATACCATAGTTCTTTAAGATAGTTAAGAATCCCGTTGCAATGCGCGGGGTATCAACTAGTTATATGAATGATATTGTCCATGCAACGTGTAACACCCCACTTTCTGTAACCCTATTTAAGTAGTGTTTAGTGAGCCAAAAATGAGGGCCAACAAAAACTTTTTTTGTGCAAACCTCTGGAAGTACTATTTCTTGCTTGTTTGTCTTGGTTGTTATGTTAATGATGTCTGTTTTAGTTGCTTGTTGAGCAATATTGTGAACCAACACAATCCTTGTGCCCTTGTGATCATGCCTTTATTTATGCTTCTAGCTATTTTTTCAAAACCATTATCTTGGCAACCACTCCTATTCCCAATTTTTTTATTTGTCCAAAACAAGAGCCAAGATTTATCTTTGAGACAAAGCTTTTATCAAAACTGAGCATTTACAAAATTATCAGGACCTACAAAGTAGAGTGGTCCCACTATTTTACAAACTTATATTTTGTTGATATTTTATAAAAGGATTTCAAACACCTTTATGAAAACTTTCTAAGGGAGATGTTTATGTCCCCACTAGTTTCTGAAAAGTCTACAAAAGCTTTACTTTATTTGAAACTCTTCTCAAACTTGACCATGGCATGATCATCATTGAGCGTTTGTTCAACCATTGCTTCTAGTGATGCTAGATTAGCTTCAGATGATTGACCTTGTGTGATGAGTTGATCTCATGTGACCTTGTTTGACTTTGAGGAATAGTTTGTGTGTTGTTATGATCTTCAGGTAGACATATGGCCTAACCCATCCAAAACCCATAAAATACTATATTGTCCCATGGGGATATCCTTATAAGTTATTTTCATTCTACCTTTCAAATAGAAACCTATTTTGATGATTTCCCCTCAATCCTAAAATCCTAACTCTAATGTCTTACCATAAGACATTAGGAGCTCTTTGTGAGGATCTTAATACTAAGCAAACTAGCCCAAGAAAAACACCATGGTGTCATTAGAACCATCTATATCCCATCTTAGGAGGCTCCTCTCCGTTTTCGCAAAATATTTTCTTGCAGCCATTTTATCAAACACCTAAGGTGCAGACTATCTTCGTGTCTGTTAACAGATTCAGTTTTCAGACACTGGTATTAAGCTCATACTTTCTATCTAGGGCAATGTACCTTCCTAGAACTCAACCTTGACACGTGTTCTTCCATTCTTCCCATTACCACCTAGTCATTTGAGGCCATCTGATACTTGTTCTAATCTTGTTTCTGACCCTAATCAAATCACTGACCATTTGATTATTATCAGATGCAGTTTTGCTCGCAGTTTTAAATTTCGAAGCAAATTGATCAGAGACCATCCTCTGACCTATTCCTCTTCCTTTTGATCTACTCTAACTATCCATGCACCTGTAGGTGCATTTTGAAGCCTTTCACCCATTTATGTGACTATGTTTTGAGCCCTAGTCAAACTATTTCCATCCATGTTATTTCTTTATAAACTTTGGATCTCTTCTTTACATTCACCATCAATTCTCTCTAAAATGCAACCCTTCCCAAACACCATTTGGAAATTTTATTCATTCTTATTATCACCCACTTTTTCATCAAAAGTAATTTTCTATAAAACTATCTTTCTTATTAACCAAAATGCATGGAAGTGGTAGCTATGTCATTCCTTGATTTCTTGCATCTTTCCAATCTGAGAAGAATCTACTAGGCATGGATATGCAAGTAGGACTCTTGTAACTAAAATTCTCATCTTGTTATTCTCGAAATTTTCAAAGGCTAACTCAAATGAATTTCAATAAAATTTGAAGCGTGCTCACATATAGAAATCTAAGAAGGTGCCAATTAAACTCTTGTTTGAATGGCATCATCTCTACACCAACCCCACCTCTCTGACCTACCCTTTATCTTCATCATTTGACTAAACAAAGTTTGATCATATGCTATCATGACCATCATTAACCTTAATCTCTATTTCTATCTCCCATTCTTTAAACATTCTCTAATCACCACCAAATCCTCCCTTTGACCATTCCAGCACCAACCCCTCTCTCTGGTCGAACTCACTATAGCACCACCTCTTCTCCTTGTCCTCATATGCTTGGAGGGAAATGGAGTGAAGCCATATGCCAATCTTAGCAAGATCTTGGAAAACCCTTGCTGCCATTCAATCGACCACCCCAGCCAGTACCCTGGACGATTATAGAACCCCACACCTCCTCTAGACAACCCTGTAAACCCTAGAAGCTAGCCATGCCCTTCCTTCTCGCTGGTATGCCCTAGGAAGCCATGTGCATGACCATTTTCTAAAACTTGCGCAATTTCTCGAGCCACCTTGCCACTGACCTGCCCTAACCCTCCTTGAACCTTCTCCAACACGACCGCTCTTTGTACTGTTCCTACCGACTGATACGTCTCAAACGTATCTATAATTTTTGATGCTCCATACTTGTTTTTACACCATTTGCTTAGTGTTTCGTTACACTTCGTGGCATTTTTATGCATTTTCCGGAACTAACCTATTAACGAGATGCCACAGTGCCAGTTCCCTGTTTTCTGCTGTTTTCGTGTTTCAGAAAAGTTACACAGGAAATATTCTCGGAATTGGACAAAACAAAAGCCAGACGTCTAGAAATTTACCGAAGCTTCTAGAGAACCGAAGAGGAGACGGAGAGGAGCCACTGGTGGGCCACACCACCAGGGGCGTGGCCTAGGGCTGGCCCGCGCCCCCTATGGTGAGCCCCACCAGGACCACTTCTGACGATGCCCCTTCGCCTATAAAGACCCCCTGACGGGAAAAACCTAAATACCCGATCACTTTTACAGAATACATCGCGATCCACCACCACCGTCGACCTGAAGATCGGGAGGGTCCAGAAGCTCTTCCCGGCACCCTGCCAGAGAGGGGAATCGCCACCGGAGGTCTTCTTCATCGCCATGCTTGCCTCCGGCGCGATGAGTGAGTAGTCTACCTTGGACTATGGGTCCATAGCAGTAGCTAGATGGTTGTCTTCTCCACCATGTGCTTCATGTTTAGATCTCGTGAGCTGCCTTACATGATCGAGATCACTGTTATGTAATTCTACATGTTGTGTTTGTTGGGATCCGATGAATATTGGTGTTATGATTGAGTTGATGTACTGAATATTATCTTATGTTATCTCTATGTTGTTTATGATCTTGCATGCTCTCCGTTGTTAGTAGCTATCTTGGCCGAGTAGTTGCTAGTGACTCCAAGAGGGGGTATTTATGCTCGATAGTGGGTTCATGCCTCTATTTAATCTGGGGGAGCGACAGAAACCTCTAAGGTTGTAGATGTGCTGTTGCTACTAGGGGGAAAACAACATTCATATGCTCAAGGGCATATGCTTTGTTTACATTACACACTTTGCTTAATGTAATTATCTGTTGTTCGCAACTTAATACTTGTGGAGTTCTCGGATTGATTCGCCACAAGTGGATTATTAGTCATAGATACAGTTGGATGGCGGTCTATGTATCTTGTTGTAATGCCTAGAGTAAATCTCATAGTGATCTTCTTGACATATGCACGTTGTCTTTATTCTATCAATTGCCCAACTGTAATTTGTTTACCCAGCATGTGTTATTTTATCTTATGGAGAGACACCACTAGTGAACTGTGGACCCCGGTCCTATTTCTTCTATATTGCTATCACCTGTTTAATTTACTCCCACTGTTTACTTTACTCGCATATTACTATTACTTTCCACTCGATACGCTCATACCCTATGTTTCAAGCAAACCGGTGAGATTGACAACCTCATCGTAAGTTGGGAACAAAGTATTTGGTTGTGTTGTGTGCAGGTTCCACGTTGCCGCTCGCAAAGCAAAGCTCGGACGAGGCGCCCTATAAATTGTCCAGAGCTGTCGCGAACCTAGCGGGCATCACCTTCAGTCGTTTGGCATTTTCCTACTGGATTGATAACCTTGGTTTCATAACTGAGGGAAAACTTGCTGCTATATTCATCAAACCTTCTCTTGGGGTTTCCAACTGGCCGGTCATTTACTACACATTTCCACGTCAACTTGGCACCAGAATTTTTCTGTCACCGTTGCCGGGGATTGAAGAAGAAGCTCCCACACCATCATCACCGCGCCATCAACAAGTTTTCTGGCGCCGTTGCTGGGGAAAAAGAAGACTTCTGCAAGAGGAGTTTCACACGCACATCCTTTACTTTGTTTTAAGTTTTGCTTTACTTTATTTTTACTTGCATCGTTTTATCAAAAACACAAAAAAAAATTAGTTTCCTTTATAGTTGTTATTTCTTTACTCTAGTTCATTATGTTGTTCCCTAAGTACGTTTTGGAGGACCTCTCAGTGGGTAGTGGTTCAATTATTGGAAAAAGTAACATCGAGGAGTTCTTTAATCATATTAGTATGCATAAAGATGTTGAGGAAAAGTCTTTGGCTGAGCTTGCTCCTAGTTATGAAGTTGCTTCTGCTTATTTAATTCACATGTTGGAAGCTAGGTTTGCTAGCCTTAATCCTTTTATGCAATACATGTTTCTTAAGCTTCATGATATTGAGGATCCCAAAAAGAAAGCTTTTATCCTTGAAACTTTGCGCATAGAATTTAGAGATGTTGCCATTGAAGCTAGGAAAGTTCTTAAGCGTTTTAATAAGCTTGGCTCACATATAAAGGTTGTTAGTACAAACAATGAGGGAACCGAAATACCTATACCTAGCAAACTCTTGGGATTGTATGAAGCTTTTGAAAATAATTTTGATAGGATCTGTCCCCTAAAAATCTTTTTAGTGATTTGAGTGAACCAAAGCGTGATCACAAAGGGTCTTCAAAAACTTATGTGGATGAAATACAATGCCTTATTGAGAAGACTTCTGCAGTTGATATTAATGCCTCTTTCAAAAATACTTGATTCGCACTTTCTGCGCCTAACTCAAAGGCGTTAAAGAAAAGCACTCTTGGGAGATAACCCAATGTTTTTACTTTCAGTACTTTTTCTTTTATTTGAGTTTTGTAAGTTATTACTGCTGTAATGACCTCTCCTTATCATTTTTATTTCGTTTTTGTGCCAAGAGAAGCCTCTAATTTGAGTGAGGTAAGATTTGGGGATGTTGCTGTCCTAAAACAGTTTTCGGTGCTGCACCGTAAAAATTCGTGAAAATTCTCTGTATATCTGTTGGACCTGCGATTTATTGTGCATATGCCCCAGATTATGTACAAACTTTCATTAGTTGAACACTTTTCTATTTGAGCAACATAAAACCCTCTAAAAATTGGACATTTGTCAGCTGTTCTGTTTTGACAGATTTCTGCCAATATTTGTGTTTGCCGCTTTATCGCTTTCTTTTTGAGTTCTTTTGATCACTGAACTTTTGGGGAAGTTGCTAAAGTAGTATATGCTTTATATGTGGTGGTTTTCAGTTGAAACCTGAAGCAAAAAGGGTTGATTCAATGTTATGCTTACACTAATGTTGCTAACAGATTTATGTTTAGTTTTGTATGAAGGAAGTTTTTAAGTGTAGGGATTGGAGAATGATGAGATGAGTTAAAGAATGAACAAAAGCTCAAGCTTGGGGATGCCCACGCACCCTAAGAAATATACAAGAAGTACAAGCGTCAAAGCTTGGGGATGCCCCCGAGGCACCCCTTCTTCATCGGCAAAAATCAGGTCACCTTTCAAAACACTATATTTTTATTGCTTCATGCATTATGCGTTTTTTCTTGGAGCGTCAGTTGTTTTAGCTTTCAGCCTTGTTTAGTTTAGTTTTCTGCAATAAATGGTTAGACCCCAACAAATTTCCTTTGGAGAAGTTGCCTTGCTTTTCATTTGCCAAGAACACTCCGTTTTTCACTCTTATCGTTTCAACGAGGGTTCTTCTTTTTCTAGAACTGCGTTTAGCTTTCAATTTTCGCCTTGATATGTGTTAAGATCTTGTTATATCTTTTTATCAAGGTGTATTTTGACCTCTGGTCCATGTTGGTTTTCATCAAAAGAGTTGTTTATAAAAAGTTCGAATGGTGTTGGAAAAGAGAAAAAGCTTTATGCAAAAAAGTGGTACAAGAAGGAGCTTGTGTAGACTGCGGCCTAGGCTTTTGCATGTCGTGCTTGATGTCTTTTTGATAGTATGCTTAGTGGTTTTGCTGTAGCATGACTTGTCTCAAATGACTGAGATTGCTTAATGAGCCTTTGAAAAAATCAAGCGTTGTTTTAATTATTTGGAAGCATTATTTTGGTTTTCTCCTTTGATGCTTTATTTGGGTTGACTTGGCACATGCTCACACATGTTTGACTCATACAAAGTCACCATTGCCTCTATGATCATTTAGTTTTTAACTTTTGATGCCATCTTATGCTTCTTTTAATGTCGCTTTGTCGCTATGCATGATTATGGCCGTTATTGCTCTCTTAGTTTGTCGCTCCCAATCTTTTGCTAGCCCTCATTTTGTACTGAGTATGAGCTCTACTCGTGCATCCAACTCCTAAAAACCAAGTTTGCCATTGTGTCCACCATACATAACTATTAGCAATTTGCTATTCCAAAGTACATTCGACTTGCTTTTATCTATCCTTCAAATTAAACTATTTTTGGTGTTATGCGAAAATTGGTCAGTAAAGCTCTCACGAACCGGATGGCACACTTTACTTTTCTCGCTTTAAAATTTTGACATTGTGGCTCTCTTATGTTGAGTTGTTATGCTTGCAAGTTGTAAGTTGGGAATTAGCCCAGCCATGCCGTCATGGGGCAAGCTTTCAACATTGCACTATCTTTCATTTGAGTTGATATCGTGATCTTTTGTTTATGGATACTCGTGGTGTGAAATGAATTGGGAATCTTGCGGGATCATGGAGTTTGTATACGTGTTAGAGAAACGCCTGGGCCGCTAATCTAAGCCATGCATAATTCATGGTGGAAATTTACAGCATGCCCATAGTGAACATTCGACGACGCATCTCACAATAAAAAGCTATACCAATGGTAAATAAAAGAGATGCCGAGGTGTTTATTGTCTGTTTGTCCTGTCATTTTAATGTGGGCTTGTTCCATGTCATCGGGCACGGAGGTACCCCGTTGGCGGTTCTCGATAATACATGTATACTTACAATGACAAGAGCTTGCTTGGGACTCTAAGTAAAGTAGCATGAGGTTTGGGTATTCGTATTTCACGGGACACAAGGTTTTCAACTTATGATTTGTCAAGCATATCCAGCATAAGTGTACTCGCATTAACTTTAACCATTCAAGATGCTTATGATGGGGGCAATGAGAGCTCAAAGCCGGTAAGTACCATAATTTTTGAAGATTTATAAAACTTGCAATCACTGCTTCCCTCCGCGAAGGGCCTTTCTTTTACTTTTATGTTGAGTCACCACCTTCTACCTTTATGTACCGTTAAGAGAGCATAGTTGTCATTCTAAGTATAATGTGCATTGTCCCAAAGTTTTCATTGATTGATTCATATTGTTGGTTTCACTTGTTCTCAAATTACTTGTATCTAGTCGCCCTCTTAAACTTGAAGGTGTCCTATGCATTTATGTTTTGCTCTCTCATGAAGGACAAGCTGAAAACCATTTGTATGTTTTTCCATATGATTTGAACACATGTTTGACTTTCATTGTTTCATTTTCATGATCTTTCGTTTGTGTTCTTTTTCATGTTATAACATGGTTGCTAAGTTTCTTCTATCAAGGCTATATCTTTCATGCCCATGTTTTAAGTTCTTTTGATCCCAGCGCACAACGCTTACATAGATGATCAAGATTGTGTAGGTGCATGTCACCTCAAAAATTATTTTTTTTGTTATCACTTACCTACTCGAGGACGAGCAGGAGTTAAGCTTGGGGATGCTGATACGTCTCAAACGTATCTATAATTTTTGATGCTCCATGCTTGTTTTTACACCATTTGCTTAGTGTTTCGTTACACTTCGTGGCATTTTTATGCATTTTTCGGAACTAACCTATTAACGAGATGCCACAGTGCCAGTTCCCTGTTTTCTGCTGTTTTTGTGTTTCAGAAAAGTTACACAGGAAATATTCTCGGAATTGGACGAAACAAAAGCCAGACGTCCAGAAATTTACCGAAGCTTCCAGAGAACTGAAGAGGAGACGAAGAAGGGCCACAGGGCGGCCACACCACCAGCGGGGCGCGGCCTAGGGCTGGCCCGCGCCCCCTTGTGGTGAGCCCCACCAGGACCACTTCTGACGACGCCCCTTCGCCTATAAAGACCCCCCGACGGGAAAAACCTAAATACCCGATCACTTTTCTAGAATACATCGCGATCCGCCGCCGCCGTCGACCCGAAGATCGGGAGGGTCCAGAAGCTCTTCCCAGCACCCTGCGGGAGAGGGGAATCGCCACCGGAGGTCTTCTTCATCGCCATGCTTGCCTCCGGCGCGATGAGTGAGTAGTCTACCTTGGACTATGGGTCCATAGCAGTAGCTAGATGGTTGTCTTCTCCACCATGTGCTTCATGTTTAGATCTCGTGAGCTGCCTTACATGATCGAGATCACCGCTATGTAATTCTACATGTTGTGTTTGTTGGGATCTGATGAATATTGGTGTTATGATTGAGTTGATGTACTGAATATTATCTTATGTTATCTCTATGTTGTTTATGATCTTGCATGCTCTCCGTTGTTAGTAGCTATCTTGGCCGAGTAGTTGCTAGTGACTCCAAGAGGGGGTATTTATGCTCGATAGTGGGTTCATGCCTCTATTTAATCTGGGGGAGTGACAGAAACCTCTAAGGTTGTAGATGTGTTGTTGCTACTAGGGGGAAAACAACATTCATATGCTCAAGGGCATATGCTTTGTTTACATTACACACTTTGCTTAATGCAATTATCTGTTGTTCGCAACTTAATACTTGTGGAGTTCTCGGATTGATTCGCCACAAGTGGATTATTAGTCATAAATGCAGTTGGATAGCGGTCTATGTATCTTGTTGTAATGCCCAGAGTAAATCTCATAGTGATCTTCTCGACATATGCACGTTGTCTTTATCTTATGGAGAGACACCACTAGTGAACTGTGGACCCTGGTCCTATTTCTTCTATATTGCTATCACCTGTTTACTTTACTCCCACTGTTTACTTTACTCGCATATTACTATTACTTTCCACTCGATACGCTCATACCCTTTGTTTCAAGCAAACCGGTGAGATTGACAACCTCATCGTAAGTTGGGAACAAAGTATTTGGTTGTGTTGTGTGCAGGTTCCACGTTGCCGCTCGCAAAGCAAAGCTCGGACGAGGCGCCCTATAAATTGTCCGGAGCTGTCGCGAAGCTAGCGGGCATCACCTTCAGTCGTTTGGCTTTTTCCTACTGGATTGATAACCTTTGGTTTCATAACTGAGGGAAAACTTGCTGCTATATTCATCAAACCTTCTCTTGGGGTTTCCAACTGGCCGGTCATTTACTACACATTTCCACGTTAACTTGGCACCAGAAGTTTTCTATCGCCATTGCCGGGGATTGAAGAAGAAGCTCCCACACCATCATCACCGCGCCATCACCGACCTCACTCGAGCGTGCTCTGAGGACCGAACCACCGTTGAACACCTGGCGGGCATTGGTTTGGCACCCTCTCCCGCAGTCGACCGACATCCTCTTGAGCTATCGTCTCGCCATAGGACGCGCCCCACTCCCCTTGACTTGTTGGCGCAGCCCCAGAACCTCTCCTTGTCATCTTCCTCCTAGACATGCTTGCCTCCCACCTCGGCCAGTCAGCGAGCATCGCGTCTGGCAACTCCGACCGCATCTGTAGATAAATCCCACCCGAGGCTCCACTTCCCCTTTCTCACCCCAGCATTTCCTCCTCTCGGCCCTTCTGGAGCCATCCCCAACTCCCCAGCGCCTCTTCTTCCTAGACCCCAGACCAGAGCACAGCCGCTGCCACCCCATCACCGCCAGGACGTCACCGGCCTCCCCGCACCTCCCTCTTCCCTCCCTGACCTTCCCCTATCTCTCCTGAAGCTCACCTTTTCCCTCTTTGGTTCCAGGGACGCCGGCAACATCGAGTTCATCGTCGACCGCATCTGGCCGCCGCAGGTCACCGTCGAGCTCCAAGCTCCAGCCACCTCCAGCATGCGCGCCTTGGTCAAAAAGGTTGGCGGCGCTCTCCCAAGTCTCCTGGTGCAACCAGAGTTTGCTCTCGTACTCCCTAGCTCCAGGCAGCGAGCTCCGTCTACAGGCCACCGTGAAAGCTCGCTGCGCCGCCAAGTTTTGGTCACCGCCGGCGAATCACCGACGTGGCCTCTTCTCTGCCCTCAATCCGGAAATCTGCGGTAAGGTACCGATTCGGCCCCTTTAATCCGAGCAGGCATGCGGGCTCCTCATGTCAGGCAGACTTGGGCTGGCCCAGTGCCGCTGGCCCCGGTCCGTTTAGTTTCCAGCCCGTCTAGATTTTTTTTAAGAATCTGTTAACCTTTGAATTCAAATCTGTATCTTGTAAATTGCTTATAAAAATAAGTGTTGCTCCGATTGGCCTGATTCAAACTTCTGTGTACTCCTTAGATTATTATCTATCCAGTGGTACTGGTTGCATGTAATTTGAAGCCCTGTAGAATGGCTTGTATTTAAATTGGTAGATCTAGTCACTTTTCTTTTAAAAATCCAAATGTGTGGCTCTGTAGATCCAATTGGAGTGGTTCCAATTTTCATTGATGTTATGAAGTGTTAGCTTGCATGACAAACTGGTTTTAGTATTTTAGGAACTATATATTTGAAGTAGTATTTAATATGGCTAATAGTTTAATTAGTCCTAATTAATTTCTTCCTTGCAATAGAATAGGATTACGTGTATCAATCCAATTTCTATGGTTTGTGTTCAGTAAGAGATTTCCAAAACATTCTCTGGTACATTTTTCTGATGTCCAGAGAATATATGGGAATTATTCTAGTGTTATAGCTATTATTGTTACTAGAAAATTCATAGAAAATCAACCACAAGGTGTTTTGAGGTGAATCCAATTTTGTTGGGTTCAGAAACTTGTTACCTACCTACTGATGTACTGAGAGTGATTTTTGACCCATTTTAGCACTTGCATGCTTGTTTGGTTTGAGTGGTGTATTTGTTGCAAAAAATGAACACCCTAGGTTAAATAGGCTTAACTTGCTATTAAAATCCTACTAAAAACTTGTTTAGAATTCTAAACTTGTTTGCTTCTGATACTCTCTGATTGTGTGTGGTGAAGTGTGGTAATGTCTGTGCCTTGTGTATTCATGTTTGCTTATTGTTTGTTATCTCTTCTACCAGCGATAGAATCGAACGACACCGAGTGCACCGAGGGGGGGGGGGTGAAGTGTACGAGTACCAGGAAGAAGAGGACCAGGGACAAGCCAACCAAGGCAAGCCATCTAACTTGATGCATATCTGAATCCTATTCACTTACTTTGCAGGTTGCATAAAGGTTTATTAAACTGCATGTTTTTATATTGCTATAGCTCTTGTAGCAATTATATTGATTGGCTCAAGCTCCACAAGCCAAGTGTTATCATCCTTCGAGATGACCCCCTTGAACACCTACCTTTTATCCTTGCGGTAGTGGCTTGTTGATTAGCAGCAAAGCCTTTGGGAAACCTCTAGTGGAGCCAAAAACTCTAGGATGGGAACACTCAAAGAAAAGTTTTGAAAATGTTTTCGAAAACCTTGGAGTAAACCCTACTCCACTGAGATGTTTATGAAAGTGGTTTTTACACTAATGGTGTTGGGATGAAGGAAAAAGAAGTGGGTGCCTATTCAAAGGACATTGGTGATCACTAGGTATCCATCGGAACAATTAACCCGTGCAACCACGATTACCCTGGTATGGGACGGGGCTTAGCTCATAGTTTGTTTATTTTAGTACAAGAGTCTCATAACTATATAAGGGTACGCGGTACCCCGGAATCCGGATTGCCGCAAGTAAATGGGCAATAGTAAATCGGGATCCAGTGAGGGATTTATCCGGCCGGAAGACACTATGGGTCTCCTGACGTGGCACTGGAGTTACGCTCGAACGTGGAGGTAGACTGCCAGGATGTGCCGGGGAGGTACATACTCCATAGGGTAGATTCCCGTACTAAGGTAGATAAGCGAAAGGCTTTGATCGGGTGCTTGTCGTGGCATATGATGTTATGCGGGGAAGATGCCCACACGATGAGTAACCGGATGATTGTGGGTAAAGTGTACAACCTCTGCAGAGTGTAAATCTATTCGAATAGCCGAGTCCTCGGTCATGGACGGTTGGAATGGTCGCTATCTAGCCCAATGTCGGTTTTGTTTTCATAAAGGTGTTTTCAGGAAAAATGGAGAAAGATGCTGGACGGAGTACTCGGAGGGTACTGCCGTGGCACGGGTAAGGTTTGGAGTACTTGCAGGGTACTGCCGATGGAATGGAGATGGTCATGTGTGATTGACTTGTATTATAAAGAGAGGTGGTCATGTTTGATTGGCCACCGGCTCTCTCTTGCAAATGAGTTCCCCCTTTCCTAGAGCTTTTACTAAACTGGTTTTATAAAAGTGTTCTTTAATAATGATATAGAGATGTCGGATGACATGCTATATCGACAAGAGAAACTATGATTAGTATTGAGCAAACTAGTCTAGAGCCATCCCCCTTGCTATAGCCAAACTGCATGTCAACACTTCCTCTTAGATGGTTTGCGAGTACAATTCAAATGTACTCACGGCTTTGTCCCTAGCTATTAACTTGGTCAGATTATGGTGAAGAATATGAGGATGATGGTGAGGAGTTCGACGACGCCGGTGCGAACTAGGAACGTCTCCCATTCAGTTGCCTGTAGGGTAGTAGGCATGATGTGGGTCATCTACGTTGTTTGGTATCCGCTGCTTAGTTGTAAACTTGCCCTGCGTGGCAATATCAAACTTGGTCATGTGACCAATTGTAAGTATATTATTCGGTACTGTAATGGATGATGTAATTCTGGTATCAACTCGGATATGTGGATTCACGAAACACTGATCATGGGATCGTGAATTGTATGCATATCGGGTCTTCCGGATGGGTAATCCGGGGTCCCCACACAACGTCCCCGTAATACCTCGTGCCTACGCTTTAGCCTCTAAAATTTTCACTAGAAACTTTTCCGGTGAAAACTGGAATTCTGCTTATGTTGTTTGTTTTTGTTTACTATGTTCATTTCAACTACTGATCATCACAACTTGTTTTTTTGAGAATATTAAATCACATGCACTGGTGGAAAAAAGGCCATTGATCCTGGTTTGTAAGGCCCATTTGTCCCGGTTGGAGCAACCGGGACTAACAAAGCGGGACTAAAGGCTGGAGCCTTTAGTCCCGATTGTTTACGAACCGGGACCAATGGGCCTCCACGTGGCACAGGTCATGTGTTGCGGCTGGAGGACCTTTGGTCCCGGTTCGTAACACAGACCGGGACTAAAGGTCCGTTCGGGATAAAATTTGTATTTTCTTTTTCGGAATTTCTCTATTTTCTTTATTTCTCTAATATCTAATCATCTCTATTCTCATGTCAAATTAGATACTTAGGGCTCTCAATCTATTCTCATATCAAATTACATACTTGTGGTCCTCACTTCCCGGTCGGTCACCCATCCTCACACTGCTCCACCCTTAGCACGCTTAACTTCTCCATTCCTTCTATAGTACTCCCTCCGTTTGGAAACATAAGATGTTTTAGTTTTGTGAAGTGAGTATATCTAGACATCTTTTAGTGTATAGAATCGCTCGAATCTATACACAAAAAGATGTCTAGATACACTCACTTCACAAAGCTAAAACATCTTATATTTCTAAACGGAGGGAGTAGCTTCCAAGACTGTACTCGCGTCTTCTTGATAATGGTATGCTACCAATTCTATTAACCTATACACTTTGGTAATATATAATATTACTTTTTTAAATTCCAAATAAATTCATAAAATAAGAAACAATGATTAAGTAATAATAAGCATGAATGAATTCCAGATAATTTTTATGCATAATTTAATTATTTATTTTTAATAATTAAAATATTCAAAAAAGGCTACAATCTTGAAAAATCCAAAATTCGAAAATTAATAGACTTGTTAACCAAACAAGAGGGAGTACATTTTTCCATATATATATGTATGCTACTCAACCGAAAGACTCGCACACCACACTACACACACATCTAGCTAGTAGCCTTCTAGCTTCCAATAACTCCTAGCAATCTCGAAGCCCAAGCGAGCGTCTAGAGCGGTATACAACACTTGCTTGCCGCTCAATGGCACTTTGCCCAACCATATATAAGTTCTTCTTCTTCTTCTTCCTCGCCGCCCTTCTTCTTGTCCTTCTTCCTCTTCTTCTTCTCAAGCTTTGTCCCAATAGTAGCATTGGACAGATCGTATAGACTCGGAATTGGATTCTTGGTGGGGTTCGGCATAATAATTTGGAGGTCGTACACCGATGGAATTTCTATTCCGTATGATTGCAGCATGCGCACGTCATTGCCGATAGCTGCACTGCAGAATCTAATGGTAGGGTCCTTCAAGAAATCTTTGAGCAGCTGCGGCACATGATCGACCTGACATATCTGGAAGACCAAAACCTCGGACGCCACCGAGAGTTGAAGGACGTCGGCACGCTGATGGCGCCTACCCTCGCGAGGGCTGGTGAACTCGCAGTCCAAGCCCACACATTTGATCGGTGCGGCGTCGAGGAACCGCTGCTTGACGGAGTGGAGCCACATCTCCACCATTGATGCACGGAGAATTTCCGTGATGGTGAATTCCATCCCTTCGGCGATGATATTATGCACCCGAGATGATTGAGGTAGCATCGCCGGCTCCATTGAAATGAGAGGGAGAGAGAGCTCGCCGGTGATGCTATGGTGTTTTTTAGGAGATGCTATAGCATTTTGGAGGAGATTAGGAGAGGATGAAGAAGATTGCTTATAGATACATCCTTATATACTAAAGAGAGGGAAGAAGAAGAGGCTGGCCGGCAGTCTGATTAGCCCGCCGGCGATGAGGTCCCGATGCGTCGTACAATTACCGAAGCGATCAAGTTAATGGCCGCAGCGATTTCCCGAAACGGTCGGCGACCATGCGTAACTGGTCCGGGAGAGCGGCGGTTCGTTTGAACTGCCCTTTAGTCCCGGATCATGGAGCAAACCGGGACTAAAGGGTGCCCTATAGTCCCGGTTTGCGCCACGAGCCGAGACTAAAGGCCCAAAGGCAGTCCCGGTTGGTGGCGCAAACCGGGACCGAAGGGCCCATTTGAACCGGGACTAATGCCCCTGGCCCACATTTTCAATTGAACGGAGACTAATGCCTTCTTTAGCCGCGGGCCGAACAGTTTGGGGACTAATGGGGGCGAATAGAAGCCCTTTTTTCTACTAGTGATGTGTGGTTGAGAGTGATATCTCAATTGCAAAAGTACTATTGGTATTCTCGTATTCCCATCGTGTCAAACTATAAATTTGGGTAATACTTCCCAACGAAGATTTCAGCGATCCCCTACACTTGTGGGTATCAAGAATATTTTTCTAGCACCGTTGCCGGGAGCCTAGATTTATTATAAGACCACTTGTGATCTTCATTTACTGCTGATCCTTTTTGATTTATCGGGGTTGATCAACCATGCTATGGATATGCACCAAGTTCATGGATCTAATTGTTTATTGTTACCAGCGGGTGAAAAATATTTTGCTGTATAGCTGATTGCATGTATATAGAAGTTGGCTTCGTAGTGGTGCAGAATCAACTTGCTTACCGTTTCTTTGGCAGAAGTCGTAGCATCTTATTGGATCCGAATTTCTATTCACTTGCATAGCTGATTTGCTGTTACATCACTTTATTATCTACAAACGGGACTTGATCTAAATTTGGGGAACAGTATCACAGAGATTTTTTTTGTAAATAGCGATTATAAGGAAGGTTAAGCAAAAAGTATATACTCTAATCTTTACTATTGGTTTGGAGTTGATGGTGAAGACACTTTTCATCTACATTATTTGATTTCTAATTTTACCCCTAGCAAAAAAAAAACTCAACACCAAATGCAATCACACCGTCCCTTGCTCTCTGCAAAACCAAATCGCAACCTGCTTAGCGCATCAAATACTTGCTCCTTTTAGGTTGATCGTGCCAGCTATCGTCTCCTCTTTTTTCTCCCGATAGTTACAGTGTTTAATTAAGGAAGGCCAAAAATAATTGTTGGGTCCACGTTTACATGCAACACATTCATATGCCAGTTAATTCTCCCAGCTGGTCTCCCGTAGAATAGGAAGGGATTGATCAGAGAAATTATTGGGCGGGAAGAGCAATGACGGTTATTAACTCGCTAATTAAATGCTACTCCCTCTGATCAAAAATAAGTGTCGGTGACTTAGTACAAAGTTTGTACTAAGTTAGTACAAATTTACCGACAGTTATTTCCGATCGGAGGGAGTAAGATGGTATAGGGCTAGCCATAGTGCTAGTATTATAGGTAGTATCATGTAAACTAGGCCCAGAAAATTGCTTATGTAGCAGTTAATTAATAAAGAGAGAGGAGATTAGAGTATCATAGCTAGGTACTATATCATACGATAAACTAGGCCCACAAAATTGCTAGCGCACATTACGATAAACAATAAGCTTAAGTAAATCTTGTACACATATTTGTATTGAGATACTACTACAAAATAATAAATACAATGAGTATATGACACTACCTAGCAAAATAGCCTGCTACCACCGGTGGTAGCTATGCACCCATCATCCACCATTAGATTCTCTATAGGGAGCATGTGATTTTCTAGTAGGAGCACAAGAGTTAACAGACGAAAGCGACGGTGTTTGCATGCATATTCCTATCTCTCACCACCTCAACACACCACACCAACACACCACACCATGCAACCTATTGGATTATCCACCCCAACTAACCACACACACACACCTACTACACCATCCACTCAACCTATCCATCCAAAGCCACCACACCGTGGAACCATGCAAACAAATCATCTCATCTCACCACTCACATTGTGTACTCATAGCTGCCGTATCCTTTTCTATTTAGCATTTCCCTGGTACATAATCGGATTCATACCATAGCTCACTAGGACGAATACCTTGATCCATAAAAATCAGCGGTTAATTGATTTGTTGATTTTGAGAGCGCTGCTACTTAATCAAGTAGAGCTCATTTCATAAATGTCTTTTTTCTCTCTTAATCAAGTGGCAGCAGTGAGATAATGGAGGGAAAAGGAAGACCATAACATTCGCGCCAACAAAAAAATCCCGCCAAAACCACACGTATGGCTAGGTAAGACGGCTACATCACATGGCATGTCTAGGTGGTTAGTGTGTTTGGAGAGTGTGCATGGCAACTAGGTGTGGCATTCCCAAAATCACCACCTTGATCGGTTAGGAAATCATACAAGGCAACTCTGCAGGTTACTTGGTTAGTAAAGTGTGCATGGCAACTAGGAATGGCATGTCTTAAATCACCACCTCCTCTAGCCATACACGGTTGCCATCCTAGGTAGATATTCAAGAGTGTGCATGGCAACTAGGCATGGTATGTCTAAAATCACCACATGCTATAGCCATCCACAGTTGCCATGCTAGGTAGCCATTCAAGAGTACCATGTGCATGCAACAAACGGAGGAATTTCATCCGTTATCACCGTCATCTCCTGCTCTCTACATAGCATGCGAGGAATAACATGCTCACATAATCCAAGGACTATGCATGCATGCATAGCTACCACCGGTGGTAGCATGGCTATTCTATGTTTTGAATGATCCCTTATGAAAGCTTTCTAATTTTAGGAAAATGATGAAAGTGGTAATGACTGATGAATGCACTTGCCCATGTACTTATATCACAAATGATCTGATTCGTAGTAAACATCACCTGTCAAAACCCATTTAAATTTTGATCTATGGGCAGTTTAGAAAACTTGCTCATCCTATTTCCCATTTAGTTTATGTCGTGTTCATTCTTTCAAAAATGGATTCCAATATGGATGAGATTTAAGACCCAACAAAGTACACAGTGCATGCAATTAGAAGTTCTCGCTAAGAGAATGGAAGCATGTAGGTGATAGGTTTGGCTCAAAGTGTAGGACTTGCGAATGCAATTCACATTATTGCAAGGATCATTTATCTCTATTGATTTCTTAGTACAAGTCATGTACTTATCTATGTGACTTATTCAACTATGTAACCTTCTTATATCTAACTCGAACTAGGCCGCTTTAGAGTTTTTGCTCTTTTACATTGAAATTATCTTTGACCATTTGTTCTATTATATACTTCTACTAGCCGGATTAATTTTTACATGTTACCTGCTTTTTTCCATGCTCGCAAGGAGGTACGGTACTTATAGTATATTGATTAGAGATGCTTTGGTTTATCCAAACAAAAAAGGCTTGAGAAGATAAAAGGGTTCAGGCGATCGCCGACCAGCTAAAGATCAAGACCTACGCCCCTGCCTCCTAGAATTTGGTTCATGCCCAAAATTGAAGAATAGAAAAGTAGCTAGATGAGTAGAAATGTTTTAATCTGCATGTTGTTGGAAAGAATTTGTAAATGTTAGTCACTGATAGAGCAACAATACATTGTTTGGACCAAGACATATAATAGTATTTCGATCATTATCAGATCGGTGATAGTAATGCAACATGTAATTTTGTTTGGACTCTAAAAAGTGAAATATGCTTAAGCGGTTATCGATTCATGTACTCAGTGGCGGAGCTTGAAACAAAATGATGGGCGGGCCATCCTAAAGGAAAACTTAATTTTCTATTCAGAATCGTACCATTTACTAGCAAATAGTCACTACTCAATACTTTTGCTCTCATAAAAAATCAGCAGATAAACGCATATATTTATCAAGCTGCTAACTAAAAAAATGGGAAAGAAAAAATGTACTAAAAGACTACCGAACAAGGAGATTAGAGATGATTAGTGGCTCAAATCTGTGGCTGCCTACAGCTGTGCTAGCTGTCTGGCTGTCGACCTCCCGATTGGTGCCTGTGTCCGTCTGGCAGCCCCCTACGCCCATGGCTCCGACGGCGCTGCTGTCTGATGGGACGTTGCTGCTCTACTGCTTCACCGGTGTCCCTATCTTCTAAACCTAGCATCCTACCGTGCGGCGCTCCATGGCTTCGAGAAGGAGGTCGGACGAATCGTCGAAAACATGACAATTTACTGAAAGTTAAGCATAAAGGGCCAGGGAAAGAGGGCTGAGCGCCTGAGTCTTTCCTACGTACATAGCTAAACATATTTTGGGTAAAATCCTGGGCGGGCCATGGTCCGGTTTAGCCTAACGTAGCTCCGCCAGTGCATGTACTATATTTCTTTGGATCTTTTTATGGGTTCATGGATCTAAGGATGCGAACGGTGGCAGGCAGCAGGGCGGCGGCGGTGACTCCGGCTGGTGCCCCTCTTCCCTGCGGTGGTGGTGGCGTCCCTCCTCGCGGCTCTGCGGCGGCGTGGTGCCGCGGCCTCTGCGGCTGGCTCGGCGCGGCGACGGGGGGAGGTGGGTTCCCTGCCGGTGGTGATGCCCCCGGTGGCGGCGGCTCCGATCTGGGTCCGGCCTGGGCTTTGGGCCTGGGCGGGCCCGCGGATCTTGATCCGTGCGGCTGCGGGCGGTGTGGCGGCGCCTGGTTGCGGAGCTGCCTGGCACCGTGGGGGTGCCGGCGGCAACGAGCTAGGTGGCGGTGGACGTGGCTCCCGATGGTGCGGCCTTGTGCTGTGCTGTGCGGTGAGCGCGAGGCGTGGACGCCGTGGCGGCGCCGGCTGCCTGCCAGTGGCGACGGCTGGATTCCCTCCGTCCAGCCCAAGTCTCGGTGGATCGAGGAGGGACGGTGGTCAACTCTTCCTTGCCGCGACGACATCTCCGGCTCGCTTCTCATCGGTGGTGAGTCCAAAGGCGACACTTTTTGGCGTGTCCCATGGCGTTGGGGTCGACGGCAGGGTCAGGGCGAAAGCCCAGCATGATGCGGACGACGGCGACGCCTGCGGGCGCCGTCACCTCCTTGGAGGCGTTGTCTTGGCGCTGCTCGCTCTTCTCCGCCACGAGCACCGGGGTAAACCCTAGAGCCGGTCTTCGGTTCGGGTGACGGCGGCGCGGCTACGTCGTTTCCTTCTTGGGGGCGTCGCCTTGGTGGTTCGTGGTGTCATTGGTGTGCATGTTGGAGTCGTTGGCAGCCGCCGCTCAATGCGTGGGCGTTCGGGGGCGCTATGTACGCCGCCGCGGTGCTTCGTGGTCGATGACCTCTTTGGTCGGGTTCGGCCCCGCTGCTCGCTCGCCGACTCTTAGGCGCTTATGGGTGGGCAGTGCGTTGGCTTGTGCCTTCTCGGAGTTTGAGTCGGTCTCCTGAAGTTCCCATCTTCGGTTGTGACGCGGCCTTGAAGCCCTGTGTATCGCCTCCTCGCCATCGCTGGCTGAAGTCGGTACAAGGCGAGTCCTTGTTGTTTGTCGGTGTGGGTTGTGTTGTAAGCCGTGTGGAGTTGCGTTTGTATCGGGTAGCCACTTTGGCGTTGTACCGGCCGTCTTGGCCTCTTCTTCTATGAAACCGATACACCTCCCAGGATGTATCCTTTAAAAAAAAGATCTATTGGAAGCTGAATATATTCATGAGATACGATGATAAAGGAGACTGTAGCAATGCACGGAAATTCAACTAGTCTAAGGTTAGTCCAAACATCTCGCTAATAGAGGCTTTTTACGGTAGGGTTCTTGCTATACAAACACGGCCAAGATATGCATACTACTACTACTCTCTTCCCTATCACAAGACGTTCTGGGTAGGCTATTTAACAAAAACGTCATTGATCGATCATTGGCAAAAACGTCTTGGCACACGCCTGGGAGGCGGAGGTCGTAAAGTACTTTTTGCAGCCAGGAGCATGTCTTCGATGCAGCTGCTCCGGAGCCGCGACCTAGAAGGCTCTTCCCAGTCCTTGATCATTGGCAAACTGAGCTGCAGTTCTTCGCCGCATGCACCGCTACACAGCGCGACGCGCTCCAGCAGAGGGAGCTTCCTAACGATCTCCGTGACGTCAGTGTTGTAAGGCCAGCGTCCCACTGGTGGAAAAAGGGGCTTCCATTCGACACATTTGTCTCGAACCAAATTCGATCCGCGACCAAAGGGCTCATCAGTCCTGGTTCATTTGAAAATGTGGGCCAGGGAGCATTAGTCCCGGTTCAAAAGGGACCTTCAGTCCCGGTTTCATCTAACAGCCGGGACTAATGCCCCGTGGACCTTTAGTCCCGGCTCGTGTAACAAACCGGGACTAAAGGTGCCCTTTAGTCCCGGTTCGTTACACGAGCCGGGACCAATCATCCGTTCAAACGAACCGCCACTTCGCGCCAGTTATCGATCGACGACATGCATTAACGACGACGCTTCGTATATCGTCGTGTGCTGATCGGGAACCGCCGGCGACGCGTTGGAACTCGCTCGATCTGCATTCACATCGCCGCCGGCGTGTGATCTCTCTTCTCCCTCTTTCACTATATAAATCACTCACTCATTTGATCATCTTCTTCCCCACAAAACATCTCTCTTCTTCTTCCCTTTGTTTCGGTTAACAAAGTCAATTAATTTTCGAATTTGTGATTTTTCAAGTATTTTTGCTTTTTTGAATATTTTAATCATCTGAAAATTAATAATTAAATTATATATAAAGAATATTTGAAATTCATTGGTGCTTATTATTCGTAATCATTGTTTCTTATTTTGTGAATTTATTTGGAATTTAAAAAAGTAATATTATATATTACCAAAGTGTATAGGTTAATAGAATAAGTACCATACTATTATCAAGAAGTCGCGAGCGCAGTCTTGGAAGCTAGTAGGGAAGGAATGGAGAAGTTAAGCGTGCTAAGGGTGGAGCAGTGTGAGGATGGGTGACCGACCGGGAAGTGAGGACCACAAGTACTTGTAATTTGATATGTGATATGGAGTGAGAGCCATAAGTATCTAATTCTATATGAGAATAGAGATGATTAGATAATAGAGAAATAAAGAAAAATAGAGAAATAAAGAAAATACAGAAATTCTGAAACAGAAAATACAATTTTATACCGAATGGACCTATAGTCCCGGTCCGTGTTAGGAACCGGGACCAAAGGTCCTCAACCCGCAGCACATGCCCAGGGCCACGTGGCGGACCATTGGTCCCGGTTCATAAACGACCGGGACTAAAGGCTGAAGCCTTTAGTCGCGCTTTGTTAGTCCCGGTTGCGAAAACCGGGATTAATGGTCTTTACAAACCGGGATTGAAGGCCTTTTTTCCACCAGTGTCCGACGGAGAGCTGTTTCAGCAATGGCGCGCTGCATGCATGCGATGAAATCAGGAGAGGTATTAGTTAGGAACTTAGGATCGATGCAACGTCATCAATGGGAGTACGGAGGAGGAGGTATGTTTATACGTGACATGAGCTGATTTTTGATGCACCGCTCATTGTTTGCCGAGACGTAAAAGAAACAGAGACGGTGGTGTCAATTTTTGTCTTCACTAATAGACATTGCACGGATGGCTTGTCTAAACTTTTACATCGGTTTTAGGGATAGAAGAAGTGGTATGTATGTTGAAGTGATAGATTGGTTTGCCTTAGAGGAAAGAAAATAAAGATAGCATATGTGCATGCGCGAGCAGAGCAGAGCAGGTGGAGAGAAAAGAGTGTCGTTCTGTCGTGTGCGCCTGCCACACTGAGAAGCTGACGGTGGGATCAAGCCGACCCGTGCACCGAAGCTCCTTGAAGGCAGCGTCCCTCCCGTTGAGTGAGGCTGAGCAACGGCGTCGAGGCCAGCCACGGTCCACCGGAACCAGAGCCGCCGACGTACGCCTTTTCCCCTATACCTGGACCGAACCAAATCAATGGATCGAGTCAAACAGTTTTTGGTGCCCTGCAGTGGCCGCACGCCCATGCCGCTGAGCTAGGATTGAGGGTGAACCGCGCAGTGGCCTGTGGAGTCGCACTGCTCTACGGCGAGCGCCATCAGGATCTAGGAGCCGCGCCGTTCTGCCGTGAGCTGCTCCGGTTGGTTGGCCTCGCCGATGGCAGCTCCGCCCCTCCTGGCCTCCTCTGCCTCGGTACCCTCTGCCGCCGGACGAACTGAACGACAAGGACGAAAGAACGAAGGCCTCAAGCGAATCGATCAAACCGATCTGGTTAGGTCCATCTTGCAGCCAGATTCGTCTGCTCCCGAGCTTGGTGCACACAACCAATTCATTGCGTCTCATTGTACCGCTTGGTGCACACAACCAATCATTCATTGGATTGTATGTATGATTCAGTAGCAAAAGTTCACAATAATAAAAAAGGGAGTGCCTAGGTATCAGTT
Source organism: Dactylis glomerata (assembly GCA_007115705.1). Taxonomy (NCBI): domain Eukaryota; kingdom Viridiplantae; phylum Streptophyta; class Magnoliopsida; order Poales; family Poaceae; genus Dactylis; species Dactylis glomerata. The sequence goes on along the minus strand of QXEO01000120.1, from coordinate 1,057,874 downwards.
GACTGAGAAATAGTTATGTCTCAGTCGATCGATATGCTACGTATAGATCGGTCTATCCCACCTAGCCGCACATCTTCAGGTCAGTTATTTCTAGTGCATGCACCATCCCACTCGTTCTCGTTTCTTGTTTGTTGGACCTCCTTCTCTTTCTATTAGTATACTTGATACAATACACGGTGAATAAACTTGGACCTGTATGGCTGTATGGGTTGTGTATAGCCTGCGTGGCTTTTGCTTTTTAATGGGTTTTGTGAAGCACATGACGTAAGACATGCAAGGAGAACTAACAAAAGTGTACTTTACTAGCTTCTAATAATATACATTAGATTTTACTAAAAATGAAAAGCCAATTTTATTACTTAGAGCTTTTCAAATACCGACTGTTGGCTGCATATTTGTTGTGAAAAGTGCAACTCGTTTCAAAAATCAGCTGCGAGTTGCATTTTTTATTAGGAATATTGCACTTTTATGGAAAACTGGTTGGAGTTGCACATTTCTTAAGAAAAGTGCATCTCATATAGAAACTGGTTTCTATTTGCACATTTCTTAAGGACAGGTGCAACTCGTACTGAAAACTGGTTGGAGCTACACATTTCTTGAGAAAAATGCAACTGATATCAAAACTGTTTCCTGGTTGCATATTTCTGAAGGATAAGTACAACTTGTATTGAACACTGGCTGGAGTGGTCCATTTCTCATGAAAAGTCAAACGCATGTCGAATGCCGATTTCTAGTTGCACATTTTCTTGAGAAAAGTGCAACTCACATGAAAAATTGGTTGCTAGTTGCACATTTTTTTTAGAAAAAGTGCATCTTGTATTGAAAAATAGGTTAGAGTTACACAAATTCTTAAAAAGAATGCAACTTGTATTGTAACCGGTTGCTAGTTGCACATTTTTTTAGAATTAGTGCAAGTAGTTTTGAAAATGGCTAGAGTTGCACATTTCTTAAAGAAAGTTGCAACTCATGTCGAGAAACTAGTTGCACATTTTTTAGAAAGAGGCAACTCATTCAAAAACTGGTTGGAGTTGCACATTTCTTGAGAAAAGTGCAACCCACATCGAGAAAGTTGCACGTTTCTTGAAAAAAACGTAACTCATTTTAGAAACTCATTGGAATTGCACATTTTTTGAGAAAAGAGCAACTCATATCGAGAACCGGTTGCATGTTTTTTGAGAAAAGTGTAATCGTTTCAAAATCTAGTTGGAGTTACACATTTCTTGAGATAAGTGCAACTCATATCGAGGATCGGTTTGAGTTGTAAATTTATTGAGAAATGTGCAACTCATATCAAGAACCAGATGCTACTTGCATGTTTGAGAAAAGTGCCACTCCTGGTACTCTCTAATTGCACATTTTCTTGAGAAAAGTGCAACTCATAAAATCACAAGACAGAAAATAAAAACATACATATAGAGAACATGAGTTGAGTTGCACTTTTCTCAATAGAAAACACAACTCATATCAAATATCTGTTGGAAGTCCATATTTCTTGTAAGAAGTGCAAATCATATTGAATACCGGTTGCTAGTTGCACATGTATTAAGAGAAAGTGCATCTCATATGAAAAACTGTTGGTGTCGTGTTAAAAAAAGTTCAACTCATAGAATAACAAGAAAAAATAGAGAAATACATATAAAACCTTGGTTACAGTTTTCTCAACACAAAGTGCAACTACGATTTGGTTAAAAGTGTAACTTATATAAATAAAAAATAGAAGCATAAAATCAACATAAATAACAAAATATAGAAAAATGCATAAAGGTGCAACCACAAAAATTAAAAGAATACAAATAATATAAATAAATGAGAAGGAATGCAAAATAAAAATTATGAGCACAAGTGCCATCTAATTTGGTCGCTTAGGTGTACACAACAAAATCAGTGCAATAAACAACATAAAGGTGAGGTAATACTAGAGGACAATAAGGAACTAGTTCTCCATTGGTTTGTCACACGCGGGGCCAACTTCTGGTTGCAGGTTCGACTCCGCGCAGCCACGCGCAATTCTTTTTATTTCCGCCTCGCAATTGCACAAATCTTAAAGAAATATCCAATGGTACTCAGGTCGACTGAGAAATAACAAATTCTCAGTCGCCTGACACCTAGCAAATCCGAATAAAAAATTTACAGCGAGCACTTATGCATTGCTAATCCTGTTATCAGGCCGTTGTCTCTTCTAATCTCCTTTGCCCACATCGTTGTGTTGAGGGATGCCGGCGCCATACTAGAGGTGCTTCCCCTGCGCCCGCTTATTTTTTCCATGGTAGAAGTGCCATCCTGGTCCACTAGTACCGAAGCCGAGCTTCTTGAGGATCTCTGTGACATCAGGGGTGGGCCACCGGGCGACACAGAGTTCTGTCAACAAAGGAGAGCTGTATGCAGGCGATTAAGTATAGGAGAGTTAGTTAGTCAGTTAATTAGGATCGATTCACAGTATGCATCGTTAATATAACTACAAGCACTAATTTTCATTACTACAATAATTACTGAGTGATCAATGATTAAAGGCTAGTGAAGCGATAAGTGTGCATGCGTGAGCTCTCGGTCCTCTGTGGTCACACATGGTGAATTATTGCCCACTCACTCATTCACTTTCTTCACGTGGGCTCTCGGTGGCACTGACAGCAATCCATCTGATGAGCAGGATCGTATTGTGGAAATCAATCACAAAAAGAGTGGTGTTGATTGATACAGTCACTGCAGTGGCGTCGCTGGCGGTATCATGGCACCTCCGCGCTCGATGGCCAACTCCCGCAGTTGCACCGCCAAGCCTTCCCACTGGGAGAGATCGATGAGCTCAAGGTCCTCGCACGGCTTCTGAATGGCCTCCTCCTCCGTGAGCTTAGGCGGCTAGTACGCCGATGCATCTCAAATGTATTCACTTTTTCTATAACTTGCTTGATGTTTTGTTCGGAATTGAACCAACTCTTGGATAAAAACTACCGAAACTGACGTTGTTTTTAGCAGAAAGCTCATTTTTGTTTTTTCGTGCAGGTAACTATGGAAGTAAATCTGGGAGAAAATATCATGGAAGTTTTCGAGAAAAAAGGAGTTTGAGCCGAAGATGTATACTTGGGGACCCATGAGGCGCCAGAAAGGGTGCACCACATGGGCCCACTTCCTTGACGCGTGGTGCATGCCCATTTGGCCCTCATGGCCCCTCTCGCTGGTCCTTTAGCATGCTCCTTATATACGAGGAAAAACCCTAACCCTGGTGACAAGGGTATAGCTGATAGAGCCCGCTAGTTGAGTACCCCTGAGGCCCGTTAAGCTAGGCCCAATTGTAATAATAGTCGAGATACGAGTTCTTACCGTATGTCGATATTGTAATCTATATCGGACCCTACCCGATCCTCGAGACCTGGCCACCTATATATAGGGGCCAGGAGGGGACGGTGTAGGGCAGATTGAAATCAAGCCAGGTTGAACACCCAAGTTTACTTTCGATATACACCTATTTCGACTAACTTACCTTCGAGTTCATCTGACGCCCTATCTCCCCGATCCTAAGTCCTTCATCTAGGACATTTGTCGAGTTAACCCTCGTCAATTGGCGCCGACCGTGGGGACCGGGGCGTTGGAATCATGAATTCGACAGCTTTTTCGCTTTTAGCCAACAGCAGGGCAGGAATCGACGAAAATCAAGAGATGGAGTTCACAATCGGAAGTCTAAGCATCTTCATCGGGCCGTCGGGTTTGACTCGCCTTTCAGATCGGGCGAAACAAGATCCATCGGCAAGTGAGCCCGAAACAGTAGCAATGATGGAATATTCTGAAGGCTCTTCCAGCGAGGTAAACTCGCCGGTCAGCTTAGGAGAAGTACAAAAAGGAAAAATCGCAGAAGACGATGAAACAATGGAAAATTTTGACGTAGGGGTCCAACTCGAAGATCTCATGATCTGCCACGACGATATCTCAGACAAATCAACAGATACGTGAAAGGCAGGGTTAGAGCTTTCTGAAGATGATGACTCGGTCTTCTCAAGCTTTAATAATTAAATCGGCAAGCAATGCCAGGTGCTCGCCATTGTAGGAGACAACTCAGAAGAATTTGACGAAAACAACAATCCAGTGCTAAACCCAGCAAATATCGATAGAGGAGCAAATCATCTAGCAGAAGGGCAAACAACAGAATCCCTCACAACCAGGGAAAAAATTCGACTATCAGCCGACGAATGGAGAATAATAAGAGAAGCCGTAGAACACGGCACACCAATACCATCAAATTCCAGCAAGGAAATGCTCTTGGGGTATCACTATGCCCTGAGGCAACAGGCAAAGCAACTAGCAAAGGAGAAAATAGAGATACAACAAAGAAAAGAATCAGCCATTGCAGCTAGCAACGCCGCCCGCAGAGCACGAAGCGACGCATCACATACTAACGCAAGGAGGAATCGTCGACATGGTTCAAGGTACGAAAACCTTGAGTACTCAGAAAGGCAAAGCATCTCCAAAAATCTCGACTCGTCCTTCCTATCGGTCGACGAGCAGGGAAACATCATACCAAAAACCCCCGAAGCAGCACTAGTGGCAGCTCAAGCGTATCTGCTTACAACTCGACCAAGTCCAGGGGACCCTAGGGAACATATGCACAGAGCAGCGCTGAACGGATTAAATATGGTGGGCAACAAGCTATCAGCAAAAGGAGAGGAGGCATATCACCACAAGAAAACACACAAGCCAAGGTCACCTCGCCGTCACAATAGTCCTCGGCACAGAAGTAGTAGTCGACGATCCCGATCGCCATCACCAAGACAACACGGGAGCCCAAAACATGGACGAACCCAAAGATCTCGATCTCCAAACAGATAGCACGGTTATGAAGATGACGAAAAGGAGATGGGAGCATCGTGCTTTACCCGTAGGGTTCGCACCACGCCAGTACCCAAGGGGTTCAAACTACCTCATGATCAACAAAAGTACGACGGATCGCAGGAACCACAGTCGTGGCTCTCAGACTATCTACAAGTAGTACAAATATTGGGAGGAACCAAAGAAACAGCAATGCAAAGTTTGCAACTACACCTCACCGGCGCAGCTAGGTCATGGTTGAGCAAACTAGAGAAAGAAACTTCAGGTCGAAAATAGGTCAACATACAAGCGGCCGACATCGATAGAAGAAGTCAAAGCGTGTGTGCAACAACGCAATGAAACCTTAAGGGCATACATCCAAAGATGGAGTCTTATCAAAAACTCTCCAGTTGAAGTTTCAGACGAAAGAGCAATAGACGCGTTCATAATTGGATTAAGGCGAAGAGACCTAGTCGAAGAGATGGGCAGAATCAAGCCGAAAACAGTGTCAGACCTCATGGACGTAGCAAACATATTTACAGATGGAGAAGACACATGTAACAACAAGCGGACGCGATCGCTAGAGGACGATAGAAGAAACAGATATGGAAGCCAAAGAAGAAGATCCCGCAATTACGACAATTATGGCTCCCACAGCCAAGTAGCCGCGGGATACAAGGACAACAGCTACCAAGGGAGTGATCGCAGAAGCTCAGGATATCGAAGCTATGGAAAAGAGGACTACAAAAAGTTTCCCACAAGAGAATCCAGAGAGTACAACCCGTCGCCAGAGGACATGTTAAATGGGCCTTGCCATATACACTTAGCATTCGTCGATGGAAAGCGAGTGTCCAGGCACGCAATGAAAGACTGCACAACGTTCCTGAAACTACAAGAAGCAGCATTAAGTAAGCAAACCAAAGCAAAGCGACAAGGATACGAAGGAAACAATAAGCCTCCCACAAATCAACAAGGGAACAATGGAGCTCCTCAAGGACAAGACCAGCCAAACCAGGGACACGATGATGATGGAGGGTACGTTCCATCTAAGGGGCACATCACAGCAATGATACAACCCGTGCCCAAGTCGAACAAAGAAGAAAAAAGCATTACCCGACAAGTCAATCTAGCAGTGACTTCACCTCCAGCTACAACAGAATACCTACACTGGTCAGAACAACCAATCGAGTTCAACAGAGAAGATCACCCTATAACAGTACCTCGGCCGAGAAACGCGCCCTTGGTACTCAAAGCTCAAATCGGCGCGTATGATGTCGACAGAATATTCATGGACACGGGAAGTGGAATCAATTTGATATATGCAAAAACGCTTAGAGCAATGCATATATCACTAGAGTTCCTGAAGCCAACAGACTGTTCCTTCCATGGAATCGTACCAGGAAGTGCCAATTATCCACTAGGTCGGATAGCACTCAACGTTTGCTTCGGCAACCGACAAAACTACAGAAGAGAAAAGCTAGACTTCGAGGTCATGAATTAGCCATCTCAATATCATGCGATCCTCGGGCGACCCACATTTTCGCGATTCATGGCAGTACCTCACTATACGTATCTAGTACTCAAGATGCCAGGACCAAAGGGAATCATCACAGTGAAGGGAAGCTTTGAGGTTTCAGATCTATGCGACAAGGAGTTCCACAAGATAGCGCAAAACTTTGGCATGATAGCCAGCTATGTAGAGAAGGTGAAAAGTGCGACTACGGAAGGCGACAAGCTACCCGAAGGACGTACAACGGAGCCAGAGATAAAGAAACCACGAGTAGAAGCATCAAGAGAAGGCAAAATTATAGAAGAAGAAGAGAAGGCCACGACGGCATAAGTATCAAGAACAACAAAGTAGAGTAGAAGAATAAGGCTGTAAAAGCCACGAGTTATCCCAGGGCAATGCCCTCTAGATCCAGAACACAGGTCATAGGCCAGATCTCTTGGGTCATCCCATGTATCTTACATTACAAGTATAATAAAGACAAAATGTTCCTCATATTCGAGTTTACGAGTCTCTCAAAAGAAAAATGCGGCAAACGCACGAATCACACAAAAACGCTCTGAGAAAATATTTCAGACATACAGTCGCGAAATAAGAAACTCTCGCGTTCCACATATACACAAGTATTACAACATCGGGTTATCAGAATCGTCTACACCTAAAGGATCTAAATAGTGATACTCGCGGAAAAACGCGGCATCCTCTTGCAATAGCCTGGCTATAATCCTTCGAGCATGCTGCAAGGTACTCTCCAGATGTACTCGAAGACTAGCTCCACCTGGAGGATAGCTCAGCGACATAGAACTATAATTGAGCCTCGGGTGCCACTTACGCATCCACCCAAGAGCAAAATTGGCACCCGCCACTAAGTTCAGTTCAATCAACCGGTGAATATGCTGACTGGATCTAAAAGCGTCAAGTAGCAGCGGAAAACTTCCAGGCAGAGGATTGCGAGGAAGCATCACAGAGTGCATGGTTATGAGAGCTCTTCAGCAGCCATCAACTGATTCTCCGATATGTTGGGTGCGGTCCTGAAGCAATACGATAGCACTGCGGCGTCGAGGATCAGACCACAAGCTATCAATGCCCTCTGACGTTTTTTCTAGAGCCGCATTTCGCTCGGCAACCCGACGAGCCTCAGCAGCATAATCCAGACAAGTGCCTAAGATGACAAAGGATATCACAAAGTAGCAGTGGAACAAAAGAGAAAAAGAGAAGCAGCAAGGAATCTTACATCGTAATATCTCACAGGCAGACTCGATAATGCCAATGACAAAAGAGTCGCATTCTTCATGATGCACAATCTTCGCCATCAGACTAGACACCTTATCATCGAGAATAGATATCTGCTTCATCAAACCAAAAGCTTTGCTAGCTTTGTCTACAGCCATCTGTGCTTGGCGTTTGGCCAAAGTTAAGCGATTCTCAAGATCCGAAATCCTTGAATATTCCGCGCATTGGCAGCAGCGGCGAGGAGGCGACGAAACTTTAGAGCCAAACGCGCTGGCTGAAGAGGGAGCATGGTCGCGATTCAAGGGATCACCGATGCGCATAGACTGGAAGTCAAAAGAAAGGAAAGGAGAAACATTTCAGAAGCTAACACAATATATCATAGAAAAGAAGAATATTTACATAAATGCAAACCCTTTGACTAAGGTTCTCGGGTTGCATGCGACTAAAGGTTTTTACATCAAAAGCAGAAATTGGAAACTACAAAGAAGCCGAGTCTATGCCACCTCAGCATTCTACTCCGTGGCAGAGGAAGGCATTGCAAATTCAGCGCCAGCAGTTGAAGGAGGCGCGGGCTCTTCCGTCGCTGGAGTCAAGGAAGTTGGCGCAGTAGAAGTCGCGGAAGCCGCTGAAGGAGAAATAATTGACACCAGGGCGGGCGCCAACTTCTTCGCCTTCTCGAAGAAGGCCTTTAGCTCTGAGCGAGTGCGGCCATGAGGAGAGCTAACCTTCTCCCAGTCGAAATCTGCACCATGTGCATAAGAAAGTGCGATAGCACCCTCAGCACCTCGCTTCAAAGAAAGCCCCTTCAGCTGGAGGACAGGGTCGTCAGTCGTGTCGAAGGCTTCGGCAAGTTTCTTCAAGTCATTGTTCAGAACCTCTGCCTTCTGCTTGGGCCACAACCCGATGAACATCCGCGTAAGAACGCGGCTCACCAACTCAAAGATCTCTTGGACAGATATCCAGTTCGCTTCGAGTAAGTTAACCGCGGTCATCAGAGGATCATCGCTCGGTTGCAGAGTCGACAAAGACACCTTGGTAAATCCTGTACAACAAAGGGGACAAGAAAAAAGCAGGAAAGGAAAGTATTAGCAAATGCAAGAAAGCAACAGCAGTCGAAGAAGAGGGCAAGGCGAGTATGTACCTCCAGCAGTGGCAGACATCATGTGAAGACGCTCAGCCACGGCTTGCTCTCGCTGGGAATGCTCTTTGTTAGCATCGGCCAAAGCCTTCTTCGCTTTCTTCGCCTTAGCCAGTGCCAACTTCTGCGACTTCTCAGCACTTGCTTTGGCAGCGATCGCAAAATCAAAGGCTTTCCGCGAAGCGCTGAGCTCGGCTTCCAGCGATGCAATGCAAGCATTGGCTGATGCTAGAGCATCTGCAGTCCAGCAAAGAAAGGAAACAAGAAGTCAAACAAACAACAAAGAGAAGCATACAGGACAAGCAAAAAACAGGATGAAGAATTCACCTTCGGAAGCTTTAGCAACCTTTAGGTACTCAGCACATTCAGTGCCCAAGGCGACAAATTTCTTCATCAATGCCCGGGAAAAAAGGACGCGTAAGAGTATAGATTACGCAAGGAAAGTAAGTCAGGGACATTCACTCACATCATCAGGGGAGATCGCGGATTCGTGGGCTTCGAGAGAAACGTCGGCTTCCTTGGCTTTTTTCGAGCGCTTGGTGCTTCGGGTCACAGGAACTTTCTTGACAGAAGCCCTGGTGGTCCTCGGCACCTGCACATCCGGCTCAATTTCTTGTGCAGGAGGCTCATCAGCAATTACAGCTTGAGTAGAAGGAGCGGCCGTAGCATCCCTTTGCGGCTCTTCGTCATCGCTGTAAGAGGAACAGGTTATATACAACCCGAAAGAAAAAGAGCAAGTACAGTGCAATCGCATAACTCGCATAACACTTACGATGCCATGAGGTCGAAGAATTCAACATCTTCTTCTAGAATAGGGGCTTTATTAGCCGATGTTCTCTGCATAGAGGTACTCGAAGAAGTAAACTTGTCGACACGCTTCCTCTTCTTGTCTGCACCAGTGTCTTCAGAAAGCGCAGGAGGAGGCGATGTCGTCGAGCTGGTATCCTCTTCTGATTCTTCGGCTTCATCTCCGTCCTGATTTTCTTCAGCCTCGGGGGCTTCAGATACAGAAGTGGCCAGATCAGCCGGAAGAGGCCCTTCCTCTGGAAGAGGAGGGCATGAAACAAGGAACAGGTGGTCCTATAAACGAGCAAGTCAGAAAAGTAATCAATGCAAGGATAAACACAGCGGGAACCCGATGAATTCGACAACAAATGTACAAAGCAAACAAATACATACCTCAGGTAGGGGGTGCACAGAGTCGAAATAATTAGCGGCCAAGTCTGCAACCGCATGATCCTTGGTGAGCTTGGTGAGGCTCCTAACTCGCTTGTCGACTTCCTGTTTCTCCATTAAATCTCCAGAGAAGCGAGAAGGATCCACCAAGCCTGAATAGCTCCAAAGTTTGGCAAGGCGATGCTGCAGGGGTTGAACTCGACGTTGCACAAAGAACGCCATGAGCTGAATACCCGACAAAGCGCCTCCTTTACCTCCTTCCAGAGCATGGATGCGGGTCAATAGAGGAGCAATTTGCTCCATCTCAGCATCTGTGGGAGGCGAATCCCACGATGCCAATTTCTTCAGCACCTTGGAGGCGTCAAAGGGGGCTAGGCCATACTCGTCCTCGGAGGAGGCCTTACGGTCTTTTATGTAAAACCACTTGGTCCGCCAACCTTGGACTGATGTAGACATACAAAAATCAAAGTACTAAGCTTCAGCGCGCACAGAGACGACAGCGCCGCCTAGTTCGGGTTTCTTGGTTAAAGCAACGCTGGGGCGGAGCCGAAAGATAGATCTTCAGAGAAGAAAGTGGGGCTCAATCCCCAGGAATGACTTGCAAAGAGTCACGAAGCAAGCGATGTGGAGGATGGAGTTAGGTGTGAGCTGGTGAAGCTGCACACCATAAACAAAAAGAAGCCCACGAAGAAACTCATTAGCAGGAAGAGACAGTCCACGGAAGAGGAAGGAAAGGAACATCACTCGATAACCGCTCGGGGGCTGAGGGATCCGCTCGATGTTTGGGAACTTGATGGAGTCGCTGCTGGAGATGAGGTCGTCCGTCCTGGCCTTCTCCACCTCCTTCTGCACGATGGCAGAGGGCACCCAGCTAGTCGCGGAGTTCATTGTCTTTCCCTTGGCCATGGTGTTCTTAGCCGCGAGGTGCTTCACGCGCATCTACAAATCTACGCCTGGGGGCTATGCACGAGAGGAGCAGGAAGCAGAGATAGACAATGGCTGCGGCGGCGGAGAGAAAGAGTAGGTAAATAGTACAAATCCCCACTATCCCTTTATATACCTTCTCGGTGAAGGAACGTGGGCTGAGACGTGGCGAAATGAGCGGAAACGGCAGCCCACTAACGGGCAGGAAAATAAAAAATTACCGTGCTACCCATGAAACAGTTCGCGCTCAATCAGAAGTGACGTATAGCTAAAATTGGCCACTGACGTCACGAAGGAGATGAAACAATTGAAGATCAAATTCGACAGATGCATATACTCGAAGAGTATTGAATATGGCGATTTCCGAATAAAGGACATACATCAAAGAAGACATAAGGTGGGCGCCGACAATACAAAAATCAATTGATGAGACTATACTCGAAAGCATTCGACTATAGCCTCGGGGGCTACTATCATCGGGAGCGCTGAACGTGCACCCGACGAAGTTATCGTTAAACCATTTTGAGTTGAAGCATGATGATGGAGTATACTATATTTGAGCCTATACTCGAAAAAAGTTTTGTTCGACTATAGCCTCGGGGGCTACTCCCATCGGGAGCGCTGAGCGCGCACCCGACGATGTTTATTGACAAGCACTAGAGCACGGAAAGTGAAGGAGTATGCGATGAAACATTGTTACTCCCATCGGGAGCGAGTTTTTATGGTTGTATAACCCGAATATTTTCAGTCAAAATTTGACTGCGACATGTGATTCTCGAGTTGCGTTATCGCAACGAAACTCGAATGCCGTAATTTATCACGAAGGTAAGACCCCGAGATCCGTCCAGTGTGGCCTGGTATACGCACATGGATGTGCTCTGCTGGTATGTATCTGTGTCTACGACGCGAAGAAAATCCTGGTGGACGCACTGGGTATCCTGAGAACCACTGGGACTCATTCTTTGTAAGTCCTAAATGCGGCAAAAGAATGGGTTTGACCGGTATCCCGAATTCAAGTCTAAGGGGATTGAATTTGAAGTAGATGGCAAGTATCTATTCCTGCAGTTAACTGACCTCTTGATCCGTCAGAGTTGTCAGGCTTGTTCATCAAAATCCCTTGCGAGATATCATCATGAAAGTAAGTCGAAAGACTAAGTCAAAGATTTGAAGATATCGAAGAACTGATCAAGTCTAAGATTTAAAGATTAGAGATTCAACCCGAATCTGCAATTCTGGCAGAATCTCAGGGGCTACTGACAAAGGTATAGCTGATAGAGCCCGCTAGTTGAGTACCCCTGAGGCCCGTTAAGCTAGGCCCAATTGTAATAATAGTCGAGATACGAGTTCTTACCGTATGTCGATATTGTAATCTATATCGGACCCTACCCGATCCTCGAGACCTGGCCACCTATATATAGGGGCCAGGAGGGGGATGGTGTAGGGCAGATTGAAAGCAAACCAGGTTGAACACCCAAGTTTACTTTCGATATACACCTATTTCGACTAACTTACCTTCGAGTTCATCCGACGCCCTATCTCCCCGATCCTAAGTCCTTCATCTAGGACATTTGTCGAGTTAACCCTTATCACCTGGAGTCACAGAGCTTTTCGCAAACCGTCGCCATAAAAAAACAAGGATATCAGGACCAGATTGGTCCCCCTCTTCACTCCGGATAAGAGGATTTCTTTGCCTTCATCATCACCACCGACTCCATGATGATCTCCACCATCATGACTTCATCTCCCACCATGATGTGTGAGTAATCCTCTATAGGCACATGGGGTGAGGGTCAGGTTTCAAGCGGGGCAGGATGCGGTTGACCGCCACGGAGCGAAGCGGGACAGTGCGATAGTTGCGGGCGTTTTGCGGCCAGCCGCCACACTGCTAAAATCGAAGCGGGATAGTGCGGCTGGCCGCTGCAGACTGTATAGTATTTTTACTAATATGATTACTAATAGTATTTTTACTAGTAGTGTTATTCAAGATCAGCAAATTAGTTCTATGTATAAGTTTGTGCTTCAACACAGCTATATTATGTTTAGTTTGTTAAATCTTATGCTCCCTTATTCCTGGCTTGATTATTTGTGCAAATAACTGACCGACTTTTCTACTAATGCAGTCGCATACCTGGTGGCTTCGAGGAACAACACGATGTTCGCCGCCTGGAAATCTCCGATGACACCATTGTTGCTGAGTACCGTCAAGTAGCCGCCGAGCAGCACGACGGTGGCCCACGTGAAGGCCAGCGTGCCGAGGGCATTGCCTGCCCGCTCGAGCTCGACTAGCGCGAGGAAGTGAAGGAAGCCGATGAGCTGCCTCTCCGGCGCCACTGCTGCCTTGCCGGCTCCCGCCATAGGCAGTGGCAGTGCTGCTCGCAGTCGTCCGTCCTCGGCCTCCCGCCATTGCACTTCACCTGTCAGACGATTGCGGCATGGCATTTCTCGGTGCACGGCATGAACGAAGCAAAGACAATGGCATGACAATGATGCAGCATGGAGTCATGGAGCAGCACAGGAAACGAGCTTATCACAAGGATACCTGTCTGCTGCTTGCCTGCTGTTTCTGCGAGGGCTCTCATCCAGAGCTTCGTCGTGATGACTGATGAGCGAGCTAACCGAATATGTAAGCATGTCACCGAGGGTTCTGCTGCGTGGGGCGCGTCTTGCCAAACTCCAATCATGAGCTCGAAGTCGATGAAAGTACAAGATTAATCGTCGCCGTCCGGTCGCCGTCACTGTCTGCTGCGTACTGTGAAATGAGCTGCCTCAGCGCACTCTAGCAAGCTCTTGACGATTTACGGCTTGACGTACAAGATTAATATAACTACAAGCACTAATTTTCATTACTACAATAATTACTGAGTGATCAATGATTAAAGGCTAGTGAAGCGATAAATGTGCATGTATGAGCTTTCGGTCCTCATGTGGTCACATATTGTGAATTATTGCCCACTCACTCATTCACTTTCTTCACGTGGGCTCTCAGTGGCACTGGCAGCAATCTATCTGATGAGCAGTATCGTATTGTGTAAATCAATCACAAAAAGAGTGGTGTTGATTGATGCATCACTGCAGTGGCGTCGCTGGCGGTATCATGGCACCTCCGCGCTCGATGGCCGACTCCCGCAGTTGCATCGCCAAGCCTTCCCACTGGGAGAGATCGATGAGCTCAAGGTCCTCGCACGCCAATGCATCTCAAATGTATTCACTTTTTCTATAACTTGCTTGATGTTTTGTCCGGAATTGAACCAACTCTTGGATAAAAACTACCAAAAATGACGTTGTTTTTAGTAGAAAGCTCATTTTCATTTTTTCGTGCAGGTAACTATGGAAGTAAATTTGGGGGAAAATATCATGGAAGTTTTCGAGAAAAAAGGAGTTTGAGCCAAAGATGTATACTTGGGGACCCATGAGGCGCCAGAAAGGGTGCACCACATGGGCCCACTTCCTTCACGCGTGGTGCATGCCCATTTGGCCCTCATGGCCCCTCTCACTGGTCCTTTAGCGTGCTCCTTATATGCGAGGAAAAACCCTAACCCTAGAGTCATAGAGCTTTTCGTGAACCATCGCCATAAAAAAACAAGGATATCAGGACCAGATTGGTCTCCCTCTTCACTCTGGATAAGAGGATTTCTTTGCCTTCATCATCACCACCGACTCCATGATGATCTCCACCATCATGACTTCATCTCCCACCATGATGTGTGAGTAATCCTCTGTAGGCACATGGGGCGAGGGTAATTGGATGAGATCAATCATGTAATAATGCTTAGCAGCTGAATTTTTTGATGCTTGTTCTAAAGATATTCATGTATGATTGTTATTGCACCTTTGCTATGCTTAATGATTGTCACTAGGCCCCAAGTAACTTGATATTTGCTACTGGACCTTTATTGCTTCATCATATATATTGGTCATTGTATTGATCTCTGTGAGGTGTTTTACCTGTTGCGGTGTAATTCTTGTGAACCCTAAGGCGACAGATGGGGAGAACGAGGGATTTTATGCTATAGTTTGAGAATTTTGTGATCTTGGAGTGTTAATGCTTTGTTTTGGATGACTTAGTGAAGATGTTATCCTTAATTGCCCCCAGTTCCTTGATGGCCCCGGTAAAATGGGAGGGCGGGACAAAAGATGTTGTGCAAGTTCTTGTAAGCACGTACAACTATATTTGATTGTATGCCTACTATCAACTGATTTAGGACCAAGTGTTTGCTGCATATTTTTACATGTTATTATATGAATGATCTTGTCCATGCAATGTCCCCATAATACCTCGTGCCTACGCTTTAGCCCATGAAACTTTCACTACAAACTTTTCCAATGAAAACTAGATTTATGTTGCTGTTTGTTTGGTTTTGTTTACTATTTTCATTTCAATTGCTTCTCATCACAACTTGTTTCTTTGAGAATATTAAACCACATATGTGGTTGAGAGTGACGTCTCAATTGCAAAAGTCTTATTGGTATTCTCATGCTCCCATCATGTCAAACTATAAATTTGGGTAATATACTTCTCAACAAAGATTTCAGTGATCCCCTACACTTGTGGGTATCAAGAATATTTTTCTAGCGCCGTTGTCGGGAGCCTAGATTTATTGGAAGACCACTTGTGATCTTCATTTACTCCTGATCTTATTTGATCGCCTTTATCTAGGTATTCTCTTGATGATGACAGGACACTCTTGGATCACTACACGGGACCGCCAGGTCAACCGCCCCGCCCTAGCTAATCGCCTCCACCGCTGGTCCGAGCCACGCCTCGACCTTGCCTCTAAGCCCGGGGAGCATAGTTTTAAAAATCAAACCGGTTCGATGGTTCGACCAGAAAAAGCCTGAACCGAAGCTCTCACCGGTTTTTTAAGAGTCACTAGTCCAACTAATAAAAAACCAAAAAATTGCATAAAAATAATGTGTTTTCGCGAGGATATAATCCTAAAACCTAGCACCTTGCTCCAAATACCCCGCATAGGGCCTAATACCACCTTTACTACACTTAGTTTGTGATCTACCACGAAAGCAAAAACAAAATATATGATTCAATGCTATTTTTTCAAAATTAAGTTAAATATTTATTAAATTTGATGGTTTTTTATCGCTATTGAACAAGCTGAGCCACCGGTTGGACAAGTGAACCAATGAGCCAGTCACCTCACCAGTTTATTCACCGGTCCGGTTTTTTAAACTATGCCGGGGAGCACTGGTTACCTTTGCTTCTAGCGTATCCCCCCTTAACCCCACCCCCTAAGTTCATCCTCACCCCTGTCCATGCCGCCGCCATTGGCTTGGTCAATTCTCGCCGTCGTGGCCAGCTGCGTCATCACCGGCTCTGGTTCGAACAAGGCAGTCGCATCGCCCAGTCTCCGGTGCTCCACCAAACCACCACTGTCTTGCCCTCAATCGCACTTGTAACCTTGGTACTGAAGCAGAAGACATCTACTGTACTTATGCAACAACATTGTAACCTTGGTACTTGGTGGTTAGTTCTGTAGGCGAAAGATATGGCTTGGTGACATAGAAATTAACAAGTGATGAAAACCATAAAGAAAAAATAAACTGAATAATGAGATGTGCATATACTAGACCTTAACCTGGAGAATATATTTTTATAAAAATCACATTGCCAAGCATATGTGGTGGCAGGAGTTTTGGTACCTCGGTCAAGATACGGGTGACAGACTGACAGTACTAATAATTACTAAGATGCTACTATGCTCCATAATATAAAACGTATTACTAAGATAGACTTTTGGTATTTTCCCATAAGAACTGTAAATTTGAAATAAATAAAGCCCAAAAATAATAATTCTGATCTACTTGTTTTTGTTACTACTCCCCCCGATCGGAAATAAGTGTCAGGAAGTTAGTACAAACTTTGTACTAAGCTAGTACAAAATCGCCGACACTTATTTCCGATCGGAGGGAGTATCATTTATATTCTTGCAAATTTGCATAAAAAATCAACATGTTTGTTGCCACAAAATTCAGTGTTATAAACAAGCAAATTTGGCACTCATCTTGTATTTTTTGATATTTATTAACATTCATAAAATCCACAATAATGATTGGTGCATTCATTTATTGTAGTGAATGTATAGAAAAGCTCCAATGAGCTAGAAAAAATCCACAATAATAAAGTTACAGTAAGATCTTATGCATTGTTAATCCTATATTAGGCCGGTGTCCCCTCTAGTCCCCTTTGGCGACATCGTTATGTTGAGGACGTGATAGTAGAGATGCCTCCCATTTCACCGACACTTTTCCCCATGGAAATGTGCCATCCTACACTACAGAAGCCGAGCACCCATTCAGATTCTCGGGCGAGGCGTAGGTGTAGGAATTAGACGGGGAGCAGCATAGATGGGCGCGCGAGGCCTACCGCCGCTCAGACCACCCACTGACCCATAACTTTGGGGGGATTCCTACTCCTCTCAGACTCTGCGTATATCGAAACTCTAGCCATGTGGGCCCGTGGGGTCTACCCCTTTGACTTCCCTCCAACGACGGTTGATCGGTGAACCGTTTTACTTTATTGGGATTTCTATTTTCGTGCCCTCAGGTCCTTAGTTGTACTCAGTTTTCCCCAGCTCCTAAGTTTTTCCTCAGTTTTGCCCAAGCCCTTGTCTGAAACCCTCACAAGGAGCTCGAACGGGAGGAATCCCGTTCAGTTGACCGTTCCGTGCTGACGAGTAGGGCCGTGTCGTGTGGGGCTGGTAGAAAGGGACCACGTGGTACAGGACGAGACCGTGTGGAGCCGTAGCGTGTGGGGCCATAGCGTGTGGAGCTGTGTGGGTCTGGGACGTGGGCACGAGTGGTTTTTGTCTCTTTCGCCCAGATTAGCAGTTTTCAATGCACATTTTTCCTCTCTCTCGCTCGATCTCATTCATTCTTGATTGCCCAAATTGGTAGCAAATCTAGAGCAGCTTCTCCTTCTGTTTTTTAACGTCATTCATTTCTTTATGCCTTCGTTTTTACCCAATTAGGTACTCCCTCCGATCCATATTACTCTTCACTAATACGGATGTGTCTACCACTAAAATGTGTTTAGATACAACCACATTAGCGAAGAGTAATATGGATCAGAGGGAGTAGGAATTCTAGGACACAAATCCAGAGAAAATATACGATAAGCTGCATACAGCAGCCAACATAGCATAGATATATGGGATCACGACAGATCCAACAGTACTACCAAGATC
Source organism: Dactylis glomerata (assembly GCA_007115705.1). Lineage (NCBI taxonomy): Eukaryota > Viridiplantae > Streptophyta > Magnoliopsida > Poales > Poaceae > Dactylis > Dactylis glomerata. The sequence goes on along the minus strand of QXEO01000120.1, from coordinate 1,039,903 downwards.
CAACATAAGCTACATTTTACATGAATTTAAGCTTGGAGGCTGCGCAGGTGAATCCCAAGTGCTTTGTGTTTGGCCATGAACGCATGCACGTTCACGGTCATTCCAACTCTAGCGTCGCCAATGGCTCTGCCAATGGATTCAGCATGGTTCACCAGGCAGTTGAAGTCGGTGGCGCGAAGCCTCCTATTGCAGAAGGGGCACCTGTAAACGCCTCGAGCAAAGTGGCGATCATAATGGCCGGACTACAGCCTCCTGAGGACGTGACGAGTCTTGGTGTGGAAGGACTCGTCATCGCTGTCGACGTCGCTGCTCTGCACCTGTCACGTAGCACCAAAGATCGAAAAACACGAAGTCAATTGCAGCGATGATGGAACAAAGAGTGAACAAAAGATCATGCATGATGATACGTCTCAAACGTATCTATAATTTTTGATGCTCCATGCTTGTTTTTACACCATTTGCCTATTGTTTCGTTACACTTCGTGGCACTTTTATGAGATTTCCGGAACTAACCTATTGACAAGATGCCACAGTGCCAGTTCCCTGTTTTCTGCTGTTTTGTGTTTCAGAAGTGATACACAGGAAATATTCTCGGAATTGGACAAAACAACATCCTGAAGTCTTATTTTACCCGGAAGCTTCCAGAGATCCGAAGAGGAGTAGGAGGTGGGCCACAGGGGCCCCACACACCATGGTGGCGCGGCCAGGCCCCTGGCCGCGCCAGCCATGTGTGAGGGCGCCTGGTCCCACCCCTGACGACGCCCCTTCGCCTATAAGAAGCATCGGGACAGAAAACCCTAGGGGAGTCGGCAATTTTCCAGAAGCAGTTCCGTAGCTCCGCCGCCACCGTCGACGAATTTCGGGGGACAGAAGTCTCTGTTCCGGCACCCTGCCGGGACGGGGAAGTGCCCCCGGAGCCATCTCCATCGGTCTCCATCGCCGTCTCCGCCGTCTCCATCGACCTCATTGCCATCTCCATCAACCTTGCTGTCTCCTATGATGAGGAGGGAGTAGTTCATCCCCGGGGTTGAGGGCTCTACCGGTAGCTATATGGTTCACCTCTCTCTCCCATGATGTGATCTTTATGTGATCGTGAGCTTTGTATCATGTTGAACAAGTAGATGTTATTATTCAGATATTATGCTACTCCTATGCTTAATTGTTATAGTGTACTCTAGTGATGTTATTAAAGTAATCTATTCCTCCTGCCATGGTGTAACGGTGACAGTGCATGCATCATGGTGGTACTTGGTTTAGGCTATGATTGTGATCTCTTGTGGATTACGAGAATAATTATTACTATGATAGTATTGAGTGATCTATTCCTCCTTTCATGGTGTAATGTTGACAGTGTGTGCACCGTGTTAGTACTTGGTCTAAGTTGCAATGATTTCTATCTTGAATTGTGATCTGATTTGGATGTCTCTATGAGTGGTGTTTGTCAAGTACTTGATGAACTTTAAGGGGTGCTTCTGTAGCCACTACACAATGATTAGTGTTATTCAATAGGAGAGTAATTCAGAGTACCATAGTGGAGAGAAGTTGTTTATTTGTTCAATCATGTTATATTGTTGGGAGTGTGTCCACTAGTGAAAGTATGATCCCTATGCCTTGTTTCCAAGCATTGCACACCGTTTACTTGCTATTTTGTTACTTGTTTGCTCGCAGCGATATTTATTTCACATCACGTTTGCTACTTATAATCATCTATACCACTTGTATTTCACTATCTCTTCGCCGAACTAGTGCACCTATACATCTGACAAGTGTATTGGGTGTGTTGGGGACACAAGAGACTTTCTGTATCGTAATTGCAGGGTTGTTTGAGAGGGATAGCATTGACCTCTTCCTCCCTGAGTTCGATAAACCTTGGGTGATCCACTTAAGGGAAACTTGCTGCTGTTCTACAAACCTCTGCACTTGGAGGCCCAACAAGTGTCTACAAGAATAGAAGTGCGTAGACATCACATGATAATATGGGCACGAAAAAAAGAGGTAGCCTCAGTAACATTGGACACACTTATATCCAGGATTTGAGTCAGTGAACCAAAGATCATGCACAACAAATTTGTACACACCAATTATTCACTGACCAAACCCTGAATCAATTTGTGCCCAAATATTCATCATCATCGGCACAAATTAACCGGATGGGATTGATTACTCACATAAGTTAACCGAATCTTAAACAAAAGCAAATCACAAACACTAATAATGCAAGATCTAGAACTAGGAACAGACGAACCCTAATAACGCAAGATTTAACACAAAAGGATTGAACTAGGAATAGACGAACCCTAATAACGCAAGATCTAACACAAAAGGATAGAACTAGAAACAGACGAACCCTAATAACGCAAGATCTAACAGAAAAGGATTGAACTAGGAATAGACAAACCCTAATAACGCAAGATCTAACACAAAAGGATTGAACTAGGAACAGATGAACCCTAATAACGCAAGATCTAACACAAAAGGATTGAAATGGGATAAGAACAAGGGAACAAAGGGTTACCTCCTCGTCGTCGATGATGCTGGTGTCGTAGGGGTTCTCCGGCGTGACGTACGGTACTGGTTTGTACGGGTCCCAATCGACGGGGGCCTGGACGGGGGCGGCGGCTGATGCGCTGGTGGCTACGTCGGAAGCAACGAAGGGGGCCTGGACGGGGGCGGCGGCCGATGCGCCGGCAGCTACGTTCGAAGCAGCGATGGGGGCCTGGATGGGGGGCGGCGGCCGATGCGCCGGCGGCTGATGCACCGGCGGCTACGTCGGAAGCACCGACAATGGGCATATCATTCTTCTCCATCGCCGGGGTTTTTTCTTCGGGGTTTTTTCTACGCGAAGTGGAGAAGATGATGAGACAGGAGAGGCGGTTGCAGTGAGAATGAGAGAGTGGGCGAGCGTCGAGGGAGAGAAAGAAGGGCTCTATAAAGACGAAGGTGGCGTGTACCGCAACACGCGTCCGCTATGCACGGCTGCAGCATGCACCGCGACACGAGGCTAACCATTCGACGTTTGGTGTACTCAGTTCTAACCTCGGTCCTTATAAAGAAATTTTATCTGTACTCAGTTTTCCCCTCGAGTACTTAGACTGGCAAGTGCAATATACTCAGCTCTACCCTCAAGTAGCTGGTCAACAGAGAGTCAACAAATGAGATTAACATAGCTAATTGAGTCATTTCATGCGCAAAAAAATCCAAAAAAAATAAAAACATAGTGGCACCTACTCATGGAGTCTTCCTACGCAACCTGCCACCTAGGAAACCTTAACAAACATAGATAAATCAAGTTTTACCACAAATTGCCACTTCTCAGAATTACTAGTAGCTATGAAGATGCATGGTTTTCCACTCAAACCCCTTTGCAAAACATCTTCCCCAAAACATAGTTTGTCTAAATGAGACCATAATTGTCACACTCATGTATATTTGAATTGCAAATAATTTGATGTAGCCCAATATGAATTATATTGTACAAAACACGCATTTTTCATTTTGTAATTTTTTTGTTTGAATCCCTTAGTCTATTTACTATTTACGTGCCCTTGGTTTCTTAGTACTACTCAGTTTTGCCCTCAAGTACTGTCACAAATGCTCACAGAAGCCCAAACTTATCCTGATTGGTTGAGCCGTTGTCACACGGATCGACTCCACCAACAGTTGATCCACTGATCTAACGGGCAGTATACCCCTCTCCGTCTCTTCGTGGTCACCCCTCTCTCTCTCTTCGTGGCCACCCCTCTCTCTCTGTCGGTGGATCAACGGTTGGTGGAGTCGATCCGTGTGACAAGAGACATACATTTATGGATTATTTTGCCACGTAACTATATTCCCTCTATTTATGCATTATTTTCCATGATTTAAAAATGTTAAACTAAAAAGTGGTATCATTTTGGTGTAAACAAGAGACATACATATTTGCGGATTTCGGTGAATGGATTATTTATCACCCCTCTAACAATTATCAACTATCTTTAGCATTCCTTTTCTTTTAGGGAATATAGTTTTGGCAATTTGAAACTGCCCAAAAGTGGTATAATTTTGGTAGAAACATGAGACATACATATTTGACATATTTGGGGGATTTCGATGAATGGATTATTTATCACCCCTCTAACAATTATCAACTTTCTTTAGCATTCCTTTTCTTTTAGGGAATATAGTTTGGGATATAGTTTTGGTTATTTGAAACATCCCAAAAGTGGTATAATTTTGGTATAAACATGAGACATACATATTTGTGGGATTTCGGTGAATGCATTATTTATCACCCCTCTAACAATTATCAACTATCTTTAGCATTCCTATATTACCTAACACTTATTTTTTTTGGTAATTTCGGTGAATGCACACACTAACTTTGAAAACAACTACAAGTACATGTAACTGAATAATGGATTTGTAACAAGGGATCCCTTGTAACAACTTCTAGCGCTTGATGAGCAATGATAAGAATCCGATCGCAATAATACAAAAAAAAACAACCAGCCATCAGATTAGATTGCTTCTTCAACTCGATCAGCTGGTTTAACTGCTTGTTCATTTTCTTTAGTTCTCCCTTCACTTCCACCAGTTCTACATTGGAAGCACTAGGCATAATCAGAATGGCTCATCTCTCCACCGCATTCTCTACAGCAAGTCCCCCCCTCCCAAATTGCGCTCCCCAATAGCGCCAATTGATTCCTGCAATTTAAGCCTCTGAACGTACAGATCGATCCACTCGAAATACCTGCATTTCTTCAGGATCTGAAAACAACAACGTGAACCCTAAATCCCAAATTCGAGAGAATAACAAGAAAATCGAGAGAAAACAGAGCAATTGGAGCGAGATCTAACCTTATCCCCCTCTCTATATGGCAAGCTCTCGCATGCAAGGAACTCACGTCCACGGTTGCCATTGTCGTCCGCCTTACAGATCGACCGCTTCAGAGGCTCCTGGCGTGGGCAGTCAGGGCATCTTGTCAAAGGCACGGGTCCATACTGCGGCCTTGAAGAATGGGAGGTCGAAGAGAAACTAGACATCACCCGCCTGCCGGAGAAGGGCTGCCGCTGGCGGAGAAGAAGAACAATGGGGCACGGGGAAAGAAAGGGGAAGCAATGGCATGGGCACGGGCGCGGGGCTGGCTCGGGCTCCTATTTTGCAACGGTCACCTGGGTAAGCTGTGGGTCTGGCGCGCTAATGTGGACAAGTTGTGGGTCCCACGATGATCTGGATAAGTAGAGACGTGTCCACTGCGGGGCACCAATAGCGGCCCCACTTGCCAGCACCAACCAATGGTCAACTAAACGGGATTCCTCCCGTCCGAGCTCCTTGTGAGGGTTTCAGACAAGCGCTTGGGCAAAACTGAGGAAAAACTAAGCGGCTGGGGAAAACTGAGCACAACTAAGGACCCGAGGGCACGAAAATAGAAATCCCTACTTTATTTTGTTTGGTTAGGCTATAGGAGCACAGAACAATACCGTGGAGTCCAAGAGCCCCCCTAGTAGACCCATCGTGGGAGTTTCCCGCCTTACGCCTGAGATTTTCGAGAGTGTTATCGCATGTGTCTGAAGAGGGTGACACCTCGGAGATAGATGTTGCCTCTCTAAGCACCGTAACACACATAGCTACATATAGTAGGGGAAAGTGATAGCTTTGGGGGGGGGGATTCCTACTCCTCTCAGGCTCTGCATACATCGAAACTCTAGCCATGTGGGCGCGCGCGGTTTACCCCTTTGACTTCTCTCCAACGACGGTTGACCGGTGGACCTTTTTAATTTATTTTGTTTGGTTAGGCTATAGGAGCACGGAACAACACCGTGGAGTCCAAGAGCCCCCTAGTAGACCCGTCGTGGGAGTTTCCCGCCCTACGCCCAAGATTTTCGAGAGTGTTATCGCATGTGTCTGAAGAGGGTGACACCTCGGAGATAGATGTTGTCTCTCTAAGCACCCTAACACACGCAGCCACATATAGTAGGGGAAAGTGATAGTTTGGGGGGATTCCTACTCCTGTCAGGCTCTGCGTACATGGAAACTCTAGCCATGTGGGCCCGCGTGGTCTACCCCTTTGACTTCCCTCCAACGATGGTTGACCGGTGGACCTTTTTAATTTATTTTGTTTGGTTAGGCTATAGGAGCACATAACAACACCTTGGAGTCCAAGAGCACCCCCAGTAGACCCGTCGTGGGAGTTTATGAAGAGGGTGACACCTCGGAGATAGATGTTGCCTCTCTAAGCACCCTAACACACGTAGCTACATATATTAGGGGGAAGTGATAGCTTTGGGGGAGGGGGATTCCTACTCCTCTCAGGCTCTGCGTACATCGAAACTCTAGCCATGTGGGCCCGCGGGGTCTACCCCTTTGACTTCCGTCAAACGACGGTTGATCGGTGAACCGTTTTACTTTATTTTGTTTGGTTAGGCTATAGGAGCACGGAACAACACTGTGGAGTCCAAGAGCCCCCCTAGTAGACCCGTCGTGGGAGTTTCCCGCCTTACGCCCGAGATTTTAGAGAGTGTTATCGCATGTGTCTGAAGAGGGTGAAACCTCGGAGATAGATGTTGCCTCTCTAAGCACCCTAACACACGTAGCTACATATAGTAGGGGAAAGTGATATCTTTGGGGGGATTCCTACTCCTCTCAGGCTCTGCATACATCGAAACTCTAGCCATATGGACCCGCGCGGTCTACCCCTTTGACTTCCCTCCAACGACGGTTGACTGGTGGACCTTTTTAATTTATTTTGTTTGGTTAGGCTATAGGAGCACGGAACAACACCGTGGAGTTCAAGAGCCCCCCTAGTAGACCCATCGTGGGAGTTTCCCGCCGTACGCCCGAGATTTTTGAGAGTATTATCGCATGTGTCTGAAGAGGGTGACACCTCGGAGATAGATGTTGCCTCTCTAAGCACCCTAACACACGTAGCCACATATAGTAGGGGAAAGTGATAGTTTTGGGGGGGGGAGGATTCCTACTCCTCTCAGGCTCTGCGTACATCGAAACTCTAGCCATATGGGCCCACGCGGTCTACCCCTTTGACTTCCCTCCAACGACGGTTGACCGGTGGACCTTTTTAATTTATTTTGTTTGGTTAGGCTATAGGAGCACGGAACAACACCGTGGAGTCCAAGAGCCCCCCAGTAGACTCGTCGTGGGAGTTTCCCGCGCCACGCCCGACATTTTCGAGAGTGTTATCGCATGTGTCTGAAGAGGGTGACACCTCGGAGATAGATGTTGCCTCTCCAAGCACCCTAACACACGTAGCTACATATATTAGGGGGAAGTGATAGCTTTGGGGGATTTCAACATGGAACAACACCGTGGAGTCCAAGAGCATCATAGACCCGTGGTGCGAACTTTCTATCGTGTCATTTCATGCGATCCCATACATCATTTTCTGAAATCTTGAAACATCAAAATGTCTATATTTTGTTATTTTATTATATATTTTAGTGGTGCATAAATTGTCATGAAACTAAATGCGGGAAAAAAATTCAAAAAAATCTAAGCCGACGGCATTGCCGTCGGCATAGGTTGGATTGACGGTCCTCCGTGACGGCCGTTAGGCCTACAGTTTATGGGCCCACTTGGGCCGACGGCTTTGATATGCCGACGGCTTTGCTGTCGGCGTACGTTCATAGGCCGACGGCTTTGCTATGCCGACGGCTTTGCCGTCGGCGTAGATAACTAGCACTAGTCGAAAAATGGACATCAATACCGGTTCCAGAGGCCCATTTGTACCGGAAATCAAACCGGTACAAAAGATTCGGGACAAAAGCCCCCTCCCTCTTTGGTACCGGTTCCTTACAAACCGGTATTAAAGGGGCCTCCACGTTGGCTCCCAGGAGAGCGCAGGGCTAGGGACCTTTGGTACCGGTTTGTAACACGAACCGGTACCAAAGGAATTCAGGGTTTAGGGTTTTAGGAGGGGTTTAGGGGTATCGGACCATTTATCGTACGAGGATCGCGTCGATGCGCCAGAAACGCGTTTGGATTTAGGAGTACATGAAGATCAAGGTAATGCATATCAACTTGGTGCATATATATAATATAACACATGTAATTGCATAAGATCGCAAATTAAGTAGTACATGCATGAAGATCGATCTTCATGCATAGTGGTACTCTCCGAGGCATACTATCTATTACATGTGGCATAGTGGTACTCTCCGAGTCAAACTATATATTACATGTAGATCTTCATTCATAGTGGTACTCTGCGAAGTTAGGTATGACGTCCCGAAGGAAAAATCCTGCCAATTCCTCGCCAATTGCTTTGAAGCGGTGCTCGATTGGGAGCCTGTCACGCTTTCTTGCCAACTGTAAAAGAATGAGATTCAAATGAATACATGAGCTATGTATATATATATATATCAAATCACAATCAAACAATTATGACTGAAACTTAGCACAAGTTATGGTAACAAAATAATTTTGTGAATATTGTTTTCGTACCTCTCTATTCCTTTGATTATTCGTTCTCTCGCTGACAATCTTATGGATGTTCTCGCAAACGTAGTATCCACATAGATTAGTCCCCTCAGGTTGTTTCGCGCATTTCTGTACAAGAATATAATTCAATCAAATAATAATCAAGTATGATAAAGGTGTGTGGACCTAGGTAGTACTACTTACTTTGTTTGCACGCCATATCAGCTTCGGTTTCCATCCACCGGTCGGATCTTCCTGGATGAACGTTTGCCATACGCTGCCCGACAAAAGAAAATGCATAAAAGAGTTATTAATTTGTTGATATCAGGAAATTAACGAAAAAAACGATAAGAATTAAAATTACCTTTTGAGCATATCAAAAGCCGACTTGTATAGTATAGGCTCTTTGGTTAGTGAGTCAAAGACTTCAACATCTCCATCGTACATTTTAATGACGATAAGAATAAAGTGGAACCTGCGCACGTTTAAATATGCAGTGTCATAGATATAAGTCATCAGTTAAAATTTTAACATATATATGGTGAGCAAAATAGAATGTGTTATAAGACAGTTACACTTACTTGAAGTTGTAAGGCCAAAGTATTATCTTTTTGTCACGTTATCGCTTCAAAAACCTTAGCAAAGTCTCTGGTGTATCCTTGTTATAGATGGGATCTTCTATGGTTTTTTCATGCATTGTATCTGGGTCAATGAACCCAATGTCCGTGATTTCATCCCTTTTGCATTCGAACTTCTTCGATCTGCATAATATAGCGCACAAAAGATTAAATTGAGGATAATTTGTAGACAATGAATGAGCTGAGCTAAAGACTTCTTAAATTATATTAATAAATCACTTACAGACAATAGCAACTGATGATAGATTTGTCGATGGCCCGGAGATTGTATAACTGAAAAAGTTCGAGTAAGTCAACGCTCACAGAGTATTCTTGGAAGTAGTGCTCATCCTTAACTCGCACCATGATACAGTCAATCCCTCTCTTTGTGGCATTAGTGTACCACGCATTCAAATTACGCATACATGTTGGTAGCGACCTGATATTCTCGACCAGATCTTTCCCTTGAACAAATTGATATACTACTTCAGCGATGGGGTAATCAATTGTGTTTTGTCGAGAACTTTCAACGGCCTTCTCGTCAAACACCTTGAGAGGGGGGACCGATTGAACGGGTTGTTCTCCGAGCTGGTACACTTGTTTCCTAGTTTTCGCCGAGACCACCGATTGATCGGGTTTTTTCACCTCCACCATAGCGTCATACGACTTTTCAATAGAACGCCTATAGTCAGATGGCGGCGATGGTGGAGGGTCATATAGATTCTCAATGGTACAAATAACTTTCACCGGATCTAGAGTCTTCTCAAAAGGTATCTCTGGCACTTTCTTAGCAAAATGTTTTGCCACCTCGGACTTAGAGATTTCGCTGCATTCCTCGATAGTTCTTTCCCAAGGTAACTTCTCGATAGGCGGCAGTGGTTTCTCCTTTCTAGGTCTCTTCCTAGGTGGCGTACCGTTCCGCTTAAAAAACGCAGTCTTACGCGGAGGATCTTGAGATGGTGGACTCGCGCTGGGGTCCCTCTCCGGTAGGTGTGGACTTTGCTGCTCATGTGGACTGCTACCAGGCGGAGTCGATGGCCATTGCTGCTCATGTGGAATTTGCTGCTCATGTGGACTGCTACGAGGAGGAGTCGGTGGCCTTGGCAAAAGGACGATGTATTTCTTGGACCATATGGCGAAACCGCGCTTGACATCGGCCAGTGTCTTCTCTTCGTCACCTCCAGGAAAATCAAGGTCCATTGTTTCAAAACCCGGAACAACGTCATCCACCCCGACACGAACACAGCCAGCTGGAATGGGCATATGATGGTGCGTTGCTCCATCTTCATTTAGGTAAACATAGCCGACCGCCACCTTAACGGATACGTTCCTCATTTGCACATGTAGCTCGCAATCTGTCTTCTCCGTGACATAATCCACGGGGTAGCTTCCTCCACATTCAAGATGCGAGGAACCAACACTGCTTCTTCGCTGAGATGGGGCGGCATCGGCTTGAGGATCTTGTAGAAACAGCGGCTGATCAGGTGCCCTCTGATTTTTCTCAAGCACCTCCACCCTATTTATTAATTCCGCTAACCTGTCTAAGTCCTGCTTCTTCTTTCTCGAACGGCTTCTATAAGTGTCAGCGCACTCCGGCCATGCTTCCTTCATGGTGACACCTGGGAGGGCTCGTATCCGTCCAACGTGTTCCGCATTCCCAAGAGCGAGTGTCAGCTCGTCATTCTCTCTATCGGGAATGTACTCTCCCTTTCTAACTTTTTCAATTGCATCTATAAGCTGCGTCGTGATTGCATTAATTTTTTCCTTCCATTTTCCTTTTGCAACGATCTGCCCTGTCTTTGGGTCCAACCCTGCCCCATGCGCGAACAACCAGAACTTGGACCGGTCGGGCCAGTCCCATGTCTGTGGAGTGATTCCTGCCTCCATCAGTTTAGCTTCAAATGCTCTCCACTTCGGAATGGCAGTCTTGTAGCCACCTGACCCCAAATGATGGAAATGTTCCTTCTTTGAAGCATTTTTCATATTTGTCACTGATCGGGACACAGCAGTAGAAGATTTCTTATAGCTCTTAAATGCGGGCCAGTGATCTTTTATCTTCACTAGACTTCCAGTGAATACTGGATCTTCATCTGCATATCTGGCCCATAAATTTTTCTTCCAGGTCTGGAATTGTGTGGCCATCCTCTTAAGAGTCCATTCCTTGACTTTCTTCTTCTGACCTTCCGTCATGTCTTCCGGTAGGCTAAAGTGTGTCAGTAGACTGTCCCAAAGAAAAAGTTTTAGAGTATCATTGACATAACTAGCTTCAGCCCCCGCGTTCTTCGGCTTATGCCACTCTCCAATGTTGATCGGTACATGGTCCCTAACAAGAACTCCAGCTTGGTTTATAAATTTACGGCAGTGCTCTTTGGGAGCCACCGGTTCACCACTATCCTTAAATGCGGCGAGGGCTAACCTACCCTCGCCCTTTAGACGTTGCGTCGGGCCTCGTTGCTTTTTAACAGATTTGCTCGATGATCCAGAAGGCTAAAAGAAAAATGATTCGTTAATAAGTGTAATACAAATAAATCAATGCATCAAGTGATGAACATATAGCCTTGATATACACCTCGCCGGAGTTTGTTAAGGACACTTCGTTGTCTCTTCTTTCTTCAGACTCAAGTCCCTCACCGACATCGTTCAAAAATTGTGAGCTGAAATCATCGTCATCTCCATCGGGTTCTCCATTGGGTTCCGGTCCACGGGCACTCTCAAATATCATTTTATGCACAATTTCTTCTCGCTCCTCATCTCGGATGAAGGTGTCGTCCTCCATAGCTCAATGTCACTGCAAAATTAAGTGCAATTATTTTGTTTTTATTAATGGACAAGATATATGTATAGGATGACAACAATGTCTTATAGAACACTTGTACCACGTATACTATAGAAGAACTCGGACATATATGGAAGGGGACCACATGGAATTGAGAATTAAAACCTTGAGAACAACTAGTGGTAAATCTAGATTTCAAGGTCAAGAAAATACACATGCATAAGACACACGGTTAAGGTGAGACGAATTCACAACACAACAACATCATTATCTCGAGAAACAAGTAAGCATGTCAGATCCTTCATAGTTTCACTTGAAGACCAAAGTCCCAAATCAGTTATGTTATAATGTATCTCCCTCCATTGATAAAATATGACATATTTGATCCTTTTTACCATCCAACCATCCATCAATTATTTAGTAACATAAAATCTAACATAAAATCTAACTAATAGTAATTGCATTTTACTATTACTACATTTTTCTAACATAAAATCTAACTATTTTTCTAACATAAAATCTAACATAAAATCTAACTAATAGTAATTGCATTTTACTATTACTACATTTTTCTAACATAAAATCTAACTATTTTTCTAACATAAAATCTAATATAAAATCTAACTAATAGTAATTGCATTTTACTATTATTATATTTCTCTAACATAAAATCTAACTACTTATCTAAAAAAAATTCTAACATTATTTTGTAATTTTTTTTGCAGGGGCCGGCCGGGGTGCAGAGTGCTCACCTGCGCGCGCGGGCGGCGTCTCGGGCGGCGGCGGCGGCGGCGGCGTCTCGGGCGGCATCTCGGGCGGCGGCGGGGGCGGCGGCGGCGTGGTCTTGGGCGGCGTCTGGCGGGCGGCGGGGGCGGCGTCTCGGGCGGCGGCGGGGCGGCGTCTCGGGCGGTGGCGGCGGTCTTGGGCGGCGTCTGGCGGGCGGCGCGGCGCGGTCTCGGGCGGCGGCGGGGGCGGCGTCTCGGGCGGCGGCGGCGCGGTCTTGGGTGGCGTCTGGCGGGCGGCGCGGCGCGCGGCTCGGGCGGCGCGGCGGCTAGGGCGGCGGCGGCTAGGGCGGCGGCGGCGGCTAGGGCGGCGGCGGCTAGGGCTTGGGCGCGCGGCGGCTAGGGCGGCGCGGACGTCCGGAGCTCGGGCGACGGCGACATCGACGGCGCGGGAAGTTTAATTTGCTGTGTCTGCGTGTGTTTGTCCGTCGGCGGCGTGGAAGAAAAAGGCCTAAGGGCCTTTGGTACCGGTTGCTGTTACGAACCGGTACTAAAGGTGACCTTTAGTACCGGTTCGTAACAGCAACCGGTACCAAAGGTATTTACGGAAATTCTTTTCGCGCTTTTAACCTTTCGTACCGGTTCTTTCCACCAACCGGTACCAAAGGTTTTTTTCTTTTTCTTTTGATTTTTCTGTTGCTGTTTCTTTTGCTTTTTCTGTTGCTTTTCGTTGGATTTTTTTTTTGTTGTTTCTTTTGATTTTCGTTTTATTTTTATTTTGCCGTTTCTTTTTGATTAGTTATATTTGATTTTTCTTTTTGATTAGTTATATTTGATTTTCTTTTTGATTAGTTATATTTGATTTTTCTGTTGCAGTTTCTATTGATCATATGTTCGCTTAATAATTAAGTGTCGGTTGGCGCGGCGGCACGCTGCGTCCGTGAGAGGAAAAGGGCGGGAAGAAAAGGGCGGAAAGAAAAAGGCGGAAAGAAAAAGGGCGGGAAAACGATTGAACAGGAAAAGAAGTACATATCTCAACTGAAAATTAAGATACATGGCTAGATTAAGTCACAATCGGCCGAGCTTGTTTTCGAATGTTGGAGTGATTTAGTCATAGTCGTGCCTAGCCCTATAAACGTCGCCACTATAGTCGTCGTAGTCGCCGGTGTCATCATCGCTGGCATCGGGGTCGCGGTAGTCGAACCTCGACTGGTGAGCACGCATGGGCTGAGACTGAGGGTAGCGCAGGCGGGGGCCACGGTAGGCCATGACGCTCTAGAGAGTCCGGCCGTGCCACCATAGCCGACGGCCGGCCTCGTTGAAGTTCGAACGAGGCGAGCCGTCCTCCTCGTGCCTGGCAAGCGCACTCTCACGCCGATTGATGAAGAAGGCGTCCCAAGTCGGGCTGTAGTCGGGATGCCACTGAGGATTCCTCCGCTGCTCTGGCGTGAGCTCGAAGTAGTAGTGGTTCGTGATGGCCATTTGGCGCGCCACACCTACAGGGACAGGAGGGACCGGTACGCCTCCGACGCTCAGCATCCAGCCGGTGGGGATGCGGTAGCCCGGCGGGCAGGGGTAGTTTGAGGCGCAAAGCGCCTCCGCCTCCCGGGGGGTTAGAGATACGATGGAAGCCATGGAAGAGAGTGATGAGGTTTGCAGATATGAGTCTAGATGTGATATGTAAATGGAGGCCAAGCCTACATATATATAGTGAAAAATGGCGGGAAGACGGAGGCGGGAAGCGGTGGAAAGCGCGGGAAGAAAATAGGCGGGAACGCATGACGTGTGGGTAACCTTTAGTCCCGGCTGGTGGGTGCAACCGAGACTAAAGCTATCGGCAGGATAAGGATGCATGGGTGGATGCACTGCTCGATGAGATAAAGCATGTAGCGCATGACGCCCTTGTCGGAGAGGCGGGAAGCGGTGGAAGGCGCAGGAAGAAAATAGGCGGGAACGTAGTGGCGCGGGGAACCATCTAACCTTTAGTCCCGGCTGGTGGGTGCAACCGAGACTGAAGCTGTCGGCGGGATAAGGATGCATGGGTGGATGGCAGAGCTTCTCGAAGATGTCGTTGGTGCTCACGCCCTACGGCATCTTCGGAAGCTCCGCCTCAGAAAAATTTCCCTCATACAATAACATCATTACACAAAAAATAAATGGGAAAGTGATTTCCATATTGAGATACACAAGTTATGATCCCTATCTAGTCTTCTGAGTTTTCTTCTTGTGTTTCCCTTTCTTCTGATTGCGACGCAACCATGGACAATCTTCATTATTTAAAATGATGCTTGGGTCAGTTTTCACCTTGAATGGTGGAATATCATCAAACTTATTATAATCTTCTGACATGTCTGTCTTGTCCTCTACTCCCACGATGTTTCTTTTTCCTGAAAGAACTATGTGGCACTTTGGCTCATCGTATGATGTGTCCTCTTGCCTTTCTTTTCTTTTTTTCGGTTTGGTAGACATGTCCTTCACATAAAAAACCTGAGCCACTTCACTGGCTAGGACGAATGGTTCGGTGTCGTACCCTAGATTCTTGAGATCCACTGTAGTCATTCCGTACTGCGGGTCTACCTGTACCCCGTTTTTCAGGTTGAACCATTTGCACCGGAACAAAGGGACCTTGAAATTAGGTCCATAGTCAAGTTCCCATATCTCCTCTATGTACCCATAATATGTGACCTTCTTCCCATTGTCCTCTGCTGCATCAAAGCGGACACCACTGTTTTGGTTGGTGCTTTTTTTATCTTGGGCGAATGTGTAAAATGTATTCCCATTTATCTCGTATCCTTGAAATGTCGATATAGTCGAAGATGGTTGCTTGGCCAACAAGTATAGCTGTTCTTCATCAGTGACATTCATGAGACGTGTTTGCAACCAACCGCCGAAAGTCTTCATGTGTTCTCCATCAATCCAATCTTCATGTTGCTCCGGGTATTCAGAGCGTAAAATATTCTTGTGTTCCACTTTGTACGGAGCCACCAAGCTGGAATTATGTAGAATTGTGTAGTGTGCTTGAGTGAAAGAATGTCCGTCCATACACATTATTGCTTTCTTTCCTAGCGTGCCTTTTCCACGCAGTCTCCCCTCATAGCGCGATTCAGGAACACCGATCGGCTTAAGGTCAGGAATAAAGTCAACACAAAACTCAATGATCTCCTCTGTTCCATAGCCCTTGGAGATGCTTCCTTCTGGCCTAGCACGGTTATGAATGTATTTCTTTAATACTCCCATGAATCTCTCAAAGGGGAACATGTTGTGTAGAAATACAGGACCGAGAACACTAATCTCTTTGACCAGGTGAACGAGGAGATGCGTCATAATATTGAAGAAGGATGGTGGGAACACCAACTCGAAGCTGACTAGACATTGCACCACATCCTTCTGTAAATTTTGTAGAGTTAGTGGATTGATCACCTTCTGAGAAATTGCATTGAGGAACGCACATAGCTTCACAATGGGTACTCGAACATTTTCCGATAGAAGCCCCCTCAATGCAACCGGAAGTAATTGTGTCATAATCACGTGGCAGTCATGAGACTTTAGGTTTTGAAACTTTTTCTCTGACATGTTTATTATTCCCTTTATATTCGATGAGAAGCCAGACGGGACCTTGATGCTACTCAGGACTTCAAAAAAGATCTCCTTCTCTTCTTTGGTAAGAGCGTAGCTGGCAGTACCTTGATACTTCTCTGGATTCAGGTTGTTTCCTTCGTGGATACATTGCTGGTCGTGTCGTGCATCCGGTGTATCTTTTGTCTTCCCATACACGCCCAAGAAGTTTAGCAGGTTCACGCAAAGATTTTTCGTCACATGCATCACGTCGATTGCAGAGTGAACCTCTAGGATTTTCCAGTAGGGTAGCTCCCAAAATATAGACATCTTCTTCCACATGGGTACATGTCCGTCAACATCATGCGGAACAGATTGTCCGCCAGGACCCTTTCCAAAGATCACTTTTAAATCCTTGACCATATCATATATAACATCCCCAGTAGGGCGGGTAGGATTCATTCGGTCTTCTGCCTCACCTCTGAAATGCTTTCCTCTCTTTCTTACTTGATGTTGTTTTGGAAGAAATCGACGATGCCCCATGTACACATTCTTGTTTCTCAAATATATACTGTCAGTCTCACCTAAACAGTGTGTGCATGCATTGTATCCCTTGTTTGACTGTCCTGAAATGTTACTAAGAGCAGGCCAATCATTGATGGTTACAAACAACAACGCTCGTAGGTTAAATTCCTTTTGATCGTGCTCATCCCAAATAGGTACACCTTCTTCACGCCACAACTGTAAAAGTTCTTCAACCAATGGCCTCAGGTACACATCAATGTCGTTGCCGGGTTGCCTCGGGCCTTGGATGAGCACTGGCATCATAATGAACTTCCGCTTCATGCACAACCAAGGAGGAAGGTTATAGATACATAGAGTCACTGGCCAGGTGCTATGACTGGAGCTCTGCTCCCCGAAAGGATTAAAGCCATCTGTACTTAGACCAAATCTTAAGTTCCTTGCGTCATCTGAAAATGACTTGTACTTTCTATCGATTTTTCTCCACTGCGACCCGTCAGCGGGGTGGCTCAGCATCACATCTTTCTTACGGTCCTCTTTGTGCCATCGCAACAACTTGGCATGCTCTTTGTTTTGGAACAAACGTTTCAACCGTGGTATTATAGGAGCATCCCACATCACCTTCGTAGGAACCTTCTTCCTGTGGGTGGACTCGCCCTCAACATCGCCAGGGTCATCTCGCCTGATCTTATACCGCAATGCACCACATACCGGGCATGCATTCAAATTCTCGTACTCCCCGCGGTAGAGGCATGCAGTCATTGATGCATGCATGTATCTTGTGCACCTCTAATCCTAGAGGGCAGACAACCTTCTTTGCTTCGTACGTACTAGAGGGCAATACGTTCTCCCCTGGAAGCATTTTCTTTATTATTTTCAGCAACTTTTCAAATCCCTTGTCAGAAGTACCATTCTCTGCCTTCCATTGCAGCAATTCCAGTGTGGTACCCAGTTTTTTCTGGCCATCTTCGCAATTTGGGTACAACAGTTTGTTGTGATCCACTAACATTTTCTCCAACTTCAACCTCTCATTTTCACTTCTGCAGTTTATCTTCGCATCAAGAATGGCCCGACCCAAATCATCATCAGGGTCATCAAAAATGGGCTCATCAAAAATGGGCTCTTCTTCAGCTTCGTCTTCCCCCATACTATTATCACCATCTTCAGTGAACATAGGATAATTGTCACTATCCTCTTCTTCTTCGTTGCCTTCCATTATAACCCCTCTTTCTCCGTGCTTGGTCCAACAATTATAGCCGGGCATGAAACCATTCTCAAGCAGGTGGAAGTGAAGGGTCTTTGAGGTAGAGTAATCCTTCATATTCCTACAGGAACTACATGGACAATAAATGAAACCATTCGACCGCCTGTTTGCCTCCGCCACGTTGAGAAAATAATGCATGCCAGTAATGAAGTCGGGATGGCATCGGTCACCGTACATCCATTGTCGATTCATCTGCATTATATAAGTATATCAAAAATCATTAATTACACAACATCATGGATATATGAGTGACCAACTTAATTAATATTCAAGTTCATCACATAAAACTAAGTTTTTTTATTAAAAAAAAGAGGATCACCGAGGTGGTACAGTGCCGGCTAGGGGAAGACGCTGGCGATCGACGGCGGTGAGGACGGGGACGATACTAAAACCTACAAATCATACTTTAATTTGAGCTCAATTGCATACAAAAAGAATGAAATCCCTAACTTAGGCATTTCATCAAACACCTTGCTAGCACTAGAAAAATAATACGAGTTAAACTAGCAAAGAAATGAGCTAAATTAGGAACGCCAGAAGAAAGGATGATATTGCTAACCCTTAGATAGATGGGTGCCGTCAATCTTGATAAAATGGTGGAGAGAAATGGAGATTTGTTGGAGTGTGAGAGGTGCAAAATATTTGGAAATGTGAGAGAGGAGAAGCAGAAGGAAAAATGAGATGGGATCGGGCTGAAGAAATAGGGCAGGGACCCTTTAGTACCAGTTCTTCAGATGAACCGATACTAAAGGTTCAGCTCTGGCCCCACCTCTGCCTCAAATTTGGACTGAAACCCTTTCGTACCGGTTCGTAATATGAACCGGTACAAAAGGCCCTCAACGAACCGGTGTTGATGTTGCTCGGCCGGCTGGGCAAGTGAACCGGTACTAATGCACCCTTTAGTACCGGTTCATACGGGAACCGGTACTAAAGGCTTAGACCGATGCCCATTTTTCTACTAGTGTAGGCCGACGGCTTTTCTACGCCGACGGTCTTTTTCATAGGATTCCTATTCAACGAGCTACGCCGATGGCCCCGACAAAAAGCCGTCGGCATACCTTTGGGCCGTCGGCGTAGTGGCTTGTTCCCGTAGTGACGGGCTCACCCTAACTAACCACGACCACGACCACTACCCAGACCATCCCTC
Organism: Dactylis glomerata; assembly: GCA_007115705.1. Classification (NCBI taxonomy): domain Eukaryota; kingdom Viridiplantae; phylum Streptophyta; class Magnoliopsida; order Poales; family Poaceae; genus Dactylis; species Dactylis glomerata. Next base: position 1,020,887 of record QXEO01000120.1, on the reverse strand, counting down.
TAAGCCCGGGGAGAACTAACCATATCCATCGCTGGCGTGTGCCCGGCCCCCATCCCCACCCCCTAAGGGTGTGTTCGGTTCTGGGATGAGGTGGAATGGAATGGAACCATTCCATTCCTAGAACCCATTCTTGCGTTCGGTTGGAGCGAGGAACGGAATTAGGTGGTTCCACAAAAGGGCATATTCCCTCTAGATGCGGAACCAACCCGTCCGACCGATTTGGCCGGACGAGGTGGAACGGCACAGTGTCTCCCTCTAATTTAATCAAGTTTAGCTATAATTAATCAAGTTTAGCAATAATTAATCAAGTTTAGCAATAATTAATTAAGTTTAGCAATAATTAATTAAGTTTAGTAATAATTAATCAAGTTTAGGAAATAATTAATCGAGTTTAGAATAATTTCATTCCATTCCATTCTCATCCCATTCCAAAACCGAACACAGGGATGGAACGGTTCCGTGATAATTTTTTGTCCAAACCGAACACAGGGATGGAACGGTTTCGTGACAGTGGAATGGAATGGTTCCATTCCATTCCACCCCATCCAAAAAACGAACACACCCTAAGTTCATTCCTTGTCTCCATCAGCGCTGCCACCATCGTGTCTGAGTGCCACCTTCAGCTCGGTCCAGTATCGTCATTGCCGTCACTGCCAGGCAGCCGCATCACCCTGCCTCCGGTGATGTCGCCAAACCATCACCGTATTGCCCTCAGTCGGCCACCACCGCTAGCACTTGCTTATGCATCACCAGATAGGAAGAAGACGTCGCCTGTGATATAGCAAATGTGCTGAACTTAATGCAACAACGTTGTAACCTTGGTACTACTGGTTGGTTCTGAAGGTGAAAGATATGGCTTGGTGACATGAAAGTGGTAAAAACCATGATGAAGCAATAAAGTGTAATTAGCGAGATGTTTGGACTAGACCTTAGATTGGAGCAGCATATACTTACTTTTCATGAATATTACATTGCCGAGCATGCATATATGGGACAGGGGGTTGTGATACAACACGGCCAAGATATGCATACCACTACTACTATCTTCCCTATCACAAGACGTTCTGGGTGATTTAGCTTTACCAAAAACGTCTTGGCACACGCCTGGGAGGCGGAGGTCGTAAAGTACATTTTGCAGCCAGGAGCATGTCTTGGATGCAGCTGCTCCGGAGCCACGACCTAGAAGGCTCTTCCCAGTCCTTGATCGTTGGCAAAACGAGCTGCAGTTCTTCGCCGCATGCACCACTACACAGCGCGACGCGCTCCAGCAGAGGGAGCTTCCTAACGATCTCCGTGACGTCAGTGTTGTAAGGCCAGCGTCCGACGAAGAGCTGTGTCAGCAATGGCGCGCTGCATGCATGCGATGAAATCAGGAGAGGTATATTAGTTAGGAACTTAGGATCGATGCAACGCCATCCATGGGAGTACGGAGGAGGAGGTATGTGTGGACGTACATGTGGGCGATGTGGACCAGGACATCGGCGTCGGCGTGACCCGTGAAAGACTCGCACCGGCCGGCGCTGCGATCCAGCGCAGCGCGTGCCATGGCCTTCCACCCCGCGGGAGGCCAGTCGTGCCAGCGCCGCGGGTGGCCGTCGCTGAGGTCGATGTGGCGCCACAGCAGGGGCTCCTCCTAGGCCACCCGCCGCCAATGCGAGCACGCGAGGCCGGCGCCCCGGAGGATGTCGATCTGGCCGCGGAGCTGGCCGAGGACCATACATAGGACGTCTCGGGGCAGCGACGCCCAGTCCCTCCACTGGGACTGGGTGGGACAGTCGACGTTGTCCTCGCGGCGGCGGCAAGAGGACGAAGCGGCGGCTGGGTCAGTTAGGGTTTCGCTTTTCCTCTTCTTGGTATCCATATCCGGTTATTCCTGCGGTGGTCTGTTTCCATGGAATGCGGAGCGGTTTACTCCTCTACAAGGGAAGCGTTGTCAGTTTCATCGCACGGCCCGCAAACAGCCCTGACGCACGGCGTGGCTGCTGATGGATGCAGCGTGCATGCGTCCGCGAGGCCGGCCGGAGCAAGAAGAATCAAGAAGCTCACAACAGGAACAATCCGATGGAAGAGGAATTATGCCTTGTGGACAGTGTGACCACAAACTCTATACTGAGGGAGTTGAAGTATTTCCAGACTCTGAAAAAGATGAATGGAGATATTTTGACTATCGCTGGACGCGATACGGTAATTGTTGGTACTGGACGTGCCATATTTACCCTCCCAAATGATACACAAGTGACAATTGAGGATGCCTTGCTGTATCCCGATTCTTCACGTACCTTGATTAGTTATCGAGATATCCGTAAAAATGGCTTTCACATTGAAATCCATGAGGACAACAAAGAGGAGTATCTACTCTTCACAGAGGATTACGGATATGGCAAGCAAGTACTTGAAAAAATTCCTTTTCTGTCGTCTGGATTGTACTATACGTACATCAAGCCCGTAGATCATGTTGCTTAGTCAACAGAGTGTTGATATGAGTAATCCATCTCAGTATACATGATGTATCGATATTGGTAGAAAATTTGCTGAGCAGTAGTACTCATCTTTTTGTACAAGATGAAAAAATCTTTTTAGTATAGATATGTGTGTATGTCAAGCTCGTCATCCAGGCACATCTTACAGAATAAAAAAGCATGCATTATTTTTCAGAGATGACAACATGCATAGCTAATGACTAATCAACTCATAATTTGTTAACTTTAGTCTATAGGTTCTTTACCAATTACAATTGGAACAATCCGCTACGCATCAACATATACTACACCACCAAGTTAAAAGAGTCCACTTTGAAATCCATTGCCATCACTTGGCAAGACATTATGCTAATCTTGGACACCTTTCTCTGGCATTGAATTCATTTAAGAACTGTCCAGTTGTTTATAGAATGCTCCTTTACCTTAGCAGGGAAAGGCGTCTTCTCGAAATAAGGTTCAGGCAAAATGCTATCAACAGTACAAACTTCAGTAGTGATACGTCTTAAACGTATCTATAATTTTTGATGCTCCATGCTTGTTTTTACACCATTTGCCTTATGTTTCGTTACACTTCGTGGCGTTTCTATGCGATTTCCGGACCTAACCTATTGACAAGATGCCACCGTGCCAGTTCCTTGTTTTCTGCTGTTTTTGTGTTTCAGAAAAGCTACATAGGAAATATTCTTGGAATTGGACGAAACAAGTTCCAGAAGTCTTATTTTTCCCGGAAGCTTCCAGAGAGCCGAAGAGGAGGCGGAGTGGGGCCACGAGGGCCCCACACACCAGGGCGGCCCGGCCCAGCCCCTAGCCGCGCCCCCTATGTGTGAGGGTGCCCTGGCAGCCCCCTGACAACGCCCCGTCGCCTATATAAAGCCTCGGGACGGAAAACCCTAGGGGAGTCGGCAATTTTCCAGAAAGAGTTCTGCAGCTCCGCTGCCGCCGTCGATAAGAAGTCTCTGTTCCGGCACCCTGCTGGGACGGGGAAGTGCCCCCGGAGCCATCTCCATTGGTCTCCATCGCCGTCTTCGCCGTCTCCATCGACCTCACCGCCATCTCCATCAACCTAGCTGTCTCCTATGATGAGGAGGGAGTAGTTCTCCCACGGGGCTGAGGGCTCTACCGGTAGCTATGTGGTTCACCTCTCTCTCCCATGATGTGATCTCTATGTGATCGTGAGCTTTGTATCATGTTGAATAAGTAGATGCTACTCTTCATCATTATGTGTACTCTAGTGGTGTTATTAAAGTAATCTATTCCTCCTGCCATGGTGTAACGGTGACAGTGTGTGCATCATGGTGGTACTTGGTCTAGGCTACGATTGTGATCTCTTATGGATTATGAGAATAATTATCACTATGATAGTATTGAAGTGATCTATTCCTCCTTTCATGGTGTAATGTTGACAGTGTGTGCACCGTGTTAGTACTTGGTCTAAGTTGCAATAATATTTATCTTGAGTTGTGATTTGATTTGGATATCTCTATGAGCGGTGTTTGTCAAGTACTTGATGAACTTTAAGGGGTGCTTCTGTAGCCACTACGCAATGATTAGTGTTATTCAATAGGAGAGTAATTCAGAGTAGCATAGTGAAGAGAAGTTATTTATTTGTTTAATTATGTTATATTTGTTGGGAGTGTGTCCACTAGTGAAAGTATGATCCCTAGGCCTTGTTTCCAAGCTTTGCACATCGTTTACTTGTTGTTTTGTTACTTGTTTGCTTGCTGCCATTTTTATTGCAGATTGCATTTACTACTTATAATCATCTATACCACTTGTATTTCACTATCTCTTCGCCGAACTAGTGCACCTGTACATCTGACAAGTGTATTGGGTGTGTTGGGGACACAAGAGACTTTCTGTATCGTAATTGCAGGGTTGTTTGAGAGGGATAGCTTTGACCTCTTCCTCCCGGAGTTCGATAAACCTTGGGTGATCCACTTAAGGGAAACTTGCTGCTGCTCTACAAACCTCTGCACTTGGAGGCCCAACACTGTCTACAAGAACAGAAGCGTGTGTAGACATCAAGCTCTTTTCTGGCGCCATTGCCGGGGAGGTAAGGTAAAAGGTACTCGCATCCTTCTGTGTGAGTGCTCGGAGTTATTTCCTTTAGATTCTGCAATTATATCTTTTTGTTTCTTGTTTTTATTTTCACTAGTTAGGCTTAATGGAAAACAAAGAGTTCTTTAGTCTTTTTCCTGAGTTTAGATTTGAAGAGAAAATTGAAAAACCTTTGGAGATTATTTCGCATAGCAATGTTATTAGTACGAATGCTTTGAATCCCGTTATTGCTAATGCTATGGAAAAGTCTAAGCTTGGGGAAGCTGGTTTTGTTAAGCATGATATTTTTAGTTCCCCAGCTTTAGTGGAGAAAGTTTGTTCTGATAATATTTTATCTCCCATATGTGATGTTTCTAATAATTCTTGTGCTCCTCATCCTTTTAAAATACCTACGAAGATTGTTGAACGTGTTAGGGATAACTGCTATTTAGGAGATGGAACTATCCATCCTGGTGACCATTTGCTTTTTATACATGAATTATGCGAGTTGTTCCAGTGTGCATGTATTTCAATGATCCAAGTTAAGAAGAAGCTATTCTCTTTATCACTGAAAGGCAGAGCTGAGGAATGGTATCGGCTGCTTGAAGATGGTCCATCTATTGCATGGGAGGAAATTGTGCCTCTCTTTTATTCCAAGTTTTATCCTCCAAGTGAAATTCATAAAGATCGTAATCGGATATATAACTTTTGGCCTCATGAGGGAGAAAGCGTTGCCCAAGCGTGGGGAAGATTGAAGTTACTAATGCACAAATATCCTATTCATGATCTTCCCCGTAATATTGTTATTAATAATTTTTATGCAAGGCTTTCAGGATATTACAAGGACTATCTAGATGCATGCTTTGATGGGTCTTTCACAAGCAAGGATGTTGACACCAAGTGGGATCTGCTTGAGACAATTCAAAACAATATTGAAGGTTGGGATAGCGACAAAGTTAAAGGATCAGGTATGAATTACGAGTTTGATTGCATTAAGTCTTCCGCTAAAACTGCTAATTTTCAAGAGCTTAGTGCTAAATATGGTCTTGATCCTCAAATTATGGTTGATTGCTTTAAAGCCTTTGCTTCCCATATGAATGTTCCTAAAGGAAATGGGGACGTGTATCATGAACCTTTTAAGGACACTTGCATTGAAAGTGATATTGTTATTGATGATTGCAATGAACATGCTCAAACTTCTAAAAGTCCTATTTCTTATAAGCATGTTAATTTTTGTGGAATACATAGACCTTGTGAACAGAGTTACAACAAGGAAGATTATTGCATCACCCACGCAAATGAAGAAACCAGTATGTGGCTCAAGGATCTAGATGTGCTTGGTGAAAGGGTTTGTGAGCTTTATCCTTTTCTTTGTGAACTTTGCGGTAAAAAGGGTCACTTTAATTTTCAATTCCCAATTAATCGAACGAGTACCGCAGATTTGTATTGTGATGATAAGATTACTTTCAATCAGTATGATGAGCTTACTTTGTTTTTGAATTGTGAAGAGATATCTAGAAAGATTTCTTTGGTTGATATGAGAGATGTTGACATTAATAGCACCCTTCGTGGTTGTAGTCTCTATTGTGCCAAAGATTGCCTTGCATATACTTACTTACAAGATCTTATAAAACATGACGTTTTGCCAAGCTATGACAGGACTAATAGATGTTTCGATCTTATTAATAGAGAGGAGGAATCCTCTAAAGTTTCTTCTGTTGTTTCTATCAGCAAATCAGATTATGTGGAGAAGATGCCTTTCCCTCCTAAAGAATATGTGGAGAAGATACCCTTCAAGTCTCTCCCTCCTAAAGGAGAGAGTAAGAAGAGTATGAAGAAGAAGAAGAGGAGTAAAAGGCGAGAGGACACGGTATGTTCCCCTAAGCGTTATGATCCTGCTATAGATTATGATAATTCTGATTGGGATGACGTTCCTATGCCTGTTACCTATGTTAGTGATCATGATTGGGAAAAGCACTCTACTTTTGATATTGAAAATCTTTTTGGTACCAATTCTAAGGTTAATAATTGTTGTACCATTAGTACTATCCATGTTCCTTCTTATGATGATATGTTTGATGAATATGCTTTGCGACATAGTAGTTCTCTAGTTTATGATGGTTACAATGATGAGTATAATGTTTTCAGTTCACCTACTTTTGAGGAGAAAATTAATTATGATTACAATATGCCTCATGTTTTTGATGATTATGGTGATGAGAATAATTATTCTGTTGAATCTGCTCCTACTACGATTGTTCATGTGGGGAGTATTAATTCTTTTATGCATGTGGCTCATGATAGGGATGCTTTATATGATAGTTATATTGTTAGTTCTATTCATGATGCTACTGAAAGTTATTATGAGAGAGGGAAACATGGTTTGATGGATCTCAACAATATTGAGTTTCCCCTCTTTATGTTGCAATTCTTGAAGTTGTACTTGTTTTGCCTTCCTATGCTTTTTGCCTTGCGTTTTTATGACTTGTCTCTTTACAAGACTATTTTTCATAGGAAGTGGTTTAGATTTAAATGTGTTCCATACTTGCTTTTTGATGCTCTCTATTTCTTTAAGTTCCTATATGGCGCCTTTGCCTCAAGCTCTTATATGGCGCCTACATGAGCATCTTTGCAAATTATTGCGCCTAGCTCAAAGGCGTTAAAGAAAAGCACTCTTGGGAGATAACCCAATGTTTTATTTTTAGTACTTTTTATTTTATTTGAGTCTTGGAAGTTATTACTACAGTAATAACCGCTCCTTATCCTTTTTATTTCGTTGTTGCGCCAAGAGAAGCCTCTAATTTGAGCGAGGTAAGATTTGGGGATGTTGCTGTCCTGAAACAGTTTTTGGTGGTGCACCATAAAAATTCGTGAAAATTCTCTGTATATCTTTTGGACCTGCGATTTCTTGTGCATATGCCCCAGGTTATATCCAAACTTTCATTAGTTGAACACTTTTTGATTTGAGCAACAGAAAACCCCTAAAAAATTCAACATTTGTCAGCTGTTCTGTTTTGACAGATTTCTGCCAATATTTGTGTTTGCCGCTTTATCGCTTTCTTTTTGAGTTTTTTTATCATGGAACTTTTGGGGAAGTTGCTACAGTAGTATATGCTTAATATGTGGTGGTTTTAGGTTGAAACCTGAAGCAAAAGAGGTTGATTCATTGTTATGCTTACACTAATGTTGCTAATAGAATTGTGTTTAGTTTTATATGAAGGAAGTTTTCAAGTGTAGGGATTAGAGAATGATGAGATGAGATGAAGAATGGACAAATGCTCAAGCTTGGGGATGCCCATGTCACCCCAAGAAATATCCAAGAAGTACAAGCATCAAAGCTTGGGGATGCCCCCGAGGCACCCCTTCTTCATCGGTAAAAATTAGGTCACCTTTCAAGACACTATATTTTTATTGCTTCATGCATTATGCATTTTTCTTGGAGCGTCAGTTGCTTTTGTTTTCAGTTTTCTTTTGCTTTATTTGCTGCAATAAATGGTTAGATCACATCATGTTTTTTTGGAGGAGATGAACTCGTTTTTCATTGCCAAGAACGCTCTAGTTTTCACTCTTATCAAAAACCGAGTGTTCTTCTTTTTCTGCTATTGCTTTTGGTTTTCATTTTCGCCTTGATTTGCGTTCAGATCTTCTTATATTTATTTATCAAGGTGTATTTTTTGCCTCTGGACCATGTTGGTTTTCCTCAAAAGAGTTGGATTTTAAAAGTTCGAATGGTGTTGGAAAAGAGAAAAAGCTGTATGCAAAAGGTGGTACAAGTAGGAGCTTGTGTAGACTGCGGCCTAGGCTTTTGCATGTCGTGCTTGATGTCTTTTTGATAGTATGCTTAGTGGTTTTGCTGTAGCATGAATTATCTCAAATAACTGAGATTGCTTAATGAGCCTTTGAAAAAAATCATGCGTTGTTTTTATCGTTTGGAAGCATTATTTTGGTTTTCTCCTTGATGCTTTATTTGGGTTGACTTGGCGCATGCTCACACATATTAGACTCTTACAAAGTCACCAATAGCCTCTATGATCATTTAGTTTTTGACTTTTGATGCCATCTTATGCTTCTTTTAATGTCGCTTTGTCGCTTTGCATGATTATGGCCGTTATTGCTCTCTTAGTTGGTCGCTCCCAGTCTTTTGCTAGCCCTCGCCTTGTACTGAGTATGAGCTCTACTCGTGCATCCAACTCCCAAAAACCAAGTTTGCTATTGTGTCCACTATAAACTCCTATGCATGGTATTTGTAAGCCATTCCAAAGTAAATTTTCATGTGCTACCTTTCAAAACTTTTAACTACTTCTCATTTTGTGCCACTGTTTTTAGCTCATGGGGACGTAGTGGTCGGATTTGCTATCTTCCATATTGCTTATTCCAAAAAGAAAAAAAAAGAAAAATAAGAAAGAAAAAAGGCACTCCTCCATGGTATGTGAATGTTGGTGGGCACCCGATGCAATCGGTTAGCCATGGTTTGAGAAAGGAAAAAAGGTGGGGAGGAGTGCCAAGCTTTATAAAAAGAGCACAAAATTGCCAATCTCTCTCTCGAAAACTTGCTTCATTTTTGTATGGAAGATAGTAAGAACCCCATTGCCAGTCGTTGACAAAGACAACCACCTCTCAAAAACCAATTTTTATCTCTCTGTTTTACAAATGAAAACCTCTAGCACATGTTTAATCACTGCTTCCCTCTGCGAAGGGCCTTTCTTTTACTTTTATGTTGAGTCTTCACCTTCTATCTTTATGCACCATTAAGAGAGCATAGTTGTCATTCTTAGTATAATGTGCATTGTCCCAAAGTTTATCATTGATTGATTCATGACTATGGTTTCACTTGTTCTTAAATTGTTTGTATCTAGTCGCCCTCTTAAACTTGAAGGTGTCCTATGCATTTATGTTTTGCTCTCCATCAAGGACAAGCTGAAAACCATTTGTATGTTTTTCCTTATGATTTGAACACACGTTTGACTTTCATTGTTTCATTATTTATGATCTTTTGTTTGTGTTCTTTTTCATGTTATAATATGGTTGCTAAGTTTCTTCTATCAAGATTATATCTTTCGTGCCCATGTTTTAAGTTCTTTGATCTCAGCACTCAATTCTTACCTATATGATCAAGATTGTGATGGTGCATGTCACCTCAAAAATTATTTCTTTTGTTATCACTTACCTACTCGAGGACGAGCAGGAGTTAAGCTTGGGGATGCTGATACGTCTCAAACGTATCTATAATTTTTGATGCTCCATGCTTGTTTTTACACCATTTGCCTTGTGTTTTGTTACACTTCATGGCATTTTTATGCGATTTCCGGAACTAACCTATTGACAATATGCCACAGTGCCAGTTCCCTGTTTTATGCAGTTTTTGTGTTTCAGAAAAGCTACATAGGAAATATTCTCGGAATTGGACGAAACAAGTTCCAGAAGTCTTATTTTCCCCAGAAGCCTCCAGAGAGCTGAAGAGGAGGCGGAGTGGGGCCACGAGGGCCCCACACACCAGGGCGGCGCGGCCCAGCCCCTGGCCGCGCCCCCTATGTGTGAGGGTGCCCTGGCAGCCCCCTAACGATGCCCCTCCGCCTATATAAAGCCTCGGGACGGAAAACCCTAGGGGAGTCGGCAATTTTCCAGAAAGAGTTCCGCAGCTCCGCCGCCGCCGTCGACAAATTTCGGGGGACAGAATTCTCTGTTCCGGCACCCTGCCGGGACGGGTAAGTGCCCCCGGAGCCATCTCCATTGTTCTCCATCGCCGTCTCCGCCGTCTCCATCGACCTCACCGCCATCTCCATCAACCTAGCTGTCTCCTATGATGAGGAGGGAGTAGTTCTCCCCCGGGGCTGAGGGCTCTACCGGTAGCTATGTGGTTCACCTCTCTCTCCCATGATGTGATCTCTATGTGATCATGAGCTTTGTATCATGTTGAATAAGTAGATGCTACTCTTCATCATTATGTGTACTCTAGTGGTGTTATTAAAGTAATCTATTCCTCCTGCCATGGTGTAACGGTGACAGTGTGTGCATCATGGTGGAACTTGGTCTAGGCTACGATTGTGATCTCTTATGGATTATGAGAATAATTATCACTATGATAGTATTGAAGTGATCTATTCCTCCTTTCATGGTGTAATGTTGACAGTGTGTGCATCGTGTTAGTACTTGGTCTAAGTTGCAATAATATTTATCTTGAGTTGTGATTTGATTTGGATATCTCTATGAGCGGTGTTTGTCAAGTACTTGATGAACTTTAAGGGGTGCTTCTGTAGCCACTACGCAATGATTAGTGTTATTCAATAGAAGAGTAATTCAGAGTAGCATAGTGAAGAGAAGTTATTTATTTGTTCAATTATGTTATATTTGTTGGGAGTGTGTCCACTAGTGAAAGTATGATCCCTAGGCCTTGTTTCCAAGCTTTGCACACCGTTTACTTGCTGTTTTTCTTACTTGTTTGCTTGCAGCCATTTTTATTCTAGATTGCATTTACTACTTATAATCATCTATACCACTTGTATTTTACTATCTCTTCGCCGAACTAGTGCACCTGTACATCTGACAAGTGTATTGGGTGTGTTGGGGACACAAGAGACTTTCGGTATCATAATTGCAGGGTTGTTTGAGAGGGATAGCTTTGACCTCTTCCTCCCTGAGTTCGATAAACCTTGGGTGATCCACTTAAGGGAAACTTGCTGCTGCTCTACAAACCTCTGCACTTGGAGGTCCAACACTGTCTACAAGAACAGAAGCGTGTGTAGACATCAAGTAGGTGTAGCAGGAATATGACTAATAGAATCTTTATAAGGCGCATGATATTTGTTCCAATCTTTCTTTGGAACATCAAGATAAGATACAAAGGCCTTAAAACAGTTAGCAAGTATCTGGGAATCAAGACCATAAGCAGTGCTAACTTTATGAAAATCGTTGGTTCCCATAAAAGTTTTAATGCATTCATAATCATAATTTATACCTGACCTCCTACCTTTGTCGTTCTCCCATCCTTCAGCATTTTCTTGAATACGGTCAAGAAGATCCCATTTAGCTTCTCCTTTCATATGAGTAAATGATCTAAAATAGGAAGCATCCAAATAATCCTTGTCATGAAGAGCAAGCCTCGCATAAAAGTTATCAATAACAATATTACTAGGGAGCTCATGAATGGGACATTTGAGCATTAGTAACTTCAATCTCCCCCATGCTTGGGCAATACTCTCTCCATCATGAGGACAAAAGTTATATATTCGATTACGATCTTTATGAATTTCACTTGGAGGATAAAATTTGGAACAAAAGAGAGGTACAATTTCCTCGCAAGCAATAGATGGACCATCCTTTAGCAGCCGATACCACTCCTCAGCTCTGCCTTTCAGTGATAAAGAGAATAGCTTCCTCTTAACCCTGCTTGATGAAATACCTGTACACTTGAACATATGAAGAGTAAATGATCCCCCGGATGGACAGTTCCATCTCCTGAATAGCAGTTATCCATAACACATTCAACAATTTTCATATGTATTTTAAAAGGATCTAATTGAGCAGGTGGTGGTTGTGGTTCATCCACATCCGCAGCAGTGGTAGTAGTGTTCCCGAATAGAAAACCAAATGGAGAACTCTCCATAGCAAAATAAAATAAAAATAAAAGACAGAAATAAAAACAATACTCACAGCGACGGTTACCTTTACCAATTCCACTCTTCAATAGCGCTTCACTCCCTGGCAACGGCGCCAGAAAATAGTCTTGATAACCCACAAGTATAGGGGGTGTATCGTAGTACTTTCGATAAATAAGAGTGCTAAACCCAACGAGGAGCAGAAGGTTTTGACAAGTGGTTTTGATCAAGGATTCACTGTAAATACTAGCAAACGGGTTTTCAGAGGTATTTGGTAATGTAAATAAATAAAATGCGAATAAATAAAAGACAGTAATAATAATTGCTGCAAGTGGCCCAATCCTTTCTAGAGCAAAGGACAAGCCGGTTGTGTAACTTATGATGACCAAACATTCTCGAGGACACACGGGAGTTTCTGTCAAGTGCTTTCGCTTCATGCCACTAAATAATCTTTATTGGTTTGATAAGTGTTATGGGGGTGAACCTGTGCTAGCGCACTACCCTTACTGGGATAAATACACACTTGTGATTATACCTCTTGCAAGCATTCGCAACTACAAGAAAGTAATTAAGATAAATCTAACCACAGCCTTAAACTCTAAGATCCTATGCTCCCTGGTGCAATGGTTTCCCAACGGAGGTTTAGGTTTCTGTTACTCCAGCAACCCCACAATTGGTAGCCAAATACACAATGCATCTCACTAGGCCCATAAATGGTGAAGTATCATGTAGTCGACGTTCACATGACACCACTAGTGAAATAGCACCAAAACAAATAAATATCAAACCATTAAATATTACTCAACATAATTCCACTACTAACAACTTGACTTCTCCCATGTCCTCAAGAACTAAACGAACTACTCACAAGACATCATATGGATCATGATCAGAGGTGAAATAATGGTAAATAACAATCTGAACATAAACCTTAATTTAACGGTTCCACTCAATAGCATCAACCACAAGAGTAATCAACACCAGAAAAGTTTCCCCTAAGAATTTGACAAGATTCAACTCAAGATGTTATAGCGGGATAGCGTGGTGATGGTGAAGATGAAGGTGCTGGTGATGAGGATGATGGTGATGATGATCCCGATGAAGTCCAACGCGATGACGATGACGATGGCGACGATCTCCCCTCTCCGGGAAGGAATTTCCCTGGCAGATTCCTTCCTGCCGGAGAGTTTTTCTCTCTCTGGTGTTTTCCGCCCTGCAGAGGCGGCGGTGTCTATCTCTGAGGCCCCCCCTTGACTTAGGTTTTCGGGGACGATGAAATACACGAAGGGGCGATGGCAGTAGTGGGCCAGGGTGGCCTCACCATAGGGCGGCGCGGCCAGGGGTGGGCCCGCGCCCCCTGTGGGTGAGCCCACCCTGTGGCTCCTCTCGCCTCCTCCTTCTGGCTTCTTCAGTCTTCTAGCAAAATATAATTTCCTGGTATTTTTCTGGAATTTCCTGATCTTTCAAAACATGGTGTCTTGACGGTCCTTTTTCCAGCAGAATCCTGACTCCGGCAGGAAATCCTCCAATGATCATCAAACATGTAAAAATAGAGGAAACAACATAAGTATCATCTCTAAATGTGAAATATATCAATGAATAACAGTAAATTATGATATAAAATAGTGATGCAAAATGGACGTATCAGACATCTATAACCCCAAACCAATATTGTTACAAAGACAATGAAATATATTTTCATATTATGTGCATTTGGTATTATAGATGTTGAGACTTTAACCAAAAATATAGGCATTCTATTTTGGAAAGGAGAGTATAAAAGAACTAATACTACTTGATCTCACAAATCACTCTTCTATATTTAGTCAATTAATAAATTCTCCCAATAAAATTAATTATGTAAGATGTGTGGGTATTCTTTGGAATTCGTCTATGGAAGATTAATGACCCATGAAGGATTAACGATCCGTTTGTTGTGCCTCCCATGGAAACTAGTACTAAATTGATCCACGGAGAATTGATGACCCGTCTTAAATGTAATTGAAACAAAATCAGTAGGCTTATGAAATTGGCCACGGTTAATTAATGATGTGTTTATTGTGCTTCCTTGTAAAGAAGGGCGATGAAAACGAAATTAGCGGGAGATGAAAAAATAGCGTCGAGCTTTAAATTTTGAACGAAACTGAGCCTTTCCTTGGTTTCTCTTTATGTTGAGCGAAATCCCTCGATCCCCATATTTATTCTTGCAAATTCTCTTTGGTAGTAACTCCTTTGTTTATTCTTGCAGAAGCTGACAATGAAAGTGCAGACTCGGATTATGTCTATGATCCATCTTCTGGGTATGTTATATGTTTCACTTTGTACTACTGACTACTTACTGCAATAGACTGCAAAATTATGCATGCCCCACATTTTGAAGTTGTTGAAATGAAATGTACGTTTAGACGTGACATGATCTGATTTTTGATGCATCGCTCATTGTTTGCCGAGACGTAAAAGAAACAGAGACGGTGGTGTCAATTTTAGTCTTCAGTAATAGACATTGCACGGATGGCTTGTCTAAACTTTGACAAATCTTTAACGTCGGTTTTAGGGATAGAGGAAGTGGTATGTATGTTGAAGTGATAGATTGATTTGCCTCAGAGGAAAGAAAATAAAGATACTAGCATATGTGCATGCGCGAGCAGAGCAGGTGGAGAGAAAAGAGTCTCGTTCAGTCGTGCGCGCCTGCCACACTGAGAAGCTGACGGTGGGATCAAGCCGACCCGTGCACCGAAGCTCCTTGAAGGCAGCGTCCGGCGTCCCTCCCGTTGAGTGAGGCTGAGCAACGGCGTCGAGGCCAGCCACGGTCCACCGGAACCAGAGCCGCCGACGTACGCCTTTTCCCCTATACCTGGACCGAACCAAATCAATGGATCGAGTCAAACAGTTTGTGGTGCCCTGCAGTGGCCGCACGCCCATGCCGCTGAGCTAGGATTGAGGGTGAACCGCGCAGTGGCCTGTGGAGTCGCACTGCTCTACGGCGAGCGCCATCAGGATCTAGGAGCCGAGCCGTTCTGCCGTGAGCTGCTCCGGTTGGTTGGCCTCGCCGATGGCAGCTCCGCCCCTCCTGGCCTCCTCTGCCTCGGTACCCTCTGCCGCCGGACGAACTGAACGACAAGGACGGAAGAACGAAGGCCTCAAGCGAATCAATCAAACCGATCTGGTTAGGTCGGTCTTGCAGCCAGATTCGGCTGCTCCCGAGCTTGGTGCACACAACCAATTCATTGCGTCTCATTGTACCGCTTGGTGCACACAACCAATCATTCATTGGATTGTATGTATGATTCAGTAGCAAAAGTTCACAATTTTTTTTTTTTTACAACGAGCACTTATGCATTGCTAATCCTGTTATTAGGCCGTTGTCTCTTCTAGTCTCCTTTGCCCACATCGTTGTGTTGAGGGATGCCGGCTCCATACTAGAGGTGCTTCCCCTGCGGCCGCTACTTTTTTCCATGGTAGAAGTGCCATCCTGGTCCACTAGTACCGAAGCCGAGCTTCTTGAGGATCTCTGTGACGTCAGGGGTTGGCCACCGGGCGACACAGAGTTCTGTCAACAAAGGAGAGCTGTATGCAGCGATTAAGTATAGGAGAGTTAGTTAGTCAGTTAATTAGGATCGATTCACAGTATGCATCGTTAATATAACTACAAGCACTAATTTTCATTACTACAATAATTATTGAGTGATCAATGATTAAAGGCTAGTGAAGCGATAAGTGTGTATGCGTGAGCTCTCGGTCCTCTGTGGTCACACATGGTGAATTATTGCCCACTCACTCATTCACTTTCTTCACGTGGGCTCTCGGTGGCACTGACAGCAATCCATCTGATGACTCGTATTGTGGAAATCAATCACAAAAAGAGTGGTGTTGATTGATGCAGTCACTGCAGTGGCGTCGCTGGCGGTATCATGGCACCTCCGCGCTCGATGGCCGACTCCCGCAGTTGCACCGCCAAGCCTTCTGGGAGAGATCGATGAGCTCAAGGTCCTCGCACGGCTTCTGAATGGCCTCCTCCTCCGTGAGCTTAGGCGGCTAGTACGCCGATGCATCTCAAATGTATTCACTTTTTCTATAACTTGCTTGATGTTTTGTTCGGAATTGAACCAACTCTTGGATAAAAACTACCGAAACTGACGTTGTTTTTAGCAGAAAGCTCATTTTTGTTTTTTCGTGCAGGTAACTATGGAAGTAAATTTGGGGGAAAATATCATGAAAGTTTTCGAGAAAAAAGGAGTTTGAGCCGAAGATGTATACTTGGGGACCCATGAGGCGCCAGAAAGGGTGCACCACATGGGCCCACTTCCTTGACGCGTGGTGCATGCCCATTTGGCCCTCATGGCCCCTCTCGCTGGTCCTTTAGCGTGCTCCTTATATACGAGGAAAAACCCTAACCCTGGAGTCACAGAGCTTTTCGCAAACCGTTGCCATAAAAAAACAAGGATATCAGGACCAGATTGGTCTCCCTCTTCACTCCGGATAAGAGGATTTCTTTGCCTTCATCATCACCACCGACTCCATGATGATCTCCACCGTCATGACTTCATCTCCCACCATGATGTGTGAGTAATTCTCTGTAGGCACATGGGGTGAGGGTCAGGTTTCAAGCGGGGCGGGATGCGGTTGACCGCCACGGAGCGAAGCGGGACAGTGCGATAGTTGCGGGCGTTTTGCGGCCGGCCGCCACACTGCTAAAATCGAAGCGGGATAGTGCGGCAGGCCGCTGCAGACTGTATAGTATTTTTACTAATATGATTACTAATAGTATTTTTACTAGTAGTGTTATTCAAGATCAGCAAATTAGTTCTATGTATAAGTTTGTGCTTCAACACAGCTATATTATGTTTAGTTTGTTAAATCTTATGCTCCCTTATTCCTGGCTTGATTATTTGTGCAAATAACTGACCGACTTTTCTACTAATGCAGTCGCATACCTGGTGGCTTCGAGGAACAACACGATGTTTGCCGCCTGGAAATCTCCGATGACACCATTGTTGCTGAGTACCGTCGAGTAGCCGCCGAGCAGCACGACGGTGGCCCACGTGAAGGCCAGCGTGCCGAGGGCATTGCCTGCCCGCTCGAGCTCGACTAGCGCGAGGAAGTGAAGGAAGCCGATGAGCTGCCTCTCCGGCGCCACTGCTGCCATGCCGGCTCCCGCCACGGGCAGTGGCAGTGCTGCTCGCAGTCGTCCGTCCTCGGCCTCCCGCCATTGCACTTCACCTGTCAGACGATTGCGGCATGGCGTTTCTCGGTGCACGGCATGAACGAAGCAAAGACAATGGCATGACAATGATGCAGCATGGAGTCATGGAGCAGCACAGGAAACGAGCTTATCACAAGGATACCTGTCTGCTGCTTGCCTGCTGTTTCTGCGAGGGCTCTCATCCAGAGCTTCGTCGTGATGACTGATGAGCGAGCTAACCGAATATGTAAGCATGTCACCGAGGGTTCTGCTGCGTGGGGCGCGTCTTGCCAAACTCCAATCATGAGCTCGAAGTCGATGAAAGTACAAGATTAATCGTCGCCGTCCGGTCGCCGTCACTGTCTGCTGCGTACTGTGAAACGAGCTGCCTCAGCGCACTCTAGCAAGCTCTTGAAGATTTACGGCTTGACGTACAAGATTAATATAACTACAAGCACTAATTTTCATTACTACAATAATTACTGAGTGATCAATGATTAAAGGCTAGTGAAGCGATAAATGTGCATGCATGAGCTCTCGGTCCTCGTGTGGTCACATATTGTGAATTATTGCCCACTCACTCATTCACTTTCTTCACGTGGGCTCTCAGTGGCACTGGCAGCAATCTATCTGATGAGCAGTATCGTATTGTGTAAATCAATCACAAAAAGAGTGGTGTTGATTGATGCAGTCACTGCAGTGGCGTCGCTGGCGGTATCATGGCACCTCCGCGCTCGATGGCCGACTCCCGCAGTTGCATCGCCAAGCCTTCCCACTGGGAGAGATCGATGAGCTCAAGGTCCTCGCACGGCTTCTGAATGGCCTCCTCCTCCGTGAGCTTAGGCGGCTAGTACGCCGATGCATCTCAAATGTATTCACTTTTTCTATAACTTGCTTGATGTTTTGTCCGGAATTGAACCAACTCTTGGATAAAAACTACTGAAAATGACGTTGTTTTTTAGCAGAAAGCTCATTTTCGTTTTTTCGTGCAGGTAACTATGGAAGTAAATTTGGGGGAAAATATCATGGAAGTTTTCCAGAAAAAAGGAGTTTGAGCCAAAGATGTATACTTGGGGACCCATGAGGCGCCAGAAAGGGTGCACCACATGGGCCCACTTCCTTGACGCGTGGTGCATGCCCATTTGGCCCTCATGGCCCCTCTCGCTGGTCCTTTAGCGTGCTCCTTATATGCGAGGAAAAACCCTAACCCTAGAGTCATAGAGCTTTTCGTGACCGTCGCCATAAAAAAACAAGGATATCAGGACCAGATTGGTCTCCCTCTTCACTCCGGATAAGAGGATTTCTTTGCCTTCATCATCACCACCGACTCCATGATGATCTCCACCATCATGACTTCATCTCCCACCATGATGTGTGAGTAATCCTCTGTAGGCACATGGGGTGAGGGTAATTGGATGAGATCAATCATGTAATAATGCTTAGCAGCTGAATTTTTTGATGCTTGTTCTAAAGATATTCATGTATGATTGTTATTGCACCTTTGCTATGCTTAATGATTTTCACTAGGCCCCAAGTAACTTGATATTTGCTACTGGACCTTTATTGCTTCATCATATATATTGGTCATTGTATTGATCTCTGTGAGGTGTTTTACCTGTTGCTGTGTAATTCTTGTGAACCCTAAGGTGACAGATGGGGAGAACGAGGGATTTTATGCTATAGTTTGAGGATTTTGTGATCTTGGAGTGTTAATGCTTTGTTTTGGATGACTTAGTGAAGATGTTATCCTTAATTGCCCCTAGTTCCTTGATGGCCCCGGTAAAATGGGAGGGCGGGACAAAAGATGTTGTGCAAGTTCTTGTAAGCACGTACAACTATATTTGATTGTATGCCTACTATCAATTGATTTAGGACCAAGTGTTTGCTGCATATTTTTACATGTTATTATATGAATGATCTTGTCCATGCAACGTCCCCATAATACCTCGTGCCTACGCTTTCGCCCCTGAAACTTTCACTACAAACTTTTCCGATGAAAACTAGATTTATGTTGCTGTTTGTTTGGTTTTGTTTACTATTTTCATTTCAATTGCTTCTCATCACAACTTGTTTCTTTGAGAATATTAAACCACATGTGTGGTTGAGAGTGAC
Organism: Dactylis glomerata; assembly: GCA_007115705.1. Taxonomy (NCBI): domain Eukaryota; kingdom Viridiplantae; phylum Streptophyta; class Magnoliopsida; order Poales; family Poaceae; genus Dactylis; species Dactylis glomerata. Next base: position 1,001,481 of record QXEO01000120.1, on the reverse strand, counting down.
GTCTCTATTGCAAAAGTCTTATTGGTATTCTCATGCTCCCATCATGTCAAACTATAAATTTGGGTAATATACTTCTCAACAAAGATTTCAGCGATCCCCTACACTTGTGGGTATCAAGAATATTTTTCTAGCGCTGTTGTCGGGAGCCTAGATTTATTGGAAGACCACTTGTGATCTTCATTTACTCCTGATCTTATTTGATCGCCTTTATCTAGGTATTCTCTTGATGATGATAGGACACTCTTGGATCACTACACGGACGGCCAGGTCAACCGCCCCGCCCTAGCTAATCGCCTCCACCGCTGGTCCGAGCCACGCCTCGACCTTATCTCTAAGCCCGGGGAGCATAGTTTTAAAAATCAAACCGGTTCGATGGTTCGACCAGAAAAAGCCTGAACCGAAGCTCTCACCGGTTTTTTAAGAGTCACTAGTCCAACTAATAAAAAACCAAAAAAGTGCATAAAAATAATGTGTTTTCGCGAGGATATAATCCTAAAACCTAGCACCTTGCTCCAAATACCCCGCATAGGGCCTAATACCACCTTTACTACACTTAGTTTGTGATCTACCATGAAAGCAAAAACAAAATATATGATTCAATGCTATTTTTATTAAATTTGATGGTTTTTTATCGCTATTGAACCAGCTGAGCCACCGGTCGGACAAGTGAACCAATGAGCCAGTCACCTCACCAGTTTATTCACCGGTCCGGTTTTTTAAACTATGCCGGGGAGCACTGGTTACCTTTGCTTCTAGCGTATCCCCCTTTAACCCCACTCCCAAAGTTCATCCTCACCCCTGTCGATGCCGCCGCCATTGGCTTGGTCAATTCTCGCCGTCGTGGCCAGCTGCGTCGTCACCGGCTCTGGTTCGAACAAGGCAGTCGCATCGCCCGGTCTCCGGTGCTCCACCAAACCACCACTGTCTTGCCCTCAATCGCACTTGTAACCTTGGTACTGAAGCAGAAGACATCTACTGTACTTATGCAACAACATTGTAACCTTGGTACTTGGTGGTTAGTTCTGTAGGCGAAAGATATGGCTTGGTGACATAGAAATTAACAAGTGATGAAAACCATAAAGAAAAAATAAACTGAATAACGAGATGTGCATATACTAGACCTTAACCTGGAGAATATATTTTTATAAAAATCACATTGCCAAGCATATGTGGTGGCAGGAGTTTTGGTACATCGGTCAAGATACGGGTGACAGACTGACAGTACTAATAATTACTAAAATGCTATTATGCTCCATAATATAAAACGTATTACTAAGATAGACTTTTGGTATTTTCCCGTAAGAACTGTAAATTTGAAATAAATAAAGCCCAAAAATAATAATTCTGATCTACTTGTTTTTGTTACTACTCCCCCCGATCGGAAATAAGTGTCAGGAAGTTAGTACAAACTTTGTACTAAGCTAGTACAAAATCGCCGAAACTTATTTCCGATCGGAGGGAGTATCATTTATATTCTTGCAAATTTGCATAAAAAATCAACATGTTTGTTGCCACAAAATTCAGTGTTATAAACAAGCAACAAATTTGGCACTCATCTTGTATTTTTTCGTATTTATTAAAATTCATAAAATCCACAATAATGATTGGTGCACACAATTATTCATTTATTGTAGTGAATGTATAGAAAAGCTCCAATGAGCTAGAAAAAATCCACAATAATAAAGTTACAGTAAGATCTTATGCATTGTTAATCCTATATTAGGCCGGTGTCCCCTCTAGTCCCCTTTGGCGACATCGTTATGTTGAGGACGTGATAGTAGAGATGCCTCCCATTTCACCGACACTTTTCCCCATGGAAATGTGCCATCCTACACTACAGAAGCCGAGCACCCATTCAGATTCTCGGGCGAGGCGTAGGTGTAGGAATTAGACGGGGAGCAGCATAGATGGGCGCGCGAGGCCTACCGCCGCTCAGACCACCGGCTGACCCATAACTTTGGGGGGATTCCTACTCCTCTCAGACTCTGCGTACATCGAAACTCTAGCCATGTGGGTCCGTGGGGTCTACCCCTTTGACTTCCCTCCAACGACGGTTGATCGGTGTACCGTTTTACTTTATTGGGATTTCTATTTTCGTGCTCTCGGGTCCTTAGTTGTACTCAGTTTTCCCCAGCTCCTTAGTTTTTCCTTAGTTTTGCCCAAGCCCTTGTCTGAAACCCTCACAAGGAGCTCGAACAGGAGGAATCCCGTTCAGTTGACCGTTCCGTGCTGACGAGTGGGGCCGCGTCGTGTGGGGCCGCGTCGTGTGGGGCAGGTAGAAAGGGACCGCGTGGGACAGGATGAGACCGTGTTTGGTCATACGAGCAGAGCTGGGGCCGTAGCGTGTGGGGCCGTAGCGTGTGGAGCCATGTGGGTCCGGGACATGGGCACGAGTGGTTTCTGTCTCTTTCGCCCAGATTAGCAGTTTTCAATGCACCTTTTTCCTCTCTCTCGCTCGATCTCATTCATTCTTGATTGCCCAAATTGGTAGCAAATCTAGAGCAGCTTCTCCTTCTGTTTTTTTAACGCCATTCATTTCTTTATGCCTTCATTTTTACCCAATCAGGTACTCCCTCTGATCCATATTACTCTTCACTAATACGGATGTATCTACCACTAAAATGTGTTTAGATACAACCACATTAGCGAAGAGTAATATGGATCAGAGGGAGTAGAAATTTAGGGCACAAATCCAGAGAAAATATACGATAAGCTGCATACAGTAGCCAACATAGCATAGATATATGGGATCACGACAGATCCAACAGTACTACCGAGATCCAACATAAGCTATATTTTACATGAATTTAAGCTTGGAGGCTGCGCAGGTGAATCCCAAGTGCTTTGTGTTTGGCCATGAACGCATGCACATTCACGGTCATTCCAACTCTAGCGCCGCCAATGGATCTGCCAATGGATTCAGCATGGTTCACCAGGCAGTTGAAGTCGGTGGCGCGGGGCCTCCTGTTGCAGAAGGGGCACCTGTAAACGTCTCGAGCAAAGTGGCGATCGTAATGGCCGGACTGCAGCCTCCTGAGGACGTGACGAGTCTTGGTGTGGAAGGACTCGTCATCGCTGTCGACGTCGCTGCTCTGCACCTGTCACGTAGCACCAAAGATCGAAAAACACGGAGTCAATTGCAGCGATGATGGAACAAAGAGTGAACAAAAGATCATGCATGATAATATGGGCACGAAAAAAAGAGGTAGCCTCAGTTACATTGGACACACTTATATCCAGGATTTGAGTCAGTGAACCAAAGATCATGCACAACAAATTTGTACACACCAATTGTTCACTGACCAAACCCTGAATCAATTTGTGCCCAAATATTCATCATCATCAGCACAAATTAACCGGATGGGATTGATTACTCACATAAGTTAACCGAATCTTAAACAAAAACAAATCACAAACACTAATAACGCAAGATCTAGAACTAGGAACAGACGAACCCTAATAACGCAAGATCTAACACAAAAGGATTGAACTAGGAACAGACGAACCCTAATAACGCAAGATCTAACACAAAAGGATAGAACTAGGAACAGACGAACCCTAATAACGCAAGATCTAACACAAAAGGATTAAACTAGGAACAGACGAACCCTAATAACGTAAGATCTAACACAAAAGGATTAAACTAGGAACAGACAAATCCTAATAACGCAAGATCTAACACAAAAGGATTGAAATGAGATAAGAACAAGGAAACAAAGGGTTACCTCCTCGTCGTCGACGATGCTGGTGTCGTAGGGGTTCTCCGGCGCGACGTACGGCACTGGTTCGTATGGGTCCCAATCGATGGGGGCCTGGACGGGGGCGGCGGCCGATGCGCCGGCGGCTACATTCAAAGCAGCGACGGGGGCCTGGACGGGGGCGGCGGCCGATGCGCCGGCGGCTGATGCGCCGGCGGCTATGTCGGAAGCGCCGACAATGGGCATCTCATTCTTCTCCATCGCCGGGGTTTTTTCTTCAGGGTTTTTTCTACGCGAAGTGGAGAAGATGATGGGACAGGAGAGGCGGTTGCAGTGAGAATGAGAAAGTGGGCGAGCATCGAGGGAGAGAAAGAGGGGCTCTATAAAGACGAAGGTGGCGTGTACCGCAACACGCGTCCGCTATGCACGGCTGCAGCGTGCACCGCGACACGAGGCTAACCCTTCGACGTTTGGTGTACTCAGTTCTAACCTCGGGCCTTATACAGAAATTTTATCTATACTCAGTTTTCCCCTCGAGTACTTAGACTGGCAAGTGCAATATACTCAGTTCTACCCTCAAGTAGCTGGTCAACAGAGAGTCAATAAATGAGATTAACATAGCTAATTGAGTTATTTCATGCGCAAAAAAATACAAAAAAATAAAAACATAGTGGCACGTACTCATTGAGTCTTCCTACGCAACCTGCCACCTAGGAAACCATAATAAACATAGATAAATCAAGTTTTACCACAAATTGCCACTTCTCAGAATCACTAGTAGCTATGAAGATGCATGGTTTTCCACTCAAACCCCTTTGCAAAACATCTTCCCCAAAACATAGTTTGTCTAAATGAGGCCATAATTGTCACACTCATGTATATTTGAATTGCAAATAATTTGATGTAGCCCAATATGAATTATATTGTACAAAACACGCATTTTTCATTTTGTAATTTTTTTGTTTGAATCCCTTAGTCTATTTACTATTTACGTGCCATTGGTTTCTTAGTACTACTCAGTTTTGCCCTCAAGTACTGTCACAAATGCTCACAGAAGCCCAAACTTATCCTGATTGGTTAAGCCGTTGTCACACGAATCGACTCCACCAACAGTTGATCCACTGATCTAATGGGCAGTATACCCTCTCCGTCTCTTCGTGGCCACCCCTCTCTCTCTCTCTCTCTCTCTCTCTGTCGGTGGATCAACGGTTGGTGGAGTCGATCCGTGTGACAAGAGACATACATTTATGGATTATTTTGCCACATAACTATATTCCCTCTATTTATGCATTATTTTCCACGATTTAAAAATGTTAAACTAAAAAGTGGTATCATTTTGGTGTAAACAAGAGACATACATATTTGCGGATTTCGGTGAATGGATTATTTTTCACCCCTCTAACAATTATCAACTATCTTTAGCATTCCTTTTCTTTTAGGGAATATAGTTTTGGTAATTTGAAACGGCCCAAAAGTGGTATAATTTTGGTAGAAACATGAGACATACATATTTGGCATATTTGGGGGATTTCGGTGAATGAATTATTTATCACCTCTCTAACAATTATCAACTATCTTTAGCATTCCTTTTCTTTTAGGGAATATAGTTTTGGTAATTTGAAACGGCCCAAAAGTGGTATAATTTTGGTAGAAACATGAGACATACATATTTGGCATATTTGGGGGATTTCGGTAAATGGATTATTTATCACCCCTCTAACAATTATCAACTATTTTTAGCATTCCTTTTCTTTTAGGGAATATAGTTTTGGCAATTTGAAACGGCCCGAAAGTGGTATAATTTTGGTAGAAACATGAGACATACATATTTGGCATATTTGGGGGATTTCGGTGAATAGATTATTTATCACCCCTCTAACAATTATCAACTTTCTTTAGCATTCCTTTTCTTTTAGGGAATATAGTTTGGGATATAGTTTTGGTTATTTGAAACGTCCCAAAAGTGTTATAATTTTGGTATAAACATGAGACATACATATTTGTGGGATTTTGGTGAATGCATTATTTGTCACCCCTCTAACAATTATCAACTATCTTTAGCATTCCTATATTTCCTAACACTTATTTTTTTTGGTAATTTCGGTGAATGCACACACTAACTTTGAAAACAACTACAAGTACATGAAACTGAATAATGGATTTGTAACAAGGGATCCCTTGTAACAACTTCTAGCGCTTGATGAGCAATGATAAGAATCTGATCGCAATTATACAAAAAAAAACAACCAGCCATCAGATTAGCTTGCTTCTTCAACTCGATCAGCTGCTTTAACTGCTTGTTCATTTTCTTCAGTTCTCCCTTCACTTCCACCAGTTCTGCATTGGAAGCATTAGGCATAATCGGAACGGCTCCTCTCTCCGCCGCATTCTCTACAGCAAGTCCCCCCCTCCCAAATTGCGCTCCCCAATAGCGCCAATTGATTCCTGCAATTTAAGCCTCTGAACGTACACATCGATCCACTCAAAATACCTACATTTCTTCAGGATCTGAAAACAACAACGTGAACCCTAAATCCCAAATTCGAGGGAATAACAAGAAAATCGAGAGAAAATAGAGCAATTGGAGCGAGATCTAACCTTATCCCCCTCTCTATATGGCAAGCTCTCGCATGCAAGGAACTCATGTCCACGGTTGCCGTTGTCGTCCGTCTTACAGATCAACCGCTTCAGAGGCTCCTGGCGTGAGCAGTCAGGACATCTTGTCAAAGGCACGGGTCCATACTGCGGCCATGAAGAACGGGAGGTCAAAGAGAAACTAGACATCACCCGCCTGCCGGAGAAGGGTTGCCGCTGGCGGAGAAGAAGAACAATGGGGCGCGGGGAAATAAAGGGGAAGCAATGGCATGGGCACGGGCGCGGGGCTGGCTCATGCTCCCATTTTGCAACGGTCACCTGGGTAAGCTGTGGGTCCGGCGCGCTAACGTGGACAAGTTGTGGGTCCCACGATGATCTGGATAAGTGGAGACGTGTCCACTGCGGGGCACCAACAGCGGCCCCACTTGCCAGCACCAATCAACGGTCAACTAAATGGGATTCCTCCCGTCTGAGCTCCTTGTGAGGGTTTCAGACAAGCACTTGGGCAAAACTGAGGAAAAACTAAGCAGCTGGGGAAAACTGAGCACAACTAAGGACCCGAGGGCACGAAAATAGAAATCCCTACTTTATTTTGTTTGGTTAGGCTATAGGAGCACGGAACAACACCGTGGAGTCCAAGAGCCCCCCTAGTAGACCCATCGTGGGAGTTTCCTGCCTTACGCCTGAGATTTTCGAGAGTGTTATCGCATGTGTCCGAAGAGGGTGACACCTCGGAGATAGATGTTGCCTCTCTAAGCACCGTAACACACATAGCTAAATATAGTAGGGGAAAGTGATAGCTTTGGGGGGGATTCCTACTCCTCTCAGGCTCTGCATACATCGAAACTCTAGCCATGTGGGCGCGCGCGGTCTACCCCTTTGACTTCCCTCCAATGACGGTTGACCGGTGAACCTTTTTAATTTATTTTGTTTGGTTAGGCTATAGGAGCACGGAACAACACCGTAGAGTCCAAGAGCCCCCCTAGTAGACCCATCGTGGGAGTTTCCCGCCCTACGCCCGAGATTTTCGAGAGTGTTATCGCATGTGTCTGAAGAGGGTGACACCTCGGAGATAGATGTTGCCTCTCTAAGCACCCTAACACACGTAGCCACATATAGTAGGGGAAAGTGATAGTTTGGGAGGGGGATTCCTACTCCTGTCAGGCTCTGTGTACATTGAAACTCTAGCCATGTGGGCCTGCGTGGTCTACCCCTTTGACTTCCCTCCAACGACGGTTGACCGGTGGACCTTTTTAATTTATTTTGTTTGGTTAGGCTATAGGAGCACATAACAACACCTTGGAGTCCAAGAGCACCCCCAGTAGACCCGTCCTGGGAGTTTCCCGCCCTATGCCCGACATTTTCGAGAGTGTTATCGCATGTGTCTGAAGAGGGTGACACCTCGGAGATAGATGTTGCCTCTCTAAGCACCCTAACACACGTAGCTACATATATTGGGGGGAAGTGATAGCTTTGGGGGGAGGGGGATTCCTACTCCTATCAGGCTCTGCGTACATCGAAACTCTAGCCATGTGGGCCCGCGGGGTCTACCCCTTTGACTTCCCTCCAACGATGGTTGACCGGTGAACCGTTTTACTTTATTTTGTTTGGTTAGGCTATAGGAGCATGGAACAACACCGTGGAGTCCAAGAGCCCCCCTAGTAGACCCGTCGTGGGAGTTTCCCGCCTTACGCCCGAGATTTTAGAGAGTGTTATCGCATGTGTCTGAAGAGGGTGAAACCTCAGAGATAGATGTTGCCTCTCTAAGCACCCTAACACACGTAGCTACATATAGTAGGGGAAAGTGATAGCTTTGGGGGGATTCCTACTCCTCTCAGGCTCTGCATACATCGAAACTATAGCCATGTGGACCCGCGCGGTCTACCCCTTTGACTTCCCACCAACGACGGTTGACCGATGGACCTTTTTAATTTATTTTATTTGGTTAGGCTATAGGAGCACGGAACAACATCGTGGAGTTCAAGACCCCCCCCCCTAGTAGACCCGTCGTGGGAGTTTCCCGCCCTACGCCCGAGATTTTCGAGAGTATTATTGCATGTGTCTGAAGAGGGTGACACCTCGGAGATAGATGTTGCCTCTCTAAGCACCCTAACACACGTAGCCACATATAGTAGGGGAAAGTGATAGTTTTTGGGGGGGGGAGGATTCCTACTCCTCTCAGGCTCTGCGTACATCGAAACTCTAGCCATGTCGGCCCACGCGGTCTACCCCTTTGACTTCCCTCCAACGACGGTTGACCGGTGGACCTTTTTAATTTATTTTGTTTGGTTAGGCTATAGGAGCACGGAACAACACCGTGGAGTCCAAGAGCCCCCCAGTAGACTCGTCGTGGGAGTTTCCCGCGCCACGCCCGACATTTTTGAGAGTGTTATCGCATGTGTCTAAAGAGGGTGACACCTCGGAGATAGATGTTGCCTCTCCAAGCACCCTAACACACGTAGCTACATATATTAGGGGGAAGTGATAGCTTTGGGGGCTTTCAACATGGAACAACACCGTGGAGTCCAAGAGCATCATAGACCCGTGGTGCGAACTTTCTATCGTGTCATTTCATGCGATCCCATACATCATTTTCTGAAATCTTGAAACATCAAAATATCTATATTTTGTTATTTTATTATATATTTTAGTGGTGCATAAATTGTCATGAAACTAAATGCGGGAAAAAATTCAAAAAAATCTAAGCCGACGGCATTGCCGTCGGCATAGGTTGGACCGACGGTCCTCCGTGACGGCCGTTAGGCCTACAGTTTATGGGCCCACTTGGGCCGACGGCTTTGATATGCCGACGGCTTTGCTGTTGGCGTACATTCATAGGCCGACGGCTTTGCTATGCCAACGGCTTTGCCGTCGGCGTAGATAACTAGGCCGACGGCTTTTCTACGCCGACGGTCTTTTTCATAGGATTCCTATTCAACGAGCTACGCCGACGGCCCCGACAAAAAGCCGCCGGCATACCTTTGGGCCGTCGGCGTAGTGGCTTGTTCCCGTAGTGCCGGGCTCACTCTAACTAACCACCACCACGGCCACTACCCAGACCATCCCTCTAAGCCCGGGGAGAACTAATCATATCCATCGCTGGCGTGTGCCCGACCCCCATCCCCACCCCCTAAGGGTGTGTTCGGTTCTGGGATGAGGTGGAATGGAATGGAACCATTCCATTCATAGAACCCATTCTTGCGTTTGGTTGGAGCGAGGAACAGAATTAGGTGGTTCCACAAAAGGGCATATTCCCTCTAGATGCGGAACCAACCCGTCCGACCGATTTGGCCGGACGAGGTGGAACGGCACAGTGTCTCCCTCTAATTTAATCAAGTTTAGCTATAATTAATCAAGTTTAGCAATAATTAATTAAGTTTAGCAATAATTAATTAAGTTTAGTAATAATTAATCAAGTTTAGGAAATAATTAATCGAGTTTAGAATAATTTCATTCCATTCCATTCTCATCCCATTTCAAAACCGAACACAGGGATGGAACGGTTCCGTGATAATTTTTTGTCCAAACCGAACACAGGGATGGAACGGTTCCGTGTTCCATTCCACCCCATCCAAAAAACGAACACACCCTAAGTTCATTCCTTGCCTCCATCAGCGCTGCCACCATCATGTCTGAGTGTGCCACCTCCGGCTCGGTCCAGTATCGTCATTGCCGTCACTACCAGGCAGCCGCATCACCCTGCCTCCGGTGATGTTGCCAAACCATCACCGTCTTGCCCTCAGTCGGCCACCACCGCTAGCACTTGCTTATGCATCACCAAATAGGAAGAAGACGTCGCCTGTGATTGTCACGACCCGTCCCAAGCCAACCAAGCACCAGACAGGATACATCGCTGGGATGCCTTTAAATAGCAACAACAACACCAAGGGCAGGGGTCGACGAACAAATCCGTGAAACTTGTCTCTCGGAAATCCTCCTCTGTGAAACCCTCTTCTCTGAACCTATCCCCTGTATCTCCTCCCTCCTCAAACCTGTACCCAGATTCCACCATAGCCAGTTGATTTGACATCGAATTGATAGAGGAATCGTGTGTTAGAGTACCAGGGCATTACATTTGGTATCAGAGCCAGGCTAGATCGGGAGGCGGTGAGCACGGATGGAGAATCTCGCGGCGACGTTGCAGGAGTTGGAGCAGTCCGTGAGGTCGTTGAAGGTCGCCGCCGACGAGTACCATGGCCGGCTTCGGGAGATCGGGGATTGGAAGCCGTCTGTGGACGGGATGCCGCAGGAGATGCGCCCCGACAAGGCCAACCAGCGGCAGCAGCTCGGGCCGGTCACCATCAACCCCATTCTCGGGCTCGACCTGAGCACGCTACAAGTGCATGCTACACCAGCGGCCATGGAGGGCGGTGTTACCGCCGCGGTGGATTTTGTTTCCAGTTCTGCCATCGGTGTCCTTGAGGTTGTGGCGTTGTCTCTGCAGTCGAGTACCGCGTCCACGATCGTTGCAATTCCTGCAAGAGTCTCGATCTCCCCATCCATGGAGCAGATCATCGCCCTCAAGCCTGAAGCAGTGATGCCCACCACATGTTCGATAGAGGTCTTGGCCAGCGACATCAACTCGAGGAGTGCCAAGCTGAATCCATCGACCGAGGCGGGTCGACACGTTGAGCTCGCGTGCCAGCATCAGATGGCTACGCGGAGCACGCACTCGCCTCCTCCGTGGCCAGCACCCAACGCCGGCATGTTCAACACCACCTTGCTTACCAGGCGCTCCATCACTAGCAAGGACGGTGCTCATGCAGAGGCCACATCTCTGAACCAGAGCCTCACCATTCCAGTGTCTGTGAGAGCCTCGATGTCCCCGATCGTGCAGCGGCTCGATGCCCTCCAGCCAGATGCACTGCCACTCCTTCCTGCAAGTGAGGTGCTCGATGAAATGCTCGTGCAGACCGACACTGCAGTTGTTGTTGCCAAGGGTGAATCAGTTCAGCTACACCTAGGCGTCAGCGATGTCCATGCCTTTGACATGTCTGGAATATGGAGGAGGACAACCTGGTCTGCATCAAAAGGGGCAAGCTCTTCCTTGATTGTTGGTGTGTCATTGTATCCTCCAGATCAGTCTAGATTAGCTATGGATCGGCCACCACCATGGCCTCTGTGGAACCTGAGGTCCGTGTGCTGCACAATACATGGAAGGGCTTTGCTGCCGCTGGTGCCACCCCGTCCACCAGAAGCTATATGCCACCACCTGCTATGGCTACTGCCACTATTGGCTTATGTCCAAGCTGAATGTCCAGAAGGGATGAAGGGTGTGTGCAGATCATCTATGTCAGTGTTGCACGAGTCGACGCCTCCTGCTGAACATGTGCTGGAATCGGCTTCTCAGACCCGGACAACAACCATCGAGACATTTCCCGACGACCGCCTGAGTGCAGACATAGGCAAGACCGACGTGCCATATAGGCTTGGCTCTTTGAATGTGCTCTCTTTGGCAGTCCTCCACGAGCTGTTCTCTGGCTTCCTGTTGCCAACAGAAGCTATACTTGAGCATATCCATGGCCAAGTCATGTGCCAGATGGGAAGATCAATGCAAACGAACCTTGTGTTTGATGAAGCCCATCCTAGCAGTAGTTCATTTGTCTTTGTCATCATTTGCACGACAGCAACATGCTTGGTATCTGTACATCGGGCACCCTGGAGACATGGTGGGTTCACTCCTAGAAGAGCAGTAGTTCCGTCCAGGAGACAACCATACTCTGCAGGTAATCGAGTCCAGGCTGTGCTCAGCTTATCCATCCATTTGCCTTGGGATCCAGGCGTTCCCACAGCTGAGAAGAGAGGGGTTGCAAATTGAGTTGGTGAAGCAACAGATTGGTCGTGCACACATCATGTTCCAGGAAAGGAACGGTTCTGAATTGCAAAGGAGGAGCTGCGGTGATCTGTATGTTCTGGCACTAGCAATCGGAACCAATAAGTTGCAATATCCTGGGCGCATATACTTGCGGAAATTTTTGGCTGGCCAGTCAAGCAGCTTCTCTACAGGTACAACTGAACCAGTGATCTTGTTTGGTATGGCCGCAGTAATGTTCACTCGTCAGATACTTCCAACTCTAGTGCACCTTTCTCACATTCTCTTGGAGAAATGGATACGAGGTCGTAGTGCAAGATGGTGCTTTGGTCTACTTCCCAGAGCTGCAGCACATGGGACCAGTTTACAATGGGTGCACCCGATTGGAGTTCAGGATGCTATGTTACTACAACTTAGGTTACTTCTGCAGAAGAAACATGGTGGCCTGGTTTATCTCAGTAGTATTTTGCCGATGACCCATCAGTCGTTCCAATCCACAAGTGACCTGCTGTTGTATCTGGCCAGTTCGCCACGTAACTCGCCGTGGGATCTAGGTGAGCAGCTCCAGTAGACAGCTAGGTACCAGTCTATTCCATTCAGTTATAGGTGATCTGTCAACTTCACTTGCGACCTGGCACGAGGAGGCACAACTGCACGCACAGGTTCCACGAACACCGGCTTGGGGACAAGCCGTAATTGAAGAAGGGGGTAATGTCACGACCCGTCCCAAGCCAACCAAGCACCAGACAGGATACATCGCTGGGATGCCTTTAAATAGCAACAACAACACCAAGGGCAGGGGTCGACGAACAAATCCCTGAAACTTGTCTCTCGGAAATCCTCCTCTCTGAAACCCTCTTCTCTGAACCTATCCCCTGTATCTCCTCCCTCCTCAAACCTGTACCCAGATTCTACCATAGCCAGTTGATTTGACATCGAATTGATAGAGGAATCGTGTGTTAGAGTACCAGGGCATTACAGTGATATAGCAAATGTGCTGAACTTAATGCAACAACGTTGTAACCTTGGTACTTGCTGGTTGGTTCTGAAGGTGAAAGATATGGCTTGGTGACATGAAAGTGGTAAAAACCATGATGAAGAAATAAAGTGTAATTAGCGAGATGTTTGGACTAGACCTTAGATTGGAGCAGCATATACTTACTTTTCATGAATATTACATTGCCGAGCATGCATATATGGGACAGGGGGTTGTGATACAACACGGCCAAGATATGCATACCACTACTACTCTCTTCCCTATCACAAGACGTTCTGGGCGATTTTGCTTTACCAAAAACGTCTTGGCACACGCCTGGGAGGCGGAGGTCGTAAAGTACCTTTTGCGGCCAGGAGCATGTCTTGGATGCAGCTGCTCCGGAGCCACGACCTAGAAGGCTCTTCCCAGTCCTTGATCGTTGGCAAACTGAGCTGCAGTTCTTCGCCGCATGCACCGCTACACAGCGCGACGCGCTCCAGCAGAGGGAGCTTCCTAACGATCTCCGTGACGTCAGCGTTGTAAGGCCAGCGCCCGACGGAGAGCTGCGTCAGCAATGGCGCGCTGCATGCATGCGATGAAATCAGGAGAGGTATTAGTTAGGAACTTAGGATCGATCGATGCAACGCCATCCATGGAAGTACGGAGGAGGAGGTATGTGTGGACGTGCCTGTGGGCGATGTGGACCAGGACATCGGCGTCGGCGTGGCCCGTGAACGACTCGCACCGGCCGGCGCTGCGATCCAGCGCGGCGCGCGCCATGGCCTTCCACCCCGCGGGAGGCCAATCGTGCCAGCGCCGCGGGTGGCCGTCGCTGAGGTCGATGTGGCGCCACAGAAGGGGCTCCTCCTGGGCGACCCGCCGCCAGTGCGAGCACGCGAGGCCGGCGCCCCGGAGGATGTCGATCTGGCCGCGGAGCCGGCCGAGGACCATGCATAGGACGTCTCGGGGCAGCGACGCCCAGTCCCTCCACTGGGACTGGGTGGGACAGTCGACGTTGTCCTCGCGGCGGCGGCGAGAGGACGAAGCGGCGGCCGGGTCAGTTAGGGTTTCGCTTTTCCTCTTCTTGGTATCCATCCGGTTATTCCTGCGGTGGTCTGTTTCCATGCGGAGCGGTTTATGCCTCTCATCCCTGTGCAACACGAGGGAATCGCCGATTTGATCGCACGGCCCCGCAAACAGCCCTGTTTCGTCGTCTCGTCTGTGGTAGGCAAGTATGAGAGGTTGTTGGTTCGTTCTAGAGAGCTTCATCTGTCATGGAAGTGTCTGATCCGGGCAATCTCCTTAGAATGAATGCACAATAATATATGGCATAAAGTAACAATCTTTAACATTGTTAAAGGTAATAGACTGAAATGGACGGCTGGTTGGACATGAACCATCAACCATCAATATTGCCATTTGCTACCTAGGAGGGCATAGAATAGCTGAAAGTTACATGTGATAAACAGTTGGAATACACCAGGTTGCAGCCACACCGTACCTCTCCAACCACCAGAGTTTGGTTCCGAAATTAGGTTACCACAAAACATAATTCATTTTGCTTTAGCCTTCTGTACAGAATTAGCATAAGCATTGCAGTCTACCCCAAAATGGTTATACACATCAAGGCATCGCATCAGTCCTATTTAGATACTCGCCCAATATAATGTATAATGCTAACAGATCTGGACAATGAAAGAACAAAACACAGGAGGAGTTTCAACTTTCAACTCAAAGCACACAATAAACAACAATGCATTAGAATGAACTTAAAGACGGATAACAATTTCAGTTTGTGAATTCTCTAAAGCTGAGGGGGGAATAATGTATTCCTTCTGTTCCTTATTATATAAGATGTTCTAGCCTTTTTCAAAATGACATGTATCTAGATGCATTTTAATATCTCCATTCACGTATCTAGTTTGTATTGATATAACTAGAACAACTTATATTTTGGAACAGAGGAAGAAGTTTATATAAATCAAAATACTAAAGAAATAGTCAGACTGTACACAGTATGGTGCAGTATGATCATCTACCCTTCTTTCTGGCAAGTTTCTCATGGGAATCATGATTAAAACCAAATAGATATAAACCAGGGTAAAAGCCTCAGTATGAACTTCACTGGCAAGTTTAGTTTAGCAACAGAAATAGCATGCTCATGACCAAGAAGTGCTGGGCACATATCCAATAGGATATGCACCTCAGACACACAACTGGTATCACATCCTAAACCCTGGTCATATATGCAAGCAAATCATCTCATAAGAATGTATTGGCCTCAGACCAGCATCACTGGCCTGTTAACTAGGTAAGTTTCACCAACAGAAAGCATTCCAATATTGGTTGCTGGGCACATGACCAAAAGGTCATGCACCTCAACACAGCTAGAAACCAAACTGACAACCAGGTCAGTGGATATCACCAAAATCATCTTCCCAGTTATCACATCTAGGAATCATACTTAGTTTTAACAAGTTCACCACTGAATCCTTGCAACACTGCAAGATTCAGTCTAACAATTGTTGTCATGATCAATTCACTGACAGAAGAGATAACAATACAACAAGTTCATCACCTGATCAAGCACAGAAATTAAATGAACTTGGAAAGTTCAGATATACACACATATAACTTTGATATCATAGCATCATAGGATTTAGAATTTGCCAAAGCAAGTTACAGGTGTTAACTGAACTTTGCAACAGAGCAAGATTCAGTATAACATCTCTGTCAGAGAAATTCACTGACAGAGATAGGAGCACAGTAGAGATATCACTAATCAAGCACGACATCAGCTAACTGAATCAATCCTTCTCACAAACTAGCATCAGTTAGCAGTAGCACAGAGCTATGCCTGTGAGCTTGGCTCACTGGTCATGGCCAGTTGGCCAGAGACCATGGCCGGAGAAGAGAGGAGAGGGGTAGAGGAGAAGAAGAACACGCTCACCGTACGCCCAGGCGCATGTCTGGACGGCATGGCGGGGCAGTGCCCGCGCGGCCGGCCAGAGGCTACATGAGGGAGTCTTCACCACGGCACCACCGGGAGCACCGCACTCGGCGCTTCCACCGGCGTGCACACACACACCATGACCTCCTCGGAGAAGCACAACATGCACCAGGGAGAAGCCGGCGAAGTGTCGAGCTCGGTGGCGACAGAGAGGCAAAAACCCGAGCGGTATCTAGCCACAGATCTCCTCGGAGAGGAGGCGGCCGGCGAATCTATTTGGTGGAGATGGAAGAGGGCGCGGAGGAGAGCAGTTCGCCCAAGGTGGCGGCGGCGGACCTCGCCGGAGTCGGCCGGAATCACCAGGCGATGGCGGGGCGATTAAGGTTTTGCCAGAGCGGAGCTCGGGAGAGAGATGAGGAGAGAGCAGCGTGGGCTGGGTCGGTTTGACCGACCCAGACCCGGGCCTTGTTGGGCCAGCAGGCTAGATGGGCTGGCTTGGCCTTTGGGCCAAGACCATGTCCTTATCTTTTTCTTTTTCCTTTTATTTTTCTAATTTAATTTAAAAGAGTTTTTAAATTCTGTTTTCTTTAAAATTTCAAATCCAAATCAAATTCATATTTGATTATATTAAACTCTAGGAAATAATTCTTCCTTTTAAAATGAATTGTCCATTTGATTGATAAAATAAAAATTTTATTCTAATCAAATAAATTCAAAAGGTATTATTTCTTAAATTCTAATTTCCAAAATTCTTAATTTTTAATTAACAAAATAAAAATTAAGTCTTTTCTTTATTAAATTAATTCTTTCTTTTCAAATAACTTCAATCATGGTTTCATAATTTCAAATTGCTTTTAAACTTTAAGTAAGTGCTTGAATTGCTATGACTAGGGTAAAACACACCAATATTACCAAGTGTTGTAATAAAACACTTTAACAATATTTAGTCTTGGGTAAAACACAGAAATAAGTAAATGAATCACTATGCATTGCATAACATTGCACATAGCATCCATTTGCTTCTTTAAACATTGTCCTTACCGGACAATGATGGTATTTTGTAGAACAAGGAGATCAGGAGCATCACCAAGTATCCGACTCCACTACCTTTCAGTCACAAGGCAAGTTTATCTTGCTCATATCTCTTGGTTGTACTGGTTTTGAAACTATTTGCAAAGCCTTGACTTATAAACTCTAACATTTCAAAAGAGATGGAAAATCTATTTTCATAAATAATATGACTAGTGGTTATCGACCAGTGGTGATAACCTAGGAAGGCTGGCAGGTGGAACCATGGTAAGATTGTTGTGGTGGAGGTTCCATTTGCACGGGAAAGTAAACCTAGGATTAACTACCAATGCCACAGTTATTCTTGTGCCGTAAAAATCGTGTCATCCAGGAGACTTGGAATGGGACGGGAAAGTCATCTGTATCTTCTCTCGTTCGGATGTCAACGGGCAGCCAGCTGCCGGTCGCTGTAGGTTTTGCGAGACTACATGCACATGGGTGGGACCCCTCAGTTCCCACGGCACTGATGTCTATGATGGTCCGCAAGAGGCGCCTAGGTACTTCATCGTTGGGGGTGAATATCAGGGGCTAAACTTGCTATGCGTGAATTGGGTGGGCATGCATTGTGCGGAGAAGGCAGTGAATGGCTTGGATCAATGACTAGGCCCCACACCATGGAAGTGTGGACGGGAATATACGCCTGGTTGTGCAGCAAGGCTTCGATCTCTTTTGGAAGGACACACCTCTGCAGAGTGTAAAAAGATGTGACATGTTACCCCTTGTTCCGGGAAGGAGCTACGAATGCGGCAGGAAAGGTGCTCTCAAGGCACTAATACCCTGTGTTGGCTGTTGGGCATAGTTTTCATAAGTAAAAGCAATCTTTCAAGAAACTTTGATAAAACCTTGCATTGGCCTACGACTCTTTTGGGTCTATGGTTGTAGATAGTGCATATCACACAACTTCTTTCTAAAGAAACTTGCTGGGTAACGCTCGTTACTCACCCCAATCTCTTAAACCCTTGCTAGACTGTGATGAATTGGATGAAGCAATACTGAATGCCATCGGAGGACAAGAAGACATCTTCTACGAGGAGCCAGACCTCTCTCGTGGCGTTGAAGGGGTGGACTACTTCATTCGATATGGAGTCGCTTCCGACGAAGAGTTTGAGTGAAGAGTAGTCTAACTAGTAGCATAGTATGGATTCGAGGAACCGAGCAGTTGTAGTATAATAATAACCTGTTGAGTTCTTCGAGTGTTTATTTGCATCTTCCTTCCTTTGTTGTATAATCACTAAGCACTTGAGATGTTCTCTTGTGGAGCATTTCGTTCTCAGCACGCTTTGGTTTGTAATAATATTCCTATCAGTTTGTATTTGGACCCGCAATGTTTCTGTTGTACCACTCTGAGGGATGTAATTCTTGTGGAGGCTTGTTCCGCAAGTGTTATATCAACGACTTGCATACTACAACATGCAGTGGTATGCTGGGTCACCGCAGGTTGTGTGCATCTTTGCTATACAGAGGCCGGGTGTAATACTTAACTTTTAAATAATAAAGCCCATTTTTTTAAAAAAAAGTTCTTCCGTCAACATTTGAATTCCCGGATGTTTTAATAACTATTTCCTGCTAGCTGGCAGGAAGGTGCCTGATCTGGATGGTTTCCTGAGAAGGACTGTGCAAAAAATGTGCAGCATGGCCTAAAAAAGGTTAGGTTAATTTAGAATAAAGATGGACTTTTGGTATTTTCCTGTTAGAACTATAAATTTGAAATAAATAAAACCTAAAAATAATAATTCAGAAATTCAATCTACTTGTTTTTTGTTACTTGTATCATTTATATTCTTGCAAATTTGCATAAAAAAATCAACATGTTTGTTTCCACAAAATTCAGTGTTATAAACAAGCAACAAATTTGGCATTCAACTTGTATTTTTTCGTATTTATTAGCATTCATAAAATCCACAATAATGTTTGGTGCACACAATCATTCATTTATTGTAGTGAATGTATAGAAAATCTCCAATGAGCTAGAAAAAAATCCACAATAATAAAGTTACAGCAAGATCTTATGCATTGTTAATCCTATATTAGGCCGGTGTCCCCTCTAGTCCCCTTTGGCGACATCGTTATGTTGAGGACGTGATAGTAGAGATGCCTCTCATTTCACCGACACTTTTCCCCATGGAAATGTGCCATCCTACACTACAGAAGCCGAGCACCCATTCAGATTCTCGGGCGAGGCGTAGGTGTAGGAATTAGACGGGGAGCAGCATAGATGGGCGCGCGAGGCCTACCGCCGCTCAGACCACCCGCTGACCCATTTCTCGCCCATGGCCGGCGACCACGGGCTCACCCTAACTAACCACCACCACGGCCACTACCCAGACCATCCCTCTAAGCCTGGGGAGAACTAATCATATCCATCGCTGGCGTGTGCCCGGCCCCCATCCCCACCCCCTAAGTTCATTCCTTGCCTCCATCAGCGCTGCCACCATCGTGTCTGAGTGCCACCTTCGGCTCGGTCCAGTATCGTCATTGCCGTCACCCTGCCTCAGGTGATGTCGCCAAACCATCACCGTCTTGCCCTCAGTCAGCCACCACCGCTAGCACTTGCTTATGCATCACCGGATAGGAAGAAGACGTCGCCTGTGATATAGCAAATGTGCTGAACTTAATGCAACAACGTTGTAACCTTGGTACTTGCTGGTTGGTTCTGAAGGTGAAAGATATGGCTTGGTGACATGGAAGTGGTAAAAACCTTGATGAAGAAATAAATTGTAATTAGCGAGATGTTTGGACTAGACCTTAGATTGGAGCAGCATATACTTACTTTTCATGATATATATGGGACAGGGGGTTTGTGATACAACATGGCCAAGATATGCATACCACTACTACTCTCTTCCCTATCACAAGACGTTCTGGGCGATTTTGCTTTACCAAAAACGTCTTGGCACACGCCTGGGAGGCGGAGGTCGTAAAGTACTTTTTGCAGTCAGGAGCATGTCTTCGATGCAGCTGCTCCGGAGCCGCGACCTAGAAGGCTCTTCCCAGTCCTTGATCATTGGCAAACTGAGCTGCAGTTCTTCGCCGCATGCACCGCTACACAGCGCGACGCGCTCCAGCAGAGGGAGCTTCCTAACGATCTCCGTGACGTCAGCGTTGTAAGGCCAGCGCCCGACGGAGAGCTGCGTCAGCAATGGCGCGCTGCATGCATGCGATGAAATCAGGAGAGGTATTAGTTAGGAACTTAGGATCGATGCAGCGCCATCCATGGGAGTACGGAGGAGGAGGTATGTGTGGACGTGCCTGTGGGCGATGTGGACCAGGACATCGGCGTCGGCGTGGCCCGTGAACGACTCGCACCGGCCGGCGCTGCGATCCAGCGCGGCGCGCGCCATGGCCTTCCATCCCGCGGGAGGCCAATCGTGCCAACGCCGCGGGTGGCCGTCGCTGAGGTCGATGTGGCGCCACAGAAGGGGCTCCTCCTGGGCGACCCGCCGCCAGTGCGAGCACGCGAGGCCGGCGCCCCGGAGGATGTCGATCTGGCCGCGGAGCCGGCCGAGGACCATGCATAGGACGTCTCGGGGCAGCGACGCCCAGTCCCTCCACTGGGACTGGGTGGGACAGTCGACGTTGTCCTCGCGGCGGCGGCGGCGGCGGCGGCGAGAGGACGAAGCGGCGGCCGGGTCAGTTAGGGTTTCGCTTTTCCTCTTCTTGGTATCCATCCGGTTATTCCTGCGGTGGTCTGTTTCCATGCGGAGCGGTTTATGCCTCTTATCCCTGTGCAACACGAGGGAATCGCCGATTTGATCGCACGGCCCCGCAAACAGCACTGTTTCGTCGTCTCGTCTGTGGTAGGCAAGTATGAGAGGTTGTTGGTTCGTTCTAGAGAGCTTCATCTGTCATGGAAGTGTTCTGATCCGGGCAATCTCCTTAGAATGAATGCACAATAATATATGGCATGAAGTAACAATCTTTAACATTGTTAAAGGTAATAGACTGAAATGGACGGCTGGTTGGACATGAACCATCAACCATCAATATTGCCATTTGCTACCTAGGAGGGCATAGAATAGCTGAAAGTTACATGTGATAAACAGTTGGAATACACCAGGTTGCAGCCACACTGTACCTCTCCAACCACCAGAGTTTGGTTCCGAAATTAGGTTACCACAAAACATAATTCACTTTGCTTTAGCCTTCTGTACAGAATTAGCATAAGCATTGCAGTCTACCCCAAAATGGTTATACACATCAAGGCATCGCATCAGTCCTATTTAGATACTCGCCCAATATAATGTACAACGCTAACAGATCTGGACAATGAAAGAACAAAACACAGGAGGAGTTTCAACTTTCAACTCAAAGCACACAATAAACAACAATGCATTAGAATGAACTTAAAGATGAATAACAATTTCAGTTTGTGAATTCTCTAAAGCTGAGGGGGGAATAATATATTCCTTCTGTTCCTTATTATAAGATGTTCTAGCCTTTTTCAAAATGACATGTATCTAGATGCATTTTAATATCTCCATTCACGTATCTAGTTTGTATTGATATAACTAGAACAACTTATATTTTAGAACAGAGGAAGAAGTTTATATAAATCAAAATACTAAAGAAATAGTCAGACTGTACACAGTATGGTGCAGTACGATCATCTACCCTTCTTTCTGGCGAGTTTCTCATGGTCCGCGCAAATTGGACAAGGAAATGCCAATAGTAGCATATGATGCCCTCGTACATATGATTTTTCCATATAGGATGTTCTTCACATTGTACTACAACAACGCCTGCGAAAAACCATGTACTCCCTCTGTTTACTATTGTAAAACCTTTTAGATTTTTTTAAAAATGTATGTATCTTAACACATTTTCGTATGTAGGTTCACTCATATCGGTCCGATTCTAGCTCACATTGATATATCTAAAAAGGTCTTATAATGGTGAATGGATGGAGTATTAGATTCATTAGAAATTATACTTGTGCAACTGCTGAATGCGCTTTTGATGTAACATATATTTACTGGAAATTTAAGTAGAATTCTCTGATCAATAAGTTAACATGTCAATGATATCAACCTATAATCAATAGCAATCTGGAACAACATTGAATAGGTAACATAGACAATATTTACAGTATTTTTCTGTAATCGCTTGGTAAACTAGAATAATCCTACAGCGGTTTCTGAGTCCTGATTTCTCCGCATCCTCATTTTATTCAAAATGTAAACCTGCACTGCAATTCAACATGCATATACTAATGCTCAAAATGTGGTTGCAAAATTGCAACTTCTATCTAACCTAAAAATGATCGGGTGTATGCACAACAAAGAAACTAACTACATGGTAAAAAAAACAAGACAAAAACTTACTAATAGTTTTACCAAATAATATTACACATTCCCGGACCGAGATTGCCCAAAGCAGTAACTAAAAAGATCACCATGTTCCAAATCAGACTTTCGGAATGTCATAATTCTCAACAGACTCTCTAATTTACCATCTTTAGAAAAGTAGACACTTTAATGAGTTGAAATTTCAAAACCAACAATATCATGTACTCCACATATCCTATCAAAAAAGGATTTACAAGAAAATTCAAAATATTCTAATTTTAGGAAATTTTAATGGAAAACAAAAATAACAAGGTAATCTAAACCACCTTTTACTGATAGTACAATTACTTTGTTTTGCGACTGGTAACCGCTTCTTTCACATAATTGCTTCTACACACAAAAGCGGAGTCATATCGTTACTGGGCCCATTAATGTCGCCTTTTTTCAGCTCAAAGTGACCAGCATCATTGGATATTTTAGCTCTGGAGCATCCAAATTGACTTCACAAATCATCATGAGGTTGGACAAAATTTCCGCTTTTGTTAATATATGCAAGTGGTTGTGGTCAACAAATCAAATGTGCATTCAAACAAGTCAAGATTGGTCGGAAAAAAAATTAAATGCGTCTATGTCTTGCATTTAGAAAAGGTAGACCGGCTTTTGGTTACTCTTTCCTCCATAGTATAACTTCAAGAACTGCTTGTCTCTCCCCTATCTCAATAAACTATTGTTCTCGCTCCCATCGGCTTGAAGAAATTTATTTGAGGAAGTAATATGATAATCTCAGTCCTAAGACTTAAGAGTCTCTCTAGCCCGTCCACTAAAATCTCATACTCCCAACAAATAGAGAATATAAGGAGTTATCACTATCAATTGTTCCCCTAAAGTGCTATAACAACCTAAAATTTAACGAGACCTCCCAATAACCAAGTCATTTGTCACCAAAATTGGGGATTTTTTTTGCTCCTCCGAGTGCACCTCCCTATCTAGTTTTTTTAATTGGCGGAGGAAAGTTTCACCGCCAAACCGCCAACCTACACTGCTGCATTTCAAGATGGAGGGTAACCCCCGGCCTCTGTCCCGATTGGTGCACACAACTATTTATTTATTGGATTGTATGTATGATTCAGTACATCTATAAAAGAACCCAACAGCTAGCAAAAGCTCAGAGTAATAAAATCACAGTGAGCACTTATGCATTGCTAATCCTATTATTAGCTAGGCCGTTGTCCCTTCTAGCCTCCTATGGCCACATCATTGTACGTGTTGAGTACGCTAGCGGTTGATATTGGACATGATGCTGCCGACCCTTATTTCCATGGAAGGTGTACCACCATCCTGCGGCAGTAGAGAAGACGAGCTTCTTGAGGATCTCCGTGACGTCAGGGGTGCAAGGCCAGCGTGCGAGAGAGGGTTTAGTCAGCAAAGGCGCTCTGCATGCAGCCGATTGAGTAGGATAATTAGTTAGTCAACTAACTAGGATCGACGCAACAAGATGCAAGGACTAGGGGACGTGCCTGCAGTTGGCGAGGTGGAGCAGGACATCGGCGTCGACTTGACCCGTGAACGACTCGCAGAGGCCGGCGCTGCGGTCGATCGCGGCGAGCGCCATGGCCTTCCATCCCACGGGGGGCCGCTGGTAGCAGCGCACCGGGTGGCCGTCGTTCAGGTCGATGTGGCGCCACCGCCACAGCTGGGGCTCCTTCCGGGCCACCCGCCTCCAGTGCGAGCACGCGAGCCCTGCGCCGCGGAGGATGTCGGCCTGCCCGCGGAGCCGGCCGAGGACCATGCATAGAACGTCTGGGGGCAGCGACGCCCAGTCCCTCCACTCCTCGACGTTGTCCTTGGAGCGGCGGCGTCGGTGGCGGCGTCGGCGCGAGGACGAAGGGGCGGCCGTGTCGGTTAGGGTTTCGCGTTTCCGCTTCTTGGTATCCATCCGGTCAGTCCTGTGGAGGTCTGTTTCCGTGCGGAGTTTCATCGCACGGCCAGCGAAACGCCCTGTTTCAGCGCAACAGATTGCTCCAACCTCTACGAGTCTACTCTCTCCAATTCAAATAGGGAAAATTTGCTACAGGACATTGTTTTTTTTTTGGCATTTGTCACAACATACTGCCCGATTGTATCTTTGCTAGGTACCATTACAATTTTTTGACACATTTGCCAGAACACACCGCAGTGCTAAAAATAGAAAGTTTAGCACTTTTGTTTGAGATGGCCGGTTTTGAAAAAAATGTGTCAAACTTTCTTTTTTAGCAATGCGGTGTGTTTTGGCAAAGACACAATCAAACAGTGTATTTCGGCAAACGACACAAAATAATGGTGTCATGTAACAAATTTTCCTTCAAATTAATTGACTTGGCTTTATCTCGATTTGTATGTATCTATCTAACATTAAAATGCAGCTCCAACCAGGCTTTGCATCGCAAGTTCGCAACTCAGCCGCCGCCCTTGACCTAGCCTCTATCTCTCCTCCTACTCCATTATAGATTGTTTCCCTCTTCTCCGGCCGGCCTCGCTGGTGTCAGGAGGGGTGGGGAACCCGGTCTATGAGTGGAGGTTTTGATAAAAGTAGCCTTTTTACAAGATTAGATTAGGGTTTGGTAGCCATCTTCTTTTGGCATCTATGTCAATGAAGATGGCATCATCTTCAATAATTGATCTCTGGTCCTTCGATCGACGACGAGATCTTTCTCCCGGCGTTAATGGTGCTGTTGGAAGATTAAACTCCTTTAGGTATGGTTCTTCGGATCTTGCTTCGTCAGATCGATTTTGGATCTTTTCTCTTGGTCGCCGCGACGAGAATTATTCTCGCAATATTTGTCCCGGCTGCTACATCCTCGACAATGGTGATTCGTACCCTCGATTCCCCAGCGACGTCGATCAAGTTGTCCGGTTATTTTGCCCTGACATATTGGTGTTGGTACTCTTGCCGATGTGGATTGACTACTTTAATGATTGCGCGCGTGCACGTTGCCTTGGCATTGCGGCTCAAATTAAAATTATGGGAGAACCTTCATTGGTATTTACATGTTTATGGTTGATATCTATGTTGGGCTTCCTTCAGAAAAGTATAAGATTGTGTCATGGAAGAAAAAAAGAATTTGAAGACCTTGAAGATTTACTAATTTTTTTAAGACTTTATTTTGTAATCGTTAAAGACAGCTCGTGTGTCTATACCATGTACTATTTGTTGCTATAAATATATGTGGTATTGATTGTCAAAAAAAATCTAACATTAAAATACATCTAGATATTATACAAATCTAGATAAAAACGAGTTAATTAATTTGGTACGGAGGAAGTGGCGTCGACATTTAGGGTGTGTTTGGTAGACCGGGCCACCTCAGAATTGCTTTCTGTGTTGAGCCAAGCTGACTTCGACTAGGTTGAGATGAGATAGTATCACGTGTTTGGTAGCCCGGGTATGTTGAGACTGCCGTCGTGGTGAAACAACATATGCCATAGGATGGCTTAAATGGGGGCCGAACTAGATGCTGGAGGATTCGGGTGAGGGGAACGAGCTAAGAAGCACGACAGAAAGGAACACACTGGCTACCCAGGTTCGGGGCTCTCGTAAGGAGATAACACCCCTACTCCTGCTCTACTAGTTGTATATTTGGATCGATGGAGTGTACAACAATGGTGCTTCCAAGCTCTCTGCGAGAGGAGGAAGATGAACTATGAACTGAGAGAGTAAAGAGTGACCAACCCTTGGCTAGGGCTCCCTGTGCCACCTTATATAGTGGTGGCTAGGGTTACAACGGTCATACACATGCATATGACACTGGCTATAGTCCAAATAGGACAAGGTGACGATGGCTGCCACTCTTGACTTTGCCCCTGATTGCTCTCGATGGGACTCACCATCCCTGTACCTTGTACTTGCTTCGACTGTGACCTTACCACTATGAGGTAAGGACTGTACTTTGGCACAGTGATGGTTGTTAGACCACCACTGTGCATCCTGTCATCACGACCTTCCTCCATACTTGGATGTTTCCTCCCTTGATTGTAGGGATATGACACCTTGGTTGACTTCTGTATGTCGGATATAGCCGTTGGCCATATCCTGGACCTATATGCCGGACCAATGACCCAAGGTCAGGTAATCCGGCCTCCCTTGTTCCTGCATAATATAACAACTAAGTTAGGCCGGCATATTTATACATACGCCGGCATACCTCTCCAAGTATCCCGGCTATGCCGATATATCTGAACACCGACCGGGATACTCTTTATATGCCAATCTGGCCGATACTCTTATAATCCGGCCATACCCAACTTTGGTCAACCAACATAGAGTTGACCACATTTCTTATATCTTTCTAGTCTCTTGACCCTACCGGGGGTCATCCCCCCGACACTAGTCCCCGAAGCTGTTGAGGTTCCCCAGTCTCAACTGAGGAGCCTTGACAGGTTCAACATACCATCTCTTTTCTTATATCCCGGCTCTTCATTATACGCCGGTGATTAAATTATATGCCGGACCTTCGCGTATATACCGGCTCCTCTTCCTTCTCAAAAAGTTAATCCGGCCGGTCCCGAAGGTATTCCGGACGGTACTTATTTCACGCACGGTCATGCCGGCATATAGCTGAAGCTTCCTCGATAAGCCACGCCAAACAGTTTCCCTCAAAACTTGCAACTGCTCTGCCACTGCAAACGGTCACATCAAGTGACGGTTCACAGCGCGTTTACTGTCTCCCATTGTCGCCATAACTGGCCTAGTGGCTCGGTTACAGGAACCGCCGCCCCACGACGTGCCACCACGTGGCGATATTTGCAGAAACTGTCAGGGTCATGGGCATGGTGGTAGTGCTCCACTACCGCAGCCCCGCGATATAAATAGGGGAGCGGGGGGTAACTCTATCTTTTTACCCCCACTCCTTCTTCTTCCTCCTTTCTTTCTCCTCGAGCTCTCCTCCCTCGGAGCAACCGAACGGAGAACTTGCGCCGCCGTGTCTTCCTTCACGTCGGCGCCTATCCTCGCGGACATTCAGCCTCTTCGCTGTTAACGCCGCCGGTTCTGCTCCTTTCCCAGACATTGCTGGGGGAGATTGAATCTCCATCTGCAAGTTCACCGTCGCTCCATCGCCGCCGCACAAGCTCCGGTGAGTCCTTCTCCCTTCTCTGTTCTTCCTCCTTCATGCTTCTCTATGACCTTGCCATGGTAACTCTATCTGCTTAGATCTCCTTTAGTTTCTCTGCTTAGCACCTTGCTGTTTCGGTTAGCATTGCTAGTAATGTTCCTAGGGAGTTCATAGGTGTTCTTCCCGTAGGAATTAACTCATAATTATTTCTGATTTTAACTGCGCCGGTAGATCTTCTTTTCCTGCTAACTTCTGTGAGATTGGTATGCCGGAGAGACTAACCTCCCCCTTTACTCTGCTCTTGATAGGACTAACATCACGGGACTCCGGCTCTCACACCTTGTCCCGGCCACCAAGATGGCTTCCTCTAGTATGACGGCCACTTCTGCGTCGGAGGAGGATAACTCGGCCCAGCTACAAGGACGCTCCAGCTGGGAAGGGTCGGAGGTGACCCCGGCCGACATATCCTGGATCACTAAAACAAGACGAGTCCCGGCCGGCGTAGCATGCCGGCTACCTGCGGGAGAGACCGTGCCGGCACCTGAATCCGGCGAACGTGTCGTATTCATCTCCCACTTCGAGCGGGGCTTTGGTCTACCAGTGTCAGACTTCTTCTGGGATTTCCTGGATACCTATGACCTACAACCTCATCATCTGCCGGCAAATGCGGTGATGATTCTTTCTGCTTTTGCCGCTTTCTGCGAGGGCTTCGCCGACATAGAGGCCTTTACCCAAGCCTGGGCGAAATATTTCCAACTGCGCAAACAAGTTGTCCAAGAGCCCCGGACCAAGGATGACCCACCGGAAACAGCTCAGGAGAAGAAGGACCGCCCCATGACCCAATGTGGTGCGGCCACCATCATGTCCCGGAAGGGCTCAGACTTCCCCAAGATCGAGTTGCTCGAGTCCTGCAAGAAATGGCAGAAGAGCTTCTTCTATGTGAAGAATACCACAGACGTTGATCTGCTCAACCTGCCGCCATACGTGGACGAGCCACCCTTCGAAATGAAGAACTGAACCTATAATCCGAAGAACACGGTGATGCCGGTTAATGCCCTCCACTGGGTTAAGGGCGAGCTGCTGGATGCTGGCTTAACGCTGCAGGATATCGTAGCATGCTTCATCAGCCGGCGCATCTCTCCTCTTCAGCGCCTGACGAGGGGTTAACTCGACAAATGTCCTAGATGAAGGACTTAGGATCGGGGAGATAGGGCGTCGGATGAACTCGAAGGTAAAATTTAGTCGAGATAGGTGTGTGTCGAAAGTAAACTTGGGTGTTCAACCTGGCTTGCTTTCAATCTGCCCTACACCGTCCCCTCCTGGCCCCTATATATAGGTGGCCAGGTCTCGAGGATCGGGTAGGGTACGATACAGATTACAATATCGACATACGGTAAGAACTCGTATTCGACTATCATTACAATTGGGCCTAGCTCAACGGGCCTCAGGGGTACTCAACTAACGGGCTCTATTAACTATACCCTTGTCAGTAGCCCCTGAGATTCTACCAGAATTGCAGATTCAGGTTGAATCTCTAATCTTCAAATCTTCGACTTGATCAGTTCTTCGACTTCTTCTTATCTTCAAATCTTTGACTTAGTCTTTTCGACTTATTTTCATGATATTCTTTCGCAAGGGGTTTTGATGAACAAGCCTGACAACTCTGATGGATCAAGAGGTCAGTTAACTGCCAGAACAGATACTTGCCACCTACTTCAAATTCAATCCCCTTGGACTTGAATTCGGGATACCGGTCAAATCCACTCTTTTGCCGCATTTAGGACTTACAAAGAATGAATCCCAGTGGTTCTCAGTGTACCCAGTGCGTCCACCAGGATTTTCTTCGCGTCGAAGACACGGATACATACCAGCAGAGCGCATCCACGTGCGTATACCAGGCCATCTAGGACGGATCCCGGGGTCTTACCTTCGTGATAAATCACGGCATTCGAGTTCCGTTGCGATAATGCAACTTAAGAATCTCATATTTCGCAGCCAAATTTTGACTGATAAAACCAAAGAATTTCGTTTTTTAAATTGATCTTCTTCGCTCCCGATGGGAGTAATCTCTCTTCATTTTGTCGACTACGTAGTCGAAGTTGATATGCTTACCCTTCCGCATCTCCAACATTGATTATCTCATCTCTATCGGGTGCGCGCTTAGCGCTCCCGATGGGAGTAGCCCCCGAGGCTATGTTTGGCGACTTGTAGCCAAGCATAGGCTCAAAGTTCAACCCTTCTTTCTTCTGTAGATGTCTTACTATTTGGCGAGCCCCCGAGTCCAAGTCGAGGTTTCCATATCGTGCGACCATAGTCTCCTTTTCTTGTTTTTCTTCTTGTGTTGGTATAATGCATACTGATATCCCATTAGAACTTCCCTTCTCGATCCTTCGGGTACTTCTGTACCATGATTAATGGCTGACTTGATCATTCTTCATTCACCAGCCGAGACATGGACTTTCTCTTTTTCCTTTTTGTTGTGATCTTTCATTTTGTCGACTTGCCTGTCGACCTTTTTACTTCCTTCGCTGTTGTTTCCTTCTTCTGCTTCAGTGATGATGACGCATAACTGATGTACTTTGGAGACGCCACTGCTTCCCACGGTGAAGTCCTTTGCATTGTTGTGCGTCTGACACGCTTTTTCTTCTGAGTCGAAATTTTCCTGAACTTTGTCGCCTTCTGTGATTGATGCTTTTTCTAAGCTGACCGGCGAGTTTACCTCACTGGAAGAGCCTTCTGATGACTCCAATGCTTCCTCTGTTTCGGGCTTGCTTGCCGACGGATCTGGTTTCGTCGGATCCGAGAGGCGGGATGAACCCGATGTCCCGATGAGGATGCTCAAACTTTCAATTGTCAACTCCATCTCTTGATTTTCGTCGAGTTCTGATCTGCTGTTTGCTAAAAGCGAAAAAGCCATCGAATTCATGATTCCAACGCCCAGAGTCCCCACGGTCGGTGCCAATTGATGAGGGGTTAACTCGACAAATATCCTAGATGAAGGACTTAGGATCGGGGAGATAGGGCGTCGGATGAACTCGAAGGTAAAATTTAGTCGAGATAGGTGTGTGTCGAAAGTAAACTTGGGTGTTCAACCTGGCTTGCTTTCAATCTGCCCTACACCGTCCCCTCCTGGCCCCTATATATAGGTGGCCAGGTCTCGAGGATCGGGTAGGGTACGATACAGATTACAATATCGACATACGGTAAGAACTCGTATTCGACTATCATTACAATTGGGCCTAGCTCAACGGGCCTTAGGGGTACTCAACTAACGGGCTCTATTAACTATACCCTTGTCAGCGCCGGTCCCATAAAATCTGTCAGATGAGCGGGGCCATGGACCCTACTCGACATTCTACACATGAGCTGAGCTCGGCCGACATTCTGCGGCGGGTTAAGGACATCTGCAAGTCCTCTCAAGCTACCTTTGCCTGGGGGCTCGAGCCATACAGCCGGGACCGCCCTGCTCCGATGGTAAATCACTTTTTCCGATACTTCTGCTTTTCTGCTAACATACCCCATCTTCCGGCATGTAAACGCTTAAGCCGACATACTGCTGCTGCCGACATTATGATGCTTGATTCGACATACTTCTATTGCTGACATACTTCTTGTTTCTGATCAATTTACTCTGTCCTATGCAGAAATTCAGCTTCCAGGACATGGAGAATTCCCGGATCAAGATCTCCGCAGACCGCACTGTTGCGGACGCAGAAGATCCGGATCATTGGGACAAGTTGCCGAAGAACACCTGTGCTGCTTCTGCCGCGGGTAAGTCCTCCTCATCCCGGCATTCTACACAAGACTGGAGTGACAATGATTCTGACGACGATTGCCGGATGTTTATCTTCCCAACTCCTCTTGCTTATGCTCTTCCTGCCACACCTCTTGCTTATGCTCCTCCTACCAAGCCGTCCTCAGTTATTCCGGACGATGTTGTTGTCGATGCCGCTCCTCTGAACCAGGGACCTCCTTCC
This sequence comes from Dactylis glomerata, assembly GCA_007115705.1. Lineage (NCBI taxonomy): Eukaryota > Viridiplantae > Streptophyta > Magnoliopsida > Poales > Poaceae > Dactylis > Dactylis glomerata. Next base: position 970,030 of record QXEO01000120.1, on the reverse strand, counting down.
ACCGGTGGACGTGCCGGCCGGAATCGAGGAGTGAAGCCCCAACCAGAGCCATCTCAGCAGACTAAGAGGCAGAAGATCGGCGTGCCCCAGCCCAAAAGACAGAGACCCATTGCCTCGGGGTAAGTTTCTTCCCGTTGTATTATTTCCGACGTATTTCTCCTTTTGATTATTAACTTGGCGTTTTCTCTCTTTCAGGGCTCCTCTTGCACCGGAACATGCCTCTGGCTCAAGTGCCAGCCCGCACGTTACAAAGCCGGCGTCTCCTGCACGCCCCGACATACCAGATACCAGCCACATCACGTCTCCAGCGCCGGCATCTTCGCCTGCGCCCAAGAAGGCCTCTTCCCCGGCGAAGGATGATCCTCCGCCGGAACAAGACAACTCTGCCCCCGAAGTCCACATGGACTCGGGGGCTCATCAGGATACCTCTGACACCGGCGCGCCCACAAGCGGCGCCGGAACTGCTGAAGATGCCAGCGCAGGCGACACGAGCGTCGGCATAGAGAAAGGAAAGAGCCCCGCAGTACCAGAAGTCCGGACTGACCCGACACCAGTTTCAACAGGACAAGCTATGCCGGCCGCGCCGGAACAACCAGCACCCAAGGCTCCAACTCCTGAACAGACTGCTGTCCCGGCCAAGACCGGCACATTCAAGATCCAGCAGATCATCAAGACCGCAGCATCACCTGTTGCTACCGCGCCGGCATCTGCTAGGCCCGCGCCCTCCAGCTCTGCGGTGACACTTCATTATGGCAAGGCAGCAGCCCAGCCCAGCTTCTTCCAGACATTGGAACTTGAGGGCCGTGTTTCCCTTCTAACCAAAAGTGATAAAAGCCTTGGATCCCTCAAGGAGCACTGCATAAGGTGGAATGATGCTGACTGCATGGACACTGCCAGCTCCAAGAAGAAGAAACTGGCCGGAGCTTCGGCCGCTGGCACTCCTGATGCTATACTGGCCTCCAAGCCCATTATTATTGCCAGTGAGCTCCTCAGCATCCAGTAGAGACTTCATCGCTTGGCCGACACCACCAACGTAAGTATTCTCCTTATATATCCCCAGTCCCCGAAAATGTCGGTTGTCCGGGATACGGACATCCGGGATTTTCAACTATCCACTTAGCTTTTTTCAAATTCAACTATCCGACATATAAGCTCGATCCGAGCTTCAAATCCTAGTCACCGAGGGTCGGGATAGGTGCGCAGCACCTGTGCCGGATCTTCAAAAAATTGACACTTGGTAGAATTTTCCACTTAACTGATATGCTAAATTTCTTCAATGACCTTTCAAATCCTAAATACTTTTGCAGCTCATGAACAACGCTCGTGCCGACATGTATCATGATCTGGTCTGTGAACATCGGAAGTTTTCCGACGAACACAGCAAACTTCGTCTGCAACTGACCCAGAAAGGTAAACTCAGCCGACATACTATTATATACCGGATTATTCTCCTCTTCTTTTCTTCACAATATTCCTCTTGCCGGCATATAACCTTTTATCGGCATTTTTCAGCTGCTGCTGAAGAACAAGTCACCGAGCTTCTCAGGAGGGTGAAGGAGCTCACAGGTATGCCGAATCCTGCTAATCTTCAAATAAGCACTTTGTGCTTCAAATCCTTCAAATTCTTTCTTATTCCTCTAACTTCAAATCCTTTTAATTTCGAATCCTTGCAGATGAAAAGGCTGCACTAGAAGCACGCCACCAGGACTGTGTGTCCTCAGTGGATGTGGCCAAGTAGTTGGACGAAAGGGATGCCGCCCACAAAGCTGAGGTGGAGCAGTTGAAGAGCCGGGTTGCTGAACTTTTGGAGGAGAAAGAGCAGAGGGAGGGCCAACTTAAGAAGGCCCAGGAGCTGCTTGTCACTTCAGAGACCGATGCATCCAATGCCCACATAGAACTGGACAGCTTGAAGGAGCAGGCCACCAAATGGGAAGTTGCAATTGCCCAGCTCAACGCCGATCTCTCTCGTAAGCTTCAAATCATTTTCTTCTTATCCTGCCCGACATATAATGATCTTTTCCGGCATAACCTTTATGCCGACATATACTCCTGTTTCTAACATACTCTCTATTTTCAGACATGTTTCCTGCTTCTGTCGAAGACGTTGAGAAGGCTCTATAGGTGGATCGGTGAACCGGAATGTTCCGGTTGCCTCGCCCAACTGGGACATGTCAGAACAGCTGATCGCTCTGCAAGCCCGCAAGAAGGCCATGGCATCCTACACTGAAGATCTTTTCCTTGGCGCTCAGGAAGTACACTCTGCCCTCTGGCCGGGACAGAGAACGCCCACTGACCCTCTTGATCTTGGCAATGAACTACAGCTCTCCAAAGTTTGCCTCAGGCAATGGCGGGACTTCGGCGCAAGGGTGGGAGCTGATGAAGCTCTCACTTACTTCCTCTCATGGTACGAAAAGGTTGACTTGGAGACTCTGCGCTCTATGCGCGAAGGATCTGTGTGGACCACAGATCCGGAGCTTATCTGGCGCCGCCAAGAGTTAGCCCACAGCTATGTGGACTTTGTCGACACTGAGGCCTTCGTCCGGGACATCCGTGAGCCGGAGAAGAAGGATGATGCTGAGGATGCTGAGGGCTCAGACTCCAGCCAGGATGAGGAAGAGGCTGAGGACGCCGACACTGAAGCTCCGGAGCAGGGTTCTGCCCTGGCCGGAGGTGATGGCTCTATCCCTTCTGCTGGATCCGGCACTCCCGAAGCCGACATCTCCACTGCCACAGCTCCACCTGCCGGCGGCTCTACTTCCACTCCTGCTCCTTGAACTTTGCAGTAACAAAAAACTTTAAGCTTTATCAGATCCCCGGTATGCCGGGTGCAGTTGTATGATATACTCTATTTCCCTTTGGTTTTCTACCTGAACAAGTTTTAATTTGGTTTGCTTGCTTATGAATGCCGGATCATCTTTTGGCTAAGTCACCGAGTTTATTTTCATGTTTCCTTAACTCCACAACCTTGGCTACTTGTCTACCTTATTTGGCTTTCGACGTATGAGTCTCAAGGTTGCTTTATTAAACATACAGTACTTAAACTTTGAAACTTAGACTTCAAATCTTCCGACACTTCAAAAAAAAATTACTTGTGCAATAAAACAAATGTCGGTTCGCTTGCTTTATCTTTCCTTAGCCGTTTTCCATGTGTAGACAATCTCCAGCATCTACTCTTGCTAGCCATGAAGCCGGGTTTCGGACAACAGCTGAGTCGAAGAGCGGCCTTCGGCGCCGACACATTACTAGGCCGACATAGGAAACATTCAAATCAAACCAGCCGACATATAAATAAAAACTAAAGATAGACAACAATATATACCGGAGGCAGTGCCCGATCTCCTCGGAATGCCGACATTTCATTCATTAGTCTTGCGCCGGCATATAGTACCGGCACATAAAGCAAAATGGAAATACATACATTATGCTGCTCAGGAGTAAAATGGGCGGAGTAGAGCTATGTTCCATGGCCGCTTGGTTTCTTCTCCGGACCTGTCCACCTTGTTCTTCTTGGGGGCCTGCGCATCTATAAGATAGTAGGCATCATTGTGCAGAGCTCTGCTCACAATGAATGGCCCCTCCCACGGAGGAGTTAATTTATGCCGGCCTTCTGTGCCTTGCTTTAGCCGGAGCACTAGATCTCCCTCTTGGAATCTCCTTGGATTCACCTTCTGCGCATGATAGCGTCTGAGGCTCTGCTAATACACTGCAGTTCTTGATAATGTTATCTCTCTTGCTTCTTCCAGCAAATCAACATCATTTTCTCTGGCTTCTTTAGCCTCTTCCTCGGTATATAGCACCACTCTCAGTGCATCATGTATTACATCTGTTGGAAGCACAGCTTCTGCTCCATACACAAGGAAAAACGGCGTATAGCCTGTTGACCTATTTGGAGTTGTCCTCAAGCTCCAAAGCACTGCTGGCAATTCATCTAGACAACATCCGGGAGTTTTCTCTAGTGGCTCTATCAACCGGGGTTTTATGCCGGACAACACTAATCCATTTGACCTCTCCACCTGGCCATTGGTACAAGGGTGGGCGACCGACGCAATGTCTAGCCGGATTCCCACCTCCTCACAATATCTGGCGAATGGCCCCTGGGCAAAATTCGACCCATTGTCAGTGATGATGCCATGGGGGACACCATATCTCAAGATGATATCCTTTAAGAATTTCACTGCCGTGTGGCCATCACACTTGCTTATTGGCTTCACTTCAATCCACTTGGTGAACTTATCCACCATGACTAGAATATGAGTCATCTTCCCTCGTGCCGGCTTAAATGGTCCGACCATGTCCAGGCCCCAAACAGCAAAGGGCCAAGTTATTGGGATAGTCTTCAACGCTGATGCCGGCTGATGAATCTGATGGGCATACATTTGACACCCATTACATTTCCGGACCAAATCTTCAGCTTCTTGTAGTGCCGTCGTCCAGTAAAACCCATGCCGGAACACTTTCACCACTAAGGCTCTGGATGAAGCGTGGTGACCACACTCCCCCTGATGAATTTCCCGAGGCATCTCCTGGCCTTCCGCGGATTCAACACACCTCTGCAGCACACCTGTGGCACTTCTTTTGTATATCTCCTTGTTTATGATGGTATATCCTTTGGATCTCCTCGTAATCCGGCATGCCTCAGTTTCATCCGCCGGTACTTGACCATCGACCAAGAAATCCATTATGGGACATGCCCATGAGGGCACTTCCCTAACAGTGAATACTGCCTGATCTATCTCTATCTTTTTGACCGATACATAATCGATCTCCATGGGCTGCGAAGTCCCCGGGACAAAAGGATCAGTCCCCGGGTATGCCAGAGCAGTCCCCGGGTATACCGGCACAATCTCCTGGTACATTTTTCCCTTGCCTTTATCTCTGCTCCGGAACACTGCACTTACTGCATGTGTCGGCCCAGTCCCCGGGACTGAGAGAACAGTCCCCGGGTTATCTGAACTGGCCCCGACATCTATCTCCATTGGAACTGCTTCCTCTGGGCTTGGCGGAACATATATGGATGATGACTCCGGCGAGGGCTTGATTGATGGCTTTCTCAGATGCTCCAGCGAAATGCCGGGGGGAATCGATTCTCTGGAATATCCTAGCTTGGACAATGTGTCGGCCGCTTCGTTCTGAGCCCGAGGTACATGCCGGAACTCACAACCTTCGAAGTAACCACTCAATTGCTGCACCAAAAAAACGGTAGGACCCCATGTTTGCATCATGCGCATCCCATATGCTGGAACACTGCTGAATCACCAAATCCGAATCACCAAAACACATAATCCGGCGAATGCCTATGTCCTTGGACACCTTCAGGCCATGCACAAGTGCCTCATACTCCGCCACATTATTTGATGCCGCAAAGTGGATCTGCAGAACATATCTCAGCTGGTCATTTTTGGGTGATGTGAGAACTATGCCGGCGCCCAAGCCATGAATTGTCTTGGACCCATCGAAATGCATCCTCCAATAGTTTGCATCGGGCAATGGCGGCTCATACTGTATCTCGGCCCAGTCAATGAAGAAATCAGCCAACACCTGTGACTTGATTGTATCCCTCTTATCATACTGAGGTGTATATGGTGACAACTCTATTGCCCACTTAGCTATCCGGCCACTGGCATCTTTGTTGCTTATGATTTCCGAGATAGGGGCCTCAGCCACTACCCGGATTGGATGCTCCTGGAAGTAATGCTTGAGCTTCTTGGTCGCCATATATACCCCATATGTCATCTTCTGATAATGTGGATAGTTTTGCTTCGAGGTGGAGAGGACTTCACTCAAATAATATACCGGCCGCTGCACGGTTTTGCCTCCCTCCTCTCGCTCCACTACCACCACTGCACTGACAACTCTGTTGGTCACCGCTATATAGAGTAACATCGGCTCCCTGGGCATTGGAGATGCCAACACCGGCGCTGTTGACAACATCTGCTTCAACTCCTTGAACACTTCATCTGCTCGTGTAGTCCCGACAAAAGTGTCGGACTTCTTCATCAACTAGTACAACGGCAAGGCTTTCTCTCCCAGCCGGCTTATGAAACGGCTCAGGGATGCAAGGCACCCAGTGAAATTTTGTACTTCTTTCAAGTTTGTCGGCGGTTTCATTCTCACTATGGCACGAATCTTGCCGGGATTCACCTCAATACCTCGGCTAGAAACCAAGAAACCAAGTAATTTGCCTGCCGGCACACCAAAGGTGCATTTAGCCAGATTCAGCTTCATCCGGAATCTCCTCAGATTTGTGAAGGTTTCCCGGAGATCATCTATGAGACTCTTGCTCTCCTTGGTTTTTATGACGACATCGTCGACATATACCTGCACATTTTTATCTATTTGGTCATGCAAACATTTTTGTATACACCTCTGGTAAGTTGCGCCGACATTTCTTAAACCGAACGGCATGGTGAGATAGCTATAAGCCCCGTATGGGGTAATAAAGGATGTCTTTATTTGATCCGGCTCATACAAAGGGATCTGGTTGAAACCAGAATAGGCATCTACGAATGATAACAATTCGCATCTGGCTGTGGAATCAATCACTTGATCGATCTGAGGGAGCGGGAATGGATCTTTAGGACATGCCTTGTTCAAGTTGGTGTAATCGACACACATCCGCCATATCTTTACTACGGCGGGCTCTTCCTTTTTCTTTTCCACCAAAACCGGATTAGACACCCAATCCGGATGTTGTACTTCCTTGATAAAGTCGGCAGCTAGGAGCCTGGCCACTTCCTCCCAAATTGTTTTCCTTCTATCATCTGCATTCCGCCGGAGCGGCTGCTTCACCGGTTTAGCATCCGGCCTTACATGCAGTGCGTGCTCAGCCAGCTCCCTCGGCACACCTTGCAGGTCTGAAGTAGACCATGCAAAGATATCCCGATTCTCACGGAGGAAGCTGATGAGCTCGCTTTCCTATTTGGGGTCCAAACCTGCGCCGATGAGAGCATGATGCTCCAGGGAAACCTCATCTAGAGGCACCTTCTTGACTTCCTTGCCCACTTGAAAAGAAGTGCTGCCACTTGGGTTTGTCATGCCCGACATAGATTTGCCGGCCACTACCGTTTCAGCAATCTCCACTGCTCTCTTGAGCCTCTCTTCTCTTCTGCAATAATCAGAGTCTCGGCCAGATTAGATCCGGCTATGGCACACGCCATCGAGCGCTTGTAATCACCAATGATGGTAATCACCCCTCTGGGCCTCGGCATCTTCATCTTCAGATATGCCACATGAGTAGAAGCCATGAACTTTGCCAATGCCGGCCTACGCAGCAATGCATGGTAAGGACTGTCCAGATCCACCACCTCGAACATGAGGTTCTCCACTCTGCAGTTATCCCGGCTGGCAAACAAGACATCTATCCGGATTTTGCCCATCGGCGCACATGAAAGCCCCGGCACAATGCCGTGGAATGTTGTCTTGCTCAGTTCCAACATATTCTCCTTGATGCCCAACTTCTGCATCGTATCACGGTACATGATGTTGATGCTGCTTCCATTGTCAATGAGGACCTTGCTGAACCTCACATTATTTGCTGGCCCGACAAATGTCGGATCCATCACCAGAGCGTACCCGCCGGGGTTTGGCATGATCTTGGGGTGATCTGCCCTGTCCCAGCCTATGGCCTGGTCAGACCAGTGCATCAACTTTGGGACTGCCGACATAACGGCATTTACTTCCAAACTCCACCAGTACAAACTCTGCTTGTCTGTTCTTTTGGTCTCAAAGACCATGTAGCTCTGATCGTGCTCCTTGTACTCATTCCGGCCCGCTCCTGGGCCTCCGGTATAGTACTCCGGATTATAGCTCTGATCAACCTGATTCACGCCAGTGTTTCCGGCATTGTTCTGATTTCCGGGATTAACCGGCCTGGGCTGGAGCGCAACTGTATTCGCACCTGTCAACGGTGATGGGGCTGCCAGGATAGGTGGCCTAGCCGGCCCAAAAGGACCTGCACGACCCGCCAATATGTCGTCCAGCCATGAACAGTTTCTGGTCAAATGATTTGCCGGCTTACCCGGCTGAAATGTGTGAAACACACATGGCTTGTCCATGGCCAAACCCACTGTATATTTCGGCCATTGCTTCTTCTGGCCGGCGCCGTTGCCAGCATTCTTGTTGATCCAGACATTCTTTTTCTGGAAGGGTTGCGCTTGCTGCTGCTGCGGCTGAGGCTGCTGATAGTCCTCATATCTCGGACGCTGGCTACTGCCGGCGCCCCCTTGCTCTTCCTCAACTGCCGCCACTTGCGATGAACCATACCGATAATCCGGTCGGTCATCTCTCCTCTTATTCCGGTTATCAGGGCGATAGAACTGCCCCGATCCCCCGGCATTGTTATTGTTCCGCTTGGCCTGCCCCTGTCCTTGTGAATCAAGGGTAGGCTGCATGGGATCTCCCAATGCATAACTGTCGGCGATCTTGATTGTTTCGGCCAACGTGGACGGCATCTCCCTCTGAAGCTTTTGCCATAACATGGTGCCATGCCGGCATCCCTGAGCAAATGATGGCCTGCTGCTCCACAACTCCTTCGCAGGAATTACGCAACGTGCACCACCTGGTCAGGTAGTCACGGTCAGTTTCATATTCTCCTTGCCGGCAGTTAGCTAGCTGCTGCGGGCGGTTGGGTCTCTTGTAGGTACTGGTGAAGTTTGACACAAACTGTTCTTCAAAATCAACCCAGCCGTTGATACTTCCGGCCGGCAGATTATTCAGCCATATCCTAGCTGGTCCTTCAAGCATCTGCGACACATATCGTACTGGCCATCTGAGGTTTCCTCCGGCGATGTTCACCGCAGTGGAGTAGTCCTCCAACCAATCTTCCGGCTTTGTACTGCCATTATACGTCCTCGCGCCACGCGCTAGCTGAAAACAGTAAGGTACCGGCTCACCCATAATCCGGGGTCCAAAGCACATAGGACCCGGAGCTCCTTGTCTCTCCACCAACTCTGACTGGTGGATTCTGTCCAGCTTGAAGCGCGCATCATTTGCGGCCAAGGACCGGGGTCCGAGCCGGGACACAATTGGGCCTGCAATCATCTTTTGCTGCTGCTGCTCCGACTGGTACTGCTCATTCTGCTGTCCTTGCTGATACTACTGCTGCTGATATCCCGTCCTCACAAGGGCGGAATTCCCGTCATCTTCACGATGTCTCGGCTGACCCGTGCCCTGTTGTTGCACCGCATTTCCGGCGCCCTGCTGCTGACGCCGGGCAGCACTGTTACTCCGGCCACCACCGGCCGAACCTGCTCCTTGCCCGGCCGGCACATTCTGGCCGGCCTTCTTGCTGCCGACATTCTTGTCAGCTTGGCCAGCGCTCTTCTGAACTATCGCCTGCTTTCCGGCGATTGCCGGATCTTACACCTGGATCTGCTTGTCCCGGCGGCCAGAGGTCACACTTCCGGCACGCCGGGCGCTTGGATGCAGGGACGAAGCTTGGCCCTTCGATCTCGCGCCGGCACCTCCTGCCGACACAATGTACTGGGATGCATCGGCACATGGGTTTGCCTTCTTAAAGGCCTCCTGCTGCTTGGTAGCTTCAGACAAAAGATGGTTAAGCCGGGCTTGCTGCTCACGCAGTGCTTCGCCGGATAAATTAGATAAGTCCTTAGCTACTTCTGCTGCTGCTCTTAGGTTCTTCACAGGTGAGCTATAGATTACCTTAGGTACAGTACTAGTAGCACTATGACTCTTAGCTCTAGCATCTTTACCTAGTTCAGTGTTAAGATCTCTACCTCTAGTTCTAACTTCCTCTATCCGGCTAGGCCGGGTTACCACAGGAGTAAAACCATGGGCTGCCTCATACTCACGGATATGCCGGTTAAACCATTCGCGCTCCTGATGCATGGCCAGGGCCTCGTCAATGAGGGCCTGGCGAGATCCCTCCAGGACCTCCTTCATCTGCTCCGGATCATCGCCGGATCGCACCGGCTCAAGAAGTCGATCGATGATGGGGAGGAGGGGATGGCCCCTAGCCGGCACGCCGGAAGTGCCGGCCAGGTTCTCCGCACGCTCCAATGGAGGACGCGCCGACCTCTTGACCTTCTCCAGCTCTGGGGGAGTATCTGCTGCTGCTGATTTGCTGGCGCCACTCGCCGGCGGCACAGATGTGCCGGACATCATCACCTCTGCCGATTCCACTGGGCGAGCGCCACACCCAGCATGAGCCAGCAGATGCGCCGGAGGATCCGCCGCCACCAGCACCTTCTCCCTGCAAAGACTCTCAGTCCCCACGTACACCTCATGGGAACCAAAAGACAAGATCCGGCCATCCCTGGGGAACGGCCGGCCGCCGAGACATCCGGCGTTGTCGCTGATGAAGCTGAGCGAGCCTAGCCTCTGGACGAGGCCAGAGACCACGCGCACCCCTGACGCCGCTATCACGGACCCCGTCCGAATGAAGACTCCGCCCAGCATATCGATCTGCCCCACGGTGGGCGCCAAATGTCGTCGTGGTGAAACAACATATGCCATGGGATGGCTTAAATGGGGGCCGAACTAGATGCTAGAGGATTCGGGTGAGGGGAACGAGCTAAGAAGCACGACAGAAAGGAACACACTGGCTACCCAGGTTCGGGGCTCTCATAAGGAGATAACACCCCTACTCCTACTCTACTGGTTGTATATTTGGATCGATGGAGTGTACAACAATGGTGCTTCCAAGCTCTCTGCGAGAGGAGGAAGATGAACTATGAACTTAGAGAGTAAAGAGTGACCAACCCTTGGCTAGGGCTCCCTGTGCCACCTTATATAGTGGTGGCTAGGGTTACAACGGTCATACACATGCATATGACACTGGCTATAGTCCAAATAGGACAAGGTGACGATGGCTGCACTCTTGACTTTGCCCCTGATTGCTCTCGATGGGACTCACCATCCCTGTACCTTGTACTTGCTTCGACTGTGACCTTACCACTGTGAGGTAAGGACTGTACTTTGGCACAGTGATGGTTGTTAGACCACCACTGTGCATCCTGTCATCACGACCTTCCTCCATACTTGGATGTTTCCTCCCTTGATTGTAGGGATATGACACCTTGATTGACTTCTGTATCCCGGATATAGCCGTTGGCCATATCCTGGACCTATATGCCAGACCAATGACCCAAGGTCAGGTAATCCGGCCTCCCCTGTTCCTGCATAATATAACAACTAAGTTAGGCCAGCATATTTATACATACGCCGGCATACCTCTCCAAGTATCCCGGTTATGCCGATATATCTGAACACCGACCGGGATACTCTTTATATGCCAATCTGGCCGATACTCTTATAATCCGGACATACCCAACTTTGGTCAACCAACATAGAGTTGACCACATTTCTTATATCTTTCTAGTCTCTTGACCCTACCGGGGGTCATCCCCCCGACAGAGACAAGCTGAGTTTATTAGTTGTTTGGTAGGTTGTCTGTGTTGAGATAGGCTTAGGATCTTCAAATTTTGCACATACACCCCTGAATAAAAAATAAAAAGCAATCGGACCTTTATATACAGAAATGAAAAGCAATCAGGTCCCTCTATACATATATAAAATCTAATCGGGCCCCTGACTATATAAATAGAAAGCAATCAGGTCCTCGGTCGAGCACGCAGCACCGCCGGCTTCAAAATCCACTGCGGCGGCGCGCATCTCCGGCGAGCTCCTCCAGCCGCGGTGCGCTCGTCTGTCGCAACTCCTCCAGCAGCGGCTTGCTTCTCCGGCGCGGTGTGCGTCTCCGGCGCGGCGCGGTTCTCTGGCGCAGCTCCTCCAACCGCGGTTCTCTGGCGCAGCTCCTCCAGCCGCTGCCTGTTCGAGGAGGCCAACGCGCGTGCAGTACGGCGGCGCTCAACTTGGCCCGGCAGGCAGCGAGACGGAGCGGGCGACCTGCCGACTGAAGGGATTCGCAGCATAGTAAATCAAAAAATTTCCTACGGATGCGAACAAGAAAGCCAAGATCTAATCTAGGAGATGTAATCAACGAGAGAGAGCGATGAGATCTTCATACCCTTGAAGAAATCACACAACGGAAACATTCAACAGAACGTGGATGATGTAGTCGTACTAGCCGTCTCCTTCCCGCGATCCGATCCGATCCGATCCTATGCCGCAAGTGGCGGCGCCTCCAAGAGATGCACACGTACGGTGCAACGACGTCTCCTCCTTCCTTGGTCCAGCAAGTATGGTGGAGAGATAGATTGGATCTGCAGCACGACGGCGTGGTGCTTATGGTGGAGAGTTTTTGCGGCAGGGCTTCGCCTACGCACAGTCGCGAGAGAGAGAGGTGGAGGGGCAGCAGTTGGATGACGGCTAGGGTTGTAGTGGGGGAGGTTGCGCCCCTGCCCCTCCTTATATAGGAGGCTGGCCGGCTGCCTTGGCCCCTCCTCCAAGCCCTAGGGCGGCGGCCTAGGGGGAAGAGTAGGGGGCAAGTCTTCCCCCTCTTCTGGAAGGTTCCCTTAGGGTTTCCCCTAAGGGCTGGCCGGCTGGGCCTTAGGGGCCTTGTGCGCCTAGCCCAAAGTGGCCAGGACACTTCCCCTTAGGCCCACACAGGCCTCCAACAAGTGGGCCCACGTTGGTCCCACTCCAGAACCTTCTAGAACCTTCTAGTACAATACCGATAAACTCCGAAATGATTCCGGAATCCAAAAACTGCTTTCCTTTATATGAATCTTATTCTCTGGACCATTCCGGAACCTCTCGTGATGTCCTGGATCTCATCCGAGACTCCGAACAAAAAAACTCATAAACCAATTATCCATTCTATCCTAGCGTCGATGCACGTTAAGTGTGTGACCCTATGGGTTCGAGAATATGCAGACATGATCTTCTATCAATAATCAACAGCGGGATCTGGAAACCCATATTGACTCCCACATATTCATCTATGATCATATCGGATGAACCATGATGCCAGGATTCAATTAATCCCATATATGTATTCCCTTCGTCACGCGATATTTTACTTGCCCGAGATTCGATCGTCGGTATCGCCATACCTAGTTCAATCTCGTTCACAGCAAGTACTTTACTCATTCTGTAATCCGATATCACTTCGTGATTAACTCCTTAACCACATGCTTGCAAGCGGTGTTGATATCAGGGAGGGACAAATTCCATCTCGATACATACAACCCAACAAGTAATTTCCGATCACCTGAGAGACACCTTTATGATCACCCTCTCATAGGATGACGTTTGATGACCTCAAAGCTTTCTTCCGATACCAGGGAGTTCTATTATCTCATGGTCTAAGGAATACAATACTTGACATAGGAAAAAGCTTCACAAAGATGAACACGATGACACAATCTAATTGCTCTGCTTTATTTGGGTCTGTCCATCACATCATTCTCCTAATGACATGACCTCATTATTAATTGACAACTCATGTCTATGGTTAGGAAACCTTAACCATCATTAATCAATGAGCTAGTCCATAGAGGCGTACTAGGGACACGGTATTGTTCACAAACCACACAAGTATTAAAGTTTCCGCTTAATACAATTCTAGCATGAAATATAAAAATTATCATGAACAAGAATTATAATAATAACATCTTTATTATTGCCTCTAGGGCATAATTCCAACAGTCTCCCACTTGCACTAGAGTCAATAATCTAGTTTATATCTGGCAACAATCTAACACCCATGGCATTAAGGTGTTGATCATGTTTTGCTCGTGGAAGAGGTTTAGTCAACGGATCTGCGACATTCAGATCCGTATGTACTTTGCTAGTCTTCAGATCTCCATCTGCTATATAATCTCGAATTATATGGAACCGGCGGTTGATGTGCTTGGTCTTTGGATGATATCTTGGTTCCTTAGCCAGTGCTATGGCGCCAGTGTTGTCGCACAATATCTCCAGTGGGTCCAAGGCATTTGGAACCACACCAAGCTCAGTGATGAAGTTCCTGATCCAAACTCCTTCACTTAATGCTTCCGAAGCAACCATGTATTCCGCTTCTGTTGTAGATCCCGCGATCACGCTTTGCTTGCAGCTTCTCCAGCTCACAGCTCCACCATTCAAAATATAAACGTATCCTGTCTGAGATTTAGAATCATCTGGGTCGGTGTCAAAACTAGCGTCGACGTAACCTTTTACGATGAGCTCCTCATCACCTCCATAGACCAAGAACATTTCTTTAGTCCTATTTAAATACTTTAGGATGTTCTTTACGGCTGTCCAGTGTTCCACTCCTGGATCACTTTGGTATCTGCTCGTCAAACTAAGAGCATTGGACACATCCGGTCTAGTACACAGCATGGCATACATGATAGAACCTATGGCCGAGGCATATGGCACTTTGCTCATAGTATCTCTATATTTTTACCATAGCTGGACACTGAGCCTTGCTCAATATCTTACCTGACAACATGGGCAATGAACCTTTCTTTGCTTTATCCATTCTGAACCTTTTCAGAACTTTGTCCAGGTATGTACTTTGGCTTAAAGCTATTAGGTGTCTTTGTCTATCTCTATAGATTTTGATGCCTAATATATAAGCAGCTTCTCCTAGGTCTTTCATTGAAAAAAAATTATTCAAATAACTCTTCACATCGTTAAGCATACCGATGTCATTTCCAATAATCAATATGTCATCCACATATAGTACTAAAAATGTCACCGAGCTCCCACTCACTTTCTTGTATATACAAGCTTCGTAGCAATTTGGAACAAATCCAAAACTCTTGATCACTTGATCAAAACGAAGGTTCCAACTCCGAGATGCTTGCTTCAGCCCATAAATGGAACGCTGAAGTTTGCACACTTTATTAGCATCCTTAGGATCGACAAAACCTTCGGGCTGCATCATATACAACTCTTCATCAATGTTGCCATTGAGGAACGCAGTCTTGACATCCATCTGCCATATTTCATAATCATGAAACGCAGCAATTGCTAATAAAATCCGAATGAACTTAAACATCGCTACGGGAGAGAAAGTCTCATCGTAGTCAACACCTTGAACTTGCTGAAACCCTTTTGCGACAAGCCGAGCTTTATAGACAGTAACATTACCATCCGTGTCTGTTTTCTTCTTGAAAATCCATTTGCACTCAACGGCCTTACGGTCGCTAGGAGGGTCCACCAAAGTCCATACTTGGTTTTCGCTCATGGATCCCAATTCGGATTTCATGGCCTCTAGCCATTTCTCAGAGTCTGGGCTCATCATTGCTTCCTCATAGTTCGCAGGTTCATTGCTGTCTAACAACAAGACGGTTAAGACAGGGTTGCCATACCATTCAGGAGTGGCACGCGACCTTGTCGACCTGCGAAGTTCAGTAGTAGCATCGTTTGAAGTTTCATGATCCTCGTCATTAGCTTCCTCTCTTGTTGGTGCAGACGGCACCGGAACAACTTCGGGTGCTGCGCTACTCTCCAACTCGAGAGAAGGTTCAATAACCTCGTCTAGCTCTACCTTCCTCCCACTCACTTCTTTCGAGAGAAACTCCTTCTCAAGAAAGGATCCGTTCTTTCCAACAAACACTTTGCCTTCAGATCTGTGGTAGAAGGTATACCCAATTGTTTCCTTAGGGTATCCAATGAAGACGCATTTCTTCGCTTTGGGTTCGAGCTTGTCCGACATCAACTTCTTGACGTAAGCTTCGCATCCCCAAACTTTAAGAAACGACAACTTAGGTTTAGCACCAAACCATAGTTCATACGGTGTCGTCTCAACGGATTTAGATGGTGCCCTATTTAAAGTGAATGCAGCGGTTTCTAATGCATAACCCCAAAATGATAATGGCAAATCTGTAAGAGACATCATCGATCGCACCATATCTAATAGAGTTCGATTCCGGCGTTCAGACACACCATTGCACTGTGGTGTTCCGGGTGGCGTGAGTTGTGAAACGATTCCACTTGCTTTAAGATGCGTGAGAAAATCATAACTCAAATATTCACCTCCACGATCAGATCGTAGAAATTTAATTTTCCTGTTACGATGGTTTTCCACTTTATTCTGAAATTCTTTGAACTTTTCAAACGTTTCAGATTTATGCTTCATTAAATAGATATACCCATATCTACTTAAGTCATCAGTAAAAGTGAGAAAATAGCGATATCCACCGCGCGTTGAAACACTCATTGGTCCGCACACATCGGTATGTATGATTTCCAATAAGTCCGTTGCTCGCTCCATTATTTCGGAGAACGGGGTTTTGATCATCTTGCCCATGAGGCATGGCTCGCACGTGTCAAATGATTCAAAATCAAGAGACTCCAAAAGTCCATCAGAATGGAGTTTCTTCATGCGTTTTACACCAATATGACCTAGATGGCAGTGCCACAAATAAGTTGGATTATCACTATCTACTTTGCATCTCTTAGCCTCAATGTTATGGATGTGCGTTTCATTGCTTTCGAGATTCAGAAGAAATAAACCATTCACAACAGGTGCATGACCATAAAAGATGTTATTCATATAAATAGAACAACCATTATTCTCAGATTTAAATGAATAACCGTCTTGCAATAAATACGATCCAGATATAATGTTCATGCTCAACGCAGGCACATAATAATATTTATTAAGGTTTAAAACTAATCCCGAAGGTAAAACTAAGGAGAGCGTGCCAACGGCCATCACATCAACTTTTGATCCATTGCCAACGCGCATCGTCACCTCATCCCTTGCTAGCCGCCGTCTATTCCGTAGCTCCTGTTTCGAGTTACAAATATTAGCAACTGAACCAGTATCATATACCCAGGCACTACAACGAGCGCTAGTAAGGTAAACATCAATAACATGTATATCAAATATACCTTTAATGGTGCCAGCCTTCTTGTCCGCTAAGTATTTCGGACAGTTGCGCTTCCAGTGAACCTTGTCCTTGCAATAGAAGCACTCAGTGTCCGGCTTAGGTCCAGACTTGAGCTTCTTCTCAGCAGGGGCAACGCGCTTGCCGCTGCCTTTCTTGAAGGATCCCTTTGCACCCTTAGCTTTCTTGAAGCTAGTGGTCTTGTTGACCATCAACACATGATTATCCTTTTTTATATCCACCTCCGCAGCTTTCAGCTTAGCGAAGAGCTCAGTGATCGTATCAGTGGAACCAATTTGATTGTGAGTAACTACAAAGCCTTTGTAGCTAGGAGGGAGTGATTGCAGAACTCTGTCAATCTTGAGCTCTTCAGGAATCTTGCAGTCTAGTTGCTCAAGGCGTTGAGTGTAGCCTGACATCTTAATGGCGTGCTCACTAACGGAACTTCCTTCCTCCATCTTGCAGTTAAAGAACTTCTCAGAGATCTCATATCTCTCAGAACGGGCTTGAGTCTGAAACATGGTTTTCAGTTCCTCAAGAATCTCATAAGGCCCACGGTACTTCTCAAAACGATTTTGAAGTTCCGGTTCCATAGAAAACAGCATGGTACTCATAATCGCATCATAATCATCTCTGCGAGCATTGAAGTCAGCAAGTTCTTCAGTTTTCGCTGTTGCAGCAGGGGTGTCACCTAGCGCTTCCTCAAGTACATAGGCTTTTTGACCGCCAGCGAGAATGATTCTCAGATTGCGGAACCAGTTGGTGAAGTTAGACCCATTGTTCTTAAGCTTTTCTTTCTCAGCAAACATGTTAAAGTTGAAGTTGGACTTAGCCATTTGATCTACAACATTGCAAGTACAATTTTAGACTATGTTCAAGATAATTAGTTCAACTTAATCAAATTACTAGATGAACTCCCACTAAATTCAACATCCCTCAAGTTGTTTAGTGAACACGATCCAAATTCACCACACCTAATCCGATCTTCACGAGAAGAGATGTAGTTTCAATGGTGGACAACTAAGTGTTGATCATATCATTCATATGACTCATGTTTAACCTTTCGGTTCATGTGTTCCGAGGCCATGTCTGTACATGCTAGGCTCATCAAGTCAAATCCAAGTATTTCTGCGTGTGCAAAACTGGCTTGCACCCGTTGTATGTGAACGTAGAGTTTATAGCACCCGATCATCACGAGGTGCTTGAAAACGACGAACTTTCGCAACGGTGCATACATGGGGAGAACACAATTTTATCTTGATTTTTAAGTGAGGAATCATCTTATAATGCTACCGTCGCGATCTAAGCATAATAAGATACATAAAAGGATAAACATCACATGCATATAATTTTATGTGACATGGTATAGCCAATCTCCGCGCAATGATCTCCATCTTGTGCGCGCCGGCATGATCTCCATCACTCCACCATGATTGCCTCCACCACGAATAGCAACTACAACTATTGCTAACTACTTAGCGATAAAGTAAAGCTATTACATGGCGTATAAGAAGTTGACACGCAGGTCATACACAATTTATAAAGACAACCATATGGCTCCTGCCGGTTGTGAACTCATCGACATGCAAGTCGTGAAAGATTACAAAACATGATCATTGCATACATCACATATATCACATCACATTTTGTGGCCATACCATATCACAAAACACTCCCTGCAAAAACAAGTTAGACGCCTCTACTTTGTTGTTGCATGTTTTACGTGGCTTATGGGAGTAACAAGTTAAGAACGATTCTTACCTACGAAAAGCCACAATGGTGATATTATGGTTGCCAACATCCGTTGTAAATCCCATGACTACTATAGTGAGAGAAACTGGCATCCACCAGCCGCATTTGTGGAACAAGCCACACGTTAAGTGCGGAGCCGGTCTCGCGAACGAGGTCGCGTAAATTTGGCCTGGACCACTTCGATCTCACTATACCGCGCCATAAGAAATACACAACAAAGAGGTTTGCAACAGAAAACATCAACGCCCGCAACAAGCATGTTGCGTTCTACTCGTGAAACACATCTACGCATAGATCTAGCTCTGATACCACTGAAGGGATTCGCAGCATAGTAAATCAAAAAAATTCCTACGGATGTGAACAAGAAAACCAAGATCTAATCTAGGAGATGTAATCAATGAGAGAGAGAGATGAGATCTTCATACCCTTGAAGAAATCGCACAGCGGAAACGTTCAACAGAACGTGGATGATGTAGTCGTACTAGCCGTCTCCTCCCCGCGATCCGATCCGATCCTACGCCGCAAGTGGCGGCGCCTCCAAGAGATGCACACGTACGGTGCAACGATGTCTCCTCCTTCCTTGGTCCAGCAAGTATGGTGGAGAGATAGATTGGATCTGCAGCACGACGGCGTGGTGCTTATGGTGGAGAGTTTCTGCGACAGGGCTTCGCCTACGCACAGTCGCGAGAGAGAGAGGTGGAGGGGCAGCAGTTGGACGACGGCTAGGGTTGGAGTGGGGGGAGGCTGCGCCCCTGCCCCTCCTTATATAGGAGGCTGGCCGGCTGCCTTGGCCCCTCCTCCAAGCCCTAGGGCGGCGGCCTAGGGGGAAGAGTAGGGGGCTAGTCTTCCCCCACCCCTCTTCTAGAAGGTTCCCTTAGGGTTTCCCCTAAGGGCTGGCCGGCTGGGCCTTAGGGGCCTTGTGCGCCTGGCCCAAAGTGGCCAGGACACTTCCCCTTAGGCCCACACAGGCCTCCGACAAGTGGGCCCACGTTGGTCCCACTCCGGAACCTTCTAGAACCTTCCGGTACAATACCGATAAACTCTGAAACGATTCCGGAATCCAAAAACTGCTTTCCTTTATATGAATCTTATTCTCCGGACCATTCCGGAACCTCTCGTGATGTCCTGGATCTCATCCGAGACTCCGAACAAAAAAACTCATAAACCAATTATCCATTCTATCCTAGCGTCGATGCACGTTAAGTGTGTGACCCTACGGGTTCGAGAATATGCAGACATGATCTTCTATCAATAATCAACAGCGGGATCTGGAAACCCATATTGACTCCCACATATTCATCTATGATCATATCGGATGAACCATGATGCCAGGATTCAATTAATCCCATATATGTATTCCCTTCGTCACGCGATATTTTACTTGCCCGAGATTCGATCGTCGGTATCGCCATACCTAGTTCAATCTCGTTCACAGCAAGTACTTTACTCATTCTGTAATCCGATATCACTTCGTGATTAACTCCTTAACCACATGCTTGCAAGCGGTGTTGATATCAGGGAGGGACAAATTCCATCTCGATACATACAACCCAACAAGTACTTTCCGATCACCTGAGAGACACCTTTATGATCATCCTCTCATAGGATGACGTTTGATGACCTCAAAGCTTTCTTCCGATACCAGGGAGTTGTATTATCTCATGGTCTAAGGAATACAATACTTGACATAGGAAAAAGCTTCACAAAGATGAACACGATGACACGATCTAATTGCTCTGCTTTATTTGGGTCTGTTCATCACATCATTCTCCTAATGACATGACCTCATTATTAATTGACAACTCATGTCTATGGTTAGGAAACCTTAACCATCATTAATCAATGAGCTAGTCCATAGAGGCGTACTAGGGACACGGTGTTGTTCACAAACCACACAAGTATTAAAGTTTCCGCTTAATACAATTCTAGCATGGAATATAAACATTATCATGAACAAGAATTATAATAATAACATCTTTATTATTGCCTCTAGGGCATAATTCCAACACCGACCTCCATGCTCGACGGGATCTCTCCGGCGCGCTTCTCCGACGCGGGGTGCTTCTCCGACCGCGGCGTGCTTCTCCGGCGCGGCCTGCTTCTCCGGCTCGACGGGATCTGGGAGAGAGCCGGCGAAAGCGGGCTTGGCGATGGGGGCGGCGATGCGTGAGAAAAGAGGAGGAGGGGGAAATGCTTGGTGGGCTAGGGTGCGGGGTGAGAGGACACCGCGGTGGGTCGCGCGGTGGGACGCGCGGGGTACTCGTTTTCGGCTCAGTTCGGCCGAGCTCACATGAGAACTTCAATTTGGGCTTCGCACCTCGACAGGCTGAGATGCCATTTTCGGTCCAGGTGGGCAGTGCCCAAATGCATAAACCGGGCTAACAAACACGTAAAATTCAACTGAGGTGGGAATATCTGAGTTGGGCAGGCCTACCAAACACGCCCTAAGGTGTCCGATCCAGCCGATCTCCTTAGAAAAAATGTACATGAAGGTGTCTGATCTGGATGATCTCCTTAGAGCAAATGTGCAAGAATACATCATGGACTAACAATCTTTAGCATAGTTTAAAGAAAATACACTGAAATGGGCGACTGGGTTGACATGAACCATGAACCATCAGTATTCAGTACAGCCGTTTGCTACCTAGGAAGGGATAGAATAGCTGAAAGTTATCTGTGATGAACATTTGTAGTACACCAAGTTCCAGCCAAACCTCTCCAACTACCAGAGTTCAGTTCCCAAAATTAGATTACCAGGAAACAAAATGTAATTCGCTTTAGCCTTGTGTACAAAATATGCTACCTCGTACCAACGATAGACAAGTGTTAGCATTGCAGTCTACCCCAAATTGTAATACAGATCAAGGCATCAGCTACATTTCAGATACTTGCCCAATAATGTACGTACAATGTTAGCAAATCTAGAGACAGAAAGGACAAACACAGCAGTAGTTTCAACTCAAGGCACACAATAACCCACAATGCATTACAATGAACTTGAAGACGGGTAACAGTTTCAGTTTGTGAAGTCTCTACAGCTGAGGAGGGCAATATTATCAACCAAAAGATTAAAGAAATAATGAGACAATACTGTATACAGTATTATACAGTATGATCTACCCTTCTTTCTGACTTGGATTCTCACAAACCGCGTGAAATGGACAAGGAAATGCCAATATTATCATATGATGATGATGCCCTTGTTAAATATATCTTTTCCATCCATGATGCTCTTCACATTGTACAAATTACAACAACGCCTGCAAATAATCATGCATTAGATTTGCTAGCAATAATACATGTGCAACTGCTGAATATGCCTTACTGGCAATCCAAGTAGCATGCTTTGATCAATATGTTAACATGTCACTGATATCTAGCTCTAACCAATAGCAATAATTAACAACATTGATTGGTAATATAGACATAATGTGCCTGGTAAACTAATCCTGGTGCAGTTTCTGAAGCCTGTGCAGGCTAGGTGCTCAGCACCCCCATTTTATTCAAACTGAAAAAAAAATGGTATAATAGATCATGCTAGTTACTTGATTACTCTGCACCTGCACATGAAAGTCAGACATGCATAAGATAATGCGCCAAGTATTGTTGCAAACTTGCAACAGCTATCTAACATAACAGCAAATTGATTGGGTGTATGCTCAACAGAGAAATTGGCAAATAGTTTTGGCCAGCAATATCACGCATTCCTAGAATGAGGCTGAATTCTAGATTGCAAGGTTCCAAATCAAAGACATTTGGAATGTCAGAGTTCATACAACGGACTAATGCACCATGGAAACAAGAAAACCCTGATGAGTTGAAATTTCAATCAAACCAAAGATACCATGTTCGCCAGGCATCCTAGTGATCCAAAGCTGATCTACATGAAAATTAAAAAAATTCTGAACAGTTTGAAAATTTTAATAGAAAAGAAATTACTACTTGGTTGTGCCACTGGCAAACTGCCTTTCACTGGAAAACGTTTTCCCCACACTTAATGTACAACTACTTGGGTATGCCACTGGTAAACCCCTTCTCTCATATAATTGTTTCCACACACAAAAGTCCTAGTAATATCGTTACTGGGTTCATTACTGACGCCTTTTGTCAGCTGACCGGCATCATTGCACATTTTAGCTCTGGGGAAGCCAAAATTGACTTTACACATCATAATGGCAGAATGTGTAATTGGTATCTTCTTGATATTAATATATTCCCTTTATCGAACAAATAAGGCTGGACAGAATTGCTGCTCATGTTAAAGTGCAAGTGGCTGCAGTCAACAGATAAAAGAAGCACTGAAACAAGTCTAGACTGGTCTGAAAATTTTGGAAAGCAACTTATTCTTACATTTGGAAAAGATAGATCTGATTCCAGTTACCCTTTCCTCTAGACTATACATCCAAGCCCTGCCAGTTTGTCCCCTATCTCTGAATAAACTGTAGTTCTGACTGCCATCGGAAAGAGAAGGAAAAAGGAGCAGGACTCACAGAAATTTGCTTTGAGGGAGCAACATGGTATTTTTAGTGCTAAGACTTAAGGGTGCTATTTTGCTACTGAAAGATTGCATGCTTGACTGTACCATTTTTTTTTTTGAAGGAACTTGAGGGAATCAACTAATTACTTAGAGATTTGATTTATTTGTTTTTTGGCCCAGAATCGTGATTAGCTAACAAATACTACGACTGTGGGTTTGGTAGAGTTGTCATAACATTTACGATTTTCAGCGAGCAATTGTCAGATCACCTTTTCCTGGGGATAAGGAACCAAAGCTAAGTCCACAGTATAAATTTTCCACAGATATTTTCACTTAATTAGACCACCAAAAGTTTATTAAAGTAAAAACTGAACCATTGTGATTTGATATATAACACGACAAAATATATGTAAGGACTAAAGCTCACCAGTCTCAACTGAAGCATTTCACATTTCCAAATGTGGCAATTCCCTATAGAGTTGATCAACCCACTTTGACTAACATTACCTTGCTGCAAATTATGACTTTTGAGTAGTTGAACCCAAGACTAGCAATTTCCTATCAATTGCTTGAATTGAATAGTTTAGGACAGCACAAGTGTGCAACTAGATTATGTGGCCTACTCTTGTGGACATTACGTTACCAACATCTAAATCACTGACTTGTAGATGTAATGATGATGATCCTGAGATTCCCAAACAAACATTTCAGGCTCAAGAAGATGACCAACTAAAATTTTGACATTTTAGTAGGAGAACAAACCAAACAAACTTGTTTGTCCTATGATGTTCTTACGGCAAATGAGTAATTCTACATAGTTTGTTTGATTAGTACACTAGGATCCAACACTATGATCCTATCCATCTCCTAGTGCTGTAAGAATTCACCTTCAACACTAATCAAAGTAACAGCCCAAATCTGACATCGAGATCCAAAACTAATCAGGTAAAGGTAGGGAAAAACATACGCTAACCTTTTAGTCGGCCCCAGCGCCGCCGCTGCCGCCGAGCGGGTAGGACACAACCTCCTTGACGGTGGGCGCGACCTCGACGAGCGCGATGTCCATCCCGTACCCGGAGACGGGGAGCAGCTTGAGCTCACGGAGCACGCAGAAGGCCTCGGCCATACGGCCGCGGGGCACATCGACGGCGACGGCGCACCGGGGCACCCAGTTGTCTGGCCGGAACCCGTCGGGCACCTCGAGGCCCGCGTCCTTCCGCAGCAGCTCGCAGAGCTGCGCGTGGAGGCCTAGCAGTGCGGCCGAGGGCGTGGGCGACAGGAATAGGACCCCCGCGTCGAGGGACGACGGGGGCGACGCGAGCGAGGAGAGCGCGAGAGGGAGCGGGTCGATGCGGGAGGCGAGCGCGCGGAGGGCGGGCGCGAGGCGGAGCGGGTCCGGGAGCGCGGCGGCGGGGAGGCGGAGCAGCGGGAGGTGCGGGCGGGACGCGGTGTCGATGAGGCGGCTGCTGAGCTGCCGCCGCGCCAGCGCGTTCCACGCCTTGAGCACCTGGTTCTCCAGCGCGGGATCGAAGTAGAGCTCGACGGCGTAGTGCCCGGACTGGGCAGGCGGCGGCGGCGGCGGCGCGGCGGATGCGCGTGGGGTGCCCGGGGGAGTCGTGGCGACCGCCGCCGGGGTGGAGAAGACGGCTCCGCCGCCGCCTCCGCCGGCAGCGGAGGGCGCGGTGCCTTGCGCCATGGCGAGGGCGGCGAGCTCTGGAATCTGGATGCTGGATTCCGACAGGGAGGCGAGGGGGGCGGGGGAGTGGGAGAGGAGTTGGATTTTCCGCTGGAGCTGAGAAATTTGGGAGATCTCGTACGACTGCTACTGTGGTGTTGTGCACGCTTGGAATAGCTACAGTCTCAGAGGTTCCTGGACCCATGGGGTGAAGCGCTGACAACTGGGGCCGCTTGCTTGTGAGTTGTGACTTATTCCCGATTTGATGTTTATACGAATTTCTTTCCTTATTTAAACAACGCAACACTGGCCCTGAAAAGCACCTTCGAAAGTCTGCTCCGAAAAATCTTAAAATTGATGAAGTCGCACTAGACACTTCTAGTCAGTGGGTATATCTTCTCCCACTATTTTTTTTTGCCGAAAAGCCTAGCCTCTAATAATTCAAGGGAGATGCAAGCACCAAGGTTTCACCACAAAGAATAATATATCCGACTAGCTACACTTGCAAATTTTAATTTTTTATGGGGATTATAAAATTTAATCTAAATTTCTACATGAAGGAATGTATAATTTTATTTGTTTACATAAACATAAAAAAGGGCAGTGATGAGCATCTTCGGTGGTCCCCCCCCCCCCCACATTCCCTTGCCTCCCTTGCTAACATGGGTCCACTAATACATGGAAAAAATCCTCTCCACCTCCAACCTGGCATAGGATGTGTGACGACCTCAAATTTGATAACAAATTCGAAGTGCCCGTTATGTAATCCATCACAATCCCAGAATCATTGTTGTGATTTACATAACGTAGTGGATATCACAGTCATAGCTACTAATAGCAAATAAAGGGAATTACATAGGTGGTCGCACAGACCAAACCTTACATTATATCATCATGCAGCGGAATAACACTTTGGGTCCATATTGTCAAGCTTCAACCGCACAGGCAAAGCAGACAGTAGGAAACGAGCCTAATTCGCAAAGTCGTCAACGATTCCTTCCTTCTTGATTTCTCTCCTTCAAGTCTGGCCAAGTTAATAGCCAGGGACAGAGCCGTGAGTACATTGCATGCACTCGCAAACCATCTTATAAATAAAAGAATAGAGAATGCATAGTTCATATAGTGGTCTAAGCTCTAGGTTCATTTGCATAAAGCAGAATTTCCTTTCAAAGATCCTTTTATCTAGAATGGTAAGAAAACATTTAGCTCTTTATAAATCTCTAGATGGAATCCCCCAAATGTCAATTCTGTTGTTCACCAAGTCACCTTCATGGCCATCACAATTCATTGTCAAGTCACCTTTCTCAAGCATTTTCAAAGTAAAACTTGATAACGGCCAAGCAGCTCCAAACCAACCGTCCATGACCGCGGACGCGGCTATTCGAATAGTTTTACACTCTGCAGAGGTTGTACACTTTACCCACACCATCCGACTACTCATCGTGTGGGCAACTTCCCCGCATAACAACATATGCCACGACAAGCAGTCGACCATTAATGTTTCACCTGCCCGCCTTAGCATAAACACTACCGCCTAGAGATGTACCCCTCAACACCGGAGTCCAAGAAGCTGTCCAGAGTGTGCAAAGTTCCCAGCCGCTTGACCCACCGGAATGCCACTAACCGAGGTAGGGTCCTACACCCGGCAGTCCATTTTCAATGAGGGCTCTTCGGCTTGTACCCCAACCACCTAAAAAGGAGGACAAGGCGAACCTAGGCCGTAGCCATAGGGTGCCCTGGAAGAGGAGTCCCTGGTCGGACTTCCATTTACATTTTATAGGGTCTACACTAAGGAGAAACAAGTACTCCACTAAGCCCTGTCCCATACCAGGATAATGTGGTCGCACTGTATGATTGGTCCAGTGGTACTTCACTCATTTATCATTTTTGTCAAACCTTCATGTCACCTTCACCATGTCACCATTTTGTAAATAGTTTTCAAAGTCTCCCTTGGGAAGGTTGCCCATCTCCAAGGTTTTCATTTCAAAATCATCCTTGGGCAAGGTTGCCCCTTTCCAAGGTTTTCATTTCAAAATCTTCATGATCTCCATTGGGGTTCCCACCTAGTCATTTTCCATGAATGCCTTCAGCTCAAGCATAATCCTCATGAGGGCACAAGGATCTAGGTAGGTATATTGGATAGGCTTAGCTTGATGCTCTACTTAGCATCCACTAAGGAAAGGGTTTCTCAAAGGTAGGCTAAGTTTGATGCCCTTGATGTCATCCACAAAAAGGGTTGGATGCACTTGTCAAGAAAGACATCACTACTTATTTGCAACTTGGTAACAATCATTTTAGCATGTATTTTTATTTAAAAGCAAGTAAACATGCATTATAAAACTGGGTAATGGTATGATCAAAAGATGGCTTGCCTGGCTTGGCAATGTCATAGGCTTCTTCATCTTCATCTCGGGTTGGGTAGTCTCCATCACCATTGCTTGGTTGACTTCGGGATCCATTCTCCTTACTCTCGTTGTCGTCTAATCGTTGGAAAGCAAATAAGCATACAATCACCACACAATTCACAAACAACATCTATTTACTCAAATACACATACTTGGGTAAGGGAAGTGATCTAGGAAGTCTATGGAGAGTGGTTTCGATGATAATTGAGTTCCGATGGATGAGATGATTGAGTTGTTGTACCTAAGTAGGGTTTATTTATTTTGGATTATAAAAATATCTCCTGCAAGTTCTTATTGACCAAAGTTCATATACTACTAGTATATATTCAAGATTATGGTTCAACTAAAGAGGCTCCATAGGATTTGGAGTATGTTTCTTTTATTGAAGCCATTTCTAGTTTGCAAAGATTTAGTGATCAAGTTTGAATCTTACAAGTAGAGTTTATGGATCCTAGTTGAATGGGATCAAAGATCAATATTTAGAAATGTGGTTGATTCGAATTGGTTTCATATCATTTCCATATTTTGAGATAGGTGTGCAAGTTTGAGTTTCTAATTACTACTATGTAGTATTAATTCTCCAAATACCTTCTACCAGATCACATGGACTAAGATCAACCTACAGATAGATAATTGGAAAGGTGGTATAACAATATATAAGAGCTCCATCAAAATTCCAATTATAGGTTTGAGTTTAATAAAATCCTATATGGCAAATGCCTATTTAACCATATGGGTAAATAGCATTTGATTTAAAAGGTTCAAAAATGAGATCTAATGGTATAGACAGATGGGTATCACTAATTGTGAATTTTCAAAGTTGGATTTATATTTTTAGGAATTTTATTCGAATTGATATGAATTTTCTAAGGTGAAAAAGCTCCTGTTTTGTTATTTTTACTGCAACCAATCTGTAGATCTAATTGTGTTGAAACCACTTTTATTGGATAGCTTATGTTCTAAGGTTTCCAGAACATTTTTATTTGCTAGATTTGGATCGGTAGATCTCCGGGAAAACTAAATATACTAAAGCATCTGAAAACAATTTCGGAAATTCGCAAAATCGGAATAACCCTTTTTTTTATATCCGGGCCGAACACACAGACCACGCTGGGCCGGCCCGTTCGGCTGCAAGTGGCGGGTGACAGGGAAAAAAAAGAGGACCGGTCCGGCCTGCCAAGGGGCCCCACCGGTCAGAACTTAAACCGAACAGGTATCGGGCTTCTTCTTCCTCGTGCTACAGGAACGTAAACGAGAGCGAGCTACTGGGAGCAGGGCTGCGCACGGGGAGCTCACCGGCGGCGATGGGGAGCGGCGGCGAGGATGTCTAGGCGGCGGAGGAGCTTCTCCTCTTCCACCTTGTCCAGCCGGAAGCTCGAGGGAGCTGCTGGAACGCCGGGAACGGGAGGTGCTCTGCGGAGCGGCGTCGACGGGGGAGCTCGAACGAGAGAGAGAGGAAGCTGGAGATGTTGTCTAGGAGGTTCCTGGGGATGGTGGGGTTCTTTTCAGGGAAGAATGGCGGCCTTTTATAGTCGGGAGAGGGAGCACGGGGCGAGTGGATCTGGGGAGAGAGCGCGGCCGGTGTCGGCTAACGGAGGGACGCGGCGGTCGGTGCTTTCGGCGGAGGGCTGCAGGGTGCTGTGGGGTGCTGCTGGCGCACTCACGGGCTGCGGGGTGGTCTGGTTCAGAGGGGGCAAGTGAGGGGTCCGGGCGGTGGTTCTCCTCTGTTCTTCCATGTCTCACGGCTTGGGTCGGGGCTGGGGAGGCTGGGGCTCGACAGAGGGAGTGTCCACGGCATGGCTACAGGGCCTGGGCGAACGTGAACAGCGATGCTCACAGTAGAACCGATTTTCTAGATTTTTGCCCACCACGTGTTCGATCAAATGCCCGCAAGAAATTTAAATTCAAATTTTTGAAAACGGCCACCGTGGGTCTTCATCATATTGGACAAGGGTTCCAGGGATATTTTTGTTTCGAAGAAATAACAAGTTTTGCAAAAATTTATATTTCAAACTTGGGCATTGTCACTGTTTCAGATTCAAAGTTTGGCTGATGTTTGAGTTAGGTTCTGATTTGAATTTTGGTTTGAAACTTCTTGGTCAAGTTAGTATGCAGCCTGGTCAAGCTCAACTAACTGACCACACCCTTACTTGAGTTACAGATTTCTTAATATAAGTGTCCAAAGTAGGGTAGTGGTTAACTTTTTCTAGATCATCTTTTCTTCTCTTTTTCTTTATTTCTCTTGCTTCTGGTTCCTTTGATCTTTGTGGTTCTTCTCTAATGCTTCTATTGGTTAAGTTTGAATTAACTAATCATTGCACCATAAATTAAAACCCACATGAAATCATAAAAGACCTATATTAAAACTCTATGCATACATGAAATATGAAGTGCAGAAGGTTTAAATCTTGGTCCAAAGGTGTTAGTTTTCTTGTAGATGTCATGGAGTTGGGAAATGACCTCTTATTTGAATTCAAACTTTGGTAGAATATTAAATAGAGTTCCAAGTTGATTTTTGTTTCACACTTTATAGTATTTGATTCTTTTCTATTTGTTTGTGATTGCTTGACTTAATTTTGGTTTGGCAAATGACCCAAATGGGTTTAGCACGCAACCATGCACAAACTTTAATAGTTAGAAAACTCTTTCTATTTCACAAAAACATTTTACATGTATAATTATTTGTTTTAAAAACCCTTCCCATTCTCTTTTTATTTGAAGCATGGGAGCAAATGCTCAAATTCAGAAGTTTCGAAAAGGCAAGAAATTAATCTTATATGCACAATAAAAGTTTTTGTTGGCTCCAAAATTTGGGATTTTAATAAATCCATTTATTTCTATTTCCCAAAAATTTGGGTTGTTACAATCTTCCCCCCTTAAAAAGAATCTCGTCCCGAGATTCACAAGTTAAGATTGAGATAGATTGGGAGATGAGATTAACAGATAAGAGATGTAGGGTATATTGATTCCTATAAAGATTGGGTACACCCAAAATGTGATAAGGCCATACGGGCCAAAAACACATCTTCACCAATCACACAGCAATGTCAACACACAATCACACTTTCAAAAACAAAAATCTTCTCGGTTTAAACCATAGGATTTCATTAACAAGGGTCTTGCAGATTACACTTCTCGCTCTTGATTCTCAAAGAAATAAACAAGCTGACTAGTCCCAACTAAGGTGACTAAGGCTTCTTCTCGGCTTGGATCCTCCCACTTGATTCAACTTGTTCTTACTAACTTTATGGCTACGAGCAACTTCGGGGTATTCCATGGCTGATTCATGATGTTTGATCTTTTTCTTCTCTTCGGGTCTTAAGGTTGCCAAAGTTACTTCCCGGTGGTTTGTAAGGCTGCTTCCTTCCCCTGCGGGGGTCGAGGCTATAGAGTCCTTTGACACTATCTTCAATAATGATGCGGTTGTGAACTCTGCCCAGGTTGATGTCGATAGGGTTGCCTCCTGAAGATGAAAGATCATTTGCAGGATCTTCCGAGCAACTGGGTTTGACACTCTCTTTAGTTATGACCTGATCTTGAGCGACCGGAGGTTCTGGTGCAGCGTTCAACTTTGTTGGGCAGTCGTTGGAGTAGTGCCCCTGGGTTCCGCACTCATAGCAGGTGATGTTGGTCTTGTCACTAGCATTGGGAAAAGTATTCTTTGGTAGAGCTCTTCCAGATCGTAGGGTAAGGTCATAGCATAGGCTAGAGGGTGCCGGAGGCCTACTTTCTTGACGTCTTATCCTCCTTTCTCTCTTCTTTTTGTTACGAGCTTTCTGTTGTTTTCTAGGACTGTCATGCTCCTTGCTAGTCTTGACAACTTGAGCTGCTAGCTGAAAATGCTTTTGCTTGATCTTGGATATAGCTGTCACCAGGTGATTCATGGAGCAGTTTGCTGGAACATGAGTACTACTCTCACATAAGAAGCATGTGATGTTTCTTGAGGGGCATTCTCCAGTTGGATGCTTGATGTCGCAATTGGGACAGTTGCTCGTACATTGGCTAGATTGATGACCTTCTTCTCCACAACGGCTACAAGCCTTCATACGGAGGTGATCTAGGTTGGGAATACTTTTATTGGGACAGGGACGTTTTGCATGGAGTGCTTCTCCACAATCATAACATAAGGGTTGAGTGCACAAATCTCCTTGCTTCTTCTTTGGAATTAGGTTCAAGTGGGACCTCTTTTGGTATTCTCGAGCAATTCTATTGAGGTGAAACTCAAACTCCGAGTTAGCCTGACCTCCTTTCGTACATAACTGAAATGGTGGATTGGAGAGCATGGGGTGCATCAGAGGGGTCAAGTCCTGCAGTAGATGAGAGGGAACATCTTTCAAAAGGTTTCTTATGCGGGATGGGTATGGTTTAGAGTTTAGCTTGGGCCTGAAAGACCAAAACATTTTTGAGTAAACCCGTTGTTGGGGTGGATACTACCTGTTGCCGAATGGCATATGAGCAACCTATCATAAATCAATCATTCAAACAATCAAGGTACTAAGCGCACTTAGTAATCGTGAGGTAAGGGTAGCTCAATGAAATCAACTGAGCATTCCCTATAAATCCTATGGGTCAAAAGGTTGATGGGTCTTCATCATTTCTGATCACTCTATTTGCTCTTGAAGTCTTTGTCTCACAGGGTTGACTCTGGTTGGAAGATTTCGAGATCAGATGAAGAGTCTCTCTTTCGATGGTAGCGGTTGTAGTTGACATCCCAGGTTGAAGTCTTGAAAAATATTGAGTCCCTCATCTTTTCATCCAAAAGTCCTTCGGTCTTAGGTCGGTATATCATCCATAGTATATATTTGAAGTAGATGAGGAATAGAGTAAATCAAATCTTTGAAAAGACTTTGTAATCAAAGAGGTAAATAAATTCTTTGTCAAAATCTCTTGAGAGTATAAGTTGAGAGTGTAAGATATTTGAAGTGAATAAGATGAGAGTATAAGTTGGCTTTGGATACCAAAGCAAATAAATTTCTTTTGTAGAAATAAGGTTTTGTCAACATATCACTTTCTTAGCTAACGACCATGCTAACTAAGGTCTCCTAAGGTCATGATAGTCCTGATACCAAACTTGTGATATCAGAGATATCATTTTCTAACGACCATACTAACTAGGGTTTCCTAGAGTCAGCCTAGGCTCTGATACCAACTTGTGACGACCTCCAATTTGATAACAAATTCGAAGTGCCCGTTATGTAATCCATCACAATCCCAGAATCATTGTTGTGATTTACATAACGTAGTGGATATCACAGTCATAGCTACTAATAGCAAATAAAGGGAATTACATAGGTGGTCGCACAGACCAAACCTTACATTATATCATCATGCAGCGGAATAACACTTTGGGTCCATATTGTCAAGCTTCAACCGCACAGGCAAAGCAGACAGTAGGAAACGAGCCTAATTCGCAAAGTCGTCAACGATTCCTTCCTTCTTGATTTCTCTCCTTCAAGTCTGGCCAAGTTAATAGCCAGGGACAGAGCCGTGAGTACATTGCATGCACTCGCAAACCATCTTATAAATAAAAGAATAGAGAATGCATAGTTCATATAGTGGTCTAAGCTCTAGGTTCATTTGCATAAAGCAGAATTTCCTTTCAAAGATCCTTTTATCTAGAATGGTAAGAAAACATTTAGCTCTTTATAAATCTCTAGATGGAATCCCCCAAATGTCAATTCTGTTGTTCACCAAGTCACCTTCATGGCCATCACAATTCATTGTCAAGTCACCTTTCTCAAGCATTTTCAAAGTAAAACTTGATAACGGCCAAGCAGCTCCAAACCAACCGTCCATGACCGCGGACGCGGCTATTCGAATAGTTTTACACTCTGCAGAGGTTGTACACTTTACCCACACCATCCGACTACTCATCGTGTGGGCAACTTCCCCGCATAACAACATATGCCACGACAAGCAGTCGACCATTAATGTTTCACCTGCCCGCCTTAGCATAAACACTACCGCCTAGAGATGTACCCCTCAACACCGGAGTCCAAGAAGCTGTCCAGAGTGTGCAAAGTTCCCAGCCGCTTGACCCACCGGAATGCCACTAACCGAGGTAGGGTCCTACACCCGGCAGTCCATTTTCAATGAGGGCTCTTCGGCTTGTACCCCAACCACCTAAAAAGGAGGACAAGGCGAACCTAGGCCGTAGCCATAGGGTGCCCTGGAAGAGGAGTCCCTGGTCGGACTTCCATTTACATTTTATAGGGTCTACACTAAGGAGAAACAAGTACTCCACTAAGCCCTGTCCCATACCAGGATAATGTGGTCGCACTGTATGATTGGTCCAGTGGTACTTCACTCATTTATCATTTTTGTCAAACCTTCATGTCACCTTCACCATGTCACCATTTTGTAAATAGTTTTCAAAGTCTCCCTTGGGAAGGTTGCCCATCTCCAAGGTTTTCATTTCAAAATCATCCTTGGGCAAGGTTGCCCCTTTCCAAGGTTTTCATTTCAAAATCTTCATGATCTCCATTGGGGTTCCCACCTAGTCATTTTCCATGAATGCCTTCAGCTCAAGCATAATCCTCATGAGGGCACAAGGATCTAGGTAGGTATATTGGATAGGCTTAGCTTGATGCTCTACTTAGCATCCACTAAGGAAAGGGTTTCTCAAAGGTAGGCTAAGTTTGATGCCCTTGATGTCATCCACAAAAAGGGTTGGATGCACTTGTCAAGAAAGACATCACTACTTATTTGCAACTTGGTAACAATCATTTTAGCATGTATTTTTATTTAAAAGCAAGTAAACATGCATTATAAAACTGGGTAATGGTATGATCAAAAGATGGCTTGCCTGGCTTGGCAATGTCATAGGCTTCTTCATCTTCATCTCGGGTTGGGTAGTCTCCATCACCATTGCTTGGTTGACTTCGGGATCCATTCTCCTTACTCTCGTTGTCGTCTAATCGTTGGAAAGCAAATAAGCATACAATCACCACACAATTCACAAACAACATCTATTTACTCAAATACACATACTTGGGTAAGGGAAGTGATCTAGGAAGTCTATGGAGAGTGGTTTCGATGATAATTGAGTTCCGATGGATGAGATGATTGAGTTGTTGTACCTAAGTAGGGTTTATTTATTTTGGATTATAAAAATATCTCCTGCAAGTTCTTATTGACCAAAGTTCATATACTACTAGTATATATTCAAGATTATGGTTCAACTAAAGAGGCTCCATAGGATTTGGAGTATGTTTCTTTTATTGAAGCCATTTCTAGTTTGCAAAGATTTAGTGATCAAGTTTGAATCTTACAAGTAGAGTTTATGGATCCTAGTTGAATGGGATCAAAGATCAATATTTAGAAATGTGGTTGATTCGAATTGGTTTCATATCATTTCCATATTTTGAGATAGGTGTGCAAGTTTGAGTTTCTAATTACTACTATGTAGTATTAATTCTCCAAATACCTTCTACCAGATCACATGGACTAAGATCAACCTACAGATAGATAATTGGAAAGGTGGTATAACAATATATAAGAGCTCCATCAAAATTCCAATTATAGGTTTGAGTTTAATAAAATCCTATATGGCAAATGCCTATTTAACCATATGGGTAAATAGCATTTGATTTAAAAGGTTCAAAAATGAGATCTAATGGTATAGACAGATGGGTATCACTAATTGTGAATTTTCAAAGTTGGATTTATATTTTTAGGAATTTTATTCGAATTGATATGAATTTTCTAAGGTGAAAAAGCTCCTGTTTTGTTATTTTTACTGCAACCAATCTGTAGATCTAATTGTGTTGAAACCACTTTTATTGGATAGCTTATGTTCTAAGGTTTCCAGAACATTTTTATTTGCTAGATTTGGATCGGTAGATCTCCGGGAAAACTAAATATACTAAAGCATCTGAAAACAATTTCGGAAATTCGCAAAATCGGAATAACCCTTTTTTTATATCCGGGCCGAACACACAGACCACGCTGGGCCGGCCCGTTCGGCTGCAAGTGGCGGGTGACAGGGAAAAAAAAGAGGACCGGTCCGGCCTGCCAAGGGGCCCCACCGGTCAGAACTTAAACCGAACAGGTATCGGGCTTCTTCTTCCTCGTGCTACAGGAACGTAAACGAGAGCGAGCTACTGGGAGCAGGGCTGCGCACGGGGAGCTCACCGGCGGCGATGGGGAGCGGCGGCGAGGATGTCTAGGCGGCGGAGGAGCTTCTCCTCTTCCACCTTGTCCAGCCGGAAGCTCGAGGGAGCTGCTGGAACGCCGGGAACGGGAGGTGCTCTGCGGAGCGGCGTCGACGGGGGAGCTCGAACGAGAGAGAGAGGAAGCTGGAGATGTTGTCTAGGAGGTTCCTGGGGATGGTGGGGTTCTTTTCAGGGAAGAATGGCGGCCTTTTATAGTCGGGAGAGGGAGCACGGGGCGAGTGGATCTGGGGAGAGAGCGCGGCCGGTGTCGGCTAACGGAGGGACGCGGCGGTCGGTGCTTTCGGCGGAGGGCTGCAGGGTGCTGTGGGGTGCTGCTGGCGCACTCACGGGCTGCGGGGTGGTCTGGTTCAGAGGGGGCAAGTGAGGGGTCCGGGCGGTGGTTCTCCTCTGTTCTTCCATGTCTCACGGCTTGGGTCGGGGCTGGGGAGGCTGGGGCTCGACAGAGGGAGTGTCCACGGCATGGCTACAGGGCCTGGGCGAACGTGAACAGCGATGCTCACAGTAGAACCGATTTTCTAGATTTTTGCCCACCACGTGTTCGATCAAATGCCCGCAAGAAATTTAAATTCAAATTTTTGAAAACGGCCACCGTGGGTCTTCATCATATTGGACAAGGGTTCCAGGGATATTTTTGTTTCGAAGAAATAACAAGTTTTGCAAAAATTTATATTTCAAACTTGGGCATTGTCACTGTTTCAGATTCAAAGTTTGGCTGATGTTTGAGTTAGGTTCTGATTTGAATTTTGGTTTGAAACTTCTTGGTCAAGTTAGTATGCAGCCTGGTCAAGCTCAACTAACTGACCACACCCTTACTTGAGTTACAGATTTCTTAATATAAGTGTCCAAAGTAGGGTAGTGGTTAACTTTTTCTAGATCATCTTTTCTTCTCTTTTTCTTTATTTCTCTTGCTTCTGGTTCCTTTGATCTTTGTGGTTCTTCTCTAATGCTTCTATTGGTTAAGTTTGAATTAACTAATCATTGCACCATAAATTAAAACCCACATGAAATCATAAAAGACCTATATTAAAACTCTATGCATACATGAAATATGAAGTGCAGAAGGTTTAAATCTTGGTCCAAAGGTGTTAGTTTTCTTGTAGATGTCATGGAGTTGGGAAATGACCTCTTATTTGAATTCAAACTTTGGTAGAATATTAAATAGAGTTCCAAGTTGATTTTTGTTTCACACTTTATAGTATTTGATTCTTTTCTATTTGTTTGTGATTGCTTGACTTAATTTTGGTTTGGCAAATGACCCAAATGGGTTTAGCACGCAACCATGCACAAACTTTAATAGTTAGAAAACTCTTTCTATTTCACAAAAACATTTTACATGTATAATTATTTGTTTTAAAAACCCTTCCCATTCTCTTTTTATTTGAAGCATGGGAGCAAATGCTCAAATTCAGAAGTTTCGAAAAGGCAAGAAATTAATCTTATATGCACAATAAAAGTTTTTGTTGGCTCCAAAATTTGGGATTTTAATAAATCCATTTATTTCTATTTCCCAAAAATTTGGGTTGTTACAGGATGCCCGCCATGGAAAACGCACGCAACCTCGCCCCCTCCCTGACGGGATCTCCTGTCGTTCAAAACTCCGAAGGCCCGCAACACCATCGAGAAAAATGTTCGGGGAGCGAACTCGCCGACAACACCGCCACCCCTCCTTGCATCACCATCGCCCGCTCCATGCAGCAGGGTCGTATGCGGATCGCAGCAATGACATCCTACGTTGGTAGCACCGATGACCGCCGCTTGCAGCAGCACGCGTCTTCGTCGGTAGCTCCGGCAACCATGGACGGCAGCACCACCGCATGTCGCTCACAACACCACCGCTACCTCCTTGTAGCAACGCTCCAAGCTGATGGTAGAACTGTCGTCAGCTCGTTGCAACACCATTGTCTGTCGGTCGCATCACCGACTTCCTCGGTAGCTCCAGGGATCGCCACTTGCAGCACCGTCATCCCCAGGTCGCACCACCGACAACATCCGATGATAGTTCTGGTGACCACATCTTGCAGCATCGACGTCCTCTGTTGGTAACCAAGCTGCCCCCTCTAGTAGCACCGCTGGCTACCAGCTGTAGCATCTCCCGCTGCCAACAGTAGCATCTCTGCTTGCCATTGAAATCACCGCGGCCAGACGCTTGTAGCAGCATCTCACCTACTACATCGCAACAACGACGACCACCACTCGAAGCATCAATGCCCCCACCACCTGTAGCCTTCGAATCCTCGGCTCGCAGCGGCGCTCCAGCTCTTCGCAGCACCGGTGCACCACCGCCCCCATGGCTGGCAGCTGTGCTGGTCAGCAACAGCAGCAACTGTTGGATAATTAGGCACAATTTCCATTATTAATTCCAGAATATTAAACATGACAATAGCAGCTACTACCACATGTAACTCGAACATACTAGATGTACTAAACAACAAGATGAACGGAAACAGGCAGTAGCTAAACATGTACTCGCAGAACATGATGAACAGACGAACAGCAGTAGACCGCACGTACCGTTCGCTTGCAGATGTAGTCGTAGCAGTAACGTTGTTGATGACAACGTTGGAGAAGACCGGTCGAAGCAGACAGCGATGAAGACGGCGGTAGGCAGCACCGCCCGACTTGGATGGAAGACGACCCGTGATGAAGAGCTTGAGCAGTCGCGCAGAGCGCTTCCCAAAAACCTAATTCGCCCTCTCCCGTACAGGATCGCAAAGACGAGTGGTTCCGGAGACCTGCTCTCCCGTTCGCCGGTGCACGCCGGCGCTCGGGATGGAGTAGACTACGGAGGCGGCGCAAGCAGCGAGAGGTGGCAAAACCTAGATCGGTTTGAGGTTGTTTTCGGCGTGTAGCCGGGCAAGGATTTATATAGGCGCGGGCGCACAGCGGAGAAACCCTAGGCAATGTGGGCCACGCCCACGTCGCACGTCCGAGTCGGTTTGCAGTAGCCCACGATCCGGGAGCGACCCGAACTGGCTAGCTGTGACGCGTCCGCCAAGGACTCGGTCAAACGCTCGGTTTTCCTGTGCAGCAAAAAGATAAGCTCGGCTCCGAGGCTCAATTCCGCAAACCGCGGCGCGCGCGCGCGCGTCGTGACGTGTCGAGTCGAGTCGAGTCGAGTCGAGCGAGCGAGGAGGAGGAGGAGGAGCGCGCGTGTGGCACTTCTCTTCTCACTCACTTACCAAGTGGTGCAACACCCCACCTTATATGTTGGTCTACATCTCTCCCAACTTCCCATGTGGGACTAAACTTAGCTCCCACCCCTTGCCTTTGTGCAGCCAAAAACTTGGGCTGCATTCCAAATGGGCTTACACACATGGGCTTTGAGATTTCTAGGAATTTCTGAAATCTACTATGGGCTCATATGAAATGGCCCAATATTTCAACAGCAACACCTCCCCACCATAGTAGATCTTCCATCGTTGGTGTCGATGACGAGGTTGCCCCTTCTCTAGTTTGAGAGCGCGGCAGAAAAAGAGGAGGTGGTGGGCTCTCGCTCAGAGTTTTGGCCGGTGGCCGAGGAGGGCGGCAGCAGCGGAGCAATCGAGTACCTATGTGTGAGAGAGAAACGGAGAAAAGAAAGATACATAGGGGAACGACTGGTAAGTGATAAGGTGGCCCCTCATCCATCGCTCTCTCTCTCACCGGGAGGGACGCGTGTAGGAGGACGCGAAGGGGCGACATGGGTTCAAAATGAATCGTACGTCGCACGACTCGGAGGATGCGAGCGCGCTATCCTCTGGCTGATATGTACTCCCTCCGATTAGAAATAATTGGCGGTGACTGAGTACAAACTTTATATTAAGTTAGTATAAAATTATCAATATTTATTTCTAATAGGAGGGATATCATTTTCCATTCAAATTTGCAATATGCCGATACCCCGCAAAGCCGCAAGATGTCTAACTTGCCACACCTATGTTCCACATATATATAAAAAAAGACACTAGGGAGCCCTCTCATGAAGAAGCTCCTCTAGGTGGGCATTCCTGGTGATTTCCTCCTCCACCTCCAAGGTCAGCACTTCGACCCTCTCCTCGAGCTGACGCACGTATGCCATTAGCATCTCCTCCCTTGCCGTCGTCTCGCGGCAGCAGTTACCGTCGAGGTGATAGCAGCCACCTTCAAGTTCCTGCGTCAGCATCCTTTTCTGCACCTCGAGGCTCCCGAAGATAGTCATCAGATGTGGGACCACCACCCCTTTGACGCCAAAATCCTCCTCGTTTCCTGGATCGCCTTGCCGTATCCCCTCCTTGTCTTCACCGCCATCTGCGGCGCCGCCTTCGCAAGGCTGGTCGAGCACGTAGTATTCTTCGTCGAATGGAAGGAACCGCGGTAGTGCTCTCATCTCGGTAAGAGGGAGCTCCTCAAAGCTCTCCGAATCTTCCCTTGATGCGTTGAAGTTCCAGCCGCTCATGCGGCGGTTCTTGACGATGCTGGCCTGGCCCTCGCACGGGGACACGCAGCGCGCGCCGCCCGCGGTACAGCCGCAGAAGCTGGTGACGTCCTGGCACCGCTCCTCGATGCTCGGCACGCCGCTGAGTACGTTGCGGACGAGGTAGTCCTTGGAGCGGCAGCCTTTGAAGAAGGGGTGCCGGAGAAGCTTCTCGGCGGACGGCCGCTTGGCCGGCTCCTGGCAGAGGCAGGACGACACCATGTCCTTGAACGCCCTGGAGAACTTCTTCTTCTTGGAGTTCTCCGCGTCCTCCAGCCGGACGCGGCTCGTGACCCTCAGCAGCATCGACTTGGAAGGCGGCAGGTGAGAGAGCGGCGGCCGGCCGTGGGCGAGCTCGAGGGCCGTGATGCCGAACGACCAGATGTCGGCCTTGATGCCGTAGCCGACGTGCGAGTGGATGACCTCCGGCGCCATCCAGTACGGCGTGCCCGCCATCTCGCTGAAGTAGGAAGACGAGCCGAGCACGACCTGCGGGGCGTGGATCAAGGGCCCTGACAGCGCGGCCGGCGGGTTCTCGTAGATGGACGCGGAGACGCCGAAGTCGGCGAGCTTGACGGAGCCGTCGGAGTCGACCAGGACGTTCCCGGCCTTGATGTCGCGGTGGATCCGGCCCTGCCCGTGGAGGTACCACAGCGCGCGGAGGGTCTCCCTGAGCACCACCGCGATGCACGGCTCCGGGAGGCCGTCGGGGAAGCCGTGGGCCAGGATGGAGTGCAGCGAGCCGGCGGCCATGAAGGGCATGACCACCCATAGATGGCTGCCGACCGTGAAGGAGCAGTGCGCGCGGAGGACGTTGGCGTGCGAGAGGAGCGCCATGGCCTTGGCCTCCCGCCACACATCCTCGAGGTTGGCGCGGGAGCGCTCCAGGTCGATGGCCTTGATGGCCACCGGCGCCGAGCCGAGCGGCAGGCACGCGGCCTTGTACACCACGGCGCTCACGCCGCTGCCGATCTTGCAGAGCAGGCGGTAGGCGTCTGGGTTGAGTGGGTACTTGGATTGGCCGCCAGCCCCCGCGTCATCTGCCATTTCTATGCGAGTTCAGATCAGAGCTCACAGACTGAATGTAGTAGCGCAATCCTGTAGTAGCACGTACCGTGTCTCGTATACATCAAACAGTAGAGATGTCCGCGGTGGAAGACTACTGTTCGTGAGAATTAAAGCGGCCAGATTGGGGCGTGAACAAGAGATGTCCGTGATCGCTTGTGGTCAGAAGGAAGATTGAGGTGAGAACGAAGCCGTGATCCACTCGTTAGCACTGCATGTGAAGTAGGAAAAGATGATCTCAAAGATGAAAGGAGAGTGCTCACAGGACCTTTTTTTTTTTAATTGGTGCTCACAGGACCTTTGGTGTGGTGCTGTCGTCAATAGATGGGTCGCGAGAAAGAGACGACTTTCTCGTGAACACTCTCGTTTTACATGTTATTTTTCTGTTTGAACTTTGAAGGCAAATATGCACGAAGGTCGATAGTTCGTTGCAAAAGAACTGAACATTACGTATGCCCTCAAGATACTCCGTCTTATCCAAAGATAAAGCCCCCGAGGTCGTGCCCTCCCGCGTGTCCGCTGTTCAGCCGTTCCTTGTTCCCGGATGCCCATCTTCGTTCCCGTCAGTCTCGATACTTTGGTCACGGTGAGACGGCGGTGATGATTCCAAGATCGTGGTGGCGCGAGCTGGTGGGCGGCGAGTTTGGTGGAGTGCGATGGAGCCTCGAGGGAGTGGTTTTTTTTGGGGGTCAAGAGAAATCCTTGTCGGAAGGCCGGCATCGATGCGGTGACGCTCATGGGCGCCGCCATTCCTTCTTGAAGGGCATCGGGTGTACCCATTTTTCCATGCCTCTCCGCGTACCGGGGGAAACCCTAGGACTAGTCTGGGCAGCAGCGTCGACATCGTCGCATCCCTTCTTGAAGGTGCTAGCTTGGTATGCGGAGCTACAAAGTGCTAAGAGCGTGGTGGGAATTCTCCGAAGGGCGCAGCGATTGCGGATTATCATCGTTTTCGCCGATCCGACGTTGTGGACATTACTTTCTTTTCTTTTTTTCTTTTTTGTTTCTCTGACTTTCCTTTTTTTTCTTTTGGGATAGATTATGCTGTGGCCCAGCTAGCTCGTTGTATCGTGTGGTTGCTATATTAATATAGGAGGGCGAAAGCCTGTTTCGTGAAACTTTCTTCAATCTGACGAGGGTATGACCCCTCGGTCCTCGATATTTGCCTACCCGGTTCCTGCCAAGGAAGAAGCCCGCTCGAAGGATACCCGAAGCCCGCAAGGCCCAGCACTTCGACTTGGAGTAGAAGGCAAGAAATACTTGTAAACCCTAACTGGCTGCATATATAAAGCCACCAAGGGCGCCCCCTAGACAATGGAACTCGCATAGGCTACAATACAATCTCGCATAGATGTCTGATCTCGCATAGATCCCACGCATAGGCTAGCCATGCCATCTCCTTCCACCTTCGCCAGATTACATCTGCGCACCATTGTAACAGCTCCACATATACCAGCAATACAGGATCAGACAAACAGGATGTAGGTCTTTACCCTCCGGGGGGCCGAACCTGGGTAAAACTTCGTGTGCCCTTCGTCGTTTATCGACCGCCGTCGAGTTCGCCGGATCCCACTCTCTCCTCTCATGAATCGAAAGCCCTCAAGCATGGACATTGCCGAGTTAGAACCTCGTCAATTGGCGCCGACCGTGGGGACGACGGGATCTGGATCTACGGGCTCGCCGGCTCCTTCACCATCATCGCCAGCAAGATCGCATCAGCGTCAAGCAAATTTTCTTCATCAACAAACAACAGCCAGATTGCATCTGAGGGTCTCATCTCCATCGGACGCAGCGCCGCCGACGACGTTGCGACCTACATCATCACCGGTCACCGCGATGCAGCACGGAGGATTCGATCGTGACCACTATGGATTACCGAGACGGGAGATTAAAAAAAAGAAATCGGATCAGATCGGCTAGCTGCTTACGCCAACCGCGATCGATGCAACTTGGAGGATTCACCATGACCAGCTGCTGGAAGTCGCCTCGATCTGGATCAGTTCATACGCACGCAAGGCAGCACTCTCGTTACCTGATTCGAATCAGCCAGGACAGATCCTGCTGAAATCCGTATATATGATCAGTGCATGAAGTTCTCACGCATAAACACAGATCGGATCGGCGAGTAGCCTTCGTGTAGAAGCTAGACTCTACGACGGGCCAAGCCACGACCGGAGAGAGCCCCGCAGGATTCCCAAAATCTGATCGATAAGTATCCAGAGCTAGCCACGTTCTATTTGCTCTTGCACCGATCGGTGATGCTAGTCCTCAATATTCTAATATGTTTTCTGTCTAATCTTACCTCTCGCTCATTGAATCTAAGCCATGCGTGACTGTTGTTTATTTGCGTTGTTCGGGAAAATATTGATCCAAGAATTTTAGATCAGGTCTACTTGAATTGGATCAAGCATCGATCTACCGATCGTGCACGGCGGAAGGCGAGACGGAGAGCTCGGCTGCTGCACCGCATGTCTTCGTCGAGATCACAACCAGCCGAATAGCATCGACTGTCTCCGATGGCCAGCAGATCAGCACATGCGTCTTGGATCAATGAGAGACGACCCGGCAATCTGTCTGGCTACATGCTGAAAAACTTATTTGACATCATCGTCGCCAACGATAAGGTCTTACTCTGGCCCGCGCATCTACAGCACCGATCACGGGAGGACGAATTCCGCATGCTCGAATCCGCGCGACGGCTACAAACTAGTTGAAACCAGAAAGCAATCAGCTAGCTGTTGTACATGCCCAGCCGGCGAGTCCTAAACAAAAGAAAAAGAAGCCACCACGTGACCTTGTCTTTAGCCTATCGGGTTCCCCTATTCAATCTCTTTGATGCATCTATTTACTCTCTCTTTGTTTTGTTGATTACTAAATCATTCTATTTAATCTAATCTTTGAGATGATGTTCTAATACGCATGTATTCATGGAGACAAGCTGGAGGTGGCAAGCTGGAGGTGGCATCAATGTTGGTTGATGCCCTGCAAACCGGTGATTCGGCTCATCAGTCTCTGACTATACAAGTCGACTACGTACATCGTATAAAAGATCTTGCGCCTATACGCAACTAATATCAGGTGATATCCATTTTTTTATTCATCACAGACTTAACTTTACGAGAAAATTTCTCGGGCCTGCGGTCTGCTCCACATTATGTGCAGATTAATTTACTACACGGTGCCGTATCGACTCCGTCCGAAGTGACCCGCTGGTCGATTCATGTCTGTGCCATATACGCCACTGGGACTCAGCCGCATCGACGTCGCAACTCCGCCGCGTCAAGTCCGCCGC
Organism: Dactylis glomerata; assembly: GCA_007115705.1. Taxonomy (NCBI): domain Eukaryota; kingdom Viridiplantae; phylum Streptophyta; class Magnoliopsida; order Poales; family Poaceae; genus Dactylis; species Dactylis glomerata. Next base: position 926,013 of record QXEO01000120.1, on the reverse strand, counting down.
TGCTACCTCATCGACTGCGGTCCAAGTGACCTCGCCATCGTCGCGCTCGGGGCTCGACACCAGGACTCCATTGCGCACTCGCCTCGCTCGGGGGTCGACATCACTTCGCCTCTGTGTGCGGGGGCTCACGCTCAAGATCTTCGACTCCGTCATCATGACCTTCGAATCAAGTATCAAGATCTTCGAATCCGCCGACGTGGTCTTCAACGCCGCCGCCGACATGATCTTCAAGTTCACCATCATGACCTTCGACTCCATCGACATGGTCTTCGTCTACGTCGCCAAGAAATTCGACCTCTGCATCGACAAGAAATTCGACCTCTTCATCGTGAAGAAATTCAAGTCTGCATCATGAAGAAATTCGAGTCTGCATCATGAAGAAGTTCGACCTCTGCATCGACAAGAAATTCGACCTCTTCATCGTGAAGAAATTCGAGTCTGCATCATGAAGAAATTCGAGTCTGCATCATGAAGAAATTCGACCCTGCATCGTGAAGAAATTTGACCCTGCATCATAAAGAAATCCGACCATCGTGTCATCAGGAAATTCGACCCCTGCGTTATAAGGAAATTCGACCCCTCCATCGCCAAGATCTTCGACCCCGCCATCGCCACGATCTTCGACCCTGCCGTCACCGTGATCTTCGACCCCGCCATCGCCGTGATCCTCGACCCCGCCATCGCCATGATCTTCGACCCTTCATCGCCATGATCTTCGACCTCGCCGTCGCCGTGATTTTCGACCCCGTCATCGCCACGATTTTCGACCCCACCGTCGCCGTGATCTTCGATCTTGCAGTCAACAACCAATTCGACCTCCACGTCAAGATTCTCCGACCCCTGCGGAGCCGAAGACTTCACCCGACACACTTCGACCCCTGCGGAGCCAAAGACTTCACCCGACACACTTCGACCCCTCGGAGCCGACACTTCGACGTTTTTTCTGACAGGGGTCACCCCGGGAGAAAATACCAAAGCTAAGTCTTCCTCAACTATGAGTCGACTACTTTCATTACTTTCTGTATGCTTTCGACACTTTCAGCAACCGATACTCGGGGGCTTTGCCTTAACATTATACATGTGTTTATTTCACATTATACATATGTCTATTTGCCTAATGACCGTCGAGTGCGAGGTATCTACCTCCTCGACTGCAGGGATCAAATTCATCGCAAACACGTTCAAACACGGTGTCGAAGATAAGTCCACAGTTAGCAACACTATTGGCCCGGCAACACAGCTATACGTGCTCTGCTGAGATAATTCCGGACATACGGACGCAAGTCCACAGTTAGCAACACTGTTGGCCCGGCAACACAGCTATACGTGCTCTGCTGAGATAATTTCGGACATACGGACGCAAGTCCACAGTTAGCAACACTGTTGGCCCGGCAACACAGCTATACGTCAATACGTGCTCTGCTGATATAATTCCGGACATACGGACGCAAGTCCACAGTTATCAACACTGTTGGCCCGGCAACACAGCTATACGTGCTCTGCTGAGATAATTCCGGACATATGGACGCTTCAAGTATCCTGACGGACGCGTCAGGTACCATGCCTTTACCCGTTGCACTTCGGGGTCTCGCTGTTTCCACTCAATCATTCACTCGGCGTTGGCAACATGCTCGGGGGCTCCGCCTCGACGTTGGCAACACGCTCGGGGGCTGCGCCTCGCATTGGCATCTATTCGCCCGGCGTTGGCAACACGCTCGGGGGCTGCGCCTCGCGTTGACATCTATTCGCCCGGCGTTGACAATACGCTAGGGGGCTTTGCCTCGCATTGGCATCTATTCGCCCGGCGTTAGCAACACGCTCGGGGGCTACACTTTACGCTGTTAACCTTAACAGCCTTCTACATCATCAACTACACTCCGTCTGCTACGTCGACTTCAGTTCGACATATTTCGGCTCGAGTACGACATCGCCTACAGCAAGCATTCGACGACGACACGGCCTGCGGGCTCCCCATCCGACCACGACATGCAAGAGCTCCATTTGGTGCCCTCACGTGCGGCATACAAGACTACGACGTCAAGGAGAATCTCGGATTAGAGTCCCTGCCATAGTCTTCGACTATCCCAGGCACTCGGGGGCTACTGACGAGGGTATGACCCCTCGGTCCTCGATATTTGCCTACCCGGTTCCTGCCAAGGAAGAAGCCCGCTCGAAGGATACCCGAAGCCCGCAAGGCCCAGCACTTCGACTTGGAGTAGAAGGCAAGAAATACTTGTAAACCCTAACTGGCTGCATATATAAAGCCACCAAGGGCGCCCCCTAGACAATGGAACTCGCATAGGCTACAATACAATCTCGCATAGATGCCTGATCTCGCATAGATCCCACGCATAGGCTAGCCACGCCATCTCCATCCACCTTCGCCAGATTGCATCTGCGCACCATTGTAACAGCTCCACATATACCAGCAATACAAGATCAGACAAGCAGGATGTAGGTCTTTACCCTCCGGGGGGCCGAACCTGGGTAAAACTTCGTGTGCCCCTCATCGTTTATCGACCGCCGTCGAGTTCGCCGGATCCCACTCTCTCCTCTCATGAATCGAAAGCCCTCAAGCATGGGCATTGCCGAGTTAGAACCTCGTCACCGAGATTTGTAACATAGTTCAGTGGATCAACACATATATTTACGGGTCATGGCTACGTGTGCTCTTCTCCATTGATACTGCAACATCAGCCGCCTTGGGCACTAGTGCAAGCCGTTGGACTCCCTTGCGCTCCTGCGGCTATCAAGTCGTTATGAGATACAAGTGTGGCACCTCCACATTATATAAGGGGCATATGCTACTAGAGTTCGACTAGAAAACTACTTGTAACATATCCACACCTATTTTCAAAGCTCAAACATAACCCAACTCGTATATAGTATTCGACACAAACACAATAAACTTTATATTGGTGAATATTCTCTGCCACCTTGAGTTCATCAAAGCATCAAACTTCCATGCACTCTAGACTCAGTTGTTCTCCATTAGCTTGAGCTCTAGTGCTACTCTTAGCCTCCATGTTACTTCACCTGCAATTATAGGCTCTTCTTTTCGTTCAACACTATCACACAGTGATACGTCTCCAATGTATCTATAATTTTTGATGCTCCATGCTTGTTTTTACACCATTTGCCTATTGTTTCGTTACACTTAGTGGCACTTTTATGCATTTTCCGGAACTAACCTATTAACGAGTTGCCACAGTGCCAGTTTCCTGTTTTCTGCTGTTTTTGTGTTTCAGAAGTGATACACAGGAAATATTCTCGGAATTGGACGAAACAAGTTCCTGAAGTCTTATTTTACCCGGAAGCTTCCAGAGATCCGAAGAGAAGTAGGAGGGGGGCCACCAGGGCCCCACACACAGGGGCGGCGCGGCCAGGCCCCTGGCCGCGCGGGCTCCGTGTGAGGGCGCCTGGCCCCTCCTCTGACATCGACCCTTCGCCTATAAAGACCCCCCGACGAAAAAAACCTAAGTACCCGATCAGATTTCCAGAACACATCGCGATCCGCCGCCGCCATCGACCCGAAGATCGGGAGGATCCAGAAGCTCTTCCCGGCACCCTGCCGGAGAGGGGAATCGCCACCGGAGGTCTTCTTCATCGCCATGCTTGCCTCCGGAGCGATGAGTGAGTAGTCTACCTTGGACTATGGGTCCATAGCAGTAGCTAGATGGTTGTCTTCTCCACCATGTGCTTCATGTTTAGATCTCATGAGCTGCCCTACATGATTGAGATCACCGTTATGTAATTCTACATGTTTGGTTTGTTGGGATCCGATGAATATTGGTGTTTATGATTAAGTTGCTGTACTGAATTATATCTTTTGTTATCTCTATGTTGTTTATGATCTTGCATGCTCTCCGTTGTTAGTAGCTATCTTGGCCGAGTAGTTGCTAGTGACTCCAAGAGGGGGTATTTATGCTCGATAGTGGGTTCATGCCTCTATTTCACCTGGGGGAGTGACAGAAACCTCTAAGGTGGTAGATGTGCTGTTGCTACTAGGGAGAAAACAACATTCATATGCTCAAGGGCATATGCTTTGTTTACATTACACACTTTGCTTAATGCAATTATCTGTTGTTCGCAACTTAATACTACTGGGGTGTTCGGATTGATATCCCCGGGAGTGGATTATTAGTCATAGATGCAGTTGGATGGCGGTCTATGTATTTTGTTGTAATACCCAGAGTAAATCTCATAGTGATCTTCTTGACATATCACGTTTATCTTTATTCTATTAATTGCCCAACTGTAATTTGTTTACCCAGCATGTGTTATTTTATCTATGGAGAGACACCACTAGTGAACTGTGGACCCCGGTCCTATTTCCATCATATTGCTATCACCTGTTTACTTTACTCGCACTGTTTACTTTACTCGCATACTATATTGTTTTCCACTCGATACACTCATAACCTTTGTTTCAAGCAAACCGGTGAGATTGACAACCTCATCGTAAGTTGGGAACAAAGTATTTGTTTGTGTGTGTGCAGGTTCCGCGTTGCTACTGGCCGAAGACGAGTCAACAAGTATCGTTAAACGGCGCCCTTGTTGGAGTGTTATTAAGCCAGTCTGCATCACCTTCAGTCGTCACCGTCTCTCCTCTTCAAGATCGACATTAAACCTTGGTTTCTTAACTGAGGGAAGACTAGCCGCTATACTCATCATACCTTCCTCTTGGGGTTCCCAACGGGCTGGTTATTCACCACGCACAAGGACAGTCTGCTTCCACATCAACTGGTCGCCATCAGCTAATTTTCTGGCGCCATCAACAAGTAGCAGCTAATTTTCTGGCGCCGTTGCCGGGGACTAAAGAAGAATACTTCCAAAGATTGAAGAAAACCTCCCGCGTCAACTTAGCGCCAGCAGCCAATTTTCTGGCGCCGTTGCCGGGGAGGAAGAGAAGACTTCTGCAAGGGGAGTTTTTCGCACACACATCCTTTACTTTGTTATTGATTTGCTTTACTTTATTTATTTTACTTGCATTGCTTTATATCAAAAACCCAAAAAAAAATAGAATCCTTGGTAGTTGTTTTTACTTGTTTACTTTCGTTTTGCTGAAATGGCCAATCCTGAAAACACCAAGTTGTGTGACTTTACTAGCACAAACAATAGTGATTTTATCTGCACTCCTATTGCACCACCTGCTACTGCTGCAAACTTTTATGAGATTAAGCCTGCTTTATTGAACCTTGTTATGAAAGAGCAATTTTCTGGTGCTAGTACTGAAGATGCTGCAGCTCATCTCAACAATTTTGTTGAGCTATGTGAGATGCAGAAATATAAGGATGTGGATAGTGATATTATTAAGCTCAAGTTGTTTCCTTTTTCTTTGAGAGGAAAAGCTAAAGATTGGTTGCTGTCTTTGACTAAGAATAGTATTGATTCATGGGCTAAGTGTAAGGATGCTTTTATTGGTAGATACTATCCTCCTGCTAAGATTATATCTCTGCGTAGCAATATTATGAAGTTTACTCAGTTTGATAATGAACATGTTGCTCAAGCTTGGGAAAGAATGAAATCTATGATAAAGAATTGCCCTACTCATGGACTGACTACTTGGATGATTATCCAAACTTTTTATGCAGGACTGAATTTTTCTTCACGGAACCTACTTGATTCAGCTGCTGGAGGCACTTTTATGTCCCTTACCTTGGGCGCCGCATCAAATCTACTCGACAACATGATGGTAAATTATTCCGAATGGCACACCGAGAGAGCTCCACAAGGTAAGAAGGTAAATTCTGTTGAGGAAACCTCTTCCTTGAATGATAAGATTGATACCATTATGGCTATGCTTGCTAATGATAGGACTCATGTTGATCCTAATAATGTTCCTTTAGCTTCTCTGGTTGCTCAAGAAGAGCAAGTTGATGTGAATTTCATTAGAAACAATAATTTTAACAACAATGCTTATAGGAACAATTTTGCTAGTAACAATTATAGGCCGTATCCTTCTACCAATGGTAATGGTGATGGTAACTCTTATGGTAATTCCTACAACAACACTAGGGCCGCGCCCTCCGAGCTTGAGGTAATGCTCAAGGACTTCATCGGTAAGCAAACTGCTTTTAACAAGTCTGTTGAGGAAAAGTTAGGCAAAATTGATATTCTTGCTTCTAAAGTTGATAGCCTTGCTCATGATGTTGAAATTCTGAAATTAAAAGTGTTGCCTAATGATGTGAAAGAGAACAATGTTTTTGCTACCGCTAATGCTATCCAAGTTGGAATTGATGAAAATATTAGATTGTTAGCGGAATTGCATGCCAGGTGGGAAAGAGAAGATGAGATGGCTAGAGAGATGAAGGTATGTACCATTACTACCTCTAATGATGTTGCTCCTACTGGTAGCAATCCTCTTACTTTGATTGGTGTAGAGAAAACTCCCACTCCTTGTGTTAAAAAGCCTAAAACTGCCAAAACTTTTTCTCAAAAGAGTGCTGAAATTTTTCGGAGTGTGGGAGATGATAGCTCTATTTCTTTTAATGACTTTGATGTTGATGGCTGCAATATATCTGAAGTTATTTTGTTCTTGCAAAAGCTTTCTTTGACTCCCAATGCTAGTTCTTTAAATATTGCTTTTACTAAGCATATTACCAATGCTCTCATAAAAATTAGGGATGAAAAGTTGAAGCAAAAAGCCTCTGTTCCCAAGAAGTTAGAAGATGGTTGGGAACCCATCATTGATATGCATGTTAATGGTTATGATTGCCATGCTTTATGTGATCTAGGTGCTAGTATTTCTATCATGCCTAGAAAGATTTATGACATGCTTGATTTACCACCGCTTGAAAAGTGTTATTTTGATGTTCCTATTGCTGATGTTGCTAAGAAGAAACCTTTGGGAAGGATTAATGATGTTCTTATTGTGGTTAACAATAACCTTGTTCCCGTTGATTTTCTTGTTATGGACGTTGAATGCCATGCTTCATGTCCTATTATTTTGGGAAGACCCTTTCTTCGAACTGTAGGTGCTATCATTGATATGAGGGAAGGCACTATCAAGTATCAATTCCCACTAAAGAAAGGTATGGAACACTTCCCTAGGAAAAGAAAGAAATTACTTTTTGACTCTATTCTTAGAGCAAATTATGAGCTTGATGCTTCATCTCTTGATATTACTTGATTCGCAATTTTCTGCGCCTAGCTCAAAGGCGTTAAAGAAAAGCACTCTTGGGAGATAACCCAATGTTTTCTTTTCAGTACTTTTTCTTTTATTTGAGTCTTGGAAGTCATTACTACAGTAATGACCGCTCCTTATCTTGTTTATTTCGTTTTTGTGCCAAGAGAAGCCTCTAATTTGAGTGAGGTAAAGATTTGGGGATGTTGCTGTCCTGAAACTGTTTTCGGTGCTGCACCGTAAAATTCGTGAAAATTCTCTGTTTATCTTTTGGACCTGCGATTTCTTGTGCATATGCCCCAGGTTATATCCAAACTTTTGTTAGTTGAACACTTTTTGATTTGAGCAACAGAAAATCCCTCAAAAATTCGACCTTTGTCAGCTGTTCAGTTTTGACAGATTTCTGCCAATATTTGTGTTTGCCACTTTATCGCTTTCTTTTGAGTTCTTTTGATCATGGAACTTTTTGGGAGGTTGCTACAGTAGTATTTGCTATATATGTGGTGGTTTTGAATTGAAACCTGAAGAAAATAGAGGGTTGATTATATGTTATGCTTGCACTAATGTTGCTAATAGAATTGTGTTTAGTTTTGTATGAAGGAAGTTTTCAAGTGTAGGGATTGGAGAATGATGAGATGAGTTGAAGAATGGACAAAAGCTCAAGCTTGGGGATGCCCATGCATCACCCCAAGAAATATCCAAGAAGTGCAAGCGTCAAAGCTTGGGGATGCCCCCGAGGCACCCCTTCTTCATCGGCAAAAATCAGGTCACCTTTCAAAACACTATATTTTTATTGCTTCATGCACTATGTGTTTTTCTTGGAGCGTCAGTTGTTTTAGTTTTCTTAGTTGGTTTAGTTTGTTTGTTTGCTGCAATAAATGGTTGGACCCCAACAAATTTCTTTTGGAGGAGATGTACTCGTTTTCATTTGTGAAGAACACTCGGTGAATTTTTAATAAGAGTGAAAAAATGGAGTTGTTCAGGCGTTCTTCTTTTTCTGTTACTGCTTTTGGTTTTCGTTTTCGCCTTGATTTACATTCAGACCTTGTCATATCTTTTCATCAAGGTGTATTTTTGCCTCTGATCTTTATTGGTTTTCATCAAAAGAGGTGTTTATAAAAATTTCAAATGGTGTTGGAAAAGAGAAAAAGCTTTGTGCAAAATAGTGGTACAAGAAGGAGCTTGTGTAGACTGCGGCTTAGGCTTTTTCATGTCATGCTTGATGTCTTTTTGATAGTATGCTTAGTGGTTTTGCTGTAGCATGACTTGTCTCAAATAACTGAGATTGCTTAATGAGCCTTTGAAAAAAATCATGCGTTGTTTTTATTGTATGGAAGCATTATTTTGGTTTTCTCCTTGATGCTTTATTTGGGTTGACTTGGCGCATGCTCACACATGTTAGACTCTTACAAAGTCGCCAATAGCCTTCATGATCATTTAGTTTTTGACTTTTGATGCCATCTTATGCTTTTTTTAATGTCGCTTTGTCGCTTTGCATGATTATGGCCATTATTGCTCTCTTAGTTGGTCGCTCCCAGTCTTTTGCTAGCCCTCGCCTTGTACTGAGTATGAGCTCTACTCGTGCATCCAACTCCTAAAAGCCAAAGTTTTCCAAAGTGTCCACCATACATACCTACTAGCAATTTGCTATTCCAAGTAAATTTGACTTGCTTTTATTTTCTCTTCAAATTAAACTCTTACCAATGTTATGCGAAATTCGGTCAGTAAAGCTCTCACGAACCGGAAGGCACACTTTACTTTTTTCTGTTCTTAAAAATTTGACATTGTGGTCTCTTATGTTGAGTTGTTATGCTTGCAAGTTGTAAGTTGGATTCTAGCCCATCCATGCTGTCATGGGCAAGCTTTCAACATTGCACATCTTAATTGAGTTGATATCGTGATCTTTTGTTTATGGATACCCGCGGTGTGAAATGAATTGGGAATCTTGTGGGGATCATGGAGTTTGTATATGTGATAGGGAAACGCCGGGCCGCCAATCTAAGCCATGCATAATTCATGGTGGAAATTTGCAGCATACCCATGGTGAACATTCGACGACGCATCTCACAATAAAAAGCTAAACAAAAGGCAAATAAAAGAGATGTCGAGGTGTTCATTGTCTGCTTGTCCTGTCATTTTGGTGTGGGCTTGTTCCATGTCATCGGGCACGGAGGTACCCCATTGGCGGTTCTCAATGATATGCATATACTTACAATGACAAGAGCCTTGCTTGGGACTCTAAGTAAAGTAGCATGAGGTTTGGATACTCGTATTCACGGGGCACGAGGTTTTCAACTTATGATTTGTCAAGCATATGCATCATAATTGTTCTCGCATTAACTTTAACCATTCAAGATGCTTATGATGGGGGCAATGAGAGCTCAAAGCCGGTAAGTACCATAATTTTTGAAGGTTATAAAACTTGCAATCACTGCTTCCCTCTGCGAAGGGCCTTTCTTTTACTTTTATGTTGAGTCACCACCTTCTTTCTTTATGCACCATTAAGAGAGCATAGTTGTCATTCTTAGTGTGATATGCATTGTCCCAAAGTTCATTGATTGATTCATATTGTTGGTTTCAGTTGTTCTTAAATTATTTGTATCTAGTCGCCCTCTTAAACTTGAAGGTGTCCTATGCATTTATGTTTTGCTCTCTTTGAAGGACAAGCTGAAAACCTTTTGTATGTTTTTCCTTATGATTTGTACACACGTTTGACTTTCATTGTTTCATTATCATGATCTTTTGTTTGTGTTCATTTGCATGTTTACAACATGGTTGCTAAGTTCTTATTGTCAAGATTATATCTTCATGCCTATGTTTTAAGTTCTTATGATCCCAACTCACAAATGCTTACATATATGATCAAGATTGTGTAGGTGCATGTCACCTCAAAAATTATTCTTTTGTTATCACTTACCTACTCGAGGACGAGCAGGAGTTAAGCTTGGGGATGCTTGATACGTCTCCAACGTATCTATAATTTTTGATGCTCCATGCTTGTTTTTACACCATTTGCCTATTGTTTCGTTACACTTAGTGGCACTTTTATGCATTTTCCGGAACTAACCTATTAACGAGTTGCCACAGTGCCAGTTTCCTGTTTTCTGCTGTTTTTGTGTTTCAGAAGTGATACACAGGAAATATTCTCGGAATTGGACGAAACAAGTTCCTGAAGTCTTATTTTACCCGGAAGCTTCCAGAGATCCGAAGAGAAGTAGGAGGGGGGCCACCAGGGCCCCACACACAGGGGCGGCGCGGCCAGGCCCCTGGCCGTGCGGGCCCCGTATGAGGGCGCCTGGCCCCTCCTCTGACATCGACCCTTCGCCTATAAAGACCCCCCGACGGAAAAAACCTAAGTACCCGATCAGATTTCCAGAACACATCGCGATCCGCCGCCGCCGTCGACCCGAAGATCGGGAGGGTCCAGAAGCTCTTCCCGGCACCCTGCCGGAGAGGGGAATCGCCACCGGAGGTCTTCTTCATCGCCATGCTTGCCTCCGGAGCGATGAGTGAGTAGTCTACCTTGGACTATGGGTCCATAGCAGTAGCTAGATGGTTGTCTTCTCCACCATGAGCTTCATATTTAGATCTCATGAGCTGCCCTACATGATTGAGATCACCGTTATGTAATTCTACATGTTTGGTTTGTTGGGATCCGATGAATATTGGTGTTTATGATTAAGTTGCTGTACTGAATTATATCTTTTGTTATCTCTATGTTGTTTATGATCTTGCATGCTCTCCGTTGTTAGTAGCTATCTTGGCCGAGTAGTTGCTAGTGACTCCAAGAGGGGGTATTTATGCTCGATAGTGGGTTCATGCCTCTATTTCACCTGGGGGAGTGACAGAAACCTCTAAGGTGGTAGATGTGCTGTTGCTACTAGGGAGAAAACAACATTCATATGCTCAAGGGCATATGCTTTGTTTACATTACACACTTTGCTTAATGCAATTATCTGTTGTTCGCAACTTAATACTACTGGGGTGTTCGGATTGATATCCCCGGGAGTGGATTATTAGTCATAGATGCAGTTGGATGGCGGTCTATGTATTTTGTTGTAATGCCCAGAGTAAATCTCATAGTGATCTTCTTGACATATCACGTTTATCTTTATTCTATCAATTGCCCAACTGTAATTTGTTTACCCAGCATGTGTTATTTTATCTATGGAGAGACACCACTAGTGAACTGTGGACCCCGGTCCTATTTCCATCATATTGCTATCACCTGTTTACTTTACTCGCACTGTTTACTTTACTCGCATACTATATTGTTTTCCACTCGATACACTCATAACCTTTGTTTCAAGCAAACCGATGAGATTGACAACCTCATCGTAAGTTGGGAACAAAGTATTTGTTTGTGTGTGTGCAGGTTCCGCGTTGCTACTGGCCGAAGATGAGTCAACAAGTATCGTTAAACGGCGCCCTTGTTGGAGTGTTATTAAGCCAGTCTGCATCACCTTCAGTCATCACCGTCTCTCCTCTTCAAGATCGATATTAAACCTTGGTTTCTTAACTGAGGGAAGACTAGCCGCTATACTTATCATACCTTCCTCTTGGGGTTCCCACCGGGCTGGTTATTCACCACGCACAAGGACAGTCTGCTTCCACATCAACTTGTCGCCATCATCTAATTTTCTGGCGCCATCAACAAGTAGCACACAGCGACCACTAATATGCGTGAAAGTTATATAACTTGGGAATTTCACTCTCTCCCTTGAGTCGCCTTGAGTCAAATACACATTTGTCTCATCAACACTTCCGCAGATTTTGAATGGCGGACTCTTGTACATCACTTGACATCAATTCCGATAGACCCACTCACCAACTTCAACCTAGTACTCGTCAACACTACTTCAGGACCCTTGCACACATGTTAAACCAACTGTCTGACCACGTATGCCCTGGTTTGTCGTTGTGTCCCGTGCTTACCGCGCGTCTCACCGCTATTACCACATCAAGCATCCACAATCCTTGCCGAGATCTACTAGGTTGCGCACCGACAACATCTTAGGCCCCACTACATATAACCATCAGTCATCCATGATACATGCCGATTTCCACGTGTCCCTTGAACCCTGAGATCCAGTTCATGCCGACGTGCTTCTCGCTTTCCCGCTTACTAGGCTTCCACTCATGGAGCACACAGTTTGTGAAATTACATCAGAAGGGCAGGAATTAAGAACCTTCACCCTTTGTAATGCTAGTACTAATGGTAGATCGGAGGAACTTGAGTAAGTCAGTAGCTCGTTAGGTCTAGATTTTTTTGAGAAATCAATTGTATCAAGTTAGTGACTCTATAGGAAGGGCTTTATTGGTACATCTAGAGAGGAATGAGGTAATTCAAACTATCAAGTAGATTGATGAAAATGGGATTGAGTTCAAAGAAGTGAATACAAATAAGGAACACGTCCGTATAGGTAAAATAAGCAATGTTCTCTTTCAATGGAAGAAGATCTTAAACAGAGCTAAAAGAGGTATCAAAATCCGTTGACAAGAGAGAACTACAACCCAGGACTTGCTATGATTATGTTGCACTTTCGGGTCTTGTGCCTGTGGTCTTAAGCCTTCGTTTGTCATAATGATGTAAGTTTCTCCTATTTCTCGCCTATTTCAAGAGAAAAATACCTACTGCCAATGAGATCAGATACTTGGATCTGAGGATCAGATAGGCAAGCAATACAATTCATTTGTCGATCAATTCCTCAGGTCTAGAGAAGAACTAGAGGTAGTCATTTGAATTTGACTACAAGCAAGGTAATGATAACTAGGAAATCAAGGTTCTGATATCCTATAAGCAAAATACTAAAAGCAAACTGAAAGCAAAGCAAAGAGAATCAATTATGATATCATATATTACTTCATTTATGAATCAACTTGACTTTGAGTTCAATGACGTGTTCACATGTAATAGTGATGAATCGCTTGACAGAATCAATATGGCTAATGAACTTTAAACAAGATTTGGCCTCGGGGAGAACAAAAGTAATTACAATTTATACCAAACTTTTACATTCCTTTTGCATTCAATAGTATTAACAATATCATTTATATTATTTATTTATCATGATTAACCACATATAAATCTTATGCTAAATATTATTTGTACTCTTATTACACAATTTTGATGTATATCTTCAAATAAAGTTGCGTTGTGTTGAACTTAATATGCATTTTTTATAGTAGCAGATTCCTCTTAAATTATTATTTTGACAGTTGGTAGAACTACATAGTGTATACATATTCATGGTAAAGATATCTGAAGGGTATGGCCCAAACAAAAATCTTGAAAGAGATTTCTAGTATCTTATTATGTAACTGAATATGTTAAAGCTTTCTTAGTATTAATTGAATGGTTAACATTTTTTTTAAAGTCGTCAAATGTGCCTTCCACATTACAATTGGTTTAGTAATAAGTTAACAACAGATGCATGCTAAGTACATTGTAACCAATACTCCAGTAGTGATGATGGTCCAACTTAAAACTTGCTATAGGTATTATGAGAGTTTTAAATTTTTTCTGTGACACGAGTTAGTGCCTTAGTGGTGAAGGGTTTCGCAGCATATTAAATCAAAAAAATTCCTACGGATGCGAACAAGCAAGCCAAGATCTAATCTAGGAGATGTAATCAATGAGAGAGAAAGATGAGATCTTCATACCCTTGAAGAAATCACACAGCGGAAACATTCAACAGAACGTGGATGATGTAGTGGTACTAGCCTTCTCCTCCTTGCGATCCGATCCAATCCAGCGCCGCAAGTGGCGACGCCTCCGAGAGATGCACACGTACGGTGCAGCGATGTCTCCTCCTTCCTTGGTCCAGCAAGTATGGTGGAGAGATAGATTGGATCAGCAGCACGACGGCGTGGTGCTTATGGTGGAGAATTTCTGCAGCAGGGCTTCGCCTAGGTGCAGTCGCGAGAGAGGGAAGTAGAGGAGCAGCAATCGGCCGGCGGCTAGGGTTAGGAGAGGGGGAGGCTGCGCCCCAGCCCTCCCTTATATAGGGGGCTGGGCGGCCAGCTTGGCCCCTCCTCCAAGCCCTAGGGCGGCGGCCAAAGGGGGAGGAGTGGGGGGCAAGTTTCCCCCTCCTTCTAGAACATTTGCCCTAGGGTTTCCCCTTGGGCTTGGCCGGTTGGGCCTTAGGGGCTTGGTGCGCCTGGCCCAAGTGGCCAGGACACTCCCCTTTAGGCCCATGCAGGCCTCCGTCAAGTGGGCCCACAATGTCCCCACTGCGGAACCTTCTAGAACATTCCGGTACAATATCGATAAACTCCGAAACATTTCCGGAATCCAAAAACTGCTTTCCTTTATATGAATCTTATTCTCTGGACCATTCCGGAACCTCTCATGATGTCCACGATCTCATCCGAGACTCCGAACAAAACTCAATAACCAATTATCCATTCTATCCTAGCATCGATGCACGTTAAGTGTGTGACCCTACGGGTTCGAGAATATGCAGACATGATCTTCTATCAATAATCAATAGCGGGATCTGGAAACCCATATTGAGTCCCACATATTCATCGATGATCATATCGGATGAACCACGATGCCAGGATTCAATTAATCCCGTATATGTATCCCCTTCGTCTCGCGATATTTTACTTGCCCAAGATTCGATCGTCGGTATCAACATACCTAGTTCAATCTCGTTCACAGCAAGTACTTTACTCATTCCGTAATCCAATATCACTTTGTGATTAACTCCTTAACCACATGATTGCAAGCGGTGTTGATATCGATTACCGAGTGGGCCCGAAGTATATCTCTCTGACTCGGGAGGGATAAATTCCATCTCGATACATACAACCCAACAAGTACTTTTCGATCACCTGAGAGACACCTTTATGATCACCCTTTCATAGGATGATGTTTGATAACCTCAAAGCTCTCTTTCGACACTAGGGAGTTGCATTATCTCATGGTCTAAGGAATACAATACTTGACATAGGAAAAAGCTTCGCAAAGATGAACACAATGACACGATCTAATTGCTGTGCTTTATTTGGGTCTGTCCATCACATCATTCTCCTAATGACATGACCTCATTATTAATCGACAACTCATGTCTATGGTTAGGAAACCTTAACCATCATTACTCAATGAGCTAGTCTAGTAGAGGCGTACTAGGGACACGGTGTTGTTCATAAACCACACAAGTATTAATGTTTCCGCTTAATACAATTATAGCATGGAGTATAAACATTATCATGAACAAGAAATATGATAATAACAATATTATTATTGCCTCTAGGGCATATTTCCTTCAGTCTCCCACTTGCACTAGAGTCAATAATCTAGTCATACTTGCACTTTTAACACCTATGGCATTCCGGTGTTATTCAAACGCATTGCACGTGGTAAACCTTATCTACGGGTCTGGCACTTTCAGGTCCATTTGTATTTGCATATCTTTTGCGTCAGCATGCATTACTCATCTTCAATGAGATGGCATCGTATAAACTCGGTCTTCTGATGAAACCTTTGTTTCTTTGCCAAAACTATGTTGTCACTATTGTCATACAATAGAACTACATAGTACTAGTACACTTGGAACTACACCTCCACGATTGGCTCGCAGAAATTTAATTTTCCTGTTACGATGGTTTTCCACTTTGTTCTGAAATTCTTTGAACTTTTCAAATGTTTCAGATTTATGTTTCATTAAATAGACATACCCATATCTACTTAACTCATCAGTAAAAGTGAGAAAATAGTGATATCCACCGTGCATCGAAATACTCATTGGTTCGCACACATCGGTATGTATGATTTCCAATAAGTCCGTTGCTCGCTCCATTATTCCGGAGAACGGGGTTTTGATCATCTTGCACATGAGGCATGGCTCGCACGTGTCAAATGATTCAAAATCAAGAGACTCCAAAAGTCCATCAGAATGGAGTTTCTTCATATGTTTTACGCCAATATGACCTAGACGACAGTGCCACAAATAAGTTGGATTATCACTATCTACTTTGCATCTTTTATGCCGCTTCTAAAGCGATTATATACTTAGCCCTCGTTGCAGTGTCCGCCACAATGTTAACATTGGAACTCATCCAAGTCATCATGGAACTTTCTTCCATCTTATTGTGCCACCTTCTAACTCAAAAAAAAATAGCTTAAAATTGAGATAAAATTTTACCTGTATATGTGACAAAGCCAATGTAACACATTGCAATGAACCATTTGTCAATTTTGCATACAGAATATATTCTTGGTTCTTCAAAAGTTTATAAGAATATTCTTACTATTGTCCGACGATCATCATATGAATGCTCGTAACCTTCTAGAGCATCGGACATATCTGGATCGACATATCATGCTAGACAAGATTGATAAAATCATTCTTGCGGTTTCACTCATCAAGTGTCAAAACAATTGATTCTTGCTCCAACCTCTTCCATGCAACAAGAACCGTTCTTATTGTTTCCATATTGAACAAATTTAATATTTCATCTATGTACTCTGGCAAAACTATATTAGTGCCTCAATCTATCTGCATAGACATTGATGCTTAATATTCTGGTTTTACCTAAGTCTTTCATCAAAAACTAATTTTAATGAAAACTTAACAATATCAAGAACAACACATTATTTCCAATAAACGATATGTCGTCCACATAAAATATTAAAAATATGTCTGAGCGCTCCCACTTAATTTCTTGTAATACAAGCATCTTCAAATATCTTGATGAAATTAACACTTTAACATTTTCATCATTGAAGATTCCAACTTCGCTATGCTTACTTCTACCTTAGAAGTTTGCATACATATCTAGCAACCTTTGAATCAACAAAACCCATTGGGTCGTGTCAGGTACACGTCCTTGGTGTGCATTCCGGTAGAGGAACGTTGTTTCGTTTATTCAACTATCATATCTCAATATATAATTATTGCTAGAATAATTCATATGATGAAGTCAGGGCCCATCACCGCTTCTTTGTATATTGTTGGTTACTATTATCTAATAATAGCTTGTCCTCAAATCATGCTATTTGATTACGACCAACTTGGTTAAATAGAAACTTCGATGCCGTGACTACAACATATTGTAGACGCATGAGCCATAAATATAGTTGCCACTTCCAGAACATTTTCTGGTGCTGTGCTACTCTGATCATCTTGCTCAGATTCAATAACCTCATCAAGTTCTATCTTCCTCCCACTTAAACCTTTCGCGAGAAAACTCCTTCATAGAAATTCACTTTTAGCGACTATCACTATTTGTTTGGGTTCATAGTAGAAGGAATACCCATCTACATTCTTTGGGATAACCTACAAAGACTTACTAATCTGATTTTGGTTGTAAACATTTTACATATGCCGTGCATACCAAAATTTAAGAAAATACAACTAGAACTTGTACGGTGTCATTTCAGCGGATTATGATGGTGCTCTATTCAGTGAAAAGCGGTAGTCTCTAAAGCATAATCCACAAATTATATTGGTAGTTTTATTTCATCATTGATCTAACCATGTCAAACAAGGTTTGATTACATCCATCGAAAACTCCATACTCCTATGGTGTTTATCATGATGCATGTTTGTGGAACAATTCCTCTAACTCTTAGATGTTTGCTAAACTTGTAACTCAAATATTCTTCTTTATGATCCAATCATAAAAACTTGAATTTTCTTGTTACAATAATTTCCACTACATAAATTGAACAATTTAAATTGTTTCATACTTCTATCTCATCAAGTAGATATACCATACATCTATTCGAGTCATTGATGAAATAGAAAATACACCATGATCGACTTCACACCATGGACTACATACATTAACATGTACGATCTCCATTTAGTTAGTCGCTAGTTCTGTCCATGGCCCATGAATGGAGTTTAATCATCTTTAGGAAAAGTCTCACAAGCGTCAATCAATTCAAAATCAAATGACTCGAAAATCTATCAATATAGAATTTCTTTCATGTTTTGTTTCCAATATGACTTAAACGGCGGTGTCATATATAAGTGAAATTTGTTTTGTCTTGCGACCTTTAGCATCAGTGTTATAAATGTCTATTTCACCAACAAGATTTATAATAATCTATCCATCGATTATGGAAGACGGCAATAACATGAACAACAATTGTTCTCATAATACCAGAACAAGATAACAATTATTAAGTTCATGAAATATCTTGAAGGCTAGGTTTGATGTCAACAAAAAACACAATAACACATTTATTTGTTTCTCGATGCGCATTGTTACCACATTCTTTTGCTAGTTACTTAGGCCATCGTAGTTCTTGTATTGTTGCTTTGTATGACATTTCATACCAACAATCTAGTATCCAATACCCAAGAATTACATTATACACTAGCAAAGAATACATCTATATAACATGTATATCATTTATATACCTGTGCTGGACATTTCCAGTCTTTTCCTTTTCTATCAAATACTTTTGCAGATCCTATTTAGCATTTCCTCTCTATTTAGAAGAATCTATCAACATCAATAGTGGCGTCAATCATTTGACACATAGTCCAAAGGATGTTAGTCAAATACTAATAGCCCTGGATTTTGCACTTTGAAGTAGATCGCCATCGTCATATGATTGGTATTCTTTTGGACTCCATTCTTTAGTATTCTTTTGGTATAGCAAAACAATTTAGCCGATACCTTTTCATTCGTCCTATCATGACATCTTTCATGATGAAACTACTATCGCTGCGAGCAAACAAGTAACAAAATAGCAAGTAAACGGTGTGCAAAGCTTGGAAACAAGGCCTAGGGATCATACTTTCACTAGTGGACACACTCCCAACAATATAACATGATTGAACAAATAAATAACTCCTCTTCACTATGGTACTCTGAATCACTCTCCTATTGAATAACACTAATCATTGTGTAGTGGCTACAGAAGCACCCCTTAAAGTTCATCAAGTACTTGACAAACACCACTCATAGAGATACCCAAATCAAAGCACAACTCAAGATAGAAATCATTGCAACTTAGACCAAGTACTAACACGGTGCACACACTGTCAACATTACACCATGAAAGGAGGAATAGATCACTCAAACTATCATAGCAATAATCATTCTCATAATCCACAAGAGATCACAATCATAGCCTAAACCAAGTACCACCATGATGCATGCACTGTCACCGTTACACCATGGCAGGAGGAACAGATTACTTTAATAACACACTAGAGTAGCCATAATATCTGAATAATAACATCTACTTGTTCAACATGATACAAAGCTCACGATCACATAAAGATCACATCATGGGAGAGAGAGGTGAACCACATAGCTACCGGTAGAGCCCTCAGCCCCAGGGATGAACTACTCCCTCCTCATCATAGGAGACAACAAGGTTGATGGAGATGGTGGTGAGGTCGATGGAGACGGCGGAGACGGCGATGGAGACCGATGAAGATGGCTCCGGGGGCACTTCCCCGTCCCGGCAGGGTGCCGGAATAGAGACTTCTGTCCCCCGAAATTCGTCGACAGCGGCGGCGGAGCTACGGAACTGGTTCTAGAAAATTGCCGACTCCCTTAGGGTTTTCCGTCCCGAGGCTTTATATAGGCGAAGGGGCGATGTCAGAGGAGGGGCCAGGTGCCCTCACGCGGGCCCCGCGCGGCCAGGGGACTGGCGGCGCCGCCCATGCGTGTGGGCCCCTGGTGCCTCGCCTCCTACTCTCCTTCGGATCTCTGGAAGCTTCCGGGTAAAATAAGACTTCAGGAACTTGTTTCGTCCAATTCCGAGAATATTTCCTGTGTATCACTTCTGAAACACAAAAACAGCAGAAAACAGGAAACTGGCACTGTGGCATCTTGTCAATAGGTTAGTTCTGGAAATCGCATAAAAGTGCCACAAATTGTAACGAAACAATAGGCAAATGGTGTAAAAACAAGCATGGAGCATCAAAAATTATAGATACGTTGGAGACGTATCACAGGGCTTCGCCTACGTGCAGTCGCGAGAGAGGGAAGTAGAGGAGCAGCAATCGGCCGGCGGCTAGGGTTAGGAGAGGGGGAGGCTGCGCCCTAGCCCTCCCTTATATAGGGGGCTGGGCGGCCAGCTTGGCCCCTCCTTCAAGCCCTAGGGCGGCGGCCAAAGTGGGAGGAGTGGGGGGCAAGTTTCCCCCCTCCTTCTAGAACATTTGCCCTAGGGTTTCCCCTTGGGCTTGGCCGGCTGGGCCTTAGGGGCTTGGTGCGCCTAGCCCATGTGGCCAGGACACTCCCCTTTAGGCCCATGCAGGCCTCCGTCAAGTGGGCCCACAATGGCCCCACTCCGGAACCTTCTAGAACATTCCGGTACAATACCGATAAACTCCAAAACTTTTCCGGAATCCAAAAACTGCTTTCCTTTATATGAATCTTATTCTCCGGACCATTTCGGAACCTCTCGTGATGTCCACGATCTCATCTGAGACTCTGAACAAAACTCAATAACCAATTATCCATTCTATCCTAGCATCGATGCATGTTAAGTGTGTGACCCTACGGGCTCGAGAATATGCACACATGATCTTCTATCAATAATCAATAGCGGGATGTGGAAACCCATATTGACTCCCACATATTCATCGATGATCATATCGGATCAACCACGATGCCAGGATTCAATTAATCCCGTATATGTATTCCCTTCATCTCGCAATATTTTACTTGCCCGAGATTCGATCGTCGGTATCGACATACCTAGTTCAATCTCGTTCATAGCAAGTACTTTACTTGTTCCGTAATCCAATATCACTTTGTGATTAACTCCTTAACCACATGCTTGCAAGCGGTGTTGATATCGATTACCGAGTGGGCCTGAAGTATATCTCTCCGACTCGGGAGGGACAAATTCCATCTCGATACATACAACCCAACAAGTACTTTCCGATCACCTAAGAGACACTTTTATGATCACCCTTTCATAGGATGACGTTTGATAACCTCAAAGCTCTCTTCTGACACTAGGGAGTTGCATTATCTCATGGTCTAAGGAATGCAATACTTGACATAGGAAAAAGCTTCGCAAAGATGAACACAATGACATGATCTAATTGTTGTGTTTTATTTGGGTCTATCCATTACATCATTATCCTAATGACATGACCTCATTATTAATTGACAACTCATATCTATGGTTAGGAAACCTTAACCATCATTAATCAATGAGCTAGTCTAGTAGAGGCATACTAGGGACACGGTGTTGTTCATAAACCACACAAGTATTAATGTTTCCGCTTAAAAAAATTATAGCATGGAGTGTAAACATTATCATGAACAAGAAATATGATAATAACAATATTATTATTGCCTCTAGGGCATATTTCCTTCAAGTGGAGCGTAACCAGCCGGAAGGTTGCTTTAGAATCGCATCGGGGGCAAGGGCCGGTTGCTTTTTATTTTTATTTTATAATTGAATTCCTTCTGATTTTCTCAGTTTATATCAACTTTATTTGTGTCCATATCCATGAGGGAACGAGCTCCTCTAACTCTGTGAAAAAAGTTAGAGAAGAGAAATACTTTAACTTTCCTTATTTAAAAACATATGATTTAGGTCTAAATTGAGTTAATTTAAGGGATTAAATCGGTATAGTATATCCAAACAGGGACATGCACACGGGTCTACCTAGACCTGTTTTTCGAAAGGGGCGTGCTGAGCGTCCCCCGGGGGATCAAATCTCCCGATCTCCCAGGTCGCCAGCTGTTGGATGGGTCTAATCCTAACCATCCACTTGGTCAATGCTCCGGTCCATCATCTAAAAAAGAAAGAAAAAAGCACACCCCACGAGCGATCTACCGTGCTATCCTTGCTATCCTCCTGGAACTCCAGCCGCTCGCGCCGGCAGCATGCCGCCCTCACCAGCAGCATCGCCGATGACCTCAGTACCTCTGCCAGCAAGTTCGCTACTTCGGCATGAAAACACCGCCACCGCCACACGCACACCAAGCAAACTCTAGGGAAAAAGATTGGTGTCCCTCATTGCCAAAAAGCTATATCGCCTCCTATGCCGTCGTCGGAGAAGACGCCCAACACAACATGGTCACTCCCTTGCAACACTACTGTAGCATAGGCGACGACCGTTTGCAGCTTCGATGGTGGAGCTTTGTCGCATTGGCAACGCTCGATTGTAGCTCTACCACCCCTTCTTTGGTAGCAACTCCAGCACACTAAGACAGCAAAAGCCAGCGGCCCAAAGACAGCACAACACGGGAAGCCCCAAGAAAAACATTATCGTCGGGCGCATGTAGCTACTGCTACTGCTGTTTGTAGCAAGTGCCGCCTCAGCTTGCAGCAACTCCAGCGGCGGGTTGTAGCTCCTCCGGCGGCGGTTTGTAGCAGCCTCCGGTGAGGGTTGTACCAGCCGTTAGCGACGGTCCTAGCAGCCGCCGACACCATTGTAGCAGCCTCCGATGATGGTCGTAGCAGCCGCCGGCGATGGTCATAGCAGCCGTAGACACCGGTCGTAGTAGCCACAGTCGCCCGTTGTAGCAGCTCAGTCCTCCCGCGTGTGGCCGTATGAAGAGGATGCATGGACAGGAGCGGCCGAGACGGCCATGCATCTGGTGATGTCCGAGATGGAGGTGTGGCGGCCGGAGGTAGTGCTTGTCATTGAGGAAGGAGATGGATGTCAAGCTTGGCGGAGAGCAGCAAGGAGCGAGGGAGAGAGGTCCCCAGAGGGCGGCATGGGCTTGCTGGCGATGGTGGAGGCCGGTGATGTCTCACAAGACCAGTTGGGAAACCCCAAGAGGAAGGTATGATGAGCATAGCAGTAAGTTTTCCCTCAGTTATGATACCAAGGTTTAATCGACCAGTAGGAGAAAGAAACCACTTCTGAAGGTTGTTGCTAGCTGACTTTGGCAACGGCGTGATGGCTTGTAAGTAACAGCCCGTTGGGAAGCCCAAGAGGAAGGTATGATGAGCACATCAGCAAGTCTTCCCTCAGTTGTGAAACCAAGGTTTATCGAACCAGTAGGAGAAAGCCAAACTTTAGAAGGTGATGCTTGCTAGCTTCACGACACTCCGGACAATAGCGCCAGAAATATTGCTGGTGCGTCTTCACCTAGTAGCAACGTGAAACCTGCACACAACACAACCATGAACTTTGCTCCCAACTTACGATGAGGTTGTCAATCTCACTGGTTTGCTGTAAACAAAGGATTGAGCGTATCGAGTGGTAAAAAGGGTAATAGTATGCAAGAAAGTAAACAGTACGAGTAAAAGTAAAACGGTATAGCAATGTAAACAAAATTGGACCGGGGTCCATAGTTCACTAGTGGTGTCTCTCCATAAGATAAATAACAACATGCTGGGTAAACAAATTAGAGTTGGGCAATTGATAGAATAAAGATAATGTACATATGTCATGAGGATCACTATGAAATTCACTCTGGGCATTACGACAAAATACATAGAACGTAATCCAACTGCATCTATGACTAAAAATCCACTCGCGGGGAGTCATCCGAGTACCCCTTGAGTATTAAGTTGTGAACAATCGCATTAAGCAAAGTGTGTAATGTAAACAAAGCAAATGTCCTTGGACACAGGAATGTTGTTTTCTCCCTAGTGGCAATAGCACACCTACAACCTTAGAGGTTTCTGTCACTCCCCCAGATTACTAGAGGCATGAACCCAACTATCAAGCATAAATACTCCCTCTTGGAGTCACTAGCATCTACTCGTCCAAGATATCTACTAGCAACGGAGAGCATGCAAGATCATAAACAACATAGAGATAACATAAGATATATGATTCAGCATATCAACTTGATATAGCACCAATACTCATCGGATCGCAACAAACACAACATGTAGAATTACATAAAGGTGATCTTGATCATGTAGGGCAGCTCACAAGATCTAAACATGAAGCACATGGTGGAGGAGACAACCATCTAGCTACTGCTATGGACCCGTAGTCCAAGGTAGACTACTCACACATCACTCCGGAGGCGACCATGGTGGTGGAGAAGGCCTTCGGCAGGGATTCCCCTCTCCGACAGGGTGCCGGGAAGACCTCATGGATCCTCCCGATCTCACTTCGACGATGGCGGCGGCTTACAGTATGTTTCGAGGAAAAGTAATCCATCCTTTAGGTTTTTCCTGTCGAGGGGAATTTATAGGCGAAGGGGCAGCGTCAGGAGGTGGGCCAGCTGGCCTCACCCCCTGGTGGTGTGGGCCAGGGGTAGGCTGCGCCACCCTAGGGTGTGGCCAGCTCCTGGCCCCCCTCCGTCCCATCTTCGGTCTTTGTAAAGCTTCGGTAGAAATAGAAGGTTCAGCTTTTGTTTTGTCCAATTCCGAGAATATTTCCTGTGTAGCTTTTCTAAAACACAAAAACAGCAGAAAATAGGGAACTGGCATTGTGGCATCTCGTTAGTAGGTTAGTTCCGGAAAATGCATAAAAACGCCACAAAGTGTAACAAAACACAAAGCAATGGTGTATAAACAAGCATGGAGTATCAAAACTTATAGATACGCTTGAGACGTATCAAGCATCCCCAAGCTTAACTCCTGCTCGTCCTCGAGTAGGTAAGTGATAACAAAAGAATAATTTTTGAGGTGACATGTACCATCACAATCTTGATCATCTATGTAAAGCATTGAGTGCTGGGATCAAAGAAATTAAAACATGGACATAAAAGACATAATCTTGACAATAAGAACTTAGCAACCATGTTATAACATGAAAAGAAACACAAACGAAAGATCATGAATAGTGAAACAATAAAAGTCAAACGTCATGGAATACCAAAATATAAATGTATAGGACACCTTCAAGTTTAAGAGGGCGACTAGAGACAAATAATTTAAGAACAAGTGAAACCATAATCATGAATCAATCAATGATAAACTTTGGGACTATGCATATTAAACTCAGAATGGCAACTATGCTCTCTTAGGTGGTGCATAAAGGTAGAAGGTGGAGACTCAACAAAAAAGTAAATGAAAGGCCCTTCGCAGAGGGAAGCAGTGATTAAGCATGTGCTAGAGCTTTTCATTTGTAAAACAGAGAGATAAAAATTGGGTTTTGAGAGGTGGTTGTCTTTGTCAACGACTGACAATGGAGTTCTTACTATCTTCCATACAAAAATAAGCAAGTTTTTGAGAGAGATTGGCAATTTGGTGCTCTTTTATAAAGCTTGGCACTCCTCCCCTCTTTTTCCTTTCACAAACCATGGCTAACCGATTCCATCGGGTGCCCACCAACATTCATATACCATGGAGGAGTGCCCCTTTTTTCCTCTTTTTTTCTTTTTGGAATGAAACAATATGGAAGATAGCAAATCCGACCACTACGTACCCATGAGCTGAAAATAGTGTCACAAAATGAGAAGTATTTTGAAGATTTTTTTTGAAAGGTAGCACATGAAAATTTACTTGGAATGGCTTGCAAATACCATGCATAGGAATTTATAGTGGTCACATTGGAATAACTTGGTTTTTGGGAGTTGGATGCACGAGTAGAGCTCATACTCAGTACAAAATGAGGGCTAGCAAAAGACTGGGAGCGACCAACTAAGAGAGCAATAACGGCTATAATTATGCATAGTGACAAAACAACATTAAAACAAGCATAAAATGGCATCACAAGTCAAAAACCAAATGATCATAGAGGCTTATGGCAACTTTGTAAGGGTCAAACATGTTGTAAGCATTCGCCAAGTCAACCCAAATAAAGCATCAAGGAGAAAACCAAATAAATGCTTCCATATAATAAAAACAACGCATGATTTTTTTAAAGGCTCATTAACCAATGTCAGTCATTTGAGACAAGTCATGATACAGCAAAAGCTACTAAGCATACTATCAAAATAACATCAAGCATGGCATGTAAAGTCTAAGCCGCAGTCTAAACAAGCTCCTTTTTGTACCACTTTTTTGCATAAAACTTTTTCTCTTTTCCAACACCATTCAAACCTTTTTAAGACAACTCTTTTGATAAAAACCAAAATAGACCAGTGGTCTAAATACACCTTGATGCAAAGATAAAACAAGATCTAAATAATAATCAAGGCGAAAAACGAAAGCTAAACGTAATTCTAGAAAAAGAGAACACTTGTTGAACGATAAGAGTGAAAAATAGAGTGTTTTGGCAAATGAAAAACGAAGTATATCTCCTCCAAAAGAAATTTGTTGGGGTCCAACCATTTATTGCAGAAAACAAAACAAAAGAAAACTGAAAGCAAAAGTAAAGACGCTCCAAGAAAAACACTTAGAATATGAAGCAATAAAAATATAGTGTGTTGAAAGGTGATCTGATTTATGCCGATGAAGAAGGGGTGCCTCGGGGGCATCCCCAAGCTTTGCCGCTTGTACCTCTTGGATATTTCTTGGGGTGATATGGGCATCCCCAAGCTTGATCTTTTGTCCATACTTCATCTCATCTCATCACTCTCCAATCCCTACACTTGAAAACTTCCTTCATACAAAACTTCACACAATTCTATTAGCAACGTTAGCATAAGCATAATAGTGAATCAACCCTTTTTGGTTCATTTTCAAACTCAAAAACACCACATATAAAGCATATACTACTGTAGCAACTTCCTCAAAAGTTCCGTGATCAAAAGAACTCAAAAAGAAAGCGATCGAGAGGCAAACACAAATAGTGGCAGAAATCTGTCAAAATAGAACAGCTGACAAAGGTCAATTTTTTGGAGGACGTTCTGTTGCTAAAATCGAAAAGTGCAAAACTAATGAAACTTTGGATATAACCTGGGGCATATGCTCAAGAAATCGCAGATCAAAAAGATATTCTGAGAATTTTCACGAATTTTTACGGTGCAGCGCAGAAATCTGTTTCAGGACAGCAACTTCCCCAAATCTTACCTCCCTCAAATTAGAGGTTCTTCTTGGCACAACAACGAAATAAAAATGATAAGGAGAGGTCATTACAGTATTAATAACTTCCAAGACTCAAATAAAAGAAAAAGTACAGAAAATAAAACAATGGGTTATCTCCCAAGAGTGCTTTTCTTTAACGCCTTTGAGCTAGGTGCAGAAAGTGCAAATCAAGTAATATCAAATGAGGCATTAAGATCAATTGCAGAAGTCTTTACAACAAGGCATTGAATTGTATCCAAATAAGTTTTCGAAGATCCTTTGTGAACACTCTTTGGTTCACTTCTTTCATAAAAAAGATTTCCAGGACAAATCCAATCAAAATTCTTTTCCAAAGCTTCATGCAATCCTACAAGTTTGCAAGGAATTGGTACTTTGATGTCTTTTTTGGTTGTACCAACAACATTAACAGGTGAGCCAAGCATATCAAAATGCTAAAAAACTTTCCTAGCTTCAATAGCAACATCTCTAAATTATCTACGCAAAGTCTCCAAAATAAAATCTTTCTTTTCGGAGTCTTCGATATCATGAAGCTTAAGAAACATTTGTTGCATAAAAGGATTAAGGTTAACAAACCTAGCCTCCAACATGTGAACTAAATAAGCAGCAGCAACTTCATAACTAGGAGCAAGCTCAGCCAAAGATCTATCCTCAACATCTTTATGCATACTAACATGATCAAAGAACTCCTCAATGTTACCTTTCCCAATAATAGAAGCACTACCTATTGTAAGGTCGTCCAAAGCATACTTAGGGAATAACATAATGAACTAAAGGTAAAAGTAACGGAATGCAAACTATCAAAGGAACTATTTTTTATATATTTTTGATAAAAAGATGCAAGCAAAAATAAAATAGAGCAAAACAAAAACAAAGTAAAAGAGTGTGCGTGAGAGACTCCCCTTGCAGAAGTCTTCTTCCTCCCCGGCAACGGTGCCAGAAAAATTGCTTGATGGCTTGTAAGTAACAGCCCGCTGGGAACCCCAAGAGGAAGGTATGATGAGCACAGCAGCAAGTCTTCCCTCAGTTGTGAAACCAAGGTTTATCGAACCAATAGGAGAAAGCCAAACTTCAGAAGGTGATGCTTGCTAGCTTCACGACACTCCGGACAATGGCGTCAGAAATATTGCTGGTGCGTCTTCACCTAGCAGCAACGTGAAACCTGCAGACAACACAACCAAGAACTTTGCTCCCAACTTACGATGAGGTTGTCAATCTCACCGGTTTGCTGTAAATAAAGGATTGAGCGTATCGAGTGGTAAAAAGGGTAATAGTATGCAAGAAAGTAAATAGTACGAGTAAAAGTAAAACGGTATAGAATGTAAAGGAAATCAGACCGGGGTCCATAGTTCACTAGTGGTGTCTCTCCATAAGATAAATAACAACATACTGGGTAAACAAATTACATTTGGGCAATTGATAGAATAAAGATAACGTACATATGTCATGAGGATCACTATGAATTTCACTCTGGGCATTACGACAAAATACATAGACCATAATCTAACTGCATCTATGACTAAAAATCCACTCGCGGGGAGTCATCTGAGTACCCTTTGAGTATTAAGTTGCGAACAACAGATAATCGCATTAAGCAAAGTGCATAATGTAAACAAAGCAAATGTCCTTGGACACAAGAATGTTGTTTTCTCCCTAGTGGCAACAAGACATCTACAACCTTAGAGGTCTCTGTCACTCCCCCAGATTACTAGAGGCATGAACCCAACTATCGAGCATAAATACTCCCTCTTGGAGTCACTAGCATCTACTCGGCCAAGATATCTACTAGCAACGGAGAGCATGCAAGATCATAAACAACATAGAGATAACATAAGATATATGATTCAACACATCAACTTGACATAGCATCAATACTCAGCGGATCCCAAAAAACACAACATGTAGAATTACATAAAGGTGATCTTGATCATGTAGGGCAGCTCACAAGATCTAAACATGAAGCACATGGTGGAGGAGACAACCATCTAGCTACTGCTATGGACCCATAGTCCAAGGTAGACAACTCACACATCACTCCGGAGGCGACCATGGTGGTGGAGAAGGCCTCCGGCAGGGATTCCCCTCTCCGGCAGGGTGCCAGGAAGAGCTCCTGGATCCTCCCGATCTCGCTTTGATGATGGCGGCGGCTTACAGTATGTTTCGAGGAAAAGCAATCCGTCCTATAGGTTTTTCCTGTCGAGGAGAATTTATAGGCGAAGGGGCAACGTCAGGAGGTGGGCCAGCTGGCCTCACCCCCTGGTGGCGCAGGCCAGGGGTAGGCCGCGCCACCCTAGGGTGTGGCCGGCTCCTGGCCCCCCTCCGTCTCATTTTGGTCTTCGCGAAGCTTCGGTAAAAATAGAAGGTTCGGCTTTTGTTTCCTCCAATTCCGAGAATATTTCCTGTGTAGCTTTTCTGAAACACAAAAATAGCAGAAAACAGGGAACTGGCACTATGGCATCTCGTTAGTAGGTTAGTTCCGGAAAATGCGTAAAAACGCCACGAAGTGTAACAAAACACAAAGCAAATAATGTATAAACAAGCATAGAGCATCAAAAAATTATAGATACACGCCAGAGAAAGTCTTGCGCGTGGTGTCGGCGCCAGCAAGAACGTGGAACCTGCACAAAACACAACCAAACTACTTTGCCCCAACTTACGGTGAGGTTGTCAATCTCATCGGTTTGTTGTAAACAAAGGATTAGACATATAGTGTGGAAATAAATGTTTGTTTGTGGTAAAGTAAATAGTGCTTGCAATAGATGGTAATATAAATGTAGAAGAATGAACCGGGGTCCATAGTTCACTAGAGGTGTCTCTCCATAAAGATAAATAACATGCTGGGTAAACAAATTACAGTTGGGCAGTTGACAAAATAAAGAATGCATAGCAATGCATGTACATGTCATAAAGATCACTATGAGATTCACTTGGGCATCACAACATAATACATAGACCGTAATCCAACTGCATCTATGACTAATAATCCACCTGCCAGATATCGTCCGAGCAACTGTTGGGTATTAAGTTGCAAGCAACAGATTATCGCCTTAAGCAAAGTGTGTAATGTAAACAATACAAGTGTCCTTGAACGCAAGATCAGTGTTTTCTCCCTAGTAGCAACATCACATCTACAACCTTAGAGGTTTCTGTCACTCCCCCAGATTACTAGAGGCATGAACCCACTATCGAGCATAAATACTCCCTCTTGGAGTCACTAGCATCTACTCGGCCAAGATATCTACTAGCAACGGAGAGGATGCAAGATCATAAACAACATAGAGATGATAAATCAATAAATCAACTTGACATAGTATCAATATTCATCGGATCCCAATAAACACAACATGTAGAATTACACAACGATGATCTTGATCATGATAGGCAGCTCACAAGATCTAAACATGAAGCACATGGAGGAGAGGACAACCATCTAGCTACTGCTATGGACCTGTAGTCCAAGGTAGACTACTCACACATCACTCCGGAGGCTGGCATGGTGATGAAGAAGGCCTCCGCTGGCGATTCCCCTCTCCATCAGGGTGTTGGAAAGACCTTTTGGACCCTCCCGATCTCATGTCGATGATGGCAGCGGCTTACAGTATGTTTCGTGGAAAATTGATCGGGGTCTTAGTGTTTTCCCATCGAGGAGAATATATTGGTGGAAGGGTGGCGTCAGGAGGTGGGCCAGGTGGCCCCACCACCTAGTGGTGCGGCCAGGGGCTGGGCCGCGCCACCCCATGGTGTGGATGGCCCCTGGCTCCCCTCCGTCTCTGCTTTGGAGTTCGTCTCGTGTATGAAAAAAATAGAAACTTCGGCTTTTGTTTCGTCCAATTCTGAGAATATTTCCTGTGTAGCTTTTCTGAAACACAAAAATAGCAGAAAAAAGGGAACTGGCACTGTGGCATCTCGTTAATAGGTTAGTTCCGGAAAATGCATAAAAACGCCACGAAGTGTAACAAAACACAAAGCAAATGGTGCATAAACAAGCATGGAGCATCAAAAATTATAGATACGTTTGAGACGTATCAAGCATCCCCAAGCTTAACTCCTGCTCGTCCTCGAGTAGGTAAGTGATAACAAAACAATAATTTTTGAGGTGACATGCACCAACACAATCTTGATCAAACGATATAAAGCATTGAGTGCTGAGATCAAATTACTCTAACATGGGCATAAAAGACATAATCTTGACCATAAAACTTAGCAACCATGTTATAACATGAAAGATAACACAAACAAAAGATCATGAGTAATAATGCATTGAAAGTCAACTGTGTGTTTCAAGCATATAGAAAAACATAGCAAAGTGGTTTTAAGCTTGTCCTTCATGGAATAGCAAAACATAAATGCATAGGACACCTTCAAGTTTAACAAGGCGACTAGATACAAATAATTTAAGAACAAGCAAAGCA
Organism: Dactylis glomerata; assembly: GCA_007115705.1. Taxonomy (NCBI): domain Eukaryota; kingdom Viridiplantae; phylum Streptophyta; class Magnoliopsida; order Poales; family Poaceae; genus Dactylis; species Dactylis glomerata. Next base: position 894,656 of record QXEO01000120.1, on the reverse strand, counting down.
TAATCATGAATCAATCAATAATAAATTTTGGGACTATGCACATTAAACTCAGAATGACAACTATGCTCTCTTAGACGGTGTATAAAGGTAGAAGGTGGAGACTCAACATAAAGTAAAAGAAAGGCCCTTCGTAGAGGGAAGCAGTGATTAAACATGTGCTAGAGCTTTTCATTTGTAAAACAGAGATAAAAATTTGTTTTGAGAGGTGGTTGTTCTTGTCAATGACTGGCAATGGGGTTCTTACTATCTTCCATACTAAGCAAATTTTTGAGAGAGAGATTGGCACTTTTGTGCTCTTTTATAAAGCTTGGCACTCCTCCCCACTTTTCCTTTCACAAACCATGGCTAACCAATTCCATCGGGTGCCCACCAACTTTCACATACCTTGGTGGAGTGCCTTTTTTCTTTTTTCTTTTTTCTTTTTTTTCTTTTTTGGAATAAAACAATATGGAAGATAGCAAATCCGACCACTACGTCCCCATGAGCTGAAAACATTGTCACAAAATGAGAAGTATTTTGAAGGTTTTTTGAAAGGTAGCACATGAAAATTTACTTGGAATGGCTTGAAAATACCATGCATAGGAATTTATAGTGGACTCTTTGGAATAAACATGGTTTTTGGTAGTTGGATGCACTAGAAGTATTCCCTCTCAGTACAAAATGAAGGCTAGCAAAAGACTGGGAGCGACCAACTAAGAGAGCAATAACAGCCATAATCATGCATAGCGACAAAACATTATTAACCAAAGCATAAAGTGGTATCACAATTCAAAAACCAAATGATCATAGAGGCTTATGGCGACTTGTTGAAGTCAAACATGTTGTAAGCATGCGCCAAGTCAATCCAAATAAAGCATCAAAGGAGAAAACCACAATAATATGCTCCCATATAATAAAAACAACGCATGATTCTTTCAAAGGCACATTAAGCAATCTCAGTCATTTGAGACAAGTCATGCTACAGCAAAAACTACTAAGCATACTATCAAAATAACAGCAAGCATGACATGCAAAAGTCTAAGCCACAGTCTAAACAAGCTCCCATTTGTACCACTATAGGCATGAAACTCTTTCCTTTTTTCCAACACCATTCAACCTTTGAAGTAGAGAAGCACCGTCGGTAGCCGCCCCACCACCAGACCCTCCTCTTCGCCCGCATTCCTTCCCCATCTAAGCCACCGGCGCATCCGCTACACACCACTGCAGTGGCCACCTCCTTTCGCTTCGAGAGCATGGCAACGCGTGATTCCCCGCCACCCGTAGCACCACCAGTCCACCATGGCTGCCGCCCTTCGCCTCGAGAGCGCGGAGGACGTGTGATACAAGTACAACCTCACCCCGCACCACGAAAAACTCCATGGCAGCCGCCCTTTTCTTTCAAAGCGCTGACGGTGTTCGATTCCCCTTTCCCGAACACCATGGCCGCCCCGGGCACCACCACCGCCGCTGCCGAGATCTCTAGATCATGTTGATTGGAGCACGAGTTATCCTAGAGTTTGTGGGGTGGGGAGGAGGCGTCGGGCGTGGACGAAGCGGGCCAGCGCGCGGCGGTCGGAGAGGGCGCTGGCGGCAACCATCGGTAGGTGTCGTGCGAGAATCGCGTCTCCTCCTCTGTTCGTGTGTGTGCGATGGAGAAGAGGATAAGGTAATTTTGGGGACCATGGGCCGTGTCGGTTTTTCTGGATTGGTACGCCGCTCTGTTTGGACCGCTCGATGGTGATCGGACGCACGGGAGACGTGAGCACCGTGTAAGACGCCACGGTGCCCAGACAGGAATTAGATTTCACATAATAATATGGAAAGTACACACAAGTGTAAGACGTACACCTCACATAAAAGGTTCTTTGCCAAAAGAATGAAAAATCGCAAAACACCCTACTAACATGAGATATGGTTATGAAAAAAGTCAACGTGACTACTATAATGATTTTTAATTCAAACAAATGCTTATAAGGATGCGTTAGTTGAATTTTGAATCCCAAAAAGAATGCAAGTACACTACCCGGGGAGAGAGAGAGAGAGTCAACTAGTAACACTTTCCTAACAATTTCCATTTGTCTACTATGTTTTGTGATCTAAATTTGGATATGAATTTCTTGTTCCATATTAAAGTGTAAATTATGTTTATGTTCCCCACACAAAAAATTGTGTTTATGTCTATTTTTTCTTTAGAATTTCAAACACGTCGAAATGGGGCCGGTACACCAAATTCTCTGGTATCCTAATTTTGGCGTGGCAGCCCATCATCCCAGCTGCAGAAGCCCAACACGTACAAGAGTACAAGTCTTGTTGTTGCGTGCGTGGCGTCCGGTTACCTGGCCGGCGCCGACACGAGCCCACGTTCTCCTCTCCTGAGTATATAGAGTCCCGCCCCAGTGCGGCCGCGGAGCAACCACGCCTTCACACCAAGCAACAAGGAAAGGTCTCTGCATTTTCCAATTCCACCGGCAGAGGATTTCGGCGAGTTCAATCGAGGGAGATCTTCGTTTCGGGCATGGAGAGGTTCGCCGCTATGGTCGCCGGCCGCCGCGCCGCTCCCGCTGCCAAGGCCGCGGGGGAGGGGGAGGAGGGAGGGGACAAGGAGTACCTCCGGATCCAGCTGGAGGAGATCGTCATCGTCAAGGACGACGCCTACGACGCGCTCGCCGCCGCCACGGCCGCCGCGCACTCCCGCCCCAACGCCACCGCCAACGGCCACTTCAGCAGCGGCGCCACGCCCACGCCCACGCCCACCGGCGCCGCGTCCACCTCCATGGAGAACTGCGCGAGGGCCGCGGCGGCGGCGCGCGGCGGGGTGCCGACGAGGGGCCCGGCGGCGGCGCAGGGCGCGTGGACGACGGCCGCGAGGGGCGTCGGCTTCGACTAGGCGTCGACCAGGCGCTCTCCTTCCCGATCGGTGTGTGGGGGGATTCTCCGTACGTGTTCGTGTTCCCGTTAGCGTCGAAGATCGCGTTGGTGAGCTCTTAGTTCAGTTTTGTTTTCTGCTTCATTCTTCGCGGGTGTCGGTGGAGGAGAGGGGATCGGTTCAAGCTTGAATCCTCAAATCGGTTGTCTCGCTGATCGTGTTGATATATACGCCAATTGATCTGACGGATTTGGTTTTTGCGTCGAGATCTGTTGATGATCGCGTCCTGCTTATTAATTTCACTTGCATCAAATAGTTCGAGCTCTGTTATCACCATCATGGAATTAAGGAGTAGCATTGATCATCAACTGGTCGGTGATGCAGAGATGCTGCTTGGTTTCGTGTTAAGTTTCATCATGGAGCAGTATAATAATGTTTCTAAGTTACCACAGGGAGTAGTGACGTTCCACATTTTTTGTAAGAGCTTCGACGGATGCACAGCAACGCATCTGTCGTGCCTGCTGGTGTGTTTAGTTGTTGAGTCCTTGTTCCGCCACCAGCCCCTGTACCTACGCCCTGCCGTGCCGCTGCTAGATCAAATAAATAGCCAGCACACGTTTGGTGAAAGCGCACATGGAACTATGCTAATAATGCTTATCAATTATTAATGCCCGCTTTTGTGATTGCTAGTACTACTCTGTTCCGATTTAACTGACGCCGGACACCCGGCTATGCTTGTGTTGTCCGCGTCGGTTAAAGCGGTACAGAGGTAGTAGACTACTGGTCGAATTTAACGATGGAAATTTTGAGATAGAACTAAACCGGGGTAAGTCTGAAGACTCCTGTAGGTAGCAGGTACTAGAAACTTACCAAGGATTTTTATCACAATGCATAAACTTCTGTATAGTTTGTGGCAGATATGCCAGTTCACACTTTGAAAGAAGTTCTCAAGCTACACATTACCATACAAGATAAAATGGAATCCACAAACTTACCGACACGATAACAACGTGCAAACCAAAAAAAAATAGCAAGAGAAGAAGATACATGTGTGCACAATTCCACATCGAGTTACGTGGAGAAATTCTGCAAGCTATGTGTCCACAGGACCAGGTTTAGTGATATATCACTATTAGCAACTATGGAGAAAATAACTCTTTTATATGATCCCGGAAGATTTGAAACTCCTGAAATAATCACCTAAAAAGCACTCCATAGTATAAATGTGATTGTGGCTTTATTCCTAAAGCAGGGCCAAAACCTATTTTGAGGAAATAAATGTGATTATACACATTGGCGGACGCAGCGGGGGGGGGGGGGGGGGGGGGCGGGGGGGCCGTGGCCCACCCAGAATTTTTGGAAAAAATTTGAAGACCCCCAATCTTTTGGAAAAAGCCCAAAGGCCCAGCAACGCCCTATCCACTAGTCCTCTCCTCGACGGCTCGACCTCGACCTCGAGTCCGACCAGCCGTCGCCTGGGACCTCGCCGCTGGTCGCCCCCGGCCCCTCCCTCTCCCTCAATCCGCCGGCCACCCCCTCCCTCTCCCTCAATCCGTCGGTCGCCCCTCCCTCTCCCTCAATCCGTCGGTCGCCCCTCCCTCTCCCAGTCTCCCTCAATCTGTCGGCTGCCTCTGGAGATTGGAGCCGCCCGCCTCCGCCGGTGATCTGCAGCCCACCACCGCCCGCCACCGCCCGCCTCCGGCCTCCATCGGTGATCTGCAGCCTGCAGGTGATTCTCTAATTCTCTCTAATTCTCTCTGTAGTCTGTAGAGTGTACCTAACATTGTTTCAAAAGAAATTTGTGTGGACTTTGTGTCACTATTAAATGAAAAACAAAAATGATTAGAGGCATATATGTGACTTTTATGTTTTATTGTGTAGAAATGAAGAGAACTAGCATAATTGCTGGACTTTTTAAGAAACATGAAGCAAAGAAGATTGCATCTTCTTCCACACCATTGGTGGCAGACGATGTACAAACCGAGAGTGAGAGTGAAAATGAAGATGAAACACCGCATCCACCTTCACCACAACAACCATATGCAAGGTCATATGATGCCCAATTCCTTCCATATGATCCCGGGGAAAGGATTCCTATTTCAAGATATCATGCTAATGTTCAAGATGATGTTCGGAGAGGATACATCATGAAAGGTCCATGTCAACCATATGAACATACTTTCCCAACCACAAACATAAAGGGTAAAAATTGGCACTTTAGCTTTGTTTGGTTTGAACAATACAAGTGGCTAGAATATAGTATTGGAAAGGATGCGGCCTTTTGCTTTGTGTGTTATTTGTTCAAAGAGAGAGCCAATGGAGGTCCCGGAGGAGATGCCTTTGTTAAAGATGGTTTCACAAATTGGAAGAGACCCGAAGCATTTAGGAAGCATGTGGGTGGTGTTGCTAGCAATCACAACCAAGCTCAAGAGAAGTACAACTTATTTGTTACACCCAACACCAAAATTGATGATGTTATTATGAAGGTGTCTAAGAAGGATTTACTTCTTTATAAGACTCGGCTAACTTATTCTCTTAGATGCTTGAGGTTTCTTTTGAATCAAGGATTGGCATTCCGTGGACATGATGAGAGTGAAGAATCAAGCAACCGGGGGAATTTTATTGAACTTCTAAAATGGCTTGCCGAAGGTAATGAAGAAGTTAACATGGTTGTTTTGAACAATGCTCCCGGAAATTGTATCTTGAATAGTCCAAGGATACAACATGATATTATTGAATGTTGTGCAAGTGAAACTACTAGACTAATTATTGAAGATCTTGATTGTGACCACTATGCAATTCTAGCCGATGAGTCTAGTGATATATCTCACAAAGAACAACTTGCTCTTTGCTTGCGTTATGTTGATAAATTGGGAAGAATATGTGAAAGGTTTCTTGGAGTTGTTCATGTTTCCGATACTACTTCATTGTCTCTTAAGGTTGCAATTCTATCTTTGCTAAAAGATCATCATTTATCTCCCACTCAAATTCGTGGACAAGGATATGATGGGGCTAGCAACATGAAAGGTGAGATTAAGGGGTTAAAAACTTTGATCATGAAGGAGTCACCATCCTCTTATTATATTCATTGCTTTGCACATCAACTTCAATTGGTTCTTATTGCCGTGGCAAAGGAGAATGAATCATGTGTGTGGTTCTTTGATCATGTTTCTTACTTGTTCAATATTATTGGAGTTTCTTGCAAGCGTCATGACATGCTTCGAGATATTAGAGCTCAAAAAGTGTGTGAAGCACTTGAAATGTGTGAAATTGAAAGTGGAAGTGGACTACATCAAGAAATGGGTTTATCTAGACCCGGTGATACTCGATGGGGTTCTCATTTCAAGACCATTCTACACATTGTTGATTTGTACCCCACCATACTTGAGGTGCTTGTAAGGATTGGAAAAGATCCTTTACAAAAGAGTGAGTGGACAAGAATTAGAGGAGTTGCCGCGGCCTTTGAATCATTTGATTTTGTATTCAATCTTCACTTGATGCTTGTTGTTCTTGGCTACACAAATGAATTGTCTAACTCTTTGCAAAAGAGAGATCAAGATATTATCAATGCAATGATGCTTGTAAGATTGGCAAAGGAAAAAATGCACCATATGAGGTCTCATGGATGGGAAGGATTTCTTGCAAAGGTGACATTGTTTTGCAACAAACAACGCATTTAAGTTCCTTCTCCCAATGACCAATATGTGCCTTTTGGAAGATCACAATGGTATTATGAAAAACAAACAAATGATGACCGTTATAGAAGAGAAGTGTATCTTGGTGTTGTTGATCAAATTATTCAAGAGCTCGACAATCGGTTTGATGAGGTAAACATGGAGTTGCTTGTTTGCATGTCAGCTTTGAATCCCTCAAATTCATTTGCTTCTTATGATGCACAAAAGGTAATGAGACTTGCCCAATTCTACCCCGATGACATATCAAGCATGGATTTGATTAGACTTGAGTTCCAACTTGAAACCTTTATTGATGATATGAGAAAAGATGTTAGGTTCATAAGTGTCAATCATCTTGGTGAGCTCTCTATTTTGCTTGTTGAAACCAAGAAGCATCTTGTTTATGATTTGGTTTATACACTTCTCAAATTGATATTGATCTTACCGGTGGCGACGACAAATGTGGAAAGAGTATTTTCTGCAATGAGTCTAGTAAAAAATAAGTTGAGAAATAGTATGGGTGATAAACTCTTGAACTATTGCTTAGTGACATTTATCGAGCGAGATATGTTCTTGAAGGTAAGTGAAGATGCCATTGTTGAAACTTTCATGGCAATGCGAAATCGTAGAGTGTTGTAACCTTCTATGTATGCTATATTCTATCATGTAAGTTAGACTTTATTCATGTTTTGAACTATTTGTATTGTAATCGTGCACATTTGATATATATTGTTTACTGGTGACAATTGGTTAGCTATATATTGTTTATTTGCCAAACGTTTATCACAATTTGGGGTACGCAAATTTTTTTTTTTGAGGTGTGCCCACCCTCCAATTTTTTCCTGCGTCCGCCACTGATTATACATGACATGGGCTTATTTTCCCTATGAGGCACAGCCAAAATTGACCTGAGAACTAAAAACATGTTGAGAGTAGTAAGATGGATCAATCAATAACATTGGAACACACTTGCCATCTCATATTGTGTGGTTGCATGTTTTACGTTTATCATGTATACAAGGGGACACCTGCATTCCCCCCCCCCCCCGCCCCCCAACTTTCTCTATCTTTGCTACAATTCCCAGAGAGCTCTCCCGTCGGTGGCTGGCCGAACCGAAGCCCTCTCGATGGTGATGCCGGTTGAGAGCGGTGGAGGGGAGGTCCGGCCATAGTAGAAGTAGGCTATAGTAGGGTAGGTCGGCCGCTACTGTGGTTTGGCGTCATGCCATTGTGGATTTGCTGGATCCTTGGCCGGGATCTAGGATCTACCTTTGGTGCTTCTCCCCACTGTCCCGATGGTCGTGGCTGTGGTGGAGGCTCTGCCAGTGGCCTCTCAATAAAGGGCCGTAGGAACCAGTCTCGGATGCCCGGATCTGCAGCTGCGCTACCACTCTTGGCCGGCCGTGGTGGCGAGGGAGAGTGGTGGTATAGAGGCGTTGTGTTTGCTTCTCTTTCTCGGCCGGCCGTGGAGGCGGGGGTGGGGGGGAGGGGGGAGGCTCGAGCATGGCAGCGCTCTCTTCTGGGTTTCTTCGGGCTGGTGCGGTACTTGGTGCCATCGTGTCCTTCCTCTTCGGCTTCCTCTGGCTCAATGGTGGAGTCAGGTCAGCGGTTGCGGAGGCGGGTGATGCGTGGTAAATAACCAGCCCATTGGAAACCCCAAGAGGAAGGTATGATGAGTATAGGAGCCAGTTTTCCCTCAGTTAAGAAACCAAGGTTTAATATCATTCAGGAGAAAAGCGAACAAATACGACTGAAGGTGATGCTTGCTAGTTTGCGACAGCTTCAGACAATTTATATATGGCGCCTCGTCCAAGCTCTGCTTGCTAGCTGCAATGCGGAATCTGCACACAACACAACCAAATACTTTGTTCCCAACTTGCGATGAGGTTGTCAATCTCACCGGTTTGCTTGAAACAAAGGTTATGAGCGTATCGAGTGGAAAGTGATAATAGTATGCGAGTAAAGTAAATAGTGCGAGTAAAGTAAACAGTGCGAGTAAAGTAAACAGGTGATAGCAATATGATGGAAATAGGACCGGGGTCCACAATTCACTAGTGGTGTCTCTCCATAAGATAATAACACATGCTGGGTAAACAAATTACAGTTGGGCAATTGATAGAATAAAGATAAACGTGATATGTCAAGAAGATCACTATGAGATTTACTCTGGCATTACAACAAAATACATAGACGGCCATCCATCTGCATCTATGACTAATAATCCACTTGTGGCGAATCAATCTGAGAACTCCACAAGTATTAAGTTGCGAACAACAGATAATTGCATTAAGCAAAGTGTGTAATGTAAACAAAGCATATGCCCTTGAGCATATGAATGTTATTTTCTCCCTAGTAGCAACAGCACATCTACAGCCTTAGAGGATTCTGTCACTCCCCCAGGTAAAATAGAGGCATGAACCCACTATCGAGCATAAATACCCCCTCTTGGAGTCACTAGCAACTACTCGGCCAAGATAGCTACTAACAACGGAGAGCATGCAAGATCATAAACAACATAGAGATAACAAAAGATATATTTTAGTACATCAACTCAATCATAACACCAATATTCATCAGATCCCAACAAACCAAACATATAGAATTACATAACGGTGATCTCAATCATGTAGGGCAGCTCATGAGATCTAAACATGAAGCACATGGTGGAGAAGACAACCATCTAGCTACTGCTATGGACCCATAGTCCAAGTTAGACTACTCACTCATTGCTCCAGAGGCAAGCATGGTGATGAAAAAGACCTCCGGTGGCGATTACCCTCTCTGACAGGGTGCCGGGAAGAGCTTCTGGACCCTCTCGATCTTCAGGTCGATGGTGGTGGCGGATCGCGATGTGTTCTAGAAAAGTGATCGGGCCCTTATGTTTTTTCTGTCGGGGGGTCTTTATAGGCAAAGGGGCGATGTCAGAGGAGGGGCCAGGCCCTCTCACACCATGGCGGCGTGGCCAGGCCCCTGGCCACGCGAGCCTGGCATGTGGGGCCCTGGTGGCCCCCCTCCTACTCTCCTTCGGATCTATGGAAGCTTCCGGGTAAAATAAGACTTTAGGAACTTGTTTCATCCAATTCCGAGAATATTTCCTGTGTATCACTCTAAAACACAAAAAATAGCAGAACACAGGGAACTGGCACTGTGGCGACTTGTTAATAGGTTAGTTCCAGAAAATGCATAAAAGTGCCACTAAGTGTAATGAAACATCAGGCAAATGGTGTAAAAACAAGCATGGAGCATCAAAAATTATAGATACATTGGAGACGTATCAGCGGGCACGGTGGTCTGGTTGTCTTCAGGGAGCTCCTCTCTTGCAGCTTGCGATGGCTCATTCTGTTTCCCCGGCCAGACCAAATGGGTGTAGGGCACCCACTTCTATTGCTTCGATTGTTGCGCGGGCTTCTCTCCCGCTGCGCTGCCCCAAGTGGCCTGGTTCCCCGGCGGTGGTGCGGTGGCCGGAGCACAGTGACTCTGTCGGTGGCTTGGTGGAGGCCAGGAGGACCTGATCACGTTTCACATTTAGATCTAGGTCCCTTTCACACTTTTACAAGACTTGGTTGTATTTTTCACTTTTTAGGGGTCTGTTTGTAATTGTGTACTGATGTGGTCATAATGAAGCTGTTTTGGGGTCCTTCGAGACCCCGTCCCCGTACAAAAAAAAGTATACAAGGGTAAAGGGTGGAGGGGTAACCGGGTAAGATGATGAGAGACACGATTTGACTAGATGATGAGAGGTACGTACCAACTCTATGTTATGTCTTGTGATAATTGATGAAGGAATGACAAACGGGCCCCCGATAATCGCCTACCTGGTTTTCGGTCCAGGAAGGGGCTCTCTCGAAAGGCTCTTGAGGCCCATCAAGGCAGCGGTCTAGCGTGGCCCAGGAGCTAAGCCTGGCGTGCAAGTAAGGACTCGAAGAATTGGAGTTAGACTAGGCTTCATTTGTTTGAGTATCGATCCAATCTGTACCTGGGCTTGAGAGACAATCCTGAGACCCGGCCTTCGCATATAAAAGGCTGGGAGGGAGATCTCTAAACCCTAGACGCTTTTCCACCCACCTCACGCCGGAGCGCTCAACAACTTAGAGCTCTCTGGTTCGGCTAGATCCAATCTACGCCTTCATTGTAACCCCATCATCAAAGCCGCCCCGTCAATACAAAGTCAGACAAGCAGGATGTAGGCCTTTTACCTTCAGAGGGGGCCAAACCTGGGTAAATTCCCATGTTCCTTTGCTTTCATCTGATCGCCGTCAAGTTTGCCAGGTCCCCAATACGCTTCCTAGATCGAAAGCCCTTCGACATGGGCATTGCCGGGGATAAACCTCGTCAATTGGCACCGACCGTGGGGACGATGGGATCTAGATCTATGGATTTGCCGGCTCCATCACCAATCACCGCCAAGATCGACATCGACACCATCAACGGCACCGCTGCGCCGACCAATGTCGACATCACCACCAAGATCGACATCGACACCATTGTCGGCATTGCTGTGCCGGCCATCATCGATGCCAACTCGGCGGAACTGGAGGTCGACGCCGCCGATTCGATCGTCGTCGACAACATTTTGCCAAGTGCTGCCAAGTCCACTCCAGCGGTGAACATCATCGACCCCACCTCAGGCGTGATAGGAACAGCGTCCAGAGGCTATGACATGGCCTTCAGATTGTTCAACTTCCTCGTGGACAACAACGGGGTGATGGAACTACTCTTCATCGGTGAATCGGCTCCGCTCATGGCCGAAGCGACAACACCACCAGCAATCGGGGGCACACCCTCGATAGGCGCACTACTAGCACCATCAGAGGAGGAACCGAAGCTGAAAACTTTGACCCCATCAGTCAGGTCGAATAATTTCGAAGATCCACCTCCATCCCCGACCACCGCATACTGCGCCGATTATGACGCATACCACTACGTGGGCGCCAGAGATTTCTCATCCCATGAAATCACCAGCTGTGAAGATCCTCGGAGGGGGGCACAGCAGCTGTCTACCCGACGATATCTGAGTGCGATCGGGCTCTCAACGCCCTCACGCTCCGCACTGCACCATATGACCCTGACTACGTCAAAGGGTTATACTCGGACTACACATGTTCAAATGATGACTACGACGTCTACCCCAAAGCTAAGGGGAAAATCATCAATTCAGCAAGCTCCACCTCACAGTGCGAATCTGCCGCATCCAGCGATGGCTATGTAGCTGATTACGATTCTAACTTCATGATCGAAGTTGGGCCCTATGTCAAAAGCGACGACGTCTACCCTCCATCGCTGGGCGAAATCAGCGATGATTCGACCACGTGGTCCGAGGGCCACTGCATGATGGCATCGCACGGTGACGGAAACAAGAACATAGACAATGACTGGCCAAAACCAGACAGACAGCAGCCGCCAGGTGGTCACGCATGACCAGATTCGGTTCGCAAGAAGGGTTTACGTGGGCGAGGTGAACTTTGGTCCTAACCCAAGCCCGAGCGATATGGCTACACTCCGGTTCGTCATCCAGGAGCAGAAGGACCAGATCAGTGCTGACAGGCGAGTACTGGAACGATGCAGAGAGGAGGCCAGTGTGTCCAGCAGAAGATGGGCCGAAAGATCGTCCCATTATTCATCAAGCGTCCAGCACAGATCAAGGTCACACACTCAGCCGGGGGGCGATATGCACAATATCACCTGAAATCTAGAGGCAGAGTTCAACGAGGCTGAATTGATGCCCAAGACCAAGGAGGCGGCAATCATGGCCATGGAAGCTTACATTGCAGCGAACGCATCTAATGGCGATGAGCATATGCGACACTTGAGAAACCTGGCACTCAAAGGAGTAAGGGTGCTTCAAGGCATGCCCGACCCGGGACATGATGCGACAGCAAGGAGAACCGCCCCACCAGTGGAGCAGGCCAGACACCCAGCACCGGTGCCAGCCGTAGCGCCTCGGACGCAAGTGGTCGAACCCTTCAACGGAGAGCTTCGGCACGGTCTGGCCTAGAATAGAGTCAACCAAGGGCGAGCGTGGCGCGAGGCGCGTCATTTCGAGGGAGATCGCGAGGCGGAAACATTTGGTGGCACCAATGATGGACTGTGCGGGGCAGAATGCTTTAGCCTTTTGATCTGCTCCGCACTGTTGCCGAAGGGAATCAAGCTCAGTGATGGCATAGTCAAGTTCAACGGGCAGCAGGACCCCCGAATTTGGCTCGATGACTTCATAACTGCTGTCAAAATCAGCGGCGGATCTAGAGACAACGCCCTCCAGTTGCTGTCACTACAACTAGAGGATAACGCAAGGGCATGGCTGAATAATCTCACCCCAGATAGCATCCGCTCTTGGGAAGAGTTTTGGCAAGCGTTCATCGCCAACTTCTGAGGCACTTCACGATAACCTACGTCGTTTGAAGAACTACGCCTATGCGTGCAGAGAACTGGAGAAAACCTGAGGTCATACATCTCACGATGGATCAGCCTCCGGAACATGATGGAAAACATCTCGCCCGAAAGGGCCATCAATACCTTTCACGATGGCCTCTTTCAACATGATTTCAAGGAAGAGCTTGGACGCTGCAAGCCGAGGACCGTCAACCACCTCGTGAGCTTGGCGAATGAATGGGCCGATGGCGAAGACACCATCGCAGCTCCCAAAAGCTGCTGTCGATCAGTAGAATGCGACATCGATGTGAAAGACCAGTTCCAGTCTGGGTCCCGAAAGAAGGGTTATCAGAACCGCTACGACAACACGGAGAACACAGACATGGTAGCAGCAGGCTACGTGCACGAAGATCGTGATGACAACCGTGACTTACCACGATGAGGAAACAATTACCATGGCAGCAGCAGCAGAAGTACCAGTCGTGACTCGAAGCCAAGTAAGGAGTGGCGGCAACGACAGCCACAGCTGTCGGCAGAGGAGATGCTTGATAGTGGATGCCCACGGCATACGTACCTCGACAAGGATGGAGTATGTAGACCTGCGCACCTTCTCATCGAGTGTAGAGAATTCCTTCGTCTCAACCGGGCACTTCAGGAGAGGATGGGCACTGAGCAGCCAGTGGCAGGGGCAATAGCCTTCAACGCTCCACCACCACCGCCTAACCCACCAGCGAACATCATACAACAGGCCACCAGGCCACCACGATCCAGCAAGTTGAGCCGCGATAGCTGATACGTCTCAAACGTATCTATAATTTTTGATGCTCCATGCTTTGTTTTACACCATTTGCCTATTGTTTCGTTACACTTAGTGCCATTTTTATACATTTTCCGGAACTAACCTATTAATGAAGTGCCACAGTGCCAGTTTCCTGTTTCCTGCTATTTTTGTGTTTCAGAAGTGATACACAGAAAATATTCTCGGAATTGGACGAAACAAGTTTCTGAAGTCATATTTTACCCGGAAGCTTCCAAACATCCGAAGAAGCGTCGGAGGGGGGCCACCAGGGCCCCACACAAGGGGGCGGCACGGCCTGGCCCCTGGCTGCGCCACCCCTGTGTGAGAGCCCCTGGCTCCACCTCTGACATCACCCCTTCGCCTATATTTACCCCCTGATGAAAAAAACCTAAGGGCCCAATCAGTTTTCCAGAATACATCGTGATTCGCCGCCGCCGTCGACCCGAAGATCGGGAGGGTCCAGACGCTCTTCCCGGCACCCTGCCAGAGAGGGGAATCGCCACCGGAGGTCTCCTTCATCGCCATGATTGCCTCTGGAGCGATGAGTGAGTAGTCTACCTTGGACTATGGGTCCATAGCAGTAGCTAGATGGTTGTCTTCTCCACCATGTGCTTCATGTTTAGATCTCATGAGCTGCCCTACATGATTGAGATCACCGTTATGTAATTCTATGATGTTGGTTTGTTGGGATCCGATGAATATTGGTGTTTATGATTAAGTTGCTGTACTGAATTATATCTTATGTTATCTCTATGATGTTTATGATCTTGCATGCTCTCCGTTGTTAGTAGCTATCTTGGCCGAGTAGTTGCTAGTGACTCCAAGAGGGGGTATTTATGCTCGATAGTGGGTTCATGTCTCTATTTCACCTGGGGGAGTGACAGAAACCTCTAAGGTGGTAGATGTGCTGTTGCTACTAGGGAGAAAACAACATTCATATGCTCAAGGGCATATGCTTTATTTACATTACACACTTTGCTTAATGCAATTATCTGTTGTTCGCAACTTAATACTTCTAGGGTGTTCGGATGATATCCCCGGGGGTGGATTATTAGTCATAGATGCAGTTGGATGGCGGTCTATGTATTTTGTTGTAATGCCCAGAGTAAATCTCATAGTGATCTTCTTGACATATCACGTTAGCTCTATTCTATCAATTGCCCAACTGTAATTTGTTTACCCAGCATGTTATTTTATCTATGGAGAGACACCACTAGTGAACTGTGGACCCCGGTCCTATTTTAATCATATTGCAATCACCTGTTTACTTTTCCCGCACTGTTTACTTTACTCGCATATACTCTACTGTTTTCCACTCGATACGCTCATAACCTTTGTTTCAAGCAAACCGGTGAGATTGACAACCTCATCGCAAGTTGGGAACAAAGTATTTGTTTGTGTGTGTGCAGGTTCCATAACACCTTCAGTCGTCACCGTCTCTCTTCTCCTGTTCGATATACCTTGGTTTCTTAACTGAGGGAAAACTAGCCGCTACACTCATCATACCTTCCTCTTGGGGTTCCCAACAGGCTGGTCAATCACCACGCACAAGGACGTCTGCTCCACATCATCTACACGCCACCAGCTCTTTTCTGGCGCCATCACCACAGTTAGCAACTTATTTTCTGGCGCCGTTGCCGGGAAGAGAGAAGACTTCTGCGAGGGGAGTTCTTTGCACACACATTGTTTACTTTGTTATTTGTTTTGCTTTACTTTATTAATTTACCTGCATTGCTTTTTATATCAAAAACCCAAAAAAATTAGAATCCTTGGTAATTGTTTTTACTTGTTTACTTTCGTTTTGCTGAAATGGCCAATCCTGAAAACACCAAGTTGTGTGACTTCACTAGCACCAACAATAGTGATTTTATCTGCACTCCTATTGCACCACCTGCTACTGCTGCAAACTTTTATGAGATTAAGCCTGCTTTATTGAACCTTGTTATGAAAGAACAATTTTCTGGTGCTAGTACTGAAGATGCTGCCGCTCATCTCAACAATTTTGTTGAGCTATGTGAGATGCAGAAATATAAGGATGTTGATAGTGATATTATTAAGCTCAAGTAGTTTCCTTTTTCTTTGAGAGGAAAGGCTAAAGATTGGTTGCTGTCTTTGACTAAGAATAGTATTGATTCATGGGCTAAGTGTAAGGATGCTTTTATTGGTAGATATTATCCTCCTGCTAAGATTATATCGTTGCGTAGCAATATTATGAAGTTTACTCAGTTTGATAATGAGCATGTTGCTCAAGCTTGGGAAAGAATGAAAGCTATGATAAAGAATTGCCCCACTCATGGACTGACTACTTGGATGATTATCCAAACTTTTTTTGCAGGACTGAATTTTTCTTCAAGGAACCTACTTGATTTAGCTGCTGGAGGCACTTTTATGTCCCTTACATTGGGCGCCGCATCGAAGCTACTCGACAACATGATGGTAAATTATTCCGAATGGCACACCGAGAGAGCTCCACAAGGTAAGAAGGTAAATTCTGTTGAGGAAACTTCTTCCTTGAATGATAAGATTGATACAGTTATGGCTATGCTTGCTAATGATAGGACTCATGTTGATCCTAATAATGTTCCTTTGGCCTCTCTGGTTGCTCAAGAAGAGCATGTTGATGTGAACTTCATTAGAAACAATAATTTTAACAACAATGCTTATAGGAATAATTTTGCTAGTAACAATTATAGGCCGTATCCTTCTACCAATGGTAATGGCTATGGTAACTCTTATGGTAATTCCTACAACAACACTAGGGCCGCGCCCTCCGAGCTTGAGGTAATGCTCAAGGACTTCATCGGTAAGCAAACTGCTTTTAATAAGTCTGTTGAGGAAAAGTTAGGCAAAATTGATATTCTTGCTTCTAAAGTTGATAGCCTTGCTCATGATGTTGAACTTCTGAAATCAAAAGTGTTCCCTAATGATGTGAATGAGAACAAAATTTTTGCTGCCGCTAATGTTATTCAAGTTGGAATTGATGAAAATATTAGATTGTTAGCGGAATTGCATGCTATGTGGGAAAGAGAAGATGAGATGGCTAGAGAGATGAAGGTATGTACCATTACTACCTCTAATGATGTTGCTCCTACTGATAGCAACCCTCTTACTTTGATTGGTGCAGAGAAAACTCCCACTCCTTGTGTTAAAAAGCCTAAAACTGCCAAAACTTTTTCTCAAAAGAGTGCTGAAATTTTTTGGAGTGTGGGAGATGATAGCTCTATTTCTTTTAATGATTTTGATGTTGATGGCTGCAATATATCTGAAGTTATTTTATTCTTGCAAAAGCTTGCTTTGACTCCCAATGCTAGTTCTTTAAATATTGCTTTTACTAAGCATATTACCAATGCTCTTATAAAGATTAGGGATGAAAAGTTGAAGCAAAAAGCCTCTGTTCCTAAGAAGTTAGAAGATGGTTGGGAACCCATCATTGATATACATGTTAATGGTTATGATTGCCATGCTTTATGTGATCTAGGTGCTAGTATTTCTATCATGCCTAGAAAGATTTATGACATGCTTGATTTACCACCACTTGAAAAGTGTTATTTTGATGTACCTATTGCTGATGTTGCTAAGAAGAAACCTTTGGGAAGGATTAATGATGTTCTTATTGTGGTTAACAATAACCTTGTTCCCGTTGATTTTCTTGTTATGGACGTTGAATGCCATGCTTCATGTCCTATTATTTTGGGAAGACCTTTTCTTCAAACTGTAGGTGCTATTATTGATATGAGGGAAGGCACTATTAAGTATCAATTCCCACTAAAGAAAGGTATGGAACACTTCCCTAGGAAAAGAAAGAAATTGCTTTTTAACTCTATTCTTAGAGCAAATTATGAGCTTGATGCTTCATCACTTGATATAACTTGATTCGCACTTTTCTGCGCCCAGCTCAAAGGCGTTAAAGAAAAGCACTCTTGGGAGATAACCCAATGTTTACTTACAGTACTTTTTCTTTTATTTGAGTCTTGGAAGTCATTACTACTGTAATGACCGCTCCTTATCTTGTTTATTTCGTTTTTGTGCCAAGAGAAGCCTCTAATTTGAGTGAGGTAAAGATTTGGGGAAATTGCTATCCTGAAACTGTTTTCGGTGCTGCACCGTAAAAATTCGTATAAATTCACTGTATATCTTTTGGACCTGAAATTTCTTGTGCTTATGCCCCAGGTTATATCCAAACTTTCGTTAGTTGAACACTTTTTGATTTGAGCAACAGAAAATCCCTCAAAAATTCGTCCTTTGTCAGCTGTTCAGTTTTGATAGATTTCTGCCAATATTTGTTTTTGCCACTTTATCGCTTTCTTTTGAGTTCTTTTTGATCATGGAACTCTTGGGGAAATTGCTACAGTAGTATATACTTTATATGTGGTGGTTTTGGGTTGAAACCTGAAGTTAAAAGAGGTTGAATATATTTTATGCTTACACTAATGTTGCTAATAGAATTGTGTTTAGTTTTGTATGAAGGAAGTTTTCAAGTGTAGGGATTGGAGAATGATGAGATGAGTTGAAGAATGGACAAAAGCTCAAGCTTGGGGATGCCCAGCACCCCAAGAAATATCCAAGAAGTACAAGCGTCAAAGCTTGGGGATGCCCCCGAGGCACCCCTTCTTCATCGGCAAAAATCAGGTCACCTTTCAAAACACTATATTTTTATTGCTTCATGCACTATGTGTTTTGTTGGAGCGTCAGTTGTTTTAGTTTTCTTAGTTGGTTTGTTTGTTTGTTTGCTGCAATAAATGGTTGGACCCCAACAAATTTCCTTTGGAGGAGATGTACTCATTTTCATTTGCAAAGAACGCTCTAGTTGTCACTCTTATTAAAAATCGAGCGTTCATCTTTTTCTGCTACTGCTTTTGGTTTTCGTTTTCGCCTTGATTTGCATTCAGATCTTTTAATATCTTTTCACCAAGGTGTATTTTTGCCTCTGATCTTTATTGGTTTTCATCAAAAGAGGTGTTTATAAAAATTTCAAATGGTGTTGGAAAAGAGAAAAAGCTTTGTGCAAAATAGTGGTACAAGAAGGAGCTTGTGTAGACTGCGGCTTAGGCTTTTTCATGTCATGCTAGATGTCTTTTTGATAGTATGCTTAGTGGTTTTGCTGTAGCATGACTTGTCTCAAATAACTGTGATTGCTTAATGAGCCTTTGAAAAAATCTTGCATTGTTTTTATTGTATGGAAGCATTATTTTGGTTTTCTCCTTGATGCTTTATTTGGGTTGACTTGGCGCATGTTCACACATGTTAGACTCTCACAAAGTCACCTATAGCCTTCATGATCATTTAGTTTTTGACTTTTGATGCCATCTTATGCTTCTTTTAATGTTGCTTTGTCGCTTTGCATGATTATGGCCATTATTGCTCTCTTAGTTGGTCGCTCCCAGTCTTTTGCTAGCCCTCGCCTTGTACTGAGTATGAGCTCTACTCGTGCATCCAACTCCCAAAAACCAAGTTTGCCATTGTGTCAACTATAAATTCCTATGCATGGTATTTGTAAGCCATTCCAAAGTAAAATTTTCGTGTGCTACCTTTCAAAAACCTTCAAAATACTTCTCGTTTTGTGACACTGTTTTCAGCTCATGGGGACGTAGTGGTCGGATTTGCTATCTTCCATATTGCTTATTCCAAAAAGAAAAAAGGGGTACTCCTCCAAGAATGTGAATGTTGGTGGGCACCCGATGGAATCGGCTAGCCATGGTATGTGAAAAGAAAAGGTGGGGAGGAGTGCCAAGTTTTATAAAAAGAGCACCAAAGTGCCAATCTCTCTCTCAAAAACTTGCTTCATTTTTGTATGGAAGATAGTAAGAACCCCATTGCCAGTTGTTGACAAAGACAACCACCTCTCAAAACCAATTTTTATCTCTATTTTACAAAATGAAAAGCTCTAGCACATGCTTAAATCACTGCTTCCCTCTGCGAAGGGCCTTTCTTTTACTTTTATGTTGAGTCATCACCTTCTTTCTTTATGCACCGCTAAGAGAGCATAGTTGTCATTCTTAGTGTGATATGCATTGTCCCAAGGTTCATTGATTGATTCATAATGATTGGTTTCACTTGTTCTTAAATTATTTGTATCTAGTCGCCCTCTTAAACTTTGAGGTGTCCTATGCATTTATGTTTTGCTCTCTATGAAGGACAAGCTGAAAACCACTTGTATGTTTTTCCTTATGATTTGAACACACGTTTGACTTTCATTGTTTCATTACTATAATCTTTTGTTTGTGTTCATCTGCATGTTTACAACATGGTTGCTAAGTTCTTATTGTCATGATTATATCTACATGCCCACGTTTTAAGTTCTATTGATCCCAGCTCATCAATGCTTACATATATGATCAAGATTGTGTAGGTGCATGTCACCTCAAAAATTATTCTTTTGTTATCACTTACCTACTCGAGGACGAGCAAGAGTTAAGCTTGGGGATGCTTGATACGTCTCAAACGTATCTATAATTTTTGATGCTCCATGCTTTGTTTTATACCATTTGCCTATTGTTTCGTTACACTTAGTGGCATTTTTATATATTTTCCGGAACTAACCTATTAACAAAGTGCCATAGTGCCAGTTTCCTGTTTCCTGCTGTTTTTGTGTTTCAGAAGTTATACACAGGAGATATTCTCGGAATTGGACGAAACAAGTTCCTGAAGTCATATTTTACCCGGAAGCTTCCAAACATCCGAAGAAGTGTCAGAGGGGGGCCACCAGGGCCCCACACAAGGGGGCGGCGCGGCCTGGCCCCTGGCCGCGCCACCCCTGTGTGAGAGCCCCTGGCTCCACCTCTGACATCGCCCCTTCGCCTATATTTACCCCCTGACGAGAAAAACCTAAGGGCCCGATCAGTTTTCCAGAATACATCGCGATCCGCCGCCGCCGTCGACCTGAAGATCGGGAGGGTCCAGACGCTCTTCCCGGCACCCTGCCGGAGAGGGGAATTGCCACCGGAGGTCTCCTTCATCGCCATGATTGCCTCCGGAGCGATGAGTGAGTAGTCTAACTTGGACTATGGGTCCAAAGCAGTAGCTAGATGGTTGTCTTCTCCACCATGTGCTTCATGTTTATATCTCATGAGCTGCCCTACATGATTGAGATCACCGTTATGTAATTCTATGATGTTGGTTTATTGGGATCCGATAAATATTGGTGTTTATGATTAAGTAGCTGTACTGAATTATATCTTATGTTATCTCTATGATGTTTATGATCTTGCATGCTCTCCGTTGTTAGTAGCTATCTTGGCCGAGTAGTTGCTAGTGACTCCAAGAGGGGGTATTTATGCTCGATAGTGGGTTCATGTCTCTATTTCACCTGGGGGAGTGACAGAAACCTCTAAGGTGGTAGATGTGCTGTTGCTACTAGGGAGAAAACAACATTCATATGCTCAAGGGCATATGCTTTGTTTACATTAGACACTTTGCTTAATGCAATTATCTGTTGTTCGCAACTTAATACTTCTAGGGTGTTCGGATGATATCCCCGGGGGTGGATTATTAGTCATAGATGCAGTTGGATGGCGGTCTATGTATTTTGTTGTAATGCCCAGAGTAAATCTCATAGTGATCTTCTTGACATATCACGTTAGCTCTATTCTATCAATTGCCCAACTGTAATTTGTTTACCCAGCATGTTATTTTATCTATGGAGATTAGTGAACTATGGACCCCGGTCCTATTTTAATCATATTGCAATCACCTGTTTACTTTTCCCGCACTGTTTACTTTACTCGCATATACTCTACTGTTTTCCACTCGATACGCTCATAACCTTTGTTTCAAGCAAACCGGTGAGATTGACAACCTCATCGCAAGTTGGGAACAAAGTATTTGTTTGTGTGTGTGTAGGTTCCATAACACCTTTAGTCGTCACCGTCTCTCTTCTCCTGTTCGATATACCTTGGTTTCTTAACTGAGGGAAAACTAGCCGCTACACTCATCATACCTTCCTCTTGGGGTTCCCAACGGGCTGGTCAATCACCACGCACAAGGACGTCTGCTCCACATCATCTACACGCCACCAGCTCTTTTCTGGCGCCATCACCATAGTTAGCAATAGCCGGCCAATGAGGAAGAAGAGTTCCCACCACCGAGAGGTTTCGTGCCCATGATTTAGAGAGGGCGCCCGACAAATAAAGTTCAGCGGAAGCACGCAAGAGAAGTGTTTCACGCCAAACACGCGCCACTAGCCACTCCCGAATATCTGAACTAGTCCGAACATCCGATCGGTTTCGACAGGTCAGATCATCCATCGAAGATCCCATGCCCGGGACACCATGCCTTGGTTCTCGAAGCGTAGATAGGGGGTTTCACCTTGAAAAAGGTGTTTATGGATGGAGGTAGCAGCTTGAACCTCATCTACGCAGATACACTGCGAAAGATCAAGATCCCGATAAATAATCTCCTGCCAATGGAGACCTCCTTCCACGGAATCGTCCCTGGAAAGTCGATGTACCCATTAGGGGTGATACATCTCGACATCATCTTTGGCATGCCAGCAAACTTCAGAAAGGAGAAGATCAAATTCAAGGTTGTCGACTGGCCCTCGCAGTACCACGCCATCCTCAGACGACTAGTGTTTGCTTGATTCATGGCGGTACCGTACTACGCTTACCTCAAGCTGCAGATGCCTGCAAATAGAGGGCCACTGACGATCAGCGGCAGCTTTGCCGGATCTGAAAACTATGACAAGGACTTCAACACCATGTCCCAAACCTTCGGGGTGCACGAGGAGCTGCACCATATTCGGGAAGCCACTGTGATGGACATCGATCCACCGGCGTAGCAGAACGCCCCAGAACTGTCGTTTGGTGCCACCAAGGACACCCGAGAGCACCAGATTCACCCGACGGATCTAACTAAGACGGCGCAGGTGTCAAACTCTCTCTCTCTCCTGCATAGGAAAGTGTGCTCATCGAGTTCCTCTATGAGCACTGGAGGATGTTCGCCTGGTATCCAGCGGATATGCCAGGCATCCCTAGGGAACTCGCCGAGCATGAGCTTAAGATCTTTCCCAACATGAAACCGGTCAAGCAGTCTATGCGCCGGTATAATCCAGAGAAGGCCAAATCGATGGGCGAAGAAATCAACCGCCTCCTCGAAGCCAAGTTCATCAGAGAGATCAAGGAAGCCATGTGGCTCTCGCCACCGGTCATGGTGGAGAAGAAGGACAACAAGATCTACAGGATGTGCATCGACTTCACGGCCCTAAACAAGCACTGCCCGAAGGACTACTTCCCCCTACCCTGAATCAACCAGATAATCGATTCCACGACAGGATACGAGCACCTGTCATTCCTCGACACCTACTCCGGGTATAATCAGATACGGCTGAAAGTAGAAGACGAAGACAAGACGGCGTTCATCACCCCGCATGGGGTATACTGCTACATGACGATGCCCTTCGGGCTCAAGAACGCCGGAGCCACCTATGAACGGTGCATGCAGGCATGTCTGAAGGAGCAAATTGGCCGCAATATTGAGGTCTATGTAGACAACATTGTCATCAAGATGACGAAAGCAGATAGCCTACTCAATGACCTTCGAGAAATCTTCGCCAACCTCGACAGATATAGCATCAAGCTTAACCCGAAGAAATGCTCTTTCAGGGTACCCACTGGCCAACTACTAGGATACCTCATCTCTGAGAGAGGGATCGAAGGCAATCCAGAGAAGATACAGGCCATCATCAACATGCATCCACTGAGGACGCTTCGACATGTCCAACAGTTGACAGGTCGACTCGCAGCGCTTAGCCGCTTCATCAGCAAGCTCGGCGAAAAAGCACTCCTGTTTTACTAGTTGCTCCAGAAAACAGACAACTTCACATGGACCGAAGAGGCGCAAACCGCGTTCGACGACCTCAAACATCATTTGTCGACCTTCCCAGTGCTCGTCACACCCTGAGAGAAAGAGCCAATGTTGCTATACATCGCGGCTACAAATCAAGTTGTTAGCTCAGTACTCGTGGTCGAACGCGCGGAGGAAGGCAAGGAGCATGGAGTACAGAGGCCCGTGTATTACCTAAGCAAAGTTCTATCTCTGACCAAGCAAAGATACCCCCATTATCAGAAGCTAGCATACGCCATCTACATGACGGGGAAGAAATTGCCGCACTACTTCGAATGCCACTCCATCATAGTGGTGGCCTCGAATCCAGTTTCCAGCATCCTCAACAACCCAGACGCCATAGGATGTGTATCGCTATGGGGAATCATGCTAGGGCCCTGGGAGATCACATACCAGCGCCAGTCCACAATCAAGTCCCAAGTTCTACCGGATTTCATAGCCGAATGGACGGAAGCTCAGATGTCTAAACTCCCAGACCTGTCGAACAGCTGGACCATATTTGTCGACGGATCCAAGCGGGTTTTGGGAGCAGGAGCAGGAGTGGTTCTCGTATCACCATAGGGGGACAGGATGCGCTATGTTCTCCGCTTGCATTTCTCAAATCCCTCAAACAACGAGGCAGAGTATGAAGACGTTCTTCATGGCATGCGCATGGCAAAAGCCTGCGGGGCTACCCGCATTAAGATCCATGGAGATTCGAACCTTATCGCCCAGCAAGTCATGAAAGAGTGCGACACAACCTGTGCAAACATGATTGCATACCGAGCCATGTACGATAGGCTCGAAGCGAATTCGAGGGCTGCGAAGTGATGCACATTGGCAGGGAAAGCAACGAAGAGGCAGAAAACCTGGCCAACATCGGGTCAAGGTGCCTCCCAATACCGCCCGGAGTATTCTTCGAAGAGATATTCAAACGGTCCATCAAGATCAAACCAGTGACTGACCCAGCGTTAGCAACACGCTCGGGGGCTCGGCAGGCCAGCACCGCCCCAGCGACGGGAACAGAAGATCTTCCAAAGGACGCGGCCGTAGTCATGCTCATTGAAGCAACATGGACGAAGCCATACTTGGCCTACCTAATGTGGGGCGAGCTCCCAGAGGATCCCATCCATCACCGACAAGTCATGCGGCGTTCCAAGGCCTTCACGATAATCAACAGGGAGCTCTACAAGCGCAGCACCATAGGGGTGCTCCAACGGTACATTGCGCAGGAAGATGGGATCACTCTCCTTCGAGAAATCCATGAAGGAACATGTGGGCACCATGCTTGCAGCCGAACCCTTGTGGCCAAGGCTTTTTGGTCATGATTCTACTGGCTATCCGCCCTCTATGATGCCAGGAACATCGTCCAGCACTGTGAAGCGTGCCAGTTATTCGCCACCAAGCCTCATGCACCTACGTCCGAACTGCACACCATCCCTGTGGCCTAGCCCTTTGCACAATGGGGGCTCGATCAAGTGGGGCCTCTCCCCAAATCATCCCGAGGAGGTCATACTTACCTGCTAGTCACAGTGGACAAGTTCTCCAAGTGGATAGAGGCTGTTTCGGTCACCAACCAAGAGGCGACCACGCTGGTCAAGTTCTTTGAGTCCATTGTCTACCGGTACGGCATCCCGAACAGCATTATCACTGACAACAGCACCAACTTCACTTCAGGCGAATTCCAGGACTTCGCCAAAAGCCTTGGCATCAAGCTCAAGTACGCTTTGGTGGTGCACCCCAAGTCTAATGGCCAGGTCGAAAAAGCCAATGGACTTGTATGCAGAGGCCTGAAGGAACGACTACTTCGACCTCTCAAATGCGTAGCAGGCGCCTGGGTCGAGGAACTACCTTCGGTGCTTTGGAGTTTGCGAACAACACCCAATTCATCGACTTTCTTCCTGCTCTTCGGAGCAGAAGCAGTACTACACATGGATGTGCGCTACAGTGTGCCCCGCGTGGTCGCCTACGTCGAGGAAGACGCGGACAAGGCGTTAGCAGACGCCCAAGATCTCCTAGATGAAGCTCGAGATGTCGCCCTCGTTCGATCGGTGGTTTATCAGCAGAGCCTCCGCAACTACCACAGCAGGCGGGTACACGGATGCTCATTCGAGCCGGGCAACCTTGTGCTCCGCCTCAAGCAGACAAGCACGTCGAAGCTGGAGCTGCCATGGGAGGGGCCGTACCTCATCCACGAGGTCATCCCAGGAGGAGCATACCGCCTACGCAACCCGAAAATGGGGAAAGACATAGAAAACCCATGGAACGCCGTGCAGCTGCGCCGCTTCTATCCTTAGCTAGCAAAGCTATCTCCTCTACCCCCTCTACTATGTAATTAGGCGCCGGTAGCAGTCCGCGCACAATATTGTGCCTTCGGCACCAAGCAATAAAGTTCAAGTTCCTCACTTCATGAATCGACATCTGTGTATGCTTACACTCGGGAGGCTTCGCCCATGCTCGGGGACTTTGCCTTTCGACCCGCGCTCGGGGGTTCCGCCCTATGCTCAGAGGCTTAGCCTTTTGACCCATGCTCGGGGGCTTCGCCCATGCTCGGGGGCTTTGCCTTTCGACCCACGCTCGTGGGCTTTGCCTTTTGACCCATGCTCGAGGGTTTCACTCACACTCAAGGTCCTCGCCCATGCTCGAGGGCTTTGCCTACGCTCAGGGTTTTCGCCTTCGCTCGGGGTTTTCGCATATGCTCGGTGGCTCCACCCCACGCTTGGGGGCTACGCTTTCTCAACCTACGCTCGGGGGCTATGCTCTCTCGACCTATGCTCGAGGGCTTCACCCTCTTGACCTACGCTCGGGAGCTTCGCTTTTTCACCCCAGACAAACAAGACACACATATACAATATATACATAAAGCAGAGGTACAGACGCAGCCACATGGCTAGTTCATGGCGCCGCGGCGCCCTGGTTTGCTCTCTGACGATCACTTTCGGTGATAATCTGTTGAGCGATACAGTCGGCTATGCCTCTGCAAGCAGCATAGTGGTGCTCCATATCAAAGCGATCACTGGGGGATGGAGGAAGCATCTTCAGAAGCTCCAGGTCGATCTCAGGATAATGAGCACGTACAAAAGCAAGGGCGACCACGGCTCCGCAGTGCAAATGCTCCCGGACAAAGGAGTACACAGCATTTCTGTTCTCAAACTGGTCGAGTAGCGCCGGCAGACCTTCGAGCTGTTTGTTCGAAGGGAACATCACCTCATGCACCAGAGCAAGAGCACCTCGGCTCATCTCAGCCAACACTCTGGCTTGGGCGATCCTGTCCTGAAGAAGTGTCAACTTCATCGCCTTCGACCGGTCTGCCCAGAAATTGTCAGCAATCGAATTGGCATGCATCTGAGCAGCAAGAAGGCATGCATTCACACGTCGGGCTTCAGCTGCGCTGTTGAGGCACATATCTGTAGAAGAAAGAAGAAGGTTACATTCGACAAGATCAAACAGCAAAGCAAGGACACTGAAAACTCACATTTTAGAGCTTTTCCTAAGTTCTCAACTTCATCAAGCAGAAACTTCTTGGCGTCGGTAGCCAGCGATGCCTTCGATAGAGCAACGTCGACCCTAGCAGTAACTACCTTCAATTGACACTGCATGTCCTTGAGCTGGTCGCGCAGAGATCAAATCAGAGTCAATTCGCTCGAAGCAGGCGCCCTCTGCTCAATGGCACCAGAGGTACTACCAACTGTTTCATACTCAACAGGCCAGGCGCTAGAGGTTGTGGACAGCTCCTGCATAAGAGGCCCGACATCACATACAAGCATCGGCAACCAAATATCAAAAAGAATAATAAAATAGAGGAACAAGTTTTACAGCATGGAGGGATCCAAAACAAATTAACAGCCCTCGGCGGTACCACAAAAGTTAATTATAGAGGTGCAGCAGGAGCACTACTCGCACTACACTGAGCTACTAGCCTTGCTAGACAGTGCACCAGATGTGCCACGCTTTCGAGCCCTCGCCGCCGCGTGCTTCTCATTCCTCTCGGCCAAGAAGCTCGTCATTCGGGCAGCCAGATCACAAGCATGAGAAACATAACTCTTAGCGGACTTGTCGCATCAGTCCTTGTCTTTTGGATATGTGCTCGTGATCTTGTCAGCATCGAACTCCACATCATGCATCATCATCATGGAAAAGACTGACTCGGAGCCGATGGTTACCTGTCGGTGAACCACGGCAACTAACAGATCTTTGCTGTCCGCCTTCACCGTCAGAGCTTTGATGATCCCCGCAATGGTGTCGCTGACCGAATTGGGTACAGACGTATCCTAAACACAAACAAGCGTCGACCGCACCCTCGCCAAGAGGTTGCCAACCTCTCGACTCGGGCGCTCGGCGAGGCCGGCACTGGATTCGAGCCCAGCGGGCTCCTTCATAGCTTCGACGTCCAATTCGGCAGTGGCTACACAAAAGAACAAACTACCAGGTCAACAATAGGACTCTTCGGCATGAAAACTAATCCAGACAAGATCGAGGACTCACAATGCAAAGCATCAAGTGAGGATTGCAGATGCTGCTGCATGTACTTTTCCTTCACTTCGGCCTTTATGCGATGCGTTCTGGCAAGCTCCTGGGCCTTGGTCGACTCGGACTTCAGCTGGGCGACCTGATCGGCTAGCTCATCGGTCTTGGCTTTCAGTCCCGAATTCTTCGCCGCGAGGTCATCTAGCTACGCCTTCAAGGATGTCGTGTCAATGGCAGCTTGTGTGGCGATCCCTAATCATTTGGAAAAGAGCAGTGTTACGGATAAAAAGAAGCAAGGCTACAATCAGAGCTGGAAGTTAAGCAAGAAGAGGTAGTACTCATGCCGTATGTCCTCGAGCTGCTTGTACCGTTTTTGGTTTTCTTCTTCCAGGGCAAAGAAGCTGCGACAAACTTTCGATAGATCCCTAACAATAGGCTAAAGAAGGCACAACAAGAGATCAATCCTCGAGTCATTGTTCAGAGGGCAAGCCTAAGTGTAAACACTTAAGCTCACCCTCAGGGGCTACTGATGGTCAAACACACAAAACGCCAGTTTGAAATCTTCGGACTTACATGGTTGTTAGGACCGGAAGGCTCATCAGATGAAGAAACAAGGACAAACTCGTGCTCCATCATCTTCTTCTTGGAAGAGGTCAAAGGCTTCGTGAGAATGGCTTCAGGGGCGGCGACATTGGTGGCCTTCTCCTGCGAGTCCGCTGTTTCTTCGAGGGCATCGTCATGGGGCTGGACTCGATATTGGTCCTGGTCTCCCGGGCACGTCGATGTCCCCTCGAAAGAAGACCTGAAGAAAACATTGATGTCAAAAGAAAGCAACTGATTTGAAGCGAGTTCACAGGATGTATGAGTTCTGCAAGGAAAACTTACGATGCATCGATACCAAATTTTGAAAAGACCTTTTTCTCAGTTTGAGGAGGAGGGTGACTGCTCAAAGGTATCATGAGGATCACGCTGTCATCGTCATCACCTGAAGAGAGGTGGGCATCGTCGAGGTCTTCAGAGTCTTCGATGACATCCACAATCGGTTTTTTCTTCGAGGCTCTTAGAGGTGACAAAGCGGCCGAGGTCGATCCCTCCAGCACTTTAGTAAATTCGCACCCTGGATATTCACCCATTTTGGGCTGGTGTGGATAACATCGGGCTACCTCGATCACCTATGTAAGGGTTTCGATTGCGCTCGACGTTAATCAACACAGACGGAAATTAAAAATAACTTTTGACTAAAAGCAAAGGCGTACCTCGGTGTGGGGAAAAGCTTTGCTGAAGGCCACCATGCCAAAGATATTCAGCATAGGTGACTTCTTCTTTATGTTCGTGATGGCGCGCACGCATTTGTCAATCTTAGCCTCACGCATCTCATCCGAGGAGATTCGGATCGAATCCCGACGATCGCTGTAATCCCACATACAGTGGGCTCGAGCAGCGAGGGGTTGGATCTGGCGTTCGATGAAGGTTCGGATAAGCTGAAGTCCCAAAAGTTCCTTCTATGGAGTAGATCAAAGTTGCTCGATTTTCCCCATCAGTGGCTCCATGATCTTCATCTCTTCATCTGAAAGATCATGCCTCCAGGATACGCGAGGGCGAAGTATGGTGGTGTTCTGAAATTCTTCGAGCCCAAAGTTTTTGCCATCGGAGAACTTGTCCTTGGTATAGAACCACTTCGTCCTCCAGCCGGGGTTGTTTTCGGGCATTTGGAGGGAGGAGTAAGAGACGTCTGGGCAAACTTGGCAGCTGAAGCCGCCAGTCTGGTATTGCAGAGGGTGCCGAATGATGAAGATTTGGCGCCACAGTGCCCAGTGGGGTTCTATCCCCAAGAAACATTCACAGAGCGTGATGAAACATGCAATGTGAAGAATTGTGTTGGGATTCAGGTCATGGAGCTGAATCCCGTAAGCGAAAAGGAGGCCACGAAGAAAAGGATGCGGTGGTAGAGACAAACCCTGCAACAAAAAGGCGATGAAAATTACCTAGAATCCGAGGGGAGGCCGGGGAATGATCTCAGGGCCAGCGGCGAGCGATTCCGCCGGCGTGTTCTTCAGGAGGCCCATCTTCTCGGCCTGGGATAGCTCCTTGTCCCTGGCCTTGGTCTGAACCCAATGGCCAATGACGGGGGTGTCAGCATCTCCAGTCTTGGATTTCTTCGCGGCGGTGCTGGCGATGGCTCCGGCAACGGAGGAGCTTCTCTTGCCCATGGGCTCGGAGCGCGGCAATAGCTTTGAGAATGGAGATGAGGGAGATGAGCTACAGGAGCAGTGCGCAAGGAGGAAGATGGTGGCGGTGGGGTGAGATGGACTGTTTACCCCGCTGCTGTTATTTATTTCTCCTCTGGAAATCTACGTCAGATCTTAGCCGTCCACGATGAAGTGGAAACGGCAGAGCGGATCCAGCCATCCACGTGTCAGTACCATGGGAGCCGTGGCATCCACTACGCATGGTAATCAAGGAGAACATGCCGGTTTTTTCTCACTCACGTGGGGGACGTGCGGTCAAACACTGTCAACGGCCGAGACGTGTGGCCAGTGGACCCACTATACGTCTAGTCTTGTCAGAGTCAGGCCATTCCTGTAGAGGATGGCGTGACAACTTGAGGAAGCATATCGTCAGCGATGACGCGATTCTTTGGGCAAGCTAACGTTTTTCGACTCAAAGGGCGAAGCTGGCAAGAGTTCTTTCAAGCATCAAAGGTACACACTCCTTGCAGTTAGTTGATTTCTCGATTGAGTTTCCTTCGGGGTTTTGGTGCTCCTCTTTTTTGTGCTGCCCAAACACACACAAGGTTTTTTGATGACTCTGTCTTTTACTGAATACTTTGAATCGTCTTTTTCGGGCCAGCAGTGCCTTCAAGTTATTCCAGGCTGGGCTTCGGTCCCTCGAATTATCCTTTTCAGGCCAGCAGTGCCTTCAAGTTATTCGAGGTTGGGCTTCGGTCCCTCGAATTGTCTTTTTCGGCCCAGCAGTGCCTTCAAGTTATTCGAGGCTGGGTTTCGGTCCCTTGAATTGTCTTTTTCGGGCCAGTAGTGCCTTCAAGTTATATGAGGCTGGGCTTCGGTCCCTCGAATTGTCTTTTTCGGCTCAGCATTGCCTTCAAAGTGTTTGAGTTTGAATTACGGACCCTCGAAACACATCCTTAGGCCACCGGCATCTTCATTCTATTCGAGAATGGGCTGATGCCTTTTCAAACCTTTTTTTTGAGCTATCAATGCTCCTCATTCAACATGCCCGAATCTTGGTGGCCATATACCTGTCCGGATGCCGTATATCCAATACGAAGGTAAGTCCACGGTTTGTAACACTAGATGGCCTGGTATTCATATCAAACGCGCTCTGCTGGAAATTTTCCATACCTATGGTATGAAGTTTGCACCGATGGATGCATCGGATGCCTCACAATGAACTGGGCTCCGACCTGGTAAGTCCGACGTGGCTTGGGTCGGGGTAGCGCCAGCCCACGTGGGTTCGAGTCAGGGGACTCGAATCTAAGTAAGCTAACCGAATGGTTTTGCGACTATGTAATTAACTGAGACCCGGCATGAGTCTCAGGCCAGTTATGCGCATCCCTCTGCAAACCCAACTTAGCACTTTCGAGGCTCTGAATGAGCGTAGCTCGAAAATTTCATATCTAACAAGTGTATTACTCGAATGTTCTCTATGTTTTTGCGGTTCTACAGACCAGGTGCGCATATCGGGTGCGGCTAGGAAGACTTTCGGGTGGAGTCCCTGCCATAGTCTTCGGCTATCCCAGGCACTCGGGGGCTACTGATGAAGGAATGACAAACGGGCCCCCAATACTCGCCTACCTGGTTTTCGGTCCAGGAAGGGGTTCTCTTGAAAGGCTCTTGAGGCCCATCAAGGCTGCGGTCTAGCATGGCCCAGTAGCTAGGCTTGGCGTGCAAGTAAGGACTCAAAGAATTGGAGTTAGACTAGGTTTTGTTTGTTTGAGTATCGATCCAATCTGTACCTGGGCTTGAGAGACAATCCTGAGACCCGGCCTTCGCATATAAAAGGCTGGGAGGGAGATCTCTAAACCCTAGACGCTTTTCCACCCCCCTCACGCTGGAGCGCTCGACAACTTAGAGCTCTCTGGTTTGGCTAGATCCTATCTACGCCTCCATTGTAACCCCATCATCAAAGCCGCCCCATCAATACAAAGTCAGACAAGTAGGATGTAGGCCTTTTACCTTCAGAGGGGGCTGAACCTGGGTAAATTCCCGTGTTCCTTTGCTTTCGTCTGATCGCCCGTCGAGTTCGCTAGGTCCCCAATACGCTTTCTAGATCGAAAGCCCTTCAACATGGGCATTGCCGGGGATAAACCTCGTCAATAATTTTCTTTTAGCATAGGGATACAATGGCCATTGTGGCTATAGCATTAAACCATAGATCAGCTAGTTTATGCCTTCATAGTTGCTTAGTTATAACAATAGTCTATTTGTTCTTACGGCAGATATATAGGATGGTAGAGAAATATTTTCTTAGCTCTCTACATCATCTAGCAAAGTCAATAAATATATGCTGTGCAATGTCCAATTAATTGGATTTTAGTGTTAAATCGCGTTACTAAGAGAAGACATGTGATAAAATGGGGAGGCTTGCTTCATTGCGTCCCCTCCCTTTCCAACTTAAAAGGAGTAAATAGGTTTTTACTACACCAGATCTGTATATTCATCCGCACGCGGACACAACCACGATTTGTTCCAGTCGAACATCTTCTGTCACCGCCTAGTCCTCGAGGGAAACCGCCGCCGTCGTCCGGGTCAGAAAAATTATGTCATGCACTTGCGCACTCACCTCCTCTGGCGGCGCTCTTCACAGCCGGATCTACGCCGCCGCCTCCGCACTAGCTCCAGTTGCCACCACAGACCCTCGCCTGCCCTTGTCGTCATTTTGGGGTGCCGGTTTGGTAGGCAATTAGGGCAACAAAGTGGAGAAGTAATTTCCTATTTTTCTTTGAATGCTGGAAAACTTTTGTGTTGAAGTCGAATAGAATAATCCATTAGAATTGGTGGAGTTGAAAGGAGAAGTTGTTGACCGCCATGGCTATAACCCTCCATCTTCTCTGTTTATGCACAAGGAGGAAGATGACCAACCTAAGCGATAGGGATAGGTGTATAGATTATGTATGTATATGTATACATACACATTTAATTAGGTAATATGTAATTTAAGCGGTATGGTGTACAAGATAGGACTTAAATAATTACTAATGATAACTTAATAATTTATTTAAAGACCATCATGCCCTTAATTACGAAGAGGTATTGAGCAGTCTGGACCGTTGTTGTGTTAAATATAGAAAGGGGGCCACCAAAGCAAAAGTGTAAAATGGGTTCATCGCTTAGCTAAGAAAAGGCAATCTTCTCTTTATTCATTCATGCCTCCAAGTTGAGCTCTATGTGATCCATCTTAACATACTACCATACTAAGGAAATATATCCATAAGTCTACCTTCTCCCCAAATTCCACTCTTTTTCTTCTTATTTGGGCATGCGTCCTTCGTATTATGTAGATCATACACAAACACAACTATTCAATACCATATCTTCATACATGAACAATATTTATATGAATATGAGTATATTCATCCACACATTAATTATCCAGGTTTATTTTGCAACACATAGTCTACAATGAAGTGAAGTCGATATACAAGCCAAACCACCCGGGTTTAAGTCCTCGCAATCGCGAATTTGAATTTTTTTTTTCTTATTAGAAATTAAAACTCGTAGCGGTGGTTTCCCTCACTGCTACCTTCAAGAAAAAGGAAGCCTTCAAACTGGGTGAAACTTGATAGGAAGATGTTCCAGGAGAGAAAACTAAAATTGGGAACTATTAAACTTCAAAGTATTAGCAAATTCAGGAAATATTTGACCCCGTTTTCAGTGACAAAATATTTAACTTTTTAAATTATTCAACTACCAATAATGCATCTCTGACTCTAATATTAATCTGGCGGCAACTCCAGCTTGAATGGAGCTATGAAGCAATATTACAAGAACTTGAGAATATTGATGTATGTGTACTATGAACTTAAGAAGTCAGCTAGAAGCCTATTACATTAACCATGTTTACGCACCTGACAACAAGTTGACCTACCAGATCACCACCAACCTAGAGTCCTAGACCGTGCTTCATTCGTCTCTTTTTTACCAACAAAATGAGCCAACAACTAAAACAAGGACAAGTGAGCTATACCCGCAAAAAAAATTTTTTGAAGAGGTGAAGGACTGAAGGTGAAATGGGAGCAATGCAGGGATGCCAGTCAATGTGGGGGGAAAGATGGGAGTGGTGTTTTTTTTTTGACTTGAAGATGGGAGTGGTGTTGTGTTCGCTAGATAAGGAAAGGCGTTATGAGGGGAGACTAGCAGAGTTAATTAACGTGAGTAGCTGTGGGAGGGGGCAAATGCAAATCGATGGAGTAAGGCTAGATCTTCTATGTTGGGAGGTCTGACAATTTTTTTCCAATCGGACCCCGACTGACAAGGGTATAGTTAATAGAGCCCGTATGTTGAGTACCCCTGAGGCCCGTTAAGCTAGGCCCAATTGTAATGATAGTCGAATACGAGTCTTTACCGTATATCGATATTGTAATCTGTATCGGACCCTACCCGATCCTCGAGACCTGGCCATCTATATATAGGGGCCTGGAGGGGACGGTGTAGGCTAGATTGAAAGCAAGCCAGGTTGAACACCTAAGTTTACTTTCGAGGCACACCTATTTTGACTAACTTTACCTTCGAGTTCATCCGACGCCCTATCTCCCCGATCCTAAGTCCTTCATTTAGGACATTTGTCGAGTTAACCCTCGTCAATTGGCGCCGACCGTGGGGACCTTGGGCGTTGGAGTCATGAATTCAACGGCTTTTTTGCTTTTAGCCAACAGCAGTGCAGAAGTCGGCGAAAATCAAGAGATGGAGTTGACAATCGGAAGTTTAAGCATCCTCATCAGGCCATCGGGTTCATCTCGCCTTTCAGATCCGACGAAACAAGATCCGTCGGCAAGTGAGCCCGAAACAGTAGCAATGATGGAATATTCTAAAGGCTCTTCCAGCGAGGTAAACTCGCCGATTAGCCTAGGAGAAATGCAAAAAGGAAAGGTCGCAGAAGACAAAGAAGCAAAGGAAAATTTTGACACAGGAGTCCAACTCGACGATCTCATAATCTGCCTCGACGATATCTCAGACAAATCAACAGACACATGGAAGACAGGGTTAGAGCTTTCTGAAGATGGCGACTCGATCTTCTCAAGCTTCAATAGTAACATCGGCAAATAATACCAGGTGCTCACCATTGTGGGAGACAACTCAGAAGAATTCGACAAAAATAACAACCCAGTGCTAAACCCAGCAAATATTGACAGAGGAGCAAATCATCTAGCAGAAGGGCAAATAGTAGAATCCCTCATAGCCAGGGAAAAATTTAACTATCAGTCGACGAATGGAGGATAATAAGAGAAGCCGTAGAGCACGGCACGCCAATACCATCAAACTCCAGCAAAGACATGCTTCTGGGGTAACATTATGCCCTAAGGCAGCAGGCGAAGTAACTAGCAAAGGAGAAAGTAGAGATCCAACAAAGGAAGGAATCAGCCATCGCAGCTAGCGATGCCACTCGTAAAGCGCAAAGCGATGCATCATATAGTAATGCAAGGAAAAATCGTCGACACGGTTCAAGGTACGACAACCTCGAGTACTCCGACAGGCAAAGCATTTCCAAAAACCTCGACTTGTCCTTCCTATCGGTCGACGAGCAGGGGAACATCTTACCAAAAACCCCTGAAGCAGCACTAGTAGCAGCGCAAGCGTATCTGCTTACAACTCAGCCAAGTCCAGAAGATCCTAGGGAGCATATGCATAGAGCAGCATTGAATAGACTCAATATGGTGGGCCACAAGCTATTAGGAAAAGGAGAAGAAGCATATCACCACAAGGAAGTGCACAAAGCAAGGTCACCTTACCGTCACAATAGTCCTTGGCGTAGAAGCAGCAAGCAACAATCTTGCTCACCATCACCAAAACAGCACGGTGGCACCCGAAGATCGCAATCCCCAAAAGAAAAATGCGATTATGAAGACGACGAAAAAGAGATAGGGGCATCGTGCTTTACCCGAAGGGTTAGCACCACTTCAGTTCCCAAAGGATTCAAGTTACCTCATGATCAGCAAAAGTATGACGGGTCACAGGAACCACAATCATGGCTATCAGATTATCTACAAGCAGTGCAAATACTAGGAGGAACCAAAGAAATAGCAATGCAAAGTTTGCAGCTACACCTCACCAGTGCAGCAAGGTCATGGTTGAGCAAACTGGAGAAAGAAACTATTGGAAGCTGGGAAGACCTCACAAAGCAATTTACAAGCAACTTTAGGTCGACATACAAGCGGCCAGCATCAATAGAAGAAGTCAAAGCGTGTGTACAACAACGCGTTGAAACACTACGGGCATACATCCAAAGATGGAGTCTTATAAAAAAATTCAGCAGTCAAAGTTTCAGACGAAAGAGCAATTGATGCATTCATCATTGGATTAAGGCGGAGAGACCTAGTTGAAGAGATGGGAAGAATCAAGCCAAAAACAGTATCAGAGCTCATGGACGTAGCAAATAGATTCATAGACGGAGAAGACGCATGCAACAACAAGCGGACGCGATCCCCAGAAGACGATAGAAGAAATAGATATGGAAGTCAAAGGAGACGGTCCAGAAACTACGACAACTATGGCCCCCATAGCCAAGTCACCGCAGGATACAAAGACAATAGCTACCAAGGAAGCGATCGAAGAAGTTCAGGATATCGAAGCTACGGAAAAGAGGACTATAAAAAATTTCCCACAAGAGAATCCAGAGAATACAACCCTTCACCAGAAGATATGCTCAACGGACCTTGTCATATACACTCAGCGTTCGTCGATGGGAAGCGAGTATCAAGGCACACAATGAAAGATTGCACAACATTCTTGAAGCTACAAGAGGCAGCATTAAACAAACAAACCGAAGCAAGGCGACAAGGATACGAAGGAAGCAACAAGCCTCCCACAAATCAGCAAGGGAACAACGGAGCTCCTCAAGGACAAGACCAGCAAAACCAGGGGCATGAGGACGACGAGGGGTACATTCCATCAAAAGGACACATCACAGCAATGATACAACATGTGCCCAAGTCAAACAAAGAAGAAAAGAGCATTACTCGACAAGTCAACTTGGCAGTCATCTCACCTCCAGCCACAACGGAATATTTGCATTGGTCAGAACAGCCAATCGAGTTCAACAGAGAGGATCACCCCATAACAGTACCTCGGCCAGGAAATGCGCCCCTGGTACTCAAAGCTCAAATCGGCGCATATGATGTCGATAGGATATTCATGGATGCAGGAAGTGAAATTAATCTGATATATGCAAAAACACTCAAAGCAATGCATATATCACTAGAGTTCTTGAAGTCAACAGACTGTTCCTTCCATGGGATAGTACCAGGAAGCACTAACTATCCATTAGGTCGAATAGCACTCAACATTTGCTTTGGTGATGTCTACGCACTTCTATTCTTGTAGACACTTGTTGGGCCTCCAAGTGCAGAGGTTTGTAGAACAGCAGCAAGTTTCCCTTAAGTGGATCACCCAAGGTTTATCAAACTCAGGGAGGTTAGAGGTCAAAGCTATCCCTCTCAAGCAACCCTGCAATTACGATACAGAAAGTCTCTTGTGTCCCCAACACACCCAATACACTTGTCAAATGTATAGGTGCACTAGTTCGGCGAAGAGATAGTGAAATACAAGTGGTATAGATAATTATAAGTAGCAAACGTGATATGAAATAAATATAGCTGCGAGCAAACAAGTAACAAAATAGCAAGTAAATGGTGTGTAATGCTTGGAAACAAGGCCTAGGGATCATACTTTCACTAATGGACACACTCCCAACAATATAACATGAATGAACAAATAAACAACTTCTCTCCACTATGGTACTCTAAATTACTCTCCTATTAAATAACACTAATCATTGTGTAGTGGCTACAGAAGCACCCCTTAAAGTTCATCAAGTACTTGACAAACACCACTCATAGAGACATCCAAATCAGATCACAATTCAAGATAGAAATCATTGCAACTTAGACCAAGTACTAACACGGTGCACACACTGTCAACATTACACCATGAAAGGAGGAATAGATCACTCAATACTATCATAGCAATAATTATTCTCATAATCCACAAGAGATCACAATCATAGCCTAAACCAAGTACCACCATGATGCACGCACTGTCACCGTTACACCATAGCAGGAGGAATAGATTACTTTAGTAATCACCACTAGAGTACACATAACATCTGAATAATAACATCTATTTGTTCAACATGATACAAAGCTCACGATCACATAAAGATCACATCATGGGAGAGAGAGATGAACCACATAGCTACCGGTAGAGCCCTCAGCCCTGGGGATGAACTACTCCCTCCTCATCATAGGAGACAGCAAGGTTGATGGAGATGGTGGTGAGGTCGATGGAGACGGCGGAGATGGTGATGGAGACCGATGGAGATGGCTTCGGGGGCACTTCCCCGTCCCAGCAGGGTGCCGGAACAGAGACTTCTGTCCCCTGAAATTCGTCGGTGGTGGCGGCAGAGCTGCGGAACTCTTTCTGAAAAATTGCCGAATCCCATAGGGTTTTCCATCCCGAGGCTTTATATAGGCGAAAGGGCATCGCGAGAGGGCAGCTAGGGGCTCCTCACACATGGGTGGTGCAGCCAGGGCCTGGGCCACAACACCCTAGTGTGAGGGCAGGCCCTGGCCCCTCTGCGGCTCTATTTCGGATGTCTGGATGCTCCCGGGTAAAATAAGACTTCAGGAACTTGTTTCGTCCAATTCCAAGAATATTTCCTGTGTATCACTCTGAAATACAAAAATAGCAGAAAATAGGGAACTAGCACTGTGGCATCTTATTAATAGGTTAGTTCTAGAAAATGCATAAAAGTGCCACTAAGTGTAACAAAACAATAGGCAAATGGTGTAAAAACAAGCATGGAGCATCAAAAATTATGGATACGTTTGAGACATATCAGCATCCCCAAGCTTAACTCCTGCTCGTCCTCGAGTAGGTAAGTGATAACAAAAGAAATAATTTTTGAGGTGACATGCACCTACACAATCTTGATCATATATGTAAGCATTGTGAGCTGGGATCATAAGAACTTAAAACATGGGCATGAAAGATATAATCTTGACAATAAGAACTTAGCAACCATGTTGTAAACATGCAAATGAACACAGACAAAAGATCATGATAATGAAACAATGAAGGTCAAACATGTGTTCAAATCATAAGGAAAAACATACAAGTGGTTTTCAGCTTGTCCTTCAAAGAGAGCAAAACATAAATGCATAGGACACCTTCAAGTTTAAGATGGCGACTAGATACAAATAATTTGAGAACAAGTGAAACCAACAATATGAATCAATCAATGAAAACTTTGGGACAATGCACATTATACTCAGAATGACAACTATGCTCTCTTAATGGTGCATAAAGGTAGAAGGTGGTGACTCAACATAAAAGTAAAAGAAAGGCCCTTCGCAGAGGGAAGCAGTGATTGCAAGTTTTATAACCTTCAAAAATTATGGTACTTACCGGCTTTGAGCTCTCATTGCCCCTATCATAAGCATCTTGAATGGTTAAAGTTAATGCGAGAATAATTATGATGCATATGCTTGACAAATCATAAGTTGAAAACCTCGTGTCCCGTGAATACAAGTACCCAAACCTCATGCTACTTTACTTAGAGTCCCAAGCAAGGCTCTTGTCATTGTAAGTATATGCATATCATTGAGAACCGCCAATGGGGTACCTCCGTGCCCGATGACATGGAACAAGCCCACATCAAAATGACAGGACAAGCAGATAATGAACACCTCAACATCTCTTTTATTTGCCATTTGTTTAGCTTTTTATTATGAGATGTGTCATCGAATGTTCACCATGGGTATGCTGCAAATTTCCACCATGAATTATGCGTGGCTTAGATTGGCGGCCCGGCATTTCCCTAACACATATACAAACTCCATGATCCCCATAAGATTCGCAATTCATTTCACATCGCGGGCATCCATAAACAAAAGATCACGATATCAACTCAAATAAGAAGTGCAATATTGAAAGCTTGCCCATGACTGCATGGCTGGGCTAGTCTCCAACTTACAACTTGCAAGCATAACAACTCAACATAAGACACCACAATGTCAAATTTTTAAGCACAGGAAAAAGTAAAGTGTGCCTTCCTGTTCATGAGAGCTTTACTGACCGAATTTCGCATAACACTGGTAAGAGTTTAATTTGTAGAGAAAATAAAAGCAAGTCAAATTTACTTGGAATAGAAAATTGCTAGTAGGCATGTATGGTGGACACTTTGGAAAACTTTGGCTTTTAGGAGTTGGATGCACGAGTAGAGCTCATACTCAGACAAGGCGAGGGCTAGCAAAAGACTATGAGCGACCAACTAAGAGAGCAATAATGGCCATAATCAT
This sequence comes from Dactylis glomerata, assembly GCA_007115705.1. Lineage (NCBI taxonomy): Eukaryota > Viridiplantae > Streptophyta > Magnoliopsida > Poales > Poaceae > Dactylis > Dactylis glomerata. Next base: position 854,148 of record QXEO01000120.1, on the reverse strand, counting down.
GCAAAGCGATAAAGCGACATTAAAAGAGGCATAAGATGGTATCAAAAGTCAAAAACTAAATGATCATAGAAGCTATTGGTGACTTTGTATGAGTCTAACATGTGTGAGCATGCGCCAAGTCAACCCAAATAAAGTATCAAGGAGAAAACCAAAATAATGCTTCCATACAAAAAAACAACGCATGATTTTTTTCAAAGGCTCATTAAGCAATCTCAGTTATTTGAGACAAGTCATGCTACAGCAAAACCACTAAGCATACTATCAAAAAGACATCAAGCATGACATGAAAAAGCCTAAACCGCAGTCTACACAAGCTCCTTCTTGTACCACTATTTTGCACAAAGCTTTTTCTCTTTTCCAACACCATTTGAAATTTTAAAGACACCTCTTTTGATGAAAACCAATAAAGATCAGAGGCAAAAATACACCTTGATGAAAAGATATGACAAGGTCTGAACACAAATCAAGGCAAAAATGAAAACCAAAAGTAGTAGCAGAAAAAGATGAATGCTCGATTTTTAATAAGAGTGAAAACTAGAGCGTTCTTTGCAAATGAAAAATGAGTTCATCTCCTCCAAAAGAAACATGATGTGATCTAACCATTTATTGCAGCAAACAAAACTAAACTAACTAAGAAAACTAAAACAACTAACGCTCCAAGAAAAACACATAGTGCATGAAGCAATAAAAATATAGTGTTTTGAAAGGTGACCTGATTTTTGCCGATGAAGAAGGGGTGCCTCGGGGGCATCCCCAAGCTTTGACGCTTGTACTTCTTGGATATATCTTGGGGTGATGCATGGACATCCTCAAGCTTGAGCTTTTGTCTATTCTTCATCTCATCTCATCATTCTCCGATCCCTACACTTGAAAACTTCCTTCATACAAAACTAAACACAAATGTATTAGCAACATTAGTGTAGCATAACATATAATCAACCTCTTTTTGCTTCAGGTTTCAACTCAAAACCACCACATATTAAGTATATACTACTTTAGCAACTTTCCCAAAAGTTCCATGATAAAAAGTACTCAAAAGAAAGCGATAAAGTGGCAAACACAAATATTGGCAGAAATCTGTCAAAACTGAACAGCTGACAAAGGTCGAATTTTTGAGGGGTTTTCTGTTGCTCAAATCAAAAAGTGTTCAACTAACAAAAGTTTGGATATAACCTGGGGCATATGCACAAGAAATTTCAGGTCCAAAAGATATACAGAGAATTTTCACGAATTTTTACGGTGCAGCACCGAAAACAGTTTCAGGACAGCAACATCCCCAAATCTTTACCTCACTCAAATTAGAGGCTTCTCTTGGCACAAAAACGAAATAAAAAGGATAAGGAGTGGTTATTACAGTAGTAATAACTTCCAGGACTCAAATAAAAGAAAAAGTACTGAATGTAAAAACATTGGGTTATCTCCCAAGAGTGCTTTTCTTTAACGCCTTTGAGCTAGGCACAGTAATTTGGAAAGATACTCATGTGGGCGCCATATAAGAGCTTGAGGCAAAGGTGCCATATAGGAACTTAAAGCAATAGAGAGCATCAAAAAGCAAGTGTGAAAGACATTTAAATCTAAACCACTTCCTATGAAAAATAGTCTTGTAAAGAGACAAGTCATGAAAGCGCAAAGCAAAAAGCATAGGAAGGCAAAACAAGTACAACTTCAAGAATTGCAACATAAAGAGGGGAAACTTAATATTATTGAGGTCCATCAAACCACGTTTCCCTCTCTCATAATAACTTTCAGTAGCATCATGAATAGAACTAACAATATAACTATCATTTAAAGCATCCCTATCACGAGCTACATGCATAAGAGGATTAATACTCCCCACATGAACAATAGTAGTAGGAGCAGATTCAACAGAATAATTATTCTCATCACCATAATCATCATAAATAGGAGGCATATTGTAATCATAACTAATTTTATCCTCAATAGTAGGTGAACTGAAAATATTATACTCATCATCACAAGCTAGAGAACAGCTATTTCGCAAAGCATATTCTTCAAAAATATCATCATAAGAAGGAACATCACATAGGGGAGATAAAATATCATCAGAGCAAACTTTCTCCACTAAAGCCGGGGAACTAAAAATATCATGCTTAACAAAACTAGCTTCCCCAAGCTTAGACTTTTCTATAGCATTAGCAACAACGGTGTTCAAAGCATTCATACTAACAACACTATTAGCATGCAAATTAAGCTCCAAAGGTTTTTCAATTTTCTCTTCAAACACTTCATATCTAAACTCAGGAAAAAGACTAAAGAACTCTTTGTTTTCCATTAAGCCTAACTAGTGAAAATAAAAACAAGAAACAAAAAGATGTAATTGTAGAATCTAAAGGAAATAATTCCGAGCACTCACACAGGAGGATGCGAGTACCTTTTACCTTACCTCCCCATCAATGGCGCCAGAAAAGAGCTTGATGTCTACGCACTTCTAGTCTTGTAGACACTTATTGGGCTTCCAAGTGCAGAGGTTTGTAGAACATCAGCAAGTTTCCCTTAAGTGGATCACCCAAGGTTTATCGAACTCAGGGAGGTTAGAGGTCAAAGCTATCCCTCTCAAGCAACCCTGCAATTATGATACAGAAAGTCTCTTGTGTGCCCAACACACCCAATACACTTGTCAAATGTATAGGTGCACTAGTTCGGCGAAGGGATAGTGAAATACAAGTGGTATAGATAATTATAAGTAGCAAACATGATATGTAATAAATATCGCTGTGAGCAAACAAGTAACAAAATAGCAAGTAAATGGTGTGCAATGCTTAAAAACAAGGCCTAGGGATCATACTTTCACTAATGGACACACTCCCAACAATATAACATGAATGAACAAATAAACAACTTCTCTCCACTATGGTACTCTGAATTACTCTCCTATTGAATAACACTAATCATTATGTAGTGGCTACAGAAGCACCCCTTAAATTTCATCAAGTACTTGACAAACACCACTCATAGAGACATCCAAATTAGATCACAATTCAAGATAGAAATCATTGCAACTTAGACCAAGTACTAACACGGTGCACACACTGTCAACATTACACCATGAAAGGAGGAATAGATCACTCAATACTATCATAGCAATAATTATTCTCATAATCCACAAGAGATCACAATCATAGCCTAAACCAAGTACCACCATGATGCACGCACTGTCACCGTTACACCATAGCAGGAGGAATAGATTACTTTAATAATCACCACTAGAGTACACATAACATCTGAATAATAACATCTATTTATTCAACATGATACAAAGCTCACGATCACATAAAGATCACATCATGGGAGAGAGAGGTGAACCACATAGCTACCAGTAGAGCCCTCAGCCCCGAGGATGAACTACTCCCTCCTCATCATAGGAGACAGCAAGGTTGATGGAGATGGCGGTGAGGTCGATGGAGACGGCAGAGACGGCGATGGAGACCGATGGAGATGGCTCCGGGGGCACTTCCCCGTCCCGGCAGGGTGCCGGAACAGAGACTTCTATCCCCCGAAATTTGTCGGTGGTGGCGGCGGAGCTGCGGAACTCTTTCTAAAAAATTGCCGAATCCCCTAGGGTTTTCCGTCCTGAGGCTTTATATAGGCGAAAGGGCGTCGCGAGAGGGCAGCCAGGGGCTCCTCACATATGGGTGACATGGCCAGGGCCTAGGCCACGCCACCCTAGTGTGAGGGCAGGCCCTGGCCCCTCTCCAGCTCTATTTCGGATGTCTGGATGCTCCCGGGTAAAATAAGACTTCAGGAACTTGTTTCGTCCAATTCCGAGAATATTTCCTGTGTATCACTCTGAAACACAAAAATAGCAGAAAATAGGGAACTGGCACTATGGCATCTTGTTAATAGGTTAGTTCTGGAAAATGCATAAAAGTGCCACTAAGTGTAACGAAACAATAGGCAAATGGTGTAAAAATAAGCATCGAGCATCAAAAATTATGGATACGTTTGAGACGTATCATTTGGCAACCAACCAAACTACAGAAGAGAAAAGTTAGACTTCGAAGTCATGGACTGGCCATCCCAGTATCACGCGATCCTCGGGCGACCCGTGTTTTTGTGATTCATGGCAGTACCTCACTACACATATCTGGTACTTAAAATGCCAGGACCAAAGGGAGTAATCACAGTAAAAGGAAGTTTTGAAGTCTCAGATCTATGCGACAGGGAGTTCCACAAGATAGTGCAAAACTTTGGCATGATAGCCAACCATGCAGAGAAAGTGAAAAGTATGATTGCAGAGGGCGTCAAGCTACTCAGAGGATGTGTTGTGGAGCCAGAGATGAAGAAACCACGAGTATAAGCATCAGGAGAAGAGGAGAAGGACATGACGACATAAAACATCAAGAGCAACAGAGTAGAGTAGAAGAATAAGGCTATAAAAGCCACGAGTTATACCAGGGGCAATGCCCTCTAGATCCAGAACAAAGGTCATGGGCCGGATCTCTTGGGTCACCCCATGTATCTTACATTACAAGTATAATAAAGATGAAACATTCCTCATGTTCGAGTTTATGAGTCTTTCAAAGATAAAATGCGGCAAATGCACAAATCATACAATAACACTTTGAGAATAAATTTTAGACATAAAGTCGCAAAATCAGGAACTCTCGCATTCAGTATATACATAAGGGTCACAGCAGCAGGTTATCAGAATCATCTACACCTAAAGGGTCTAAATAGTGATACTCGCGGAAAAACCCAGCGTCTACTTCAAGTAGCCTAGCTACAAGCCTCCGAGCAGGCTGTAAAGTATTCTCCATATGAACTCGAAGACTAGCTCCACCGGGAGCCAAACTCAGGGACATAGTGCTGTAATTAAGCCTTGGGTGTCAGTTGTGCATCCACCCAAAAGCAAAATTGGCACCCGCCACCAAGTTCAATTCTATCAATCTATGAATACGGTGGCTGAACCTAAAAGTATCTAGAAGAAGAGGGAAAGTTGGAGGCAGAGGATTGCGAGGAAGCATGACAGAATGCATAGTTGTCAGAGCTCATCGGCAACCATCGACTAACTTGCCAATATGTTGGGCACGGTCCTAAAGCAGTACAATGGCACTCTGACGCCGAGGATCAGACCATAAGGTCACACAGCCTTCTAACATTCTCTCCAAAGCTGCATTTCACTCGGCAACCCAATGATCTTTAGCAGCGAAATCCAGACAAGTGCCTGTAACGGCAAAGGACGTCACAAAAATAGCAGTGAAGAAATAGGAAAAAGAGAAGCCAAAGAAAGCCTTACATCGCAACATTTCGCAGGCAGACTCAACAATGCCAAGAATAAAAGATTCGCATTCTTCATTATGGACAATCTTCACTGTCAAATTGGAAACCTTTTCATCAAGAGAAGATATTTGCTTCAGATAACCACAAGCTTTACTAGCTTTGCTCACAGCCATCTGTGCTTGACGTTTGGCTAAAGTCAAGCGAGCTTCAAGATCAGAAATCCTTAAAGAGTACTCTACGCATTGACTGCATCGACTAGGAGGCGACGAAATCATCGAGTCAAACATGCGGGCAGCAGAAGGAGCAGGCTCGCCAGTCAAAGGATCGTTGGTATGCATTGACTGGAAGTCAAAAGAAAATGAAGAAACATTTCAGTGAGGCAACACAAGATTTCATGTGAAGAAAATATATTTACATAAGTGCAAAACCCTTTGGCTAAAGTTCTCAGGTTGCACGCGACTAAAGGTTGTTACATTCAAATGAAGAAATTGAAAGCTACAGAGGAGCTGAAGTCTACGCCACTTCAGCATTTTGCTCCGTGGCAGAAGAGGGCATGGCAAATCTGTCGCCAGAAGTCGACGGAGGTGCAGGCTCTTCCATCATTGGAGCCAGTGTAGTAGACGCCGCGGAGGCTGCAGATGGATAAATAATTGCCGCCAGTGCAGGCGCCAACTTCTTCGCCTTCTCGATAAAAACCTTCATCTCATCGCGGGTGCGGCCATGGGGAGAGCTCACCTTCTCCCAGTCGAAGTCCGCGCCGTGAGCAAAAGAAAGTGCAATGGCACCCTCAGTGCCACGCTTCAGAGAGAGCCCCTTCAGCTAGAGGATCGGGTCCTCAATTGTATCGAAGGACTTGGTAAGATTCTCCAAGTTATCCTTCGGGACTTCTGCCTTCTTCTTTGGCCACAACCCGATGAACAAACATGACAGAATGCGGCTAACCAACTCAAAAGTCTCCTGGACTGATATCTAGTTTGCCTCGAGTAGGTTAACCGTGGTCAGCAAAGGATCATCGCCTGATGGCAAAGATGAAAAAGACACCTTGGTAAATCCTGCGCGACAAAGGAAAAAGTAAAGGAAGGAATTAGCGAAGATCAATAATATGGCAAGAAGTCAAAATAGAAGGCAAGACGAAACACTTACTTTCAGCAGAGGTAGACAATGTGTGAAGGTGCTCCAATACGGCATGCTCTCACTGGGCATGCTCCCTGTTGGCATCGGCCAAAGCTTTTTCAGCCTTTTTTGCCTTACCAAGCGCTGATTTCTGCGACTTCTCAGCGCTTGCTTTGGCAGCGGCCGCAACATCATATGCCTTCTACGAGGCACTAAGCTCAGCCTCCAATGATGTGATTCGGGCATTGGCTGTTGCTAGAGCAGCTACAGTGGAAGAAGAAAGGAAATCAGATAAAACAGCAAAAGATAAGTGTGGAAGAAAAACCACGACTGGATATATAACATACCTTCGGAAGCTTTTGCAACCTTTAGGTACTCAACACATTCGGTGCCCAAGGCGACGAATCTATCCAATAACACCTGAAGAAAAAGAGAGTGTAAGAAGCACAAGTGTATGCAAGGGAAACAAAACAAAAAAAATTGTTTACATTATGGGGGGAAGCCAAGGATTCATGGGCTTCCAGAGAGGCATCGGGTTCTTTGGCCTTCTTCAAGCGCTTGAGGTTTCGGGGCACAGAAACCTTCTTTACAGAGGCCCTAGTAACCCTAGGCGCAATTACTTGGGCAGGGGCCTCATCATCAACTGCAGGGGGAATTGAAGGAATAGCTATAGTAGTTTTTGGTGGCTCTTTGTCATCTCTACACGAAGCAAAAAGTTATGTGTAACACGACAGAAACAAGGCAAAAGAAGTGCAATTGAAGAACTCGAATAAAAAACACTTATGATGCCAGGAGGTCGAAGTACTCCTCATCTTCTGCAGGAACAGAGGCCTTATCAGCCGCTGCAGAACTCAAAGCAGCAAATTCTTCAACTCGCTTCCTTTTCTTGTCGACATCAGCATCTTGAGCAGGCACGGAGGGAGACGATATCGACGAGCTTGTTTCCTCTTCCGACTCTTCGGCATCATCTCCGTCCTGATTATCATCAGCCTCGGGGGCTTCAGATATAGATGAGGACAGATCAGCTGGAAGGGGCCCTGCCTCTGGAAGAGGAGGGTGCGAAACAAGGAATTGGTGACCCTGCATATAAAATAAGTTAGCAGAGTATAAAGGCAAAGAACAACATAAGTCGAAGCAAATAAAATTCGACAACAAGCGAACACAAAGATGCATACCTCGGGCAAAGGGTGCACAGAGTCGAAGTAGTCAGCGGTCAAGTCAGCAACCGCATGATCCTTGGTGAGCTTGGTAAGGCTCCTAACTCGCTTGTCGACATCTTTTTTCTCTATCAAATTTTCAAAGATGCGGGTAGGATCTTCCAAGCCAGAGTAATGCCAGAGCTTGGTGAGGCGGTGCTGCAGGGGTTGAACTCGACGTTGTATGAAGAACGCCATGAGTTGGATACCCGACAAAGCTCATCCTTGGCCTCCTTTCAAAGCTTGAATGTGAGATAGAAGAGGAAGAACTTGTGCTATCTCCGCATCTGAGGGAAGCGCATCCCACGACGCCAATTTTTTCACTTCCTTGGAGGCTTCGAAAGGGGCTAACCCATATTGGTCTTCAGGGGAGGCTTTACGATCTTTGATATAGAACCATTTGGTCCTCCACTCCTGGACAGATGCGGCAAAGGAAAACTTGAGGTACTGCACTTCAGGACGCACAGAGACAATGGCTTTGCCCAATTCAGGCTTTCTAGCCAGGGAAACATTGGGGCGAAGTTGAAAGATTGACCTCCAGAGAAGAAAGTGGGGCTCAATGCCCAAGAATGACTCGCAGAGAGTCACGAAACAAGCAATATGCAGAAGGGAGTTTGGTGTGAACTGGTGGAGCTGCACACCGTAGACAAAGAGGAGCCCACGGAGAAACTCGTGGGTAGGAAGAGAAAGACCGCGGAGGAGGAAAGCAAGAAACATTACCCGATAGCCGCTTGGGGGCTGCGGGACCCGCTCAATACTGGGAAACTTGATGGAATCCTAGGCGGAGATGAGGCCATCTACCCTGGCCTTCTCCACCTCCTTCAGCGTGATGGCAGAGCGTACAAACTTGGTGGCAGAGGAGTTCTTGGCCATGGGGTTCTTGGTGGCTAGGTGCTTCACGCGCATCTATCGCACCGCGCTTGGGGGCTATGCACGAACGGAGAGAGGAGCAGAGATCGGTAATGGAGGCGGCGGAGGGAACAAGCCGGTAAACAGTAAATCCCCCACTACGCCCCTTATATAACTTCTGGGAGAAGGATCGTGGGCTGAGATGTGGCGCAAAGAGCGGAAACGGCAGCCCACTAATGGTCAAAAATCACAAAAATTACAGTGCTGCCCATAAAACGGTTCGCACTCATACAAAGTGATGTGTTCATTGACGTCATAAAGAAGATGATATAAGAAAGAAGAAGGATGGCGCCGATAGGTACAAAATTTGTAGACAAGATTATATGTAAAGGATTTTCGATTATAGCCTTAGGGGCTACTATTATCAAAGATATTGAAAGTATCTCGAGTTGAAGTATGATGGACCACATTATATTTTGAGCCAATACTCGAAAAAGTCTTTTTTCGACTATAGCCTCGGGGGCTACTCCCATCGGGAGTGCTGAGCGCGCACCCGACAATATTTCTTGGTAAAGCATTATGCAGAAGTGTTACTCCCATCGGGAGCGAGTTTTATGGTTGTTGAAACCCGAATATTTTCAGTCAAAATCTGACTGCGACATAAAATTCTCGAGTTATGTTATCGCAACGCAACTCGAATGCCGTGACTTGTCACGAAGGTAAGACCCCGGGATCCGTCCTGTGTGGCCTGGTATACGCACATGGATGCGCTCTGCTGGTATGTATCCGTGTCTACGGCGCGAAGAAAATCCTGGTGGACACACTGGGTACCCTGAGAATCACTGGGATTCATTCTTTGTAAGTCCTAAATGCGGCAAAAGAGTGGGTTTGACCGGTATCCCAAATTCAAGTCCAAGGGGATTGAATTTGAAGTAGGTGACAAGTATCTGTTCCGGCAGTTAACTGACCTCTTGATCCGTCAGAGATGTCAGGCTTGTTCATCAAAACCCCTTGCGAAATATTATCATGAAAATAAGTCGAAAGACCAAGTCGAAGATTTGAAGATAAGAAGAAATCAAAGAATTGATCAAGTCGAAGATATAAAGATTAGAGATTCAACCCGAATCTGCAATTCAGGTAGAATCTCAGGGGCTACTGACAATGGTATAGTTAATAGAGCCCGTATGTTGAATACCCCTGAGGCCCATTAAGCTAGGCCCAATTGTAATGATAGTCGAATACGAGTCTTTACCGTATATCGATATTGTAATTTGTATCGGACCCTACCCGATCCTCGATACCTAGCCATCTATATATAGGGGCCAGGAGGGGACGGTGTTGGCCAGATTGAAAGCAAGCCAGGTTGAACACCCAAGTTTACTTTCGAGGCACACCTATTTCGACTAACTTTACCTTCGAGTTCATCCGACGCCCTATCTCCCCGATCCTAAGTCCTTCATTTAGGACATTTGTCGAGATAACCCTCGTCACCGACGGTTAGTGATTATTACCATATAAAATATCAGTCTGTCCCACAATGTAAGCCTTTTTAGCAAATTATTTTAGTTAGCTAAAACGGCTTACATTATGGGACGGAGGGAGTAGTGTTTAGTAAAGCTGTCACAGATGTAAAAAAAAAAAACTTCGCCACGTATGCCCAACAACGGAAGCGCTAGTGGTGGTGAGGATTGTACATCTTAGGCTCCCCACATGTCGTAGGAACAAAAATTGGTGTCTATCCGCCTGAACCGTGTATACTACAAAATTAATTAAACCTTCTCGAACCAGCGATTCCGCGCGACAAAGCCAGAGAGAGTAACAAAATAGCGGGTTGTTCTACCACGCACACACGAGACTGCAAGAGTGGGTGTTTTGCCCTGCCCCGAACCATAAGATATCACCAATCCTTATGGTTTTCTTATGGTTTTGCAATCATATAGTATGTTTTACCCCTACACCTACCATATTCATATGATATCTCAAATTCATTCTTGTTTACCTCCTTTTCTCCAAACATGCCCATAATTCACTAGAGTCAAACGATTGGTCTACTCTAGTCAAATGCTTAATATTACCTCACCAATATATGACTCACTTTAGCTAAACGATCGTTCACTATGCTCTATTGGAGAGATCTCATTCGGTATGCATATCGAACAGTTCACTGCCAGTGCTACAACAATGGCCCATGCTCGAGAGAGTAGCTACAAAATATGGCACAAGCGTGCACTCTGGAACTGGCCAAGGGTGGTTTTCCACTACCAAACTCACATATGAATCAAATTAATAGGAAACCACGATGTATAGTGTACAAATTTAGCCAGCATTCTCATATGTTTTACTAGTACAAATACAAACAGAGATAACATAAAATAGTAATAGTCGGCTTGTTTGCAAACAACTGAAAGTCATTCAAGCATCCTCTAAATTGACTACGTAATCTGTGACATACCAGGATAGATAATCATCGATAGCCCAGGGTCCAAATCGGGGCGGCATCTCAATGCTACAGTCCTCATCGAAGTCATCTTGTCGTATGATGCCACAATGCTCGGTAGTTCCATCCACAAGACAGTATAGTTGAGTACTGTCGACATGAATACCTAACATACCATCTAGTCCTATATAGATTGAATCACACTTAATGGAAGGAAACGCCGAAGTGGACACTGAAATTGCATCCCTCAAGCCTATAAATATAGCATGCTCGCGAAGTCCAAGGACATGTTTTGCGTTCCTGGCCTTCAAGTCTACCCGATATGCCTTATACTTTATGAAGTATTTTTTTGTTATTATCGACGAATTCCTGCACTTCGTTCTCGTAGATAATTTGGTACAATTTACCAGTATCAGCTCCCCACCATTGTCCACTAGGTACATAGTGGACAACAATAGGGGAGACCGCTTCGGCAGCTCGGCCGCCAGCACCAGGTGTGGCGGCTGGTTCACACTAGTCTCCACTACCATGACACCCTGGTCGGTAAGGCAATAGAAATGGCCCTTGAATGATATAGTATGCGGGATCCAACCTCTTTGATCATCTACCAGCGTCCAACACTCATCCCCAGGCTTGGCCACAGCTAACATTTCGATCCAACGGAAATAGACGACAAATGTGGAGTTATCGGCAAGGCCAGCTCCTGAAACCTCAAACGCCCAACTGAGATCAGCGGTTGTTGATATTTTGCGCCTTGAATGGCGGAGGAGAGTGGTTGCTGACGGAAGATCAGTCATCTGGCCTGTGAGCGGGTTCAGCAAGCGGACGACATAGGAGCTCTTGTCAAACAGGACAAGGAGGCCCTCGGTGGTTGGTCCGAACATGTCGTGGCCACGGAGAGTGAGCTCTGGGAGTGGGAGGCGCGGCATCCGGATGCACTGTCCGGTGCAGACGTTGAGGAGCTGGCGGTGGTGGTCATAGGGGGTCTCCCGGAGCATAATCCATTTGCGTGGGTGAAAGCGGCGATCAAAAACGTCATAGGCGCGCGGATCCGTAGACCACTGTCGCCACGGGCAGCACACAGCGCGGAAGCGGATGTAGTCAGCAACATCATTGGCGAGCAGCCGCTCGGCGATCAGCCCCGCCGGCCCGTCCCCAAGATCCGACCAATCCCTCCTGGAGGAAAGCTGATGCGAAGGGTTGCCGAGAACAGTTGGCCGCTTCGAGGATGGAAGTTGAGGATCATCGAGGCTCCTTAGCCTCTTCCGCATACTGCGCGTAATCGCCATCGCGATGCTTCGCCGGCGGCAGGGTCCCTAGCTCCTGTCGACGTAATCTTATTTGTTATCCGTTATTTTTCTCTCAGAGGTCAGAGCCGGTGCGGCGATTCGCGTCCTATTACGGAAGTGTGTTTTCTTCTTTTTTCAGGGGACGCGCGCGGCTGATTAAGTTTATATCGGGTTAGTCTCCGACACGGTCTAGTATTGGTTTACGACTCTGGTGCGTATACGCTTTTATCTCAGCTCTTTCCGTCTGTACGTAGTCCGTTCAAGAGAATTTACTCGAGACACCATGCATCGATATCTATCACCAATAAAGACCCTGTCACTTCAGGGAAAACAATTTTCAACAATTCTCTACCACCATCCACATGAACGTCAAGCGCAACAAAAAGTTACTAAATTTATGTACAAGTATCACCATCTTCCTCCTCCTCGAGTAAAAAACCTCAAGATTGAACCAAACAAAGATCGCGACTAAGATCAGTGACCGGTTCCAAAAACACTCTCATATCTTCATGTTAGCTTACATGATGAGATGAAGCTCCTTCAGGCACTCTCAAAGCAGACGCAGCGCGTGGCGAGGCCCGGTAAACATGGAGAAACCATGAAAAAAAACTGAGGTTGCGGAACAAACCTGTCCAACTTTTACCGCTAGAGCCTTCCCCTGTAGTTTTAGTTAAAAAATGAATATGGTCATCTAAAGTGATAAGTATCCAAGTTCCGGAGGAATTTTCGGGGCATCATTAACTGCTGGAAAAACAATACCTCCAGAATTTGATCATGTTCAATAGTGCAAGTATTGCATATCTCTTGCATGCAATAGTTATAACTTCTGAAGCACTGGACATAATACATACCTGATGGTGATGAAAAAATATGTCTTTCAAAATTTGGCATAATGGCCAAGCTCGGTATGAAAATAAAAGACCATGTTGAAATAAACCCTAAAAATAAACCATGACATATTTGTATGGTCTGAATGGATCTTGTAGAGAGATTTGTATTCAGGCATCCGTTTTATTTTCACTTAATCTCCCACTAAGGAAGAATCAAGTATATCTCTTCCAAATCATCACCATAATCATCTAAAGATGACAAATCATCTAGAAATACCTCACGAGCGATGATCTACATGGATTTCAAGTTCAAGGTGAGACACAAGAAAAAAACCTATATATATGGGTTGCAAACATATTGTTGGGATATAGGCTTCGAGATCATCAGAGAACGAAAAATGTCAAATAGGAGTGGAGAATAGGCATAGAAGTCAAGTGAGCTCGACCTAAGCATAGACAGGATCAATTGGCCATGACAATCTCAAATTGCGGGCAAATTCTTTGTTGGCGGCATCTAACGGGTGAGCTTGTTGAAGTGTATAAGTAGATTATGCCAGCCCTTTCCATCAGTTCGCACTTTTGGTTACGTTGGCTAGTGCATGAAACTTAACATGGTATCAGAGCAATAGGTTAGCTCCTCTCCTCTTCTCGCAGCAGCCGCCGCCGCCCGCCCCGGCCTCCTGCCGCCGCGCCCGGCCGTCGCCGCCGCCTCTCCCTCGCCGCCGGCGAGCTCCGGCCACCGCCACGGCCGCTCCGGCCGTCCGCCTCCGTTGTCTCCCGTCTGCCCGACCGCTCGTCGTCCTCGTCCTCGATCTACTTGTCCGTCTGCTGCAGGGACTCGTCCTCGATCTCCTACTCGTACCGCCCCGGATCTGCTCGTCTTCGTCGGAAATCACTTGGCCGCCAGGAGTCGTCCCTGCTCCCGCGATCCCGCGATCTCCCGTGACCCGCGATCTCTTCGGTCGCCAGGAGTCGGCCTGCTCCCGTCGCTCGCCCAGTCCCGTCCAGACCGGCCATCATCTGAGGAACTCCTTGTTTTGGCCTTGATTTCCCCCAGAAAAGCTTCGTGTTGCTCCGATCTGGCTCATCCCAGCCTTGATTTCTCGTTCCGGCATTGCTTTCTCCTGGGCTCAGCCAGCTTCTGCAGACTCAGCCAGATCCAGATCCCGTTTGTGTAAAAAAAACAGAGAGAGAGATGTCTTCCTCATCGGGCTACGTTGCGATTCCTCGCTGCCCGGTGATTTTTGATGGCGCGAATTATCCTGATTTCGCTGCCTTTATGCACGTCCACATGCGCGGTCTCCGTCTGTGGGGTGTGCTTTCTGGCGAGGTCCCCTGTCCGCCGCGCCCCACTGCTCCTACGGTGCCTATTCCACCGACGCCTGTTGCCCTTGCCCCCGATGCTACTCAGGAGGCCAAGGATGCAGCCAAGAGTGCTGATGATACTGCTCTGGCTGAGTACGACTGACATATCCAGGAGTATTCTAATGCTCTTGTGACCTACCGGCTGGATCTGACTGACTACACTCAGTGGATAGATGAGGATGCTCGTGCTACTGCTGTTCTTACTTCCAGTGTTCTTCCTCAGTATGCTGCTGAGTTTATGGGTCTTCCTACTGTTGCTGCTCAGTGGGCCTTTCTTCGTCAGCGCTATCAACCGTCTGGCGATGCTCTTTACCTGTCTGTGGTTCGCCAGGAGCATGCTCTTCAGCAGGGCGATTCTACTATTGATGAGTTCTACACTCAGAGTGCTGCTATCTGGCGCCAGCTTGATTCTCTTCGTACAGCTGTGTGTGCCACTTGTCCCTGCTGTCTGACTGTGCGTGCTGATCTGGAGTTTCAGCATGTATATGAGTACTTGTCTCGGATCTGCAAGGAGTTCGAGCCTCGTCGCACCCAGCTACTTGCTCGTGGTCGTGTTCTGCTCTCTGAGGTGTTGTCTGAGCTTCATGCTGAGAAGACTCGTCTTTGTGGTGCTGGTCTTCTTGAGGTTCCCTCTGTACTTGCTGCTCATGGTCCTCCTGTGCCGTCGGCTCCATTGCGGTCTCCAGCGCCGCCGATACTCTCTACTCCTCCGGCCCAGGGCCAGAGTCAGCCTCAGCAGCCTCGCGGTCAGAACCGCAATCCTCGTCCTCCCTGCTCCTACTGTGGCAAGCCTGGCCATGATTTCTCTAGCTGCTGGAGGAGGGATCCCAGTTTACGTCAGTAGTTTCACGCTCGTCAGCAGGCTAGTTCTACAGGATCTTCTGCGGTTGTACTCTCTAAGAAGGATATTATTCGGGGTATTCATGGTCTGCTAGCTGCTACTGGCTCTTCCTCGTCAGGCACTGCTAGTCCTGTGTCTACCTCTTCTGGCACCGCGCGACCACCACCTTTTGCATAGTCAGTTATGTCCCCGTGGTATCTGGATTCTGGAGCTTCCTTTCATATGACTTCTGCGTCTTCTATTCTTTCTGCTCTTCGTTCTCTCGTTTCTCCTGTCCGTGTTATCACGGCTGATTGTACATCTCTTCCTGTTTCCAGTCGAGGCACCCTCTCTACTTCCTCTTTCTCTGTTCCTGATATTTCTCATGTTCCTAGCCTTAAGATGAATCTTTTCTCTGCTAGTCAGCTTACTGATTCTGGTTGTCGTGTCATTCTTGATGCTGGTTCTTGTACTGTCTAGGACTGTGATGTCTATGCACTTCTATTCTTGTAGACACTTGTTGGGCCTCCAAGTGCAGAGGTTTGTAGAACAGTAGCAAGTTTCCCTTAAGTGGATCACCCAAGGTTTATTGAACTCAGGGAGGTTAGATGTCAAAGCTATCCCTCTCAAGCAACCCTGCAATTACGATACAGAAAGTCTCTTGTGTCCCCAACACACCCAATACACTTATCAGATGTATAGGTGCACTAGTTCGGCGAAGAGATAGTTAAATACAAGCGGTATAGATGATTATAAATAGCAAATGTGATGTGAAATAAATATCACTATGAGAAAACAAGTAACAAAATAGCAAGTAAACGGTGTGCAAAGCTTGGAAACAAGGCCTAGGGATCATACTTTCACTAGTGGACACACTGCCAACAATATAACATGATTGAACAAATAACTTCTCTTTGCTAGGGCACTCTGAATTGCTCTCCTATTGAATAACACTAATTATTGTGTAGTGGCTACAGAAGCACCCCTTAAAGTTCATCAAGTACTTGATAAACACCACTCATAGAGATACCCAAATCAAAGCACAACTCAAGATAGATATCATTGCAACTTAGACCAAGTACTAACACGGTGCACACACTGTCACCATTACACCATGAAAGGAGGAATATATCACTCAAACTATCATAGCAATAATTATTCTCATAATCCACAAGAGATCACAATCATAGCCTAAACCAAGTACCACCATGATGCACGCACTGTCACCGTTACACCATAGCAGGAGGAATAGATTACTTTAATAATCACCACTAGAGTACACATAACATCTGAATAATAACATCTACTTGTTCAACATGATACAAAGCTCACGATCACATAAAGATCACATCATGGGAGAGAGAGGTAAACCACATAGCTACCGATAGAGCCCTCAGCCCCGGGGATGAACTACTCCCTCCTCATTATAGGAGACAGCAAGGTTGATGGAGATGGCGGTGAGGTCGATGGAGACGGCAGAGACGGCGATGGAGACCGATGGAGATGGCTCCAGGGGCACTTCCCCGTCCCGATAGCATGCCAAAACAGAGACTTCTGTCCCCCGAAATTCGTTGGTTGTGGCGGCGGAGCTGCGGAACTACTTCTGGAAAATTGCCGAATCCCTTAGGGTTTTCCATCCCGAGGCTTCTTATAGGCGAAGGGGCGACGTCATAGGAGGGCCAGGGCCTCCTCACACTTGGCTGGCGCGGCCAGGGGCCTGGCCATGCCAGCTGTGTGTGTGGAGCCCCTGTGGCCTAGCTCCTACTCCTATTCGGATCTCTAGAAGCTTCCGGGTAAAATAAGACTTCAGGATGTGGTTTTGTCCAATTCCGAGAATATTTCCTGTGTATCACTCTGAAACACAAAAATAGCAGAAAACAGGGAACTGGCACTATGGCAACTCGTTAATAGGTTAGTTCTAGAAAATGCATAAAAGTGCCATTAAGTGTAACGAAACAATAGGCAAATGGTGTAAAAACAAGCATGGAGCATCAAAAATTATAGATACGTTGGAGACGTATCAGCATCCCCAAGCTTAACTCCTGCTCATCCTCGAGTAGGTAAGTGATAACAAAAGAAAATAATTTTTGAGGTGACATGCACCTACACAATCTTGACCATGCATGTAAGCGTTGTGAGCTGGGATCATAAGAACTTAAAACATGGGCATGAAGAT
The DNA here is from genome assembly GCA_007115705.1 of Dactylis glomerata. Lineage (NCBI taxonomy): Eukaryota > Viridiplantae > Streptophyta > Magnoliopsida > Poales > Poaceae > Dactylis > Dactylis glomerata. The sequence goes on along the minus strand of QXEO01000120.1, from coordinate 836,832 downwards.
ATAATCATGACAATAAGAACTTAGCAACCATGTTGTAAACATGCAAATGAACACAAACAATAGATCATGATAATGAAACAATGAAAGTCAAACGTGTGTTCAAATCATAAGGAAAAATATACAAATGGTTTTCAGCTTGTCCTTCTAAGAGAGCAAAACATAAATGCATAGGACACCTTCAAGTTTAAGAGGGCGACTAGATACAAATAATTTAAGAACAAGTGAAACCATGATTATGAATCAATCAATGAACTTTGGGATAATGCATATTACACTAAGAATGACAACTATGCTCTCTTAATGGTGCATAAAGATAGAAGGTGGTGACTCAACATAAAAGTAAAAGAAAGGCCCTTCGCAGAGGGAAGCAGTGATTAAACATGTGCTAGAGCTTTTCATTTGTAAAACAGAGAGATAAAAATTGAGTTTTGAGAGGTGGTTGTCTTTGTCAACGACTGGCAATGGGGTTCTTACTATCTTCCATACAAAAATGAAGCAAGTTTCTGAGAGAGAGATTGGCACTTTTGTGCTCTTTTTATAAAACTTGGCACTCCTCCCCACCTTTTTTCCTTTCACAAACCATGGCTAACCGATTCCATCGGGTGCCCACCAACATTCACATTCCTTGGAGGAGTGCTTTTTTTCTTTCTTTTTCTCTTTTTCTTTTTCTTTTTGGAATAAGCAATATGGAAGATAGCAAATCCGACCACTACGTCCCCATGAGCTAAAAACAGTGTCACAAAACAAGAAGTGTTTTGAAGGTTTTTGAAAGGTAGCACATGAAAATTTTACTTTGGAATGGCTTACAAATACCATGCATAGGAATTTATAGTCGACACAATGGCAAACTTGGTTTTTGGGATTTGGATGCACGAGTAGAGCTCATACTCAGTATAAAATGAGGGCTAGCAAAAGACTGGGAGCGACCAACTAAGAGAGCAATAATGGCCATAATCATGCAAAGCGACAAAGCGACATTAAAAGAAGCATAAGATGGCATCAAAAGTCAAAAAATAAATGATCATGAAGGCTATTGGCAACTTTGTAAGAGTCTAACATGTGTGAGCATGTGCCAAGTCAACCCAAATAAAGCATCAAGGAGAAAACCAAAATAATGCTTCCATACAATAAAAACAATGCATGATTTTTTCAAAGGCTCATTAAGCAATCTCAGTTATTTGAGATAAGTCATGCTACAGCAAAACCACTAAGCATACTATCAAAAAGACATCAAGCATGACATGAAAAAGCCTAAGCCGCAGTCTACACAAGCTCCTTCTTGTACCACTATTTTGCACAAAGCTTTTTCTCTTTTCCAACACCATTTGAATTTTTTAAACAAACCTCTTTTGATGAAAACCAATAAAGTTTAGAGGCAAAAATACACCTTGATGAAAAGATATGACACGGTCTGAACGCAAATCAAGGCAAAAATGAAAACCAAAAGCAGTAGCAGAAAAAGATGAACGCTCGGTGAACGATAAGTGTGAAAACTAGAGTGTTCTTGGCAAATGAAAAGCGAGTTCATCTCCTCCAAAAGAAACATGATGTGATCAAACCATTTATTGCAGCAAGCAATACAAAACTATTAATGAAAACAAAAACAACTGACGCTTTAAGAAAAACACATAGTGCATGAAGCAATAAAAATATAGTGTCTTGAAAGGTGACCTGATTTTTGCCGATGAAGAAGGGGGTGCCTCGGGGGCATCCCCAAGCTTTGACGCTTGTAATTCTTGGATATTTCTTGGGGTGATGCATGGGCATCCCCAAGCTTGAGCTTTTGTCCATTCTTCAACTCATCTTATCATTCTCCAATCCCTACACTTGAAAACTTCCTTCATACAAAACTAAACACAATTCTATTAGCAACATTAGTGCAAGCATAACATATAATCAACCCCCTTTTGCTTCAGGTTTCAACTCAAAACCACCACATATATAGCATATACTACTGTAGCAACCTCCCCACAAGTTCCATGATCAAAAGAACTCAAAAGAAAGTGATAAAGTGGCAAACACAAATATTGGCAGAAATCTGTCAAAACTGAGTGGCTGACAAAGGTCGAATTTTTGAGGGATTTTTCGTTGCTCAAATCAAAAAGTGTTCAACTAATGAAAGTTTGGATATAACCTGGGGCATATGCACAAGAAATCTTAGGTCCAAAAGATATACAGAGAATTTTCACGAATTTTTACGGTGCAGCACCGAAAACTGTTTCAGGACAGCAACATCCCCAAATCTTACCTTACTCAAATTGGAGGCTTCTCTTGGCACAAAAACGAAATAAAAAGGATAAGGAGCGGTCATTACAGTAGTAATAACATCCAAGACTCAAATAAAAGAAAAAGTACTGAATATAAAAACATTGGGTTATCTTTAAAGAGTGCTTTTCTTTAACGCCTTTGAGCTAGACGCAGTAATTTGCAAAGATGCTCATGTGGGCGCCATATAAGAGCTTGAGGCAAAGGCGCCATATAGAAACTTAAAGCAATAGAGAGCATCAAAAAGAAAATGTGAAACATATTTAAATCTAAACCACTTCCTATAAAAAATAGTCTTGTAAAGAGACAAGTCATGAAAGCGCAAAGCAAAAAGCATAGGAAGGCAAAACAAGTACAACTTTAAGAATTGCAACATAAAGAGGGGGAACTCAATATTGTTGGGATCCATCAAACCATATTTCCCTCTCTCATAATAACTTTTGGTAGCATCATGAATAGAACTAACAATATAACTATCACATAAAATAACTCTATCATGAGCCACATGCATAAAAGAATTAATACTCCTCACATGAACAATTGTAGTAGGAGCAGATTCAACAGAATAATTATTCTCATCACCATAATCATCAAAGACAGGAGGCATATTGTAATTATAACTATTTTTCTCCTCAAAAGTAGGTGAATTGAAAATATTATACTCATCATAATAAACTAGAGGCTTAGTATCATCAAGAGATAGAGAACTACTATGTCGCAAAGCATATTCATCAAACATATCATCATAAGAAGGAACATGGATAGCACTAATGGTACAACAATTATTAACCTTAGAATTGGTACCAAAAAGATTTTCAATATCAAAAGTAGAGTGCTTTTCCCAATCATGATCACTAGTATAAGTAATAGGCATAGGAACATCATCCCAATCAGAATTATCATAATCTATAGCAGGATCATAACGCTTAGGGGAAGATACCGTGTCCTCTCGCCTCTTACTCCTCTTCTCTTCTTCTTCTTCTTCTTCTTCTTCTTCTTACTCTCTCCTTTAGGAGGGAGAGACTTAAAGAGCATCTTCTCCACATATTCTCTAGGAGGGAAAGGCATCTTCTCCACATAATCTGGTTTGCTGACAGAAACAACAGAGGAAACTTTGGAGGATTCCTCCTCTCTATTAATAAGATAAAAACATCTATCAGTACTATCATAGCTTGGCAAAATATCAAGTTTTATAAGATTTTGAATGTAAGTATTTGCAAGGCAATCTTTAGCACAATAAAGACGATAACCACGAAGGGTGCTATTAATATCAACATCATTCATATCTATCAAAGCAATCTTTCTAGATATCTCTTCACACGCCAAGAACAAAGTGAGCTCATCATGCTGATTGGGAGTAATCTTGTCATCACAATACAAACTTAAGGTATTAGAAGAGTAACTATTAGGGCTTGAGGATTGGAAATTAAAATGACCTATGTCATCGCAATGTTTACAAAGAAAAGGATAAAGCTCACAAACCTTCTTACCGATCTCGCCTATATCCTTGTACCACATTCAGGTTTCTTCATTTGCATGATGGACACAATAATCTTCCTTGTTGTAACTCTGTTCACAAGGTCTATGTACTCCACAAAAATTAACATGCTTATACAAAATAGTACTTTTAGAAGTTTGAGCATGTTTATTGCAATCATCAACAACAATATCACTTTCTATGCAAGTGTCCTTAAAAGGTTCATGATACATGTCCCCATTTCCTTTAGGAACATTCATATGGGAAGCAAAGGCTTTAAAGCAATCAACCATAATTTGAGGATCAAGACCATACTTAGCACTAAGCTCTTGAAAATTAGTAGTTTCAGCGAAAGACTTAATGCAATTAAACTCATAATTCATACATGATCCCTTACCTTTGTCACTATCCCAATCTTCAATATTGTTTTGAATTGTCTCAAGCAGACCCCACTTGGTGTCAACATCCTTGCTTGTGAAAGACCCATCAAAACATGCATCTAGATAGTCCTTATAATGTCCTGAAAGCCTTGCATAAAAATTATTAATAACAATATTACGGGGAAGATCATGAATAGGACATTTATGCATTAGTAACTTCAATCTTCCCCATGCTTGGGCAATGCTTTCTTCCTCATGAGGCCAAAAGTTATATATCCGATTATGATCTTTATGAATTTCACTTGGAGGATAAAACTTGGAATAAAAGAGAGAGACAATTTCCTCCCATGCAATAGATGGACCATCTTCAAGTAGCCGATACCATTCCTCAGCTCTGTCTTTCAGTGACAAAGAGAATAGCTTCTTCTTAACTTGGTTCATTGAAATACCTGCACACTGGAACAACTCGCATAATTCATGTATAAAAAGCAAATGATCACCAGGATGGACAGTTCCATCTCCTAAATAGCAGTTATTCTTAATATGATCAACAATTTGCATAGGTATTTTAAAAGGATGAGGAGCGCAAGCATCATTAGAAACATCACATATGGGAGATAAAATATCATCAGAGCAAACTTTCTCCACTAAAGCTAGGGGACTAAAAATATCATACTCAACAAAACGAGCTTCCCCAAGCTTAGACTTTTCTATAGCATTAGCATTAACGGTATTCAAAGCATTCGTACTAATAACATTGCTATGCAAAATAAGCTCCAAAGGATTTTCAATTTTCTCTTCAAATCTAAAATCAGGAAAAAGACTAAAGAACTCTTTGTTTTCCATTAAGCCTAACTAGTGAAAATAAAAATAAGAAACAAAAAGATATAATTGCAGAATCTAAAGGAAATAACTCTGAGCACTCACACAGGAGGATGCGAGTACCTTTTACCTTACCTCCCTGGCAACGGTGCCAGAAAAGAGCTTGATGTCTATGCACTTCTATTCTTGTAGACACTTATTGGGCCTCCAAGTGCAGAGGTTTGTAGAACAACAGCAAGTTTCCCTTAAGTGGATCACCCAAGGTTTATCAAACTCAGGGAGGTTAGAGGTCAAAGCTATCGCTCTCAAGCAACCCTGCAATTACGATACATAAAGTCTCTTATGTCCCCAACACACCCAATACACTTGTCAGATGTATAGGTGCACTAGTTCGGTGAAGAGATAGTGAAATACAAGCGGTATAGATGATTATAAATAGCAAACGTGATGTGAAATAAATATCGCTGCGAGCAAACAAGTAACAAAATAGCAAGTAAACGGTGTGCAAAGCTTGAAAACAAGGCCTAGGGATCATACTTTCACTAGTGGACACACTCCCAACAATATAACATGATTGAACAAATAACTTCTCTTTGCTAGGGCACTCTGAATTGCTCTCCTATTGAATAACACTAATCATTGTGTAGTGGCTACAGAAGCACCCCTTAAAGTTCACCAAGTACTTGACAAACACCACTCATAGAGATACCCAAATCAAAGCACAACTCAAGATAGATATCATTGCAACTTAGACCAAGTACTAACACGGTGCACACACTATCACCATTACACCATGAAAGGAGGAATAGATCACTCAAACTATCATAGCAATAATTATTCTCATAATCCACAAGAGATCACAATCATAGCCTAAACCAAGTACCACCATGATGCATGCACTGTCACCGTTACACCATAGCAGGAGGAATAGATTACTTTAATAATCACCACTAGAGTACACATAATATCTGAATAATAACATCTACTTGTTCAACATGATACAAAGCTCATGATCATATAAAGATCACATCATAGGAGAGAGAGGTGAACCACATAGCTACCGATAGAGCCCTCAGCCCCGGGGATGAACTACTCTCTCCTCATCATAGGAGACAACAAGGTTGATGGAGATGGCGGTGAGGTCGATGGAGACGGCGGAGACGGCGATGGAGACTGATGGAGATGGCTCCGGGGGCACTTCCCCGTCCCGGCAGCGTGCCGAAACAGAGACTTTTGTCCCCCGAAATTCATCGGTTGTGGCGGCGGAGCTGCGGAACTGCTTCTAGAAAATTGCCGAATCCCTTAGGGTTTTCCATCCCGAGGCTTCTTATAGGCGAAGGGGTGATATCAGAGGAGGGCCAGGGCCTCCTCACACATGGCTGGCGCGGCCAGGGGCCTAGCCACGCCACCTGTGTGTGTGGGGCCCCTGTGGCCCACCTCCTACTCCTCTTCGGATCTCTGGAAGCTTCCGGGTAAAATAAGACTTCAGGATGTGGTTTCGTCCAATTCCGAGAATATTTCCTGTGTATCACTCTGAAACACAAAAATAGCAAAAAATAGGGAACTGGCACTGTGGCAACTTGTTAATAGGTTAGTTCTGGAAAATGCATAAAAGTGCCACTAAGTGTAACGAAACAATAGGCAAATGGTGTAAAAACAAGCATGGAGCATCAAAAATTATAGATACGTTGGAGACGTATCAGACCGCCACACACAGGCCCTGGTTGGAGCTGGCCCTCGCTGCCGTTAGTCTCTAGGACTCTGGGAGTTAGACTGACTTCATGTTCCATCTGATGCCTCTTCATCGGCCAGTTCTACTGCGGTCGCTGCTTCCGTCACTGGCTCTTTCCAGCAGTGGCATCATCAGCTGGGTCACCTTTGTGGCTCCCATTTATCGTCTTTAGTCCGTCGTGGTCTTCTGGGATCTGTCTCAGGAGATGTGTCTTTAAACTGTCAGGGTTGTCGGTTAGGCAAGCAGATTCAGCTTCCCTATCCTACCAGTGTATCTGTATCTCAGTGACCTTTTGATTTAGTTCATTCTGATGTTTGGGGTCCGGCTCCCTTTGGTTCCAAAGGGGGTCATCGCTACTATATTTTATTCACTGATGATTTTTCATGGTACACCTGGTTGTTTTTTATGCGCTCTCGCAGTGAGGTACTTTCCATTTATCAGCACTTTGCGGCCATGGTCCGCACTCAGTATTCCTCGCTGGTTCCTGATCAAGTATACTGATGCATCTTGCAGACAGGGAAGCTGACCTTGCAGAGCGACGTGTATGCTGTTGGCTTCACTTAATCCTGCCACCATAGCTTAGTTAGTTTATTTTTCAGAAAAATAAACAACATGTTTGTGTACCATGGCCCTCCACCCCCACCTTGAACACTCGCTTGCCTCTGTTAGATGTATATTTGTATATGTGTATTTTCCCCACCTATTAGGGGGTTTCCTGCATATTCTCACATGTACATGTAACTATATGTTATGGCCTTTGGCCCTCAGGGAATACAACTTGTCTATTCCTAACATGGTATTAGAGCCTAGGGACTCGAGTTCAAGTGCTGGTTTTCACAATTTATTGTAAAATTGTTGTTGCCTCCCTTTGTATCCACGTGTTGACTTTCTCTTCTCCCATTTATGTCCACGTGTTGATTTTCTCTTCTCCTGTCTGTGTTCATATGTTGACTTTCTCTTCTCCCGTCACACGTGAGTGGGGGTGTTGAAGTGTATAAGTAGATTGTACCAGCCCTTTCCATCAGTTCGGACTTTTAGTTACGTTGGCTAGTGCATGAAACTTAACAGTCGATACATCACCAGAGCGTATTCAGGTTCGAAGTAGCCAAAGGTGCCAAGCACCATGGTGATGGCGTACAGGTCTAGGTATTGCGGCGTCAGCTTGGCTAGGCCTAAATCCAAAATCTGTTAGAGTAAAATGCGTCAAGAGTGCCACAAATTCTAGCATCTGATCAAGCAATGCAGATAACATAAGATAGCAATAGTCGGCTTGTTTGCAAACAACTGAAAATTCTACAGGGTCTTTCAGGCATCCTCTGACATAGCATGATAGAAAGTCATCGATACCCCAGGGTCCAAATTGACGGGGCATTCCACAGCTACATTCCTCATCAAAGTCGGCAGGTTGTAAGATACCACAACACTCAGTAGTTCCATCTGTAAGACAGTACAGCCTATTGCTATCGAAATTGGAACCCAACATATCATCCAATCCTACATAGATGGAGTCACTCTTAATAGATGGGAACACCAAAGTAGACACTGAAATTGCACTTCTGAATCCTATAAATATAGCACGCCCACCAAGTCCAAGGACAGGTATTGTGTTCATTGCGTTCAAGTCTACCTTGTATGCATTATACTATATTCAGTATTTTGTCTCCACTTCATCACCACATAGCTATATGGTACGATACACCAATATCAGCTCTCCACCATTGTCCACCAGGTGCATAGTGGACGACATACGTGGGAATACCTTCACCAGCTTGGCAGCCAGCACCAGCCGTGGCGGTTGGTTCGCATTAGCCTCCACTACCATGACACCCCGGTTGGTAACGCAATAAAAGCGGCCTTCAAATGATATAGCTGGCAAGATTGACCTTTCGTGATCGCCTACTAGCGTCCAACACTCATCACCAGGCTTGGCCACCGCTAACATTTGGATCACACGGAAATAGACAACAAATGTGGAGTCATCGGCAAGGCCAACGTCTGAAACCTCGAATGCCTTTCTGAGATCAGCGGCCGGCGACATTTCGTGCCTACTATGGCAAAGCAGAGTGGTTGCTGGCGGAAGATTAGCCGCCAGCCAGGAGTTTTCCAAGCGAAAAATGGTGCTACGAGGGGCTTTAGTAGAGGCTCAGTGTTGAGCCTAATCATGCTCATCTTCCTTCCATCGGACGGCTTTGCCTCTGGCTAAAACGGATTCGGGCGGCCATTAAATCTTGGGCCCGCGAACGTAAACTCCCATCAATCTACCTGGTCAACTCCCGCTCTGTCATCTCCTTCTTAGATCGGCTTGAGGAAACTCGCAACCTGTCCTCCTTAGAAATTCGGCTGCGTTTGACTGTCAAGAACCATCTTAGCAAGCTCAATAACTCCAGTCGCCAGCGCGCCAAAATCAAAAACTGCACCCTTGGTGATGAGAACTCTCGTTATTTCCATCTCTGCACCTCCGGGCGTCTTCGCAAAAATCAAATCAAGGTCCTCGAGGAGGACAATGGCAATCCTGTCTTCTCCCATCCGGCAAAAGCTTTTGTCCTGTACTCCTTCTTTCGGGACCTTCTGGGCACCCCCCAGCAGGCTTCTAATAGCCTTGACCTAGCCTCCCTTATTTGTTCTACCTCTTTGGACTCCGCTCTGGCTGCTTCTCTAATCCGCCCCTTCTCCCTTGATGAAATTGGCGCCGCCCTCTTCTCGATGAATGACAACGCAAGTCCGGGTCCAGATGGCTTTGGCCCTGCCTTCTTCAAGCGATATTGGGACATTGTCAAGTACAACCTCCTCGCCTCCCTTCATAGTTTTCATGACCTTTCCGCTGACCTTCGCCCTACCAACAAATCCTACATTGTCCTGCTCCCCAAAAAAGTGGGAGCGAATCGCCCTGACAACTTCCGCCCTATCTCTCTGCAAAATTGCTCTTTAAAAATCCACTCCAAATGCCTTACTCTTCGACTCTGGAGTCTCATCCCCTTCTTGGTGCACCCTGATCAGACTGGGTTATCTCTGGCCGATCCATCGCCGAAAATTTCATCTATGCGGCCGACATTGTTCAAGCTTGCCATAGACGTGTTGCTCCGACTGCCGTTTTCAAGCTTGACTTACGCAAAGCTTTCGACTCTATAAGTTGGGATGCCCTGGACCGCATCCTCCTTGCTAAAGGCTTCCCCAACCTTTGGCGATCTTGGATTCGGATGCTTAACCAATCTAGTCAAACGGCTGTTCTCCTTAACGGAATTCCGGGTCGCTGGATTCAGTGTCGCCGGGGGCTGCGGCAAGGAGACCCGTTATCCTCCTTCCTATTCAACATTCTTGCTGATGTCCTCCAACAGCTCCTCCTCCAGGCCTCCCGTAATGGCCTCCTCCTTCACCCCTTGGTTGATGGCCTCCCCTGTCCTATCCTCCAATATGCTGATGACACTCTGATTATCATCCGCGCTATCCCTAACCACATCGCCAACCTCAAGCTTGCTCTTGATGACTTCTCGGCGGCAACTGGTCTTACCATAAATTTCCATAAAAGCACTTTTGTTCCCATCAAAGTCGAGCCCTCCGTGGCATCTTCCATGGCTAATGTGTTTGGCTGCTCCGTTTCCTCCTCCTCCCAAACCTACCTCGGCCTCCCCCTCTCTACTCACAAGCTTCGCTTCTCTGACTTCGTGCCGATTATTACAAAAAGCAATATGCATCTCTTTGGATGGCGGAGGTGCTCTCTCCCCATCGGCGGTCGCCTCCTCCTTGTCAATGCTGTCCTTACGGCCTTGCTCGCGCATGCTATGGCCGCCGGGCTTCTCCCTGCTGGCGTCCTTGAGGCAATTGACAAAAGGAGGCGCGCCTTCTTCTGGACCGGAGATGAATCCTGCAATGGTGGGCAATGTAAGGTGGCCTAGGAGGATGTCTGCACCCCCAAGGCGCTGGGTGGCCTGGGGATTCTTTCTCTCCCAGCCCAAAACTCTGCGCTTCTCTCCAAATTCCTAACAAAAATCCACTCAGATTCTGACGCCCCTTGGGCTTGCTGTTTCGTCGACAGTATGGTTGGTCTGATTCTAAGGACCTCGGAGACCGCCATCACCTTGATACTCCAATATGGAAGGACATTCTCTCTGGTATTCAGACATTTTGAAGCATTTCTAAGGTGGTTATTGGTTCTGGGAAGTCCACCTCCTTTTGGCTTGATCTCTGGCTCAGCTCTACCCCCCTCCATGAGCGGTTCCCTGCCCTCTTCTCTCACTCCACTCACCCCAATGCTCTGGTCTCCCTTGTCCTTTCCACCGGCATTCGATCCAACCTGGGCCCTCGCCTCTACTTTGCCGCTTCGGCAGACCTCCTTACCCCGACCTCTGAGCTTGGCATTTTAGATCAAAGCAACAACGCTCCTGATAAACGTGTGTGCTGCCTCACTGCTAATGAGCTTTTGAACAAATATTTCTATTCCAACTCTTTCAGGCATCTACAGGTGGACGATTTGGCTCGGAAAGTCTGGAAAAGTGTTGTACCTTTGAAGTGTAGAATTTTCTGCTGGTTGGCTAAACGCAAGCGCCTTCCTACCAACGAGAGAAGGTTCCAACATCGGCTTTCGGACTCGGCCATGTGCCCCTCGTGCGCTCTCCCAGAAGATGTCGACCACCTGCTCCTCTCCTGCCACCGCGCCCGTGAGGTGTGGCCTTCTTTCAGATGGATTTTGCTGATCAAGCCCCCTTCTCCCTTACGGACCTACTTCGCTCTTCATTCTCAAGCTTCGAAGCATCTACGATCACCACCGCCATGGCTTGGAACATTTGGAAATGTCGGAACTGTTGGAATTATGCCCTAGAGGCAATAATAAAGATGTTATTATTATAATTCTTGTTCATGATAATGTTTATATTCCATGCTAGAATTGTATTAAGCGGAAACTTTAATACTTGTGTGGTTTATGAACAACACCATGTCCCTAGTACGTCTCTATGGACTAGCTCATTGATTAATAATGGTTAAGGTTTCCTAACCATAGACATGAGTTGTCAATTAATAATGAGATCATATCATTAGGAGAATGGTGTGATGGACAGACCCAAATAAAGCAGAGCAATTAGATCGTGTTATCGTGTTCATCTTTGCGAAGCTTTTCCTATGTCATGTATTGTATTCCTTAGACCATGAGATAATACAACTCCCTAGTATCGGAAGAAAGCTTTGAAGTCATCAAACGTTATCCTATGTGAGGGTGATAATAAAGGTGTCTCTCAGGTGATCGGAAAGTACTTGTTGAGTTGTATGTATCGAGATGGAATTTGTCCCTCCCAAGTCGGAGAGATATACTTCGGGCCCACTCGGTAATTGATATCAACACCGCTTGCAAGCATGTGGTTAAGGAGTTAATCACAAAGTGATATCGGATTACGGAACGAGTAAAGTACTTGCTGTGAACGAGATTGAACTAGGTATGCCGATACCGACGATCGAATCTCGGGCGAGTAAAATATCGCGAGACGAAGGGAACACAAATACGGGATTGATTGAATCCTGACATCGTGGTTCATCCGATATGATCATCGCTGAGTGCGTGGGAGTCAATATGGATTTCCAGATCCCGCTATTGATTATTGATAGAGATCATGTCCGCGTATTCTCGAACCCGTAGGGTCACACACTTAACGCAAATCAACGCTAGGGTAGTCTCAGGGATGTATGTGAAATTGTTTCAGAAAGTTTCGGAATTGTTCCGGGTGGAAATATAATATTTATTGATTGCAGCAATTAATAAATATTAGACTTTATTTATTTAGCAGAAATAAATAAATAAATAAAAAAGGAGGCTGCGGCGGCCAGGGAAGAGTCCCTGGCGCGCACGCGCTAGCTGGCCGGATTGCTCCCTGGCTCCTCGCATGCAATAACGCGGCTGGCGCGCACGCGCTAGCTGGCCGGATTGCTCTCTGGCTCCTAGCTCGTTTGCTGCAAGTGCACGTACGCGAAGGAGTTCATCACGTGCACGCGCAGGACAGGAGCTGGCCGGACTCGCACACGAAAGGCTGCTGGGATTCGATCCGGAACCGGCTACGTGCGTGCACGGGACGGTTGGCTGCGTCGGCCGCTTATAAAAGAATCAGCGCGCAGCCGGTTTGATACAAGTTTTTGTGCGAACCCGCTGCCCGCTTTCTGAGGCCTTCTTTTTCCGTTCTTCTTCCACCACGCAAACAGGCGAAGCCCTGTCGGCGTATACTCTCCACAATAGACACCACGCCGTCGTGTTGTCGATCCCAACTACCACTCCACCATATCTCGCTGGACCGGGAAGGCGGAGTCGTTGGTGCGCTGTACGTGTGCAACTCTCGGAGGCGCCGCCACTTGCGGCGTAGGATCGGATCGGATCGCGAGGAGGAGAAGGCTAGTACGACTACGTCAACCACGTTCTTTTGAACGTTACCGCTATGCGAATCTTCAAGGGTATGAAGATCTCATCTACCTCTCTCGTTGATTACATCTCCTAGATTAGATCTTGGCTTTCTTGTTCGTTGCGTAGGAAAATTTTTGTTTACTATGCTACGAATCCCTTCAGTGGTATCAGAGCTAGATCTATGCGTAGATGTGTTTCACGAGTAGAACGCAACATGCTTGTTGCGGGCGTTGATGTTTTCTGTTGCAAACCTCTTGTTGTGTATCTCTTATGGCGCGGTATAGTGAGATCGAAGCGGTCCAGGCCAACTTTACGTGACCGCGTTCGCGAGACCGGCTCCGCACTTGACGTGTGGCTTGTTCCATACATGCGGCTGGTGGATGCCAGTTTCTCTCACTATAGTAGTCATGGGACTTACATCGGATGTTAGCAACCATAATATCACCGTTGTGGCTTTTCGTAGGTAAGAATCGTTCTTAGCTTGCTACTCCCATAAGCCACGTAAAACATGCAACAACAAAGTAGAGGCGTCTAACTTGTTTTTGCAGGGAGTGTTTTGTGATATGGTATGGCCACAAGATGTGATGTGATATATGTGATGTATGCGATGATCATGTTTTGTAATATTTCACGACTTGCATGTCGATGAGTTCACAACCGGCTGGAGCCATATGGTTGTCTTTATAATTGTGTATGACCTGCGTGTCAACTTCTTATACGCCATGTAATAGCTTTACTTTATCGCTAAATAGTTAGCAATAGTTGTAGTTGCTATTCGTGGTGGAGGCAATCATGGTGGAGTGATGGAAATCATGCCGGCGCGCACAAGATGGAGATCATGGCGCGGAGATTGGCTATACCATGTCACATAAAATTATATGCATGTGATGTTTATCCTTTTATGTATCTTATTTTGCTTAGATCGCGACGGTAGCATTATAAGATGATTCCTCACTTAAAGATCAAGATAAAATTGTGTTCTCCCCTCGTATGCGCCGTTGCGAAAGTTCGTCGTTTTCAAGCACCTCGTGATGATCGGGTGCTATAAACTCTACGTTCACATACAACGGGTGCAAGCCAGTTTTGCACACGCGGAAAATACTTGGGTTTGACTTGACGAGCCTAGCATGTACAGACATGGCCTCGGAACACACGAACCGAAAGGTTAAACATGAGTCATATAAATGATATGATCGACACTGAGTTGTCCACCATTGAAACCACATCTCTTCTCGTGAAGATCGGATTAGGTGTGGTGAATTTGGATCGTGTTCACTAAACAACTTGAGGGATGTTGAATTTAGTGGGAGTTCATCTAGTAATTTGATTAAGTTGAACTAGTTATCATGAACATAGCCTAAAATTGTACTTGCAATGTTGTAGATCAAATGGCTAAGTCCAACTTCAACTTCAACGTGTTTGCTGAGAAAGAAAAGCTTAAGAACAATGGGTCTAACTTCACCAACTGGTTCCGCAATCTGAGAATCATACTCGCTGGCGGACAAAAAGCCTATGTACTTGACAAAGCGCTAGGTGACACCCCTGCTGCAACTGCGAAAACTGAAGAACTTGCTGACTTCAATGCTCGTAGAGATGATTGTGATGCGATTATGAGTACCATGCTGTTTTCTATGGAACCGGAACTTCAAAATCGTTTTGAGAAGTACCGCGGGCCTTATGAGATACTTGAGGAACTGAAAACGATGTTTCAGACTCAGGCCCGTTCTGAGAGATATGAGATCTCTGAGAAGTTCTTTAACTGCAAGATGGAGGAAGGGAGTTCCGTTAGTGAGCACGCCATTAAGATGTCGGGCTACACTCAACGCCTTGAGCAACTGGACTGCAAGATTCCAGAGGAGCTTAAGATTGACAGAGTTCTGCAATCACTCCCTCCTAGCTACAAAGGTTTTGTAGTTACTCACAATCAAATTGGTTCCACTGATACGATCACTGAGCTCTTCGCTAAGCTGAAAGCTGCGGAGGTGGATATCAAGAAAGACAATCATGTGTTGATGGTCAACAAGACCACTAGCTTTAAGAAAGCTAAGGGTGCAAAGGGATCTTTCAAGAAAGGCAAAGGCAAGCACGTTGCCCCTGCTGAGAAGAAGCTCAAGTCTGGACCTAAGCCGGACACTGAGTGCTTCTATTGCAAGGTCAAGGGTCACTGGAAGCGCAACTATCCGAAGTACTTAGCGGACAAGAAGGCTGGCACCATCAAAGGTATATTTGATATACATGTTATTGATGTCTACCTTACTAGCGCTCGTTGTAGTGCCTGGGTATATGATACTGGTTCAGTTGCTAATATTTGTAACTCGAAACAGGAGCTACGGAATAGACGGCGGCTAGCAAGGGATGAGGTGACGATGCGCGTTGGCAATGGATCAAAAGTTGATGTGATGGCCGTCGGCACGCTCTCCTTAGTTTTACCTTCGGGATTAGTTTTAAACCTTAATAAGTGTTATTATGTGCCTGCGTTGAGCATGAACATTATATCTGGATCATGTTTATTGCAAGACGGTTATTCATTTAAATCTGAGAATAATGGTTGTTCTATTTATATGAATAACATCTTTTATGGTCATGCACCTGTTGTGAATGGTTTATTTCTTCTGAATCTCGAAAGCAATGAAACACACATCCATAACATTGAGGCTAAAAGATGCAAAGTAGATAGTGATAATCCAACTTATTTGTGGCACTGCCGTCTAGGTCATATTGGTGTAAAACGCATGAAGAAACTCCATTCTGATGGACTTTTAGAGTCTCTTGATTTTGAATCATTTGACACGTGCGAACCATGCCTCATGGGCAAGATGATCAAAACCCCGTTCTCTGGAATAATGGAGCGGGCAACGGACTTATTGGAAATCATACATACCGATGTGTGCGGACCAATGAGTATTTCGACGCGCGGTGGATATCGCTATTTTCTCACTTTTACTGATGACTTAAGTAGATATGGGTATATCTATTTAATGAAACATAAATCTGAAACGTTTGAAAAGTTCAAAGAATTTCAGAACGAAGTGGAAAACCATCGTAACAGGAAAATTAAATTTCTGCGATCCGATCGTGGAGGTGAGTATTTGAGTTATGATTTTCTCACGCATCTTAAAGCAAGCGGAATCGTTTCGCAACTCACGCCACCCGGAACACCACAGCGCAATGGTGTGTCTGAACGCCGGAATCGAACTCTATTAGATATGGTGCGATCAATGATGTCTCTTACAGATTTGCCATTATCATTTTGGGGTTATGCATTAGAAACCGCTGCATTCACTTTAAATAGGGCACCATCTAAATCTGTTGAGACGACACCGTTTGAACTATGGTTTGGTGCTAAACCTAAGTTGTCGTTTCTTAAAGTTTGGGGATGCGAAGCTTACGTCAAAAAGTTGATGCCGGACAAGCTCGAACCCAAAGCGGAGAAATGCGTCTTCATAGGATACCCTAAGGAAACGATTGGGTATACCTTCTACCACAGATCCGAAGGCAAAGTGTTTGTTGCAAAGAACGGATCCTTTCTTGAGAAGGAGTTTCTCTCGAAAGAAGTGAGTGGGAGGAAGGTAGAGCTAGACGAGGTTATTGAACCTTCTCTCGAGTTGGAGAGTAGCGCAGCACCAGAAATTGTTCCGGCGCCGCCTGCATCAACAAGAGAGGAAGCTAATGATAAAGATCATGAAACTTCGAACGATGCTACTACTGAACTTCGCAGGTCGACAAGGTCACGTGCCACTCCTGAATGGTACGGCAACCCTGTCTTAACCGTCTTGTTGTTAGACAACAGTGAACCTACGAACTATGAGGAAGCGATGATGAGCCCAGACTCTGAGAAATGGCTAGAGGCCATGAAATCCGAATTGGGATCCATGAGCGAAAACCAAGTATGGACTTTGGTGGACCCTCCTAGCGACCGTAAGGCCGTTGAGTGCAAATGGATTTTCAAGAAGAAAACGGACGCGGATGGTAATGTTACTGTCTATAAAGCTCGGCTTGTCGCAAAAGGTTTTCGGCAAGTTCAAGGTGTTGACTACGATGAGACTTTCTCTCCCGTAGCGATGTTTAAGTCCATTCGGATTTTATTAGCAATTGCTGCATTTCATGATTATGAAATATGGCAGATGGATGTCAAGACTGCGTTCCTCAATGGCAACATTGATGAAGAGTTGTATATGATGCAGCCCGAAGGTTTTGTCGATCCTAAGGATGCTAATAAGGTGTGCAAACTTCAGCGTTCCATTTATGGACTGAAGCAAGCATCTCGGAGTTGGAACCTTCGTTTTGATCATGTGATCAAAAATTTTGGATTTGTTCCAAATTGCTACGAAGCTTGTATCTACAAGAAAGTGAGTGGGAGCTCGGTGACATTTTTAGTACTATATGTGGATGACATATTGATTATTGGAAATGACATCGATATGCTTAACGATGTGAAGAGTTATTTGAATAAATGTTTTTCAATGAAAGACCTAGGGGAAGCTGCTTATATATTAGGCATCAAAATCTATAGAGATAGAGAAAGACGCCTAATAGCTTTAAGCCAAAGTACATACCTGGACAAAGTTCTGAAGAGGTTCAGAATGGATAAAGCAAAGAAAGGTTCATTGCCCATGTTGTCAGGTAAGATATTGAGCAAGGCTCAGTGTCCAGCTACGGTAAAAGATAGAGAAACTATGAGCAAAGTGCCATATGCCTCGGCCATAGGTTCTATCATGTATGCCATGCTATGTACTAGACCGGATGTGTCCAATGCTCTTAGTTTGACGAGCAGATATCAAAGTGATCCAGGAGTGGAACACTGGACAGCCGTAAATAACATCCTAAAGTATTTAAATAGGACTAAAGAAATGTTCTTGGTCTATGGAGGTGACGAGGAGCTCATCGTAAAAGGTTACGTTGACGCTAGCTTCGACACCGACCCGGATGATTCTAAATCTCAGACAGGATACGTTTATATTTTGAATGGTGGAGCTGTGAGCTGGAGAAGCTGCAAGCAAAGCGTGATCGCGGGATCTACAACAGAAGCGGAATACATGGCTGCTTCAGAAGCATCAAGTGAAGGAGTTTGGATCAGAAACTTCATCACTGAACTTGGTGTGGTTCCAAATGCCTTGGACCCACTGGAGATATTGTGCGACAACACTGGCGCCATAGCACTGGCTAAGGAACCAAGATATCATCCAAAGACCAAGCACATCAACCGCCGGTTCCATATAATTCGAGATTATATAGCAGATGGAGATCTGAAGATTAGCAAAGTACATACGGATCTGAATGTCGCAGACCCGTTGACTAAACCTCTTCCACGAGCAAAACATGATCAGCACCTTAATGCCATGGGTGTTAGATTGTTGCCAGATGTAAACTAGATTATTGACTCTAGTGCAAGTGGGAGACTGTTGGAATTATGCCCTAGAGGCAATAATAAAGATGTTATTATTATAATTCTTGTTCATGATAATGTTTATATTCCATGCTAGAATTGTATTAAGCGGAAACTTTAATACTTGTGTGGTTTATGAACAACACCATGTCCCTAGTACGTCTCTATGGACTAGCTCATTGATTAATAATGGTTAAGGTTTCCTAACCATAGACATGAGTTGTCAATTAATAATGAGATCATATCATTAGGAGAATGGTGTGATGGACAGACCCAAATAAAGCAGAGCAATTAGATCGTGTTATCGTGTTCATCTTTGCGAAGCTTTTCCTATGTCATGTATTGTATTCCTTAGACCATGAGATAATACAACTCCCTAGTATCGGAAGAAAGCTTTGAAGTCATCAAACGTTATCCTATGTGAGGGTGATAATAAAGGTGTCTCTCAGGTGATCGGAAAGTACTTGTTGAGTTGTATGTATCGAGATGGAATTTGTCCCTCCCAAGTCGGAGAGATATACTTCGGGCCCACTCGGTAATTGATATCAACACCGCTTGCAAGCATGTGGTTAAGGAGTTAATCACAAAGTGATATCGGATTACGGAACGAGTAAAGTACTTGCTGTGAACGAGATTGAACTAGGTATGCCGATACCGACGATCGAATCTCGGGCGAGTAAAATATCGCGAGACGAAGGGAACACAAATACGGGATTGATTGAATCCTGACATCGTGGTTCATCCGATATGATCATCGCTGAGTGCGTGGGAGTCAATATGGATTTCCAGATCCCGCTATTGATTATTGATAGAGATCATGTCCGCGTATTCTCGAACCCGTAGGGTCACACACTTAACGCAAATCAACGCTAGGGTAGTCTCAGGGATGTATGTGAAATTGTTTCAGAAAGTTTCGGAATTGTTCCGGGTGGAAATATAATATTTATTGATTGCAGCAATTAATAAATATTAGACTTTATTTATTTAGCAGAAATAAATAAATAAATAAATAAATAAAAAAGGAGGCTGCGGCGGCCAGGGAAGAGTCCCTGGCGCGCACGCGCTAGCTGGCCGGATTGCTCCCTGGCTCCTCGCATGCAATAACGCGGCTGGCGCGCACGCGCTAGCTGGCCGGATTGCTCTCTGGCTCCTAGCTCGTTTGCTGCAAGTGCACGTACGCGAAGGAGTTCGTCACGTGCACGCGCAGGACAGGAGCTGGCCGGACTCGCACACGAAAGGCTGCTGGGATTCGATCCGGAACCGGCTACGTGCGTGCACGGGACGGTTGGCTGCGTCGGCCGCTTATAAAAGAATCAGCGCGCAGCCGGTTTGATACAAGTTTTTGTGCGAACCCGCTGCCCGCTTTCTGAGGCCTTCTTTTTCCGTTCTTCTTCCACCACGCAAACAGGCGAAGCCCTATCGGCGTATACTCTCCACAATAGACACCACGCCGTCGTGTTGTCGATCCCAACTACCACTCCACCATATCTCGCTGGACCGGGAAGGCGGAGTCGTTGGTGCGCTGTACGTGTGCAACTCTCGGAGGCGCCGCCACTTGCGGCGTAGGATCGGATCGGATCGCGAGGAGGAGAAGGCTAGTACGACTACGTCAACCACGTTCTTTTGAACGTTACCGCTGTGCGAATCTTCAAGGGTATGAAGATCTCATCTACCTCTCTCGTTGATTACATCTCCTAGATTAGATCTTGGCTTTCTTGTTCGTTGCGTAGGAAAATTTTTGTTTACTATGCTACGAATCCCTTCAGGAACAACCTGGTGTTCAACTCTGTTGATGAAACTCTCCATGTGATCTCTCAGCGCTGCATTGAGGATCTAAAGCTTTGGGCTTCAAGATACCACTCCGCTCCTTCGGCCTCCGTTCTTAATAATTGGTGTCTTAGATTTGATCCTCCCTGAGCTTCCCGCCCCCTTGTATTGTTTTTCCCTCCTCCCTCCTCCCTCTTTACTTGTAATGGTCTCCATGTACTCTTGTTCGGTTTAATAATGTTCAGGCTGGCGTAAGCCCGCCGTTGACCCCATCAAAAAAAAAAGATTAGCCGCCAGGCCTGTGAGCGGGTTCAGTAGGCGGACAATGTAGGAACTCCTATCGAGCAGAACGAGTAACCTAGATGACTCCTCTTCTTATTTCACTTAATCTCCCATTAAGGAAGAACCAAATATATCTCTTCCAAATCATCACCATAATCATCTAAAGATGAAAAGTCATCAAGAAACATCTCATGAGCGATGATCTACACAGATTCCATGTTCAAGGTCATGCACAAGAAAAAAACTTGCATATATCTAAAATCAACAATTTGGTTGCAAACATATTGTTGGGAATAGGCTTCGAGATCATCACCGGATGGAAATCGGATCTGAGAGAACGAATATGTCAAATAGGAGTGGAGAATAGGCATAGAAGTCTCGTGAGCTCGACATAATCATAGACATGATCAATAGGACATGACAATCTTGACTTTCAGGCGAATTCTTTGTTGGCGGCGTCTAACAGGGCGAGATCGAGGAGGCAGACAAGTGTTCAAAGGGATATCGGTGGGACATGGTGGAGGGCCAAGCTACAATACGAGGCTACTTTTTCATAAATTATTTTGATGTTGCATGAGTGTTGTTTAAATGCTACAATCTCGTCTATGTTTTGTTGCAAATATGTGAGTGAGATGCTACACCGATTCTGGATATCTGCTGGAGCTTTTTGTTTAATGTTGTAGATGCTACAATAGTATAATTGTGTTTGTAACAATTCTCTTCTCGTAGTTACTAACATGTTCAGCTGAAAGCAAACTCAAAATCAAATTTATTTACTATATTAGTAAAACATACTTTTTTACCTTATCTCTTTCTTCATTGTTCATTGAGCAGTTCAAACACTTTGATTTATTCTTGATTACAACTGACCCTAAAAAACTAGGATCAAAGACCAAGCCTATCGGACAGTGCCATCCCACTATCGCTCGATCACCATCACCTCAAAGATATATGACCATCTTGACCTCGTGCGGTCGTGCCATCACACAAGAGACTTGCACACTGAGCTAGACTAGATCTACTTTGATAACTAACTATGAGACGTGTTGTGTACCGGCACACAAACATTTTTTTTATTTTTTGAAAAATAAACTAAATAAACTACGGCGACAAGATTAACTAAAGCCAACAGCCTACACGTCGCTCTGCAAGATGCATCAGTATACTTGATCAGGAACCAGGTCAGCATGGCGAACACTTCAGATCGTGGTCGATACATCACCAGAGCATATTTAGGTTCGAAGTAGCCGAAGGTGCCAAGCACCATGGTGGTGGCGTACAGGTCCAGGTCTTGAGGCATCAGCTTGGCTAGCCCAAAATCCAAAATCTGGCAGAGTAAAACGCGTTGAGAGTGCCACAAATTCCAGCGTATGATCAGGCAATACAAATAACATAAGATAGCAACAGTCAGCTTGTTTGCAAACAACTGAAATACACAGGGTCATTCAGGCATCCTCTGAATCGTCTTCAAACTCTGTGACATACCAAGATAGATAGTCATCGATACCCCAAGGTTCAAATTGACGGGGCATTCCACTGCTACATTCCTCATCGAAGCCTCGATGTTCCAAGATACCACACTGCTCAGTAGTTCCATCCGTCAGACAGTACAGCCTATTGCTCTCGATGTTTGTGCCCAACATATCATCCAGTCCTACATAGATGGAGTCACTCTTAATGGATGGGAACACCGATGTGGACACTGAAATTGCACTCCTGAAGCCTATAAATATAGCACGTCCACCAAGTCCAAGAATAGGTATTGTGTTCATTGCCTTCAAGTCTACCTTGTATGCATTATACTGTATGCAGTATTTTGTATCACTGAACTGCACCAATTCATCACCACATAGCTGTAGGGAACGATACACCAATATCAGCTCCCCACCATTGTCCACTAGGTGCACACTGGACGATATACGGGGGAATACCTTCGTCAGCTTGGCAGCCAGCACCAGCCGCGGTGGTTGGTTCGCATTAGCCTCCACTACCATGACACCCCCGCTGGTAGCACAATAAAAGCGGCCTTCAAATGATATAGCTGGTGAGATTGAACTCCCGTGATTGTCTACCAGCGTCCAACACTCATCGCCAGGCTTGGCCACGGCTAACATTTGGATCCCACAGAAATAGACGGCAAATGTGGAGTCATCGGCAAGGCCAGCGTCTGAAACCTCGAATGCCTTTCTGAGATCAGCGGCCGGCGACATTTCGTGCCTACTATGGCAGAGCAGAGTGGTTGCTGACGGAAGATTAGCCGCTAGGGCAGTGAGCGGGTTCAGTAGGCGGACAATGTAGGAGCTCCTATCGAGAAGAACGAGTAGGCCCTCGGTGGTGGGTCCGAACACGTCGTGGCCATGGAGGAGCTCTGGGAGGTACGACATCCGAATGCACTGGCCGGTGGAGACGTTGAGGAGGCGGCGGCGGTCTTCGGGGGTTTCCCGGAGCATAATCCATTTGCGCGGGTGGAATTGGCGGTCTAGGATGTCATGTTCACGCGGATCCGTGGAGCATTGCCGCCACGGCGAGCATACTGCACGGAAGCGGATGTAGTCAGCAACGTCATTGGCGAGCAGGCGGTCGGCGATCAGCCCCGCCGGCCCGTCCCCAAGATCCGACCAATCCCTCGTGGACGAGAGCTGGTGCCGGGGGTCACCGAGGACACTTGGCCGGTTCGATGATGAGCGTTCTGGATCATCGAGCCTCCTTAGCCTCTTCAGCCGACTGCGGGTCATCATCGCGCCGGAAACCGGATTCTTCGCCGGCGGCAATGTCCCTTGATGCCGTTGCGTTGTTTCTTGTTAGAGCCGGTGCGTTCGATTGGCGTCCTATTTCAAAGTGTTTTCCTCTTTTTTGGAGACACGGGTGATGGAGTTTATAATGCGGGTTAGTCTCCGACACGTGTTAGAATTGGTTTACGACTCTGGTTCCTTTTCTTTCACGGAAACGCGTTTATCTCTTTCCATCCGTAGATAGTCCGCTCATGA
Organism: Dactylis glomerata; assembly: GCA_007115705.1. Taxonomy (NCBI): domain Eukaryota; kingdom Viridiplantae; phylum Streptophyta; class Magnoliopsida; order Poales; family Poaceae; genus Dactylis; species Dactylis glomerata. The sequence goes on along the minus strand of QXEO01000120.1, from coordinate 813,355 downwards.
CAAATTTCTCAAGACACCGTCGACATTACAAATGGAGGCCCTCTCGTTTCAGGACTTCGAAACAATTGTCTAACGCCACTCCACAAGAACGCTCAACGCAACGAGAAGTTACTAGAACTCTGTACAGGTGGCACCGTCTTCATCAGCTTCCTCATCCTCGAGTGAAAACCCCAAGATTGAACCAAACAAAGATCGCAGCTACGACCCGCCGCCCCGAGATCTCAAAACATGCTCATATCTTCATGTTGGCGTACATGATGAGCTGGAGCTCCTTGACGCAGTCCTGCATGGCGGGCCGGCCGGCGCTCTCGAAGCAGACGCAGCGCGCGGCGAGGCCGGCGAACATGGACACCGACTCCAAGGTGTAGGAGCCCTTGCCCATGTCCCTGTCCACCACCTTGCGCAGCTTCTTCCGGTCGCCCACCATCTGGTGTATCTGAAACGCACGCAAAACGCAGCTTGATCAGTAGCGTGGTCGATCGGAATGATGGATGGATGCAAGTGTGAAAGAGTACCTTGACGATGAGGTTCTGGTCCTGAGGCCCTTGACTGAGATCGATGGCGCGGCGGCCGGTGAGCAGCTCCAGTAGGACGACGCCGAACGCGTACACGTCGCTCTGCAAGGTCAGCTTCCCCGTCTGCAACACGGAGTCACTGTACTTGATCAGGAACAAGGCCAGCACGGCGAATTGTACAGAGATCATACAGGAAACAGTTGAATTACCAGAGCATATTCGGGGTCGAAGTAGCCGAAGGTGCCCAGCACCCTGGTGGTCGCGTACAGGTCCAGGTCCTGCGGCATTAGCTTGGCCAACCCGAAGTCTGAAATCTGTCAAAGGAAAATGCATCGACAGTGCCACAAATGTCAGTATTTCAATTTTCATCAGGCAATGCAGCTAATGCAACCACGCAGGTGATGTGAAGATTTTTGATCAGTTTCTGAAATCAACCTTGGCCTCGAAGTGCTCGGTGAGGAGGATGTTGCTGGACTTGAAGTCCCGGTGGACGACGGGGACGCCGACGGCCGTGCTGGAGTGCAGGTACGCGAGCCCCCTCGCCGCGCCCAGCGCGATCCGCAGCCGCTTCCCCCAGTCCATCCTCACCTCGCCGATGCCTGACGAAATGTCGCAAGATCCATATGGTGTGTGATACACTGAAATTACCAAGAAGGATTTCTGGTTGGTGGCGATGTCACCTACCGTTGAGTATGTCTTGGAGGTTACCCTTGGGCATGAACTCGTAGACCACGAACCGGTTCTTCCCGTCGGCGCAGTAGCCGATCAGGGTGACGAGGTTGGGGTGGTCTAGCCTGCTCAGGATGTCGATCTCCACGCGGAACTCGCGCTCGCCGTCGGCCTGCTTCGACAGCGGCAGGTCCATCTTCTTGATTGCAACAATCTTCCTTGACACAAATTGAAAAGAATAAGTTTGACAGTTTATGGTTTAAAGCAAGCAAAAGGGTCTGAAGAAACAATATAACTGTCGAACTGAACCAGGTAACCGAAGTAAAGGTGGCCACAAATTGGAAGAGAGAACATCACATCGCATCAGAGTAATGATGTTCAGATCTTCAGTTTTAAAATATTTCACTAGAATTAATTTCCATTTGCTCATATTTGACTGGTGGTTGGCAGATGCTTCTCTTGACAAGGATGCCAAGAGCAAATGTCACACCACCTCGATCTTGGCTCTGTTGGACATGATTGTCACATTCAGGTCAGGTGAGTGTGTCCTACATCATTTAATCAGTAGGACAAATATATAGAACCAAATAGGAAGTTCTCTTCCCAACTGAATCATTAGTGCTAACATTAATATAACCAGGAAATTATATTTTAAAACTGCTAAATGACAAAAACAGCACCATCTTCTGAAATTAAGGGATGCATTTTGTCTGAAAATATCAAGCAAATGCCCGTACTCAGAACTCTGTAAACTGTACCGAGAAAAGCAAAGTGACAAAAAAACACCATCTTCTGAAATTAAGGACGCATTTCCTCTGAAAAATTGAACGTACCTGCCCATCTTTCAGCACGCCCCTGTAAACCCGGCCGAAGCCGCCCTTGCCGACGAGGTTCTTGTCGCTGAACCTTCCCGTCGCCTCCTCCATCTCCTTGAGGGTGAACACCATGGAGCAGTTGCGCTTCCTCGGCGGGGGTAGCGGCAGCGGCGGGCCTTGCTCCTTCACCTGCCATAGCTCGGCTGTCTTGTACACCCCTGCAAAAGCAAAGTTCAGATGACCAAATTATTTCAGAAGTTGCACTGAAGAAATACATGATCATGCAATGAGTTGAAAATCACTTGGTCGACAACAAAACTGAGAAGGAAATAAAGGGCTGCACTCACAAGGATTTAACTGATCAAGTGATTTGCTTCTCCTTCTCTTGTTCCATGTCGAGACTATGTTGAACATCTTGCTTCTAGGATTGCTGTCTGAGGTTTTTCGTCCCCGCCTTCGTCGTCGTCGTAGAAACTTTGTTCGTTCAAACAAAAAGTAGAGGATACAATTCCAATATACCTTTCCTTGATCAAAGGACTGCAAAATATTCCTTGCTCCAGTCAGCCCAAGGCGCAGAGTCCCCCTGCACTTTCTTTATGAGAAAAAAAGGACATGTGCTGGAAGAATGGCAGCCACTGCAAGTATCAAGAATTCAGTCAGAACCAGGCAGACAAAAATATTCAGTGCCTGCCTCCTGCAAGCAAAGCACATGATGAACAGAACAAGCAAAAATACATGGGACAAGACTGAACCTGAACCGTTCGTGAATGCACGGCGCGGCGGTCGGACGCCACCGAAGAGAGAGAGCCTGGGCTGGGCTGTGATCAGGACAGAAGGATGAGAGGACAGGAGTAAGGAGTGCGTGTAGTACAGGTGTGCAGGGAAGAAGGATTCAGAGATAAAAACCGAGATGGTTTGATCTCTTGGGAGCTACTGTACGTAGCTAGGACGAGACGCGCTACCTAAAGCCTAGCGTTGGCAAAGAAGTAAAGGAATGGGCAGCCATAGCATAGCACGCTTCGACTAGCAAAGCGTGTGGAGGAGGAGAGTATTTACGGATCAAGAAATGCCCAAATCCAAATGGATCCCTTATTGATCAGCAGTGTGAGAGTGCGATAAATTTGCCGTGAAAGGCCAAGCCGGAAGCCTGGGAGCAGCAGGAATTCGATTTGTGAGAAGGGAATGGATTGGGAGGAGGGGTATTGGTTGATGATGGTTGGTGCATTGCAAAAGATAAAATAGCTGAGCTGAAAATTTGGAGAGATGGTGAGTGATTGGGACATTTGGAGGAAGAAACGGAAGGGTTTGATGGCGACTAAGGACTGAGGAGCGGGCGGTGGTAGAGAGGTGCCGGTGGTTGCGATGTAGCCGTTACTAAAGAAGCTTTCTTCTTCTTCTGAACTACGAAAAAACTTCAAAGGAATGCTATTTCTTTAGCTTTCAAATGGGGATAATATAACAGTTCAGTCATTTGTCTTCCTGATTTCAACCTAGCCTCAACTTTTGAGTCACAAACATATAAAAAAGGTTGTTCATATCAGCCGATCGAAGCATTGCAACCGAATTGGTCGAGATATATGCAAAAGACAACAGGTATACACTTTACAGGTTTTTTTTTCATAGAGTTGTGTTCAGGGAAATATATAGGATTGTATATGGTTAGTCTAATCGATCCCTTGATTTAGACGCGGTGAAACGACGGTTGGAGAGGTTGGAGAAGTAAGTGTGATTCTTAAGCATTTTTTCATGCGCGATTTTGCTGATGACAACGTGTTGTGGCCCTGTGCAGCGTTATAGGTGAGGTTGGTGGTTAAAGGCTTCAGCAACAAATGACCAAACTTGCCACTAGTTAAGCTAAGATGGCTTAAACCGTCTCTACAGCGGAAAATCAGAATATTATTTGGCTAGGTCAGTTGAGCTAATGTAGCTTAATTGTGATCTTTATATGGATGTACGGTCGGAACAGCCAGTGGTTCTGATGTGCTGCTGCTGATCTACTATGTTTTTATTTCAGTGTGTAGATGAGAGGCCGGGAAGTGGAATTCTCCTCAACTCCAGTGGACAAATAAAGGCGATTATGAGGCAGCTATGAACCCCTCTAGGGTTCTGTCTCTCTCGCCGGCAATGTTGCCGTCAGCAAAAGGTCAAGCTGAGCTAATGTGGCTTAATTGTGATCTTTATATGGAAGTACGTACGTTAGGAACAGCCTTCTGGATCTAGCGAGGTTAGTTCCAGCAACCATACCTCAAACTTAGGATGACTTACACTTTACCGGCATTTGCTAAAAGCATTTTACCAGTAATACATCATTTGTTTTCTTCAAAGGAGGATAGAACACCAACCTCGGTTGATTCTTTTTCACATTAGTTCTCATTATTTAAAAGTAGTAGGCCCGGTCAGGCAACAAATTTGAACAAGTTGATAAAAAATACCAAGTCCGATAACCTTGCAACATGACCTCCAAGAAACTAGGACGAACCTATGACAAAGTGATAGGAACAAAAGAAAAAAAAATACACAACTCCTAGACAAAGCCTTCAAGTCTAACTATAAGTCGATATGAGGATTTTATCCCTAAAACCAAGAACATCCATCACCTTCAACAAGTGTAAAAGATCACCTACATCGACTAGAAATGGGGTGAATAGGCGATGTTTAAGAATTATGTAGAAGTGTTTGGAATTCATTTTTTACGGTTTCCTAAAACATCCTACACAAGCAATTCATCAAAGAAATATCTACGCCAAAATAGGTTGCAAGCAAGTAAATGAGTTATGAAAGGGGATCACAAACATTATGATACATCCCGAGGTTTAGATAGTTGACGCTATCATACATCGTAGTTGGAGAAGGCGAGGACACAACGTCCTTGGTCACATAGACAAACACATTTCTCCTAGGGCTAGGACACCAAATCCATGCCCAACCACTAAGTATTAGAATTATTTACTACCATACTTGTACAACCAAATATGTTGGAGTATAAAGCATAATAGGACCACTAGTTAATACCCCTAATCAATTTTTAATTCCAGTAATTTTGCTATACCAAATCTAGGCATACTGGGCCTATATCAACCAGTGGCGGACCTAGGACAAAATGCCAGTGAGGCACCATCCTGTGGGCCCGCAACTACTCGCCAGTACTGCCATCTATCCTATTCATATAGTGCTTCAAGTTTAAAAACACCTTGAATGTTGTATGGAAGTATAAATATAAACATAGATAAAGAGTGGATTTTTATAGCCTGAGCTACATGTAGCTTGCTTTTTTTCAAAATTCAAAAATTGTATTTTGAAGTGTTAAAAAAATTGTAAACAAATATAGATGTATATAATGTTATCTTCTACCAAGTTGCAAAATTTGAACTCAAAATAACTTAGATTTAGGGTTGTACAAAATAACAAAATCTGATAGATGTTAAGGCTTTAATTTTGCACTATTCAACTATTATAGATGTTAGATTTTATCAATTTTACAAAACTCAGGATATAAGGTATTTCAAGTTAAAAATATACAAGTTGATGGAATACAACATTGCGTATATCTAAATTTTTTTAAAAAAAAGTTTAAAATACGCAAGAAAATCACAGTATACTCGGCTGGCATCAGTTTCCAATGCCGAAAAATAGCAAGAATTTAATGAATTTTTTTTGAAAGAAACAAACGAAAAGATTGTTGCCTACCATGTTTTTTAGGGAATAGAGCCGAGATAACTACTACAAGATGAAAGGATTGAGTGATTTCTTGTGTGTCTTTGCTTTGTGTCGGCAATTATTGTTGGACCTCAGGCAGGCTATGTGTCGTTATGGACTTCGATGCTTTTAATTTTGGGAAACGCTGGGTGTTCGGGCGACCAATCGCTCCTGCGATGGTCGTTCTCGCACTTGCTCGTGTGCTCCTTGCTCTCTCCCCTTTGTCTGTCTGACCCGGAATCCACCGCCGCGAGCCATCGCAGACCTTGTCGTGCCTTCGTCCTAGCCGCCACTGGGCCCCACCGGTGACTCGTTGCCGATCCCATCCTGTGAGCTGCCGTAGGTTCTTCTCCGTGAGCCTCAGGCGCTCCACGGTGCTGTCGTCAGCGGGGATCGTAACAGTGCGCCTCTCCTCTCCCCACTAGTGGGAATTGGTTCAGGGTGGTCTTCTCCAACGCTGATGGGCTCTAGCAAGCCGGATTTGCGGTCAATATCGATGAATCGGCGAGATCTAGTCCACCATGGATTAGTTTTCCCGTGCTTTTACCTGGATCTGGTTCTTCATGGACATTTTTTCAAAATGTAACAAACATATACTAATTTTGTGTGAAAATAGAAATCAAAATGTTACATTGGTGTGATGCAGGTTCTATAATAAAATGATGCAAATACGCAATTATTGTTTGTTATAATTATTTGTGTTTTGTGTTGAAATAGTCTGTGATTTTTGTTGTCAATCTATTTTGGTACTACCTCCGATCGGAAATAAGTATTGATAACTTAGTACAAACTTTGTAATAAGTTAGTACAAAATCTCCGACACTTATTTCCGATCGGAGGGACTAGGAAACAATGTTGTTAATCACATTTGTTGGGTTTTATTGTAACATGTTTTTTTTGTTAAAGTAGTTGGTTTTTTATTGTAAATCAATCTGCAGCAAAAAGTAGTATATTTTTGCAACAAATTTGTGACATTCACTTTTCCAAAATGTGGGGACACTTTGTAATAGCATATTTTTTATTGTATGCACGGGTTATAATTTATGTTGTAATGGGTATGACACAAATCTATTTGTGGAGTGGATAGGGTTAGGACCGCGGGTTAGTTTTATAAAAGCCATGGGCTAAAATGTAACTATTAGCATAGATCTATCCCTACAATAGGACTACGGGTTTTTTCAAAAAAAACTAAAGGGCTAAAATGCAAACTTGCACCTTAATTTTATCATGACATAGTTCTATAACCGGATAGAGTCAATGTTGGAGAGAAACACATTAGTTCTCTTTTGTTGATCTCCAACATTGATTCTATCCTGTTATAGAACTATGTCATTATTCTATCTGGTTAACATTCTAGATATCTCTGATTCCGTTACTTCAGATTAGAAGAACCAGCAGAGAAAGGTTTTTTGATTGTCCACCTTAAAGTAGTAATCTTTCAGGGTTGGGGACTTGAGATGCTTCATAACAGGGTAGTAGGAAGAGTTTAACCCTTTGAAGTCATCCATATATTCATTGCCCCAAAGTTCAGTTTGTCAGTAACAAGATGGAATAAATGTTTCTCAAGCTCCTGTAGTTTTAACTTGGAAGATATAGATTATCCTCATTCCTTAAGCACATATAGATTATCTTCCTAGTCCTTGAATATTAGTACAAAGTGCAGTCAATTTGCATGAAGAGGAACTAAGTCTAATAGTAGAAAGGTCTCGGCTATGCACACGAATTTAACTATCAAAGTGTTTTCAAAGTCAGTACTTACACATTCTTCCATTCCGTAATCTAAATGGAAGTACTTAAACGTTGTTGTAGTATAAACCACTGCATAAAAATTCATGGGGTGTATCAGAGAAAGCTAAAATTCGTGGCAGCACCTAGAATATCTATCACTTTCCTATGCACGCCACAAGATTGCTATGCCTAATAAACACATCCCCACACACACGCCCTAGCATACTAGTTTAATCAGAACCAAGCATATAAGAATGGAGTAACATATACATATATCATACACAAAGAATAACTATCACTTTGCATCTCATAAATCCTATATCAATAACAAAAGATCCACCATAGAAGTAATACAAATATTGTCACAATCATGATATCGCAGTTCGTGTGACTCTAATTAGTGAAGCATAAGAGCGAGATTGATACAAATTACTTCCACAATCCCATAGTCCAGAGATGAAATACTCCCTCTTCATCGTGGTGATGAAGGAGACGATGTCGATGGAGGCGAAGGGGCAAATGGGAGCGGCTCCAGCAGCGTCTCCCCTCCTATCCTCGCAGCATTCAGATTTGTATTATATATTTTTTGTTTCTCTGTCACCCTGTCATGAAATAGCGAGATGGACATATCTAGTCGATTTTAGGTCAACACAATTTCATAGAGCCAAAGTTTGCAACAGAAGGACCCACAAGGCAGGAGTTGGTCCCACCACACGGCTAGGAAGTGGGCTCGCATGGTGGGTGCTATTTTCCACCTCGTGGGATTCCCCATTGTATTATTCTCAGGGTCTTCTATTTCTTGAAAATATTACGTGACAAAAAAATTGGGTCCGTTTGACATCCGGAAGGTTCCTAAAAATCAAAAAATATGCAAAAACAAGGATTCCTGCCCTACAGAGTTAAAACTAAAATAAAGGCGATTGTTTAGAAAATCCCTATATTTAGTGAAAAATATGTCTAGGACTTCCACAAACGATCAAATATATAAGAATATGATCTAATAAACTACAAAGTTCATGAATGCATTTTACATGCATCAGGTGTCATCCTCCCTGCATAGAACCACCTCGGGGATAGGCGGAGCTTCGCCGTGAGCCGCGAGCACCACAGAGAGATGAGACTCATAGCACCCACTCCACTTGCAGCCATGGAGAAGTATCTTACCACAACAAGCATATCAATCTGACTTGAAGCAGTATCGGTGGAGGTTTGAAACAGTGAGCGATGGTGGAAGATGGATCGCGGTGGTGGCGGTGGTCGTTCGTAGCAGAGCCAGATTCCTTTTGTAGCAGCGGCAACCGTTTGTAGCAGTACCGACTGCTAGTGGTAGCAATGGTTGCGTCCGTTCGTAGCAGCGGCAGCTGCCATTCATAGCAGAGCCGGGTATCATTTGTAGCAGCGACAGTGACCGTTCGTAGCAACGGTAGTGGCTGGTGGTATCAGGTGTGGTGGGCCTTTGTAGTAGAGTTGGTTGCCTTTTCTAGCAGCGGCGTCGTCCTTCTGTAGCAGACCCAGTGGTCTTCTGTAGGAGCGAGCAGTCGTGGCGAACGGCTAGTAGCAAATGCGAGAATGATTTGTAGCCGGTTCGACAGCCGCGGGCAGCAAATGCTCATAGCCATTGAAGCTGGTCCTCGCTATGCCACCACCCAACTTGAAGGTCCATGGCGTGGTCCTCGCACCATGGTGGCGTTGGCAATGCTGGGAGCAAAGCAATTGCTAGATGACACTAGTGTTTGGGCTGGAGATTCATGGAAGCAACGGCTGACATGAGCGTAGCGCGGGGTGCTGTTGAGGCTAGGCATGGTGCACGCGTGGAGGATATGGAAAGGCCAGCCCCCATGGTGAGGGGATTTGGGCAGGAGCCACACATGGGATATCTGGTGAGGCTACGGAGGTACGGAGATATATATCGATGTTAGGTGGAGCAGCATGGGGCAGAAGATGGTTGAGGGCTTGAGGCCATGGGGTGGTGAGAGGTATAGGAGACTCGGAGAAAAATGAGCAGTGAGGAAGAGATAAGAAAATAGATAAGGCCAAGTCCCTTCTCCATCATGTGTGGGCCCTTGGAGGACGCGAGTCACTCTAGGAAGGCAGAGGACATAGTGGCGTGGTCCTCCGACGGAATCAAAGCATTTTCTTTAAATTTATGACCAAATATATGATTGAGAAGAAATGGAGTTCTATTTTTCTAACAAACCATGTATATACTATTTGATTAAATAATCTATCATGGCTTGTATGTGCTCTCTTAATATTTGTAGGACGTTAGCCATGTAAAAAATAAATAAATAAATAAAGCTATTTTTACAGATTAGCGAGAAAACTGATTCAAAAACATCTCATGAAGTTGGAGCCTGACCCAGCTTGTATTGAATGCTCAACTGGGATAAAAAGGGTAAAAAGGTTTTTGAGCCGGGATTAGTAAAAAAGCACGACACGGGCTAACAACTGGAGTACAAGGAAGGGGTCGCGTTTTTCCCCTAGCAAAAAACCTAGGGTTAGTCTCCTCTGGTGGTGTGAAAACCCGCTGTGAGTTTACCATGGATCTCCAGGGATCCTGAGTTTCTCTCCAGCGATCAAGCCGGATTATCAAGGCTGAAAGGGTTCTTGTGCTGAGGATGTAAAGGGTGGCTCGATGGTGATAAGGCATAGTCAAGTGGGAGGAAGGAGAAGAAGGAACATAACATCTATGATCTCCATGGAAGATTACATATGGAGGAAGATGAAGTCGGGGACTTTGTCTCGAAGGATGAAGTGGCTAAATTCAAGGTAAAAGCTAAGTGGCTCGCTACTACCTACATTCATACTTCTAAATTAGGGTTTAGTCAGAGTGCTCTTTTCTCGGATATGTGATCTGCCTAGAACCCAGCTACTTGGAGAAATATTGAGGATAATCTCTTTACAATACAATTCAATTGTTTGGGGGATTGGAATAAGGCAATGCATCAGGGGCCATGGTTATTTCATGATTAGGCCCTGATCATCAAGGAATATGATGGGTTTACTAATCCTTTGTCTATTAAAATGGATAGAGTGACTGTTTGGGCTCAGATACACAAACTACCCGACAATTATTTAAAAGAACATGTGATAAGAGGAATGGCAAGAGGAGTAGGAGAAGTGATAGAAGTGCAGATAAAGTTATGGGCTGGTTTCATTGGTAGTTTTGTTAGATTGAAGGTGAAACTTGATGTGAATAAGAAACTGAGCAGATTTGTGTCAATGACAAGAGGGAAAAATAAAGAGTATTACCAAGTTAAATACGAGAAAATTCCTGATTTCTATGCTCACTGTGGCATGATTGGACATTGGTACGAGGAATGTGGGACGGGGGAGCATGACCCCTCATCTTTTGAGTGGGGTGATTTTATCATGGCCGATGGTGTTCGTGGCTGTGGCAGAGGTCGAGCACAAGGTAGGGGCCGTGATGGTCAAGATGAAAATATGTTTCCTCGTGGACGAGGTAGAGGAAGATAGGGGCAGTGTTTGATACAGGGGAATCGACGCTTCCAAAGGACATGGATTATGAGGACTACATTCTAAATAACCCTAATGTTCGTAAGCGCCTGGCACTGAATTCGAACCATACTGAAGGTCTGTTGGAGAATGGTCTGGCATGTGCTATTTGAAGGGTTTCGTAGCATAGTAAATAAAAAAAATTCCTACGAATGCGAACCAGAAAGTCAAGATCTAATCTAGAAGATGTAATCAACAAGAGAGATGAGATCTTCATACCCTTGAAGAAATCACACAACAGAAACGTTCAACAGAACATGGATAATGTAGTCGTACTAGCCTTCTCTTCCTCGCGATCCGATCCAACGCCGCAAGTGGCGACGCCTCTGAGAGATGCACACGTACAGTGCACTAACGACTCCGCCTTCCCGGTCCAGCGAGATATGGTAGAGTGATAGATGGGATCGATAACATGACGGCGTGGTGTCTATGGTGGAGAGCATGCGCGGATAGGGCTTCGCCTGTTTGCGTGGTGGAAGAAGAACGGAAAAATGAGGCTTCAGAAACCGGGTAGCGGCTTCGCGGGAATTAGGTCTCACCATATCGCCGGCGTCCTAGCCTTTTTATACATGCACCGTGCAAGCCCTAGACTTTACTTGAGTACGTGCCAAGTTTGAACTATTCTCACCGTGCACGTAACTAGGCGCCGCCTTTTCCCCGATCGCATCGATGCAATCTAATCGATTGATGGCATGCACGCGAGCAGCTAGTGCTGGCCTGGTCTCAAACGCCAGTGCATGTGCAGCCGGCCAAAGAGGCCCAGCCTCGGCCCATGCTAGCGCAAAAGCGAGCGCGCCAGGGCGTCTGGCCGCTGCGCTCGATCGAGGCGAGCGAGCCAGGTCGCTCCCTGGCCACCGCTTTCCCTTTTTTTATTTTTTTCTTCTTCTATTCATTTCTTATAAATAAATAGAATTGATATTTACTAATTCTAATAATTAATAAATATCAATATTTTCTATCTGGAACAATTCCGCAACTTTTTAAAACGCTTTCACATATATCCCGAAACTACCCTAGCATTGATTTGTATTAAGTGTGTGACCCTAGGGGTTCAAGAATGCACGGACATGATCTCCATCAATAATCAACAACGGGATCTGGAAATCCATATTGACTCCCACGCACTCAACGATGATCATATCGGATGAACCACGATGTCAGGATTCAATCAATCTCGTATTTGTATTCCCTTCGTCTCGCGATATTTTACTCGCCCGAGATTCGATCGTCGGTATCGGCATACCTAGTTCAATCTCGTTCACAACAACTACTTAACTCATTCCGTAATCCGATATCACTTTGTGATTAACTCCTTAACTATGTGCTTGCAAGCGGTGTTGATATCGATTACTGACGAGGGTTAAACTCGACAAATGTCCTAGATGAAAGACTTAGGATCGGGGAGACAGGGCGTCAGATGAACTCGAAGGTAAACTCAGTCAAACAAGGTGGTTTATGAAAGTAAACTTGAGTGCAGAACCTGGCTTGCTTTCAATCTGTCTCACACCGTCCCCTCCTGGCCCCTTTATATAGGTGGCCAGGTCTTAAGGATCGAGTGGGATCCGATACAGATTACAATATTGATATACGACATGAACTCATATTTCGACTAGTATTATAATTGGGCCTAGCTTAATGGGCCTCAAGGATACTCAACTGACGGGCTCTATTATCTATACCCTTGTCAGTAGCCCCTGAGATTCTACCAGAATTGCATATTCGGGTTGAAGCTCTAATCTTTAAATCTTTGACTTGATCAATTCTTCAACTTCTTCATATCTTCAGATCTTCGACTTAGTCTGTCGACTTATTTTCATTATAGTACCTCGCAAGGGGTTTTGATGAATCAAGCCTGACAACTCTGATGGATCAAGAGGCCAGTTAACTACCAGAACAGATACTTGTCACCTACTTCAAATTCAATCCCCTTGGACTTCAATTCGGGAATCTGGTCAAATCCATTCTTTTGCCGCATTTAGGACTTACAAAGAATGAATCTCAGTGGTTCTCAGGGTACCTAGTGCGTCCACCAGGATTTTTTTTCACGTCGTAGACACGGATACATACCAGCAGCGCGTATCCATGTGTGTATACCGGGCCACACAGGATGGATCCTGGGTCTTACCGTCATGATATATTTCAACAACGGCATTCAAGTTATGCCGCGATGACGCAACTCGAGAATCATACGTCCCAGCCTTGTTTGACTGTTCCAGCCTCTAAAATATTTGGATTATATAACCATGATTTATAAAAACCTCGCTCTCGATGGGAGTAACATCATTTATGAATTCTTTCTTCACGTTCCTTGCTCCTACTCATGAATAAACACCATTGGGTGTGCGCCCAGCGCTCCCGATGGGAGTAGCCCCCGAGGCTATAGTCAAAAATTCATTTTTTTTCGAGCATAGGCTCAAGTATAGTGTGCTTCACCTTTATACTTCAACTCAAAATAATTTGATAATAATATTGTTGGGGGCGCGCTCAGTGCTCACGATGGTAGTAGCCCCCGAGACTATAGTCGAATGTTTTTCGGATATAGTCTCCAAAATTGACTCATGTATTATCGACGCCAATCATTTTTCTCTACTTTCTTGTAATTCTTTATCCACAAATTGCCATATTCAATATTTGTCGAGTATACGCATCTGTCGAGTAGACCGTTGGTCTTGTATCTTCTTAATGACGTCAGTGGCCAAATTTCTCTATACGTCACATAAAATGAGCGTGAACCGTTTCATGGGTAGCGCGGTAATTTTGTATTTTCCCTGCCCGTTAGTGGGCTGCCGCTTCCTCTCCTTGCACCATGTGTCAGCCCACGTTCCTTCAATGATAAGATATATTAGGGGAAAGTGGGGATTTGTACTGTTTACCAGCACTTTATCTCCGCCGCCGCCACCATTGTCAATCTATGCGCCCTGTTCTTCTCCTGCATAGCCCCCGAGCGCAGATTCGTAGATGTGCGTGAAGCACTTGTCGGCGAAGAACAAGATGACCAAGGGTAAAGCGAACTCCACAACGAGCTGGGTGCCATCTACTCTCACGCAGAAAGAGTGGGACAAGGCCAAGGCGGACGGTCTTGTTTCCAACAAGGATTCCTTCATCTTCCCTACCACCGAGCGGTCCCCAAGCCCTCAAGCAGCTACCGGGTGATGTTCCTCGCATTCCTTCTCCATGGACTCTCTCTTCCTGCCCACAAATTCCTTCGTGGGCTTCTTTATGTTTACGGTGTGCAGCTTCACCAGCTCACACCAAATTCTATCCTCCACATTACCTGTTTTTTGACCCTTTGCGAGTCGTTTCTGGGTATCGAACCCCATTTTCTACTTTGGAGGTCCATCTTTCGGCTCCGCCCTAATGTTTCTTTATCTCATAAGCCTGAACTGGGTGGGGCTATCATCTCTGTGAATGTCGAAGCTCAGTATTTAGAATTTTCCATGTCTGCATCAGTCCAGGGTTGGAGGACCAAATGGTTCTACATCAAAGACCATAAGGCCTCCTCCGAAGATGAGTATGGCCTGGCCCCTTTTGATGCCTCCAAAGAATTGAAGAAATTGGCATCGTGGGATTCGCCTTCCACAGATAATGAGATGAAGGAGGTCGCACCACTGCTGGACCGCATCCAAGCTCTGAAAGGAGGTAGAGGAGGAGCTCTATTGGGTATCCAACTCAAGCCTTTTTTCATACAATGTCGGGTTCAACCCCTATAGCATCGTCTCTCCAAGCTTTGGAGTTACTCTGGCTTGGTAGATTCTTCTCAAGTCTCTAGAAATCTAATTGAGAAGCAAGATGTCGACAAGCGAGTCAGGAATCTCACCAAACTCACCAAGAATCACGCAGTTGCGGACTTGGCCACCCATTATTTTGACTCCGAGCACCCTTTGCTCGAGGTATGTTTTCTTTGCATTCTCGACTTTTGTGTTTCCCATCATCTTCCTGCTATCATTTGGCATGTCTCGATGATTTTACTGACTTACTTCTTTTGCAGGATCACCAGTTCCTTGTTTCATGCCCTTCCCTTCTAGAGGAGGGGCCCCTTTTGGCCGATCTGACTTTTGCTATTTCTGAAGCCCCCGAGGCTAAAGAAAATTAGGATGGAGATGAAGTCAAAATATCGAAAGATGAGACGAGCTCGACGACGTCGCCTCCTCCTACATTGTCTGAAGATCTTGTTGTCGATAAGAAGAGGAAACGTGTCGAAGAGCTCGCTTCTTTGAGTACCTCCATCCAGAGAACTGCGGCCGGTGAAGCCCTTGTTCAAGAATATGATCTAGAACTGTTCGACTACATGGCATCGTAAATGTTCTGTGTACTCTATGATTTTGTTGTGTTTGCTCTTTTTCCCTTTTTGGGTTGTACAAAACCTGCTTCATTTTGCTTTCTTTGCAATGGTGATGAGGACCCGAAGAGGGATGCTACCACTGCTCCTTCTACTGAGGATATAACTGCTGATGAACCTCCCATGCTAGAAGTTGAGCCGGCCGTGAAATCTCCGAAGGTGTACAGAGCTCCTATCAAGAAAATTCCCGTGTCCCGGAGCACCAAACGGTCAAAAAAATCGAAGGAAGCCGATGTTTCCCTTGAAGCCCACGAGTCCGCGGGCTCCCCTGATGATGTGAGTAATTGCCCTTGACTTCTTTTCCTTGTGTCATCCATATACTTACGTGTTCTTCTTTGTTTAGATATTGTTGAAAAAGTTTGCTGCCTTGGGCGCTGAGTGTGCTGAGTACTTGAAAACTGCTAGAGCTTTCGAAGGTGAACTCCTTTTCCTACATTTGCTTATCTTACACGCTCTTCTTTGCTTGTTACTTGAATTTATCTTTCCTCCTTGTTGTCTTGCGGAT
Source organism: Dactylis glomerata (assembly GCA_007115705.1). Taxonomy (NCBI): domain Eukaryota; kingdom Viridiplantae; phylum Streptophyta; class Magnoliopsida; order Poales; family Poaceae; genus Dactylis; species Dactylis glomerata. The sequence continues at coordinate 797,572 of QXEO01000120.1, read as the reverse complement.
GCTTTAGCGACAGCCAATGCGCGCATTTCTTTGCTGGAAGCTGAACTCAGCGTTTCTTGGAAAGCTTTTGATGCCGCGACTACTGCCAAGGTCAGTGCTGAGAAGTCGAATAAATCAGCACTGGCTAAGGCAAAAAAAAGTGGAGAAAGCCTTGGCTGATGCTAACAAGGAGCACCTCCAGTGGGAGCAAGCTGTGGCTGAACGGCTGAATGCGATGTCTGCTGCTGCTGGAGGTACATACTGTACCTTTCTTCTTCTTATGCTATTGTTTTATTTGCCTTCTTGTATTCGCTGATATTTCCCTCTCCTGCTACTTTCTGTTCCCTTGGTTCTACAGAATGCACCAAGGTGTTTTCATCGACTTTGCAACCAGACAATGATCCTCTCATGCAGTTAGCTTACTTGAGGCTAACTGGATATCTGTCTAGGAAATCTTTGAGTTTGTTAATCGCATTCTCACGCGGATCTTTATCGGGTTGTGGCCCAAGCAGAAGGCAGAGGTTCCAAACAATGATGTGAAGAAACTCGCCCAAGCCTTCGACACTACTAAAGACCCCATCCTTCAAATGAAAGGCTTCTACTTGTGGTTTCTTCATCTCTGGATCACAGGACGTCCTTCAGGTAACTTGTCGACTTCTGTAGTCGCGCTTTTCGCTTTCTCTTTGGGTTCTCCATAGTTGGCTATCATGCCAAAGTTTTGTGCCATCTTGTGGAACTCCTTGTCGCATAGATCTGATAACTCAAAGCTTCCTTTTACTGTGATAATTCCTTTGGGTCCTGGCATTTTTAATACCAGGTAGGTATAGTGAGGTACTGCCATGAATCGCGAAAACGCGGGTCTCCCGAGGATCGCGTGATATTATGATGGCCAGTCCATGACTTCGAAGTTGATTTTTTCCCTTCTGTAGTTTTGCCGATTTCCAAAGCAAACATTGAGTGCTATTCGACCAAGTGGATAGTTAGCACTCCCTGGGACTATTCCATGAAAGGAGCAATCAGTTGGCTTCAGGAACTCTAATGAAATTGTCGTGGGAATTTGGAGACAGTAGCCATGGGGAGGCTTATCGGAGGGGCTCGACGTTGGTGACGATGGGTCCGGCTCGGGATTGTGCCAACAGAGACACCTCGGTTTACCCAGGTTCAGGGCCCTCCCGGTTGGAGGTAAACCCCTACTTCCTGCCTGCTTCATATTGATTGAGTTGTAACGATTACAGTGCTCCTCGAGCTGTTCGGCCGGAGGAGGAAGAAGAAGATCGGATCTCCTATGCTAAGGGTCCAGGCCCCCTTATATAGACGGGGGCCTGGTTACAGGTTTTCGTAACGCTTCGGCCGGCTGCGGCTCCTTGGCGGCGGCGTCTTCGGCCTGATCTCCTCTGGCTGCGCTCTGGCAAAGACGCTTTATAAAGTGCCTTTTCCTCAGGCCGGCATCTGGAGAGCATATCCCTTCTCCTTTGCCTCGGATCCTGCCGTGGGGAAGGATCCTCGCCCTCTCATTGGCTGGTTGCGGTCGCGGTGCTCGTCACTCCTGTCTGCGCCTCTGTCGCTCTTGTCGGGACCGCTCCGCTTTTGGCGAGACGGCCGTCGGAGGAGTTTCGTCCCCTTCGCCCGGCTCCAGCCCTCCTTGGTGAAGTCTTCAGCCGGCAGCTGGTGCAGCCGGCCCTCCTCGAGTGGAGCCAGTCTCCTAGCGCCGAAGCCTCGGGGATTCCTGGGACGCCAGCCGGCATATTGCCTGGCTCGTGGTGCGCCCCCTAAGTCATCCCCACGACACTAGCCCCCGAAACTGGCGAAGTCTCATGGGCTAGCATGGGGCTTCGGCGGGTTCTTCTCTTCGCCGAAGTTTTGCTCGTCTTCATCGAAGTCCCAGGATCTCTTGTCCAATCGGGTTGATCTGGTCATCGATGCTAGGCCATGCGGAGTTTTCCTGGCCATCTCGGGACGAACCGGCTCCGGTGATGGTACGGCTGGCGGCTGTTAGCCGGCTGCCGTCTCTTGGGAGATTGTGCCACCTCGGGTTTTGTTTCCACGCAACGGCCGGCGCAGTGCGCCAGTGGCCGGTCTCGTCATCTTAACTTCGGAATCATCATCGCCACAACTTCCCAGGTCATCGTGCCGAAACGGCGTGTCCCATCAACTCCTCCCACGATCCGCCGTGGCAACTGTCGCAGTGGCACACGATACGGAAATTGGTTACCGAAACGTCGTGGGTTATCCTTTAAATCTCGAAGCCTTCGAGGGTTTTCTTCGTTCTCGAGCATCTCGCTTCTCTCGCTTGGCCGGAACTGTCGCCTCCACACCTCCCGCTCCACTCTCAATGTCGGCGTCAGGAGCGAACGATGGAGCCGGGGCCGGCGGCGGGCCAGGCGAGCGTGGTCGCCCGCTCGGTGGCCTGGCGGGGAAACCACCGTTGCCTCAGAAACGCGGTCGCCCGAAGGGCAGCCGCAACAAGAAAACCCTGGCCGCGTTTGCGGCCGCGGCCGCCTCCGGGCCCCTCAGGATCGGCCGCTCCTCCTCCATTGCCGCGGCACCTAGCGGGACCATGGCCGCAGCAGCCAGCGGCGCCGCGGCCTCTACGGCCGCGACCTCCGTCGCCGGCCTCACCGGGATGCCCCTGCAAGCGGCGGCGGCCCTTGTTGGCGCCGCGATGGCGTTCGGGGCTGCTCCTCCAGGCCTCGCCGGCCTGGACATCGGCGGTTCTTCCAGTGCGGCCGCCGGGAAGATGCGGAAGGCGCCGTCGTGGCCACCCACCAAGCAGCGGCTTTCCTATGTGCCAGTGCATGGGTTTGCCACTGCCTTGGCGCCCCTGCTGGCTGGGAGCGATGAGCGTCTGCCGCTCCCCGCTAGCTTCGTCGGCACCATGGGGAGGAATCCCCCGACGAGCTTCATGATCGAGGACGGGGGCGGTGGGCAACCGCTGTACGACGTCGAGGTCCTCCATGACGAGGAGGGGAAGAGCTACCTCACCGGAGGGTGGGGGCAATTCTTCAGCGACTACGGCCTGGAGCGGGGGTGGTCTCTCCTTCTAACTCACCGCGCCGGGTCGCACATCCTTTGCGTCCGGGTCATCGACGGATCCGGCTGCGCCCGCGCCTACTCCCCCTGGCCATGATCGGCGAACGGTCCCGAAGCCTCCTTCCCGGTGACGGCGTCGTCAACAGGAGTCTAGGGGTAGGAAGGGGAAATCCCTTTGCTTCCTCGGCCCTTAGCGTGGCCCTTAGTATGTAATCGCCCGCCGTATGGCTTAAGAACTTCTTTAATTTCCTGCAAATCCTTACTCGCTTTTCATCGCTTGCTGTGTGAATGTCCTTTCTTCGCTGTGTACTCTTGCCATTGCGCAAAACGTCTTCCACTTGACATCACTGCGATGCGATGATCCTTCCCTTAATCGAGACTGCTGTTCGTGCGAGTCCGTAGATAGGGATTGTGGTAGTCGTTGGCCTGCGCAAACGCTTCAGACGGGGCTCCTCCGGCTTTGATGCAGAGGGAACGATGCTCCTGCTAGCCGGCTCTGGGAAGCGCGGGCTAGTTCCGGCTCCAGCGTGAATGGACCGGCGCTTCTGCTGGCCGGCTCCAGGAAGGATGGGCTAACCCCGGCTCCAGCGCGAACGAAACAGGGACCGCATCTTATACCGACTCGAGCAAGGGTCGGAGCCGGCGCGTTTCCTTTCCCAAGTCTTCGCACGTTTCGAGCCACGATTGGAGCAGACCTCCTGGCCTTCAGCTCTAGCCGTTGCTTTGCGAGTATTGGGTTTCGATTTCGCTGCTTGTTTGTCGATCGTGTCGCAGCGCCGGCTGCTCGAACGGCCGGCGAGGTACTGGAGCTGGCCTGCTTCTGAGGACCAATTCCCTTTCCCCCTAGCCCCCGAGTTTTGGGGTAGCGGGACTATCAGCTAGCTCGAAACTAACTTCTCGCGAACGATGCCCACCGCCAAGCGAGGCAGCTCTGGCTTCGAACCTCTTGGGCGTGGCTTCTCAGCCCAAACGCCAAAAGATCGTATCTGTTAGCTGCTCTCTGGCTTTGCACTTGCCCGGTTCCCTCAACCTTTTCCTTAATCTTCCCACCCTTTGGCCCTTCTACCCCCAACCGGCAGCCTGGTGCCGGTTGGTCTCCCTTAGGCCGGCAGCCAAATGCCGGCCTAGGGTGGGAGCGTGCCGCGGAGTGAGAAGTAGTACTTCAGTCTATCGGGCCCCCGACTTGTGCTAGCCTACGATTAGTTGACAGACACTGCCCTTGATGCTTGGTTGAGCGGTTTTTCCTATCGCTTGTGGTTCTGCTCCACGGCTTTCCCTCGTATGTGGCCTGCCGGCTCTCACCCGTCCGGCTACGTGAAGCCGGAAAGTGGAGGTTGGGCTCGAGACCTTCGTCATACGCAGTACTCATCCGGCTGGCGAGGGAGCGATTGTTTTCGGGGCTGCCGGCTGTGGCTCGGTGCCTGGAGCCGGCTGCCAGTCAAGTGAATAACGCAGGAAGCAAAACATACACGAAGTGTTTTCCTCGGAGCCGGCCGCAACTTGCCGCTCCGTTTTCCTTTATTCATTGACACATTTTTCGGGGTACAAGCTTTTGCCTTAGCAGAAGAAAGGTCTTAAGAGACTGACATTCCAGGGACGCTCGGTCTCCTTGTCAGAGTTGTCTGCCTTGTTCTTTCTGGGCTCTTGTGCGTCGATGAGGTAATATGCCCCATTGCCCAACACCCGGCTGACAATGAACGGTCCCTCCCAGGGAGAGGACAGCTTGTGCATGCCTTTAGTGCTTTGGACCAGCCGGAGTACGAGATCACCTTCGCGAAACACGAGCGGGCAAATTTTCCGGCTGTGGTATCGTCGCAGCTGCTGCTGGTAGAGCGCCGATCTAGCCAGAGCCTGCTCTCGAGCCTCCTCGAGGAGGTCGACACCATCTTTGCGAGCTTCTTTTGCTTGTTTCTCCGTATACTGGACAACTCTGGGCGCGTCGAACTCGATGTCCGTGGGTAAGACTGCCTCTGCTCCATAGACTAGGAAGAAGGGTGTGAAACCCACAGAGCGGTTTGGAGTGGTGCGCAGGCTCCAGAGCACTGAGGGTAGCTCCTCGACCCAACAGCCGGCTGAGCGTTCGAGAGGCTCGACCAGTCTTGGTTTGATGCCGGCCAGGATCAGCCCATTTGCCTTTTCCACTTGTCCGTTTGACTGAGGGTGTGCCACGGACGCCAAGTCCAGCCGGATGCCCTTCTGGCCACAGTAATCAGCAAAGACTCCCTTCGCAAAGTTCGTCCCGTTGTCGGTGATGATGCTGTGGGGTACTCCATATCTTGTGATGATCTCATTGAAGAACTTGATCGTGGATGAGCCGTCGAGTTTCTTGATTGGCTTGGCTTCGATCCACTTGGTGAACTTGTCCACGGCCACCAGCAGATGCGTCAAGCCCCGGGTGCGGTTTTGAATGGTCCTACCATGTCCAGACCCCAGACAGCGAATGGCCAGGTGAGCGGGATGGTCTTGAGGGCTACAGCTGGAGTGTTTCTGTGCTTGGAGAAATGCTGGCAGCCATTGCACTGTTTCACCAGCTGCTCCGCGTTCTGCTTAGCCGTCGGCCAGTAGAATCCATGGCGGAAGGCTTTGGCCACCAAGGCTCTAGAAGATGCGTGATGTCCACACTCCCCTTGATGTATTTCTCTTAGCAGCTCTGTCCCTTCTTCCGGCTCGACGCACTTCTGGTAGATGCCTGACATGCTGCACTTGTACAGCTCGCTATTGATTAGGGTATATGCCCCAGCTCGGCGCTGAATTCGCCTAGCTTCCGCCTCGTCTTGCGGCAGGTCCCCAGTGATGAGGTAGTTGGAGAATGGTTCTGCCCATGAAGGTATCTCCCGTATGTGGAAGACACTGGCGACCAGAGGGTCAGCAGCCCCCGGGTCCGTCGTCGAGCCGGCTTCGCCTGATTGTCCGGCTGGGGGAGCGGGCGTGGAGTCGGCAATCCCCTTGTCCTTCGTCGAGCCGGCCGCGTTAGGCTGGCCGGCTGCCTCCTCCAGTCCGGAGACGGCAGCCCCCGGGTCCGGTTGCGGTACCTGAGCCGGGGCTGGTTCTCCAGGCACGTAGATGGATATGGATTCCGGTGAAGGCTTGACGGACGGCTTGCGGATGATCTCCAGGGATACCCTGGCTGGGATGTCCTGCTTGGTGGAGCCGATCTTAGACAGCCGGTCTGCCTCCTCGTTGTTTGCTCTGGGGACATGGTGGAACTCGCAGCCCTCAAAGAATCCACAGAGCTGCTGCACATAGAAGCGATAGGAGGCCATGTTGGCGTCCTTGGCGTCCCAATCTCCTGAAACCTGGTGCGTTACCAGGTCGGAGTCCCCAAAGCAAAGAATCCTCCTGATTCCGATCTGCTTGGCCATCTTGAGCCCGTGCACCAGGGCTTCGTATTCGGCGACGTTGTTCGACGCACGGAAGTGCATCTGCAGCACGTACTGCAGCTTGTCTCCCTTGGATGAGGTAAGGACGACGCCGGCTCCCAAGCCCCCGAGTAGCTTGGAGCCATCGAAGTGCATGCGCCAGTAGGTGGAGTCTGGAGCCGGCGGCAAATACTGGTGCTCTCCCCAGTCTGCGAAGAAATCCGCTATGATCTGCGACTTGATCGTCGTCCTGGGCTTGTACTGAATGGTATGAGCTGCGAGCTCAATCGCCCACTTGGCCACCCTTCCTGACACGTCCTTGCATCCGATGATCTCCGAGAGCGGAGTGGTGCTTACCACCGTGATTGGGTGCTCCTCGAAGTAGTGCTTCAGCTTCTTGGCCGCCATGTACACGCCGTAAGCGACCTTCTGATAGTGCGGGTAGTTCTGCTTGGAGAGAGTGAGCACCTCACTCAGGTAGTACACCGGGCGCTGAACCGGCAGCTCTTTGCCTTCCTCGGTGCGCTCCACTACGATCACCACGCTGATGACGCGAGGGGTCGCTGCGATGTAGAGCAACATTGGCTCTCGCGGGGCTGGCGCTGCCAAAACTGGCGCGGTAGACAAGGCTCGCTTGAGGTCGTTGAAGGCGTCATCAGCGCGCTGGGACCAAACGAAATGGTATGTCTTCTTCATCAGCTGGTACAGCGGCATGGCCTTCTCCCCGAGCCGGCAGACGAACCTGCTAAGCGAGGCCAAGCAACCAGCGAACTTCTGCACATCTCTGAGCTGGGTGGGTTTCTCTAGGGCCTCGATGGCTTTTATCTTCGAGGGGTTAGCCTCGATCCCTCGCTGGGAAACGATATAGCCTAGGAGCTGTCCAGCCGGCACACCAAAGGTGCACTTCTCTGGGTTGAGCTTCATGCGATAGCGCCGCAGGTTGGTGAAGGTCTCCCTGAGATCGTCCAGGAGCGTATTGCTCTGTTTGGTCTTCACCACCACGTCGTCCACATAGGCGTGCACGTTCCTCCCAATCTGCTCTTGTAGACATCGCTGCATGGTCCGCTGGTATGTGGCTCCAGCGTTCTTCAGGCCAAATGGCATGGTGACGTAGCAGTAGGCTCCATATGGGGTGATGAAGGAGGTCTTGATCTGATCCGGCTGGAAGAGCGGGATCTGGTGGTAGCCTGAATAGGCGTCCAGGAAGGACAGCAGGTCACAGCCGGCTGTGGAATCGATCACCTGATCAATCCGTGGCAGTGCGAAAGGATCCTTGGGACAAGCCTTGTTGAGGCTGGTGTAGTCGATACACATTCGCCAAGTGTTGTTCTTCTTCAGAACCAGGACTGGGTTCGCGAGCCAGTCAGGGTAAAACACTTCCATGATGAAGCCGGCTGCAAGGAGCCGGGCAATCTCTTCGCCAATCGCTTTCCTCTTCTTTTCCGCGAACCGCCGCAGCGGCTGCTTGACCGGCTTGGCGTCCGGCCAAACGTTAAGCGCGTGCTCAGCCAGCTCCCTCGGCACACCTGGCATGTCCTTTGGAGACCATGCGAAGATGTCCCGATTCTCACGGAGGAAGCTGGTGAGCTCGCTTTCCTATTTGGCAGACAAGCCGGTGCCGATGATGACGTACTTGGAGGGGTCGCTCTCGTCCAGCAGGATCTTCTTGGTGTCGTTAGCCGGCTTGAATTGCTCCACAGGCGATTGGCGGACTGGTATGTCTTGTTGGGCCAGCTCCACGCGATGCAGAAGCTGCCTTTTCTCCTCGGCGATGACCAGCGCCTCCGCCAGCTGCGAGCTCTCCTTAGCGCAAGCCAGAGATTTCTGGAAGCTTCCCAAGACTGTGATCACACCTCTGGGCCCCGGAAGCTTCATCTTCAGATAGGCGTAGTGTGGGACAGCCATGAACTTAGCCAGGGCCGGTCGGCCTAGCAGCGCGTGGTAGGGACTGCTGATGTCCACCACCTCGAACCAGATAGGCTCGCGGCGGCTATTCCCCTTCTTTCCGAAGAGAACCTCCAGCTGCACCTTGCCCAAAGGGGTGCAAGAATGCCCAGGCACGATGCCATGGAAGGTGAGCCGGCTAGGTTGTAGTTGAGCAAGCGGGATGCCCAACTTCTCCAGAGAGCTCCGGTAAAGAAGGTTGATACTACTGCCGCCATCGATGAGCACGCGGGAGAACCGGCACATGTGCGTATCAGAGCACACGACAGGGTCTACGACCAGGGCGTATTCTCCAGGGCTGGGCATCAGCCTTGGGTGGTCCTCGCGCCCCCAGGTAATGGCCGCCTCAGACCAATGCATGAACTGGGGTTCTGCAGGCATCACGGCATTCACCTCTGCCTCATGCCAAAGGTCATTCCTTTTATCCTTGCCGGGCGTAGTGAAGATATGATACTGCTCCACGTCCGTCGGGAAGTCGTCATCTTGGTCCGGCTCGCCTCCAGCCGGTTCACGCCGTTGGTCCTCCTGACCTCCAGCCGGTTGCGCTTGCGGCGATCCAGGGATCTGCCGAGCGCGCTGCTCCAGCTCTCTCATGAAACGGCATTGACGCGTGGAGTGGGTCGCTTCCCTGCCCGGGGAGGTGTGAAACTTACACGGCTGGTCAAGCGCAGCATCGAGGGTGTACTTGCCCTCTTTGCGCCCTTGACCGCTGCCTGCAGCCCCCGGGCCTCCTTGGTCTGAAGCCGCTCGCTTTGAGCTAGCAGATCCCCTAGAGGGCGCCTGAACATGGTCTAGCCACAGGTGGATGTGCAGCGCCGATGGGTGAGCCCGGGACTCCGACCCTGGTGCTGACTCCTGGGGCTGGCATGACCTGCCTGCCCCGCCACCTTGCTGGACGCGACGGCCTTGAACGATACCGCTGGGAGCACGGCCTCTGTGCCCACGCCCTCCACGGCCTCGGCCTGCCGATGGCGACCGCTGGATCTGGCCAGGGACGGTGGTGGCGAGGCTGCGGCGCAGGTCACGGGCGAGCTCGGTCGGTGCGTCTCGGCGCACGTCGTAGAACTCGCCGAGCGTGGTGCTCGCGCGGCGTCGGTTGGACTCGTCCTCGGCCGCCTTGCCAAGGAGGACGAGGCGCGTCCGCTCCAGGGCCTCGGCGACCCGAGCGAGATCGATGACGCGGTCGAGGGGAGCGCGCAGGTCCACCACGGAGACATCCGGGGCGTCCCGCTCTGGGAGTGAAGCATCTTGCTCCTGTGGAGGTGGGCGCTCGAGCGACGGGCGCTCGGGGCGCAGGGAGTCGCCGCCCTCAACCTCTCCCAGGGCCATCACCTCAACCAAAGCGCCAAGGTTGCTGCTTTCGCCGCAACTCGAGCCTCCGCCGCAGGGAGAGTCGAAGACGTCGATGATCTCCTCCGGGAAGGACTTGGCGACGTAGAAGCGGTGGCTGCCGACGTCGAGGAAGGAGCCGCCGTTGCCGAGGCCGTTCTTGAAGTGGGCCAAGTTGTCGTCGACACGGTCGAAGGTGCCGAACCTCCAGACGAGGCCGGAGGCGACCTTCTCGGCGGAGGGTCCCGGCCGGAACTTGACTCCGCTCGCCACCGCGCTTTGCCCCACGGTGGGCGCCAACTGTCGTGGGAATTTGGAGACAGTAGCCATGGGGAAGCTTATCGGAGGGGCTCGACGTTGGTGACGATGGGTCCGGCTCGGGATTGTGCCAACAGAGACACCTCGGTTTACCCAGGTTCAGGGCCCTCCCGGTTGGAGGTAAACCCCTACTTCCTGCCTGCTTCGTATTGATTGAGTTGTAACGATTACAGTGCTCCTCGAGCTGTTCGGCCGGAGGAGGAAGAAGAAGATCGGATCTCCTATGCTAAGGGTCCAGGCCCCCTTATATAGACGGGGGCCTGGTTACAGGTTTTGGTAACGCTTCGGCCGGCTGCCGGCTCCTTGGCGGCGGCGTCTTCGGCCTGATCTCCTCTGGCTGCGCTCTGGCAAAGACACTTTATAAAGTGCCTTTTCCTCAGGCCGGCATCTGGAGAGCATATCCCTTCTCCTTTGCCTCGGATCCTGCCGTGGGGAAGGATCCTCGCCCTCTCATTGGCTGGTTGCGGTCGCGGTGCTCGTCACTCCTGTCTGCGCCTCTGTCGCTCTTGTCGGGACCGCTCCGCTTTTGGCGAGATGGCCGTCGGAGGAGTTTCGTCCCCTTCGCCCGGCTCCAGCCCTCCTTGGTGAAGTCTTCAGCCGGCAGCTGGTGCAGCCGGCCCTCCTCGAGTGGAGCCGGTCTCCTAGCGCCGAAGCCTCGGGGATTCCTGGGACGCCAGCCAGCATATTGCCTGGCTCGTGGTGCGCCCCCTAAGTCATCCCCACGACAGAAATGTGCATTGCCCGTAGGGTTTTTGCGTAGATCAGGTTTATTCCGCTCCCTGCGTCCATGAATATTTTGTCGACATCGTACGTCCATATTTGTGCTTTGAGTACCAAGGGCGTGTTTCCTGGCCGAGGTACTGTTATTGGGTGATCGTCCCTATTGAATTCTATGGGTTGCTCTGACCAATGTAGATATTATGTTGTTGCTGGCGGTGAAGTTATTGCTAGGTTAACTTGTCGAGTTGTGCTTTTCTCCTATTTGTTCGACTTGGGTACTGGTTGTATCATTGCTGCAATGTGCCCTTTAGATGGAATATATCCTTCATCGTCATCACGTCCCTGGTTTGATTGATCTTGGCCCTTGGGAGTTCCATTGTTTTCTTGTTGGGTTGTAGGTGCGTTGCTTGCATTTCCTTCGTATCCTTGCCGTTTTGCTTCAGCTTGCTTGTTGAGTGCTGCTTCCTACAGTTTCAAGAACATGGTGCAATCTTTCATTGCGTGTCTGGATACACATTTCCCATTGACAAACGCAGAGTGGATATGCCATGGTCCGTTGAGCATATCTTCTGGTGATGGGTTATATACTCTGGATTCCCTTGGTTGAAACTTTCTGTAATCTTCTATTCCGTAGCCACGGTATCCCGAGTTTTTCCGGTCATGCTTTGGTAGCTGTTATCTTTGTATCATGTGGCTACTTGGTTGTGAGAGCCATAGTTGTCGTAGTTACGGGATCTTCTGCGTTGCCCTCCATGCCTGTTTCCTCTATCATCTTCTGGTGATCACGTGTGTTTATTGTTGCACGCATCCTCTCCATCTGCAAATCTGTTTGCTACGTCCATTAGATCTGATACTATTTTTGGCATGATCCTTCCCATTTCTTCAACTAGGTCTCCTCGTTGCAACCCAACTATGAATGCGTCTATTGCTCTTTCATCTGAGACTTCGACTGCTGAGTTCTTGATTATACTCCACCTTTGGATATATGCCCTTAATGTTTCCCCGCGTTGCTGTACGCAGGCTTTGACTTCTTTTATAGATGCTGGCCACTTGTACGTCGATTTGAAGTTACTCGTGAATTGCTTTGTGAGTTCTTCTCAGCTTCCAATTGTTTCTTCTCCAAGTTTACTTAACCATGACCTTGCTGCACCGGTGAGGTGTAACTGTAAGCTTTGCATTGTTGTTTCCCTTGTTCCTCCTAATATTTTTACTGCTTGCACGTAGTCTGAAAGCCATGATTGTGGCTCTTGAGATCTATCATACTTTTGCTGGTCATGAGGTAATTTGAAACCTTTGGGTACTGGCGTGATGCAAACCCTGCGGGTAAAGCATAGCGCCCCCATCTCCTTTTCATCGTCTTCATAGTCGCATTTTTTACTAGGAGTTCTAGATCGTCGAGTTCCTTTGTTCTTTGAATTGTCGTGTCATTCTGGTGATGGCGTCCTAGATCGTTGACTTCCACTTCTATGCCGAGGACTGTTGTGATGGCATGGTGACCTTGTTTGTGGGTTCTTTTGCTGTGATACGCTTCTTCCTCTTTTGCTGATAATTTGTTGCCTACCATCTTCAATCCATTTAGTGCTGCTCTGTGCATATGTTCCCTCGGGTCTCCTGGATTTGGTCGTGTCGTATGCAGGTACGCTTGAGCTTCCACTAATGCTGCTTTCGGAGTTTTAGGGATGATATTTCCTTGCTCGTCGACCGATAGGAAGGACGAGTCGAGGTTTTTTGAGATGCTTTGCTTTTCTGAGTACTCTAGATTCTCATACCTTGAACCATGTCGACGATGCCTTCTGTTTGTGTATGATGCGTTGCTATGTGCTCTGCGTGCTACGTCGCTTGCTGCAATGGTTGAGTCCTTCCTTTTCTGTATTTCAACCCTCTCCTTTGCTAATTGCTTTGCCTGTTGCCTTAGGGCGTAATGGTACCCCAAGAGCATGTTTTGGCTAGAGTTTGTTGGTACTGGCGTGCCGTGCTCCAAGGCTGTATTGATTGTTCTCCACTCTTATTCTGATAGTCTAACTTTTACCCTCGTTGCGAGGGATTCAGCGGTTTCTCCCTCTGCTAAATGATTCGCTCCTCTGTTTATATTTGCTGGATTAAGTACTGGGTTGTTGTTGTCATCGAGTTCTTCTGAGTTATCTTCTGTGATGGCGAGTATCTGATACCGATTGTCGAGCTTCCTATTGTGATGAGAAGATCGAATTATCGTCTTCAGAAAGTTCTAGTCCCATTTTCCAGGAGTCTATTGATTGATCTGAGTTGTCATCATGGTAGATTGTGAGATCTTCAAGTTGCACTTCTGAGTCAAAATTCTCCATGGTTTCATCGGCTCCTGCGATTTTGCCTTCTTTTGCTTCTGCTAAGCTGACCGGCAAGTTTACCTCGCTAGAAGAGCCTTCTGATGATTCCGGCATTGCTACTGTCTCGGGTTCACTTGCCGATGGATCCGCTTTCATTGGATCTGAAAGGCGAATCGAACCTAATGATCCAACGTGAAAGTTTAGTCTTCCGACCGTCAAATCCATATCTTGATCCATGTTCTCGAATACTTGCATGAAACTTGAGTGGTGAGGTTGAAAATTGACAGTTCTAAAGGGTATCTGAATTTCATTGACATCTCAGTTGCTGTTGGCTAAAAGCAAAAAAGCCATCGAATTCATGATTCCAACGCTCAGAGTCCCCACGGTCGGCGCCAATTGACGAGGGTTAAACCCGACAAATGTCCTAGATGAAGGACTTAGGATCGGGGAGACAGGGCGTCGGATGAACTCAAAGGTAAACTCAGTCAAACAAGGTGGCTTATGAAAGTAAATGTAGGTGTAGAACCTGGCTTGCTTTCAATCTGTCTCACACCGTCCCCTCCTGGCCCCTTTATATAGGTGGCCAGGTCTCAAGGATCGGGTGGGATTCGATACAGATTACAATATCGATATACGACATGAACTCATATTTTGACTAGTATTACAATTGGGCCTAGCTTAATGGGCCTCAGGGGTACTCAACTGATGGGCTCTATTATCTATACCCTTGTCAATTACCAAGTGGGCCTGAAGTATATCTCTCTGACTTGGGAGGGACAAATTCCATCTCGATACATACAACCCAACAAGTACTTTCGGATCACCTAAGAGACACCTTTATGATCACCCTTTCATAGGATGACGTTTGATAACCTCAAAGCTCTCTTCCGATACTAGGGAGTTGCATTATCTCATGGCTAAGGAACACAATACATGACATAGGAAAAAGCTTCGCAAAGATGAACACAATGACACAATCTAACTGTTGTGCTTTATTTGGGTATGTCATCACATCATTCTCCTAATGACATGATCTCATTATTAATTGGCAACTCATGTCTATGGTTAGGAAACCTTAACCATCATTAATCAATGAGCTAGTCCATAGAGGCGTACTAGGGACACGGTGTCGTTCATAAACCACACAAGTATTAAGGTTTCCGCTTAATACAATTCTAGCATGGAATATAAAAATTATCATGAACAAGAATTATAATAATAACATCTTTATTATTGCCTCTAGGGCATAATTCCAATAGTCTCCCACTTGCACTAGAGTCAATAATCTAGTCTACATCTGGTAACAATCTAACACCCATGACATTAAGGTGTTGATCATGTTTTTCTCGTGGAAGAGGTTTAGTCAATGGATCTGCGATATTCAGATCCGTATGTACCTTGCTAATCTTCAGATCTCCATCTGATATATAATCTCGAATTATATGGAAACGGCGGTTGATGTGCTTGGTTTTTGGATGATATCTTGGTTCCTTAGCCAGTGCTATGGCGCAAGTGTTGTCGCACAATATCTCCAGTTGGGTCCAAGGCACTTGGAACCACACCAAGCTCAGTGATGAAGTTCCCGATCCAAACTCCTTCACTTGACGCTTCCGAAGCAGCCATGTATTCCGTTTTGGTTGTAGATCCTGCGATCACGCTTTGCATGCAGCTTCTCCAGCTCAAAGCTCCACCATTCAAAATATAAACATATCCTGTATGAGATTTAGAATCATCCGGGTCGGTGTCAAAACTAGCGTCGACATAACCTTTTACGACGAGCTGCTCATCACCTCCATAGACCAAGAACATTTCTTTAGTCCTATTTAAATACTTTAGGATGTTCTTTACGGCTGTCCAGTGTTCCACTCCTAGATCACTTTGGTATCTGCTCGTCAAACTAAGAGCATTGGACACATCCGGTCTAGTACACATCATGGCATACATGATAGAACCTATGGCCGAGGAATATGGCACTTTGCTCATAGTTTCTCTATCTTTTACTGTAGCTAGACACTGAGCCTTGCTCAATATCTTACCTGACAACATGGGCAACAAACCTTTCTTTGCTTTATCCATTATGGACCTTTTTAGAACTTTGTCGAGGTATGTACTTTGGCTTAAACCTATTAGGCGTCTTTCTCTATCTCTATAGATTTTGATGCCTAATATATAAGCAACTTCTCCTAGGTCTTTCATTGAAAAACATTTATTCAAATAACTCTTCACATCATTAAGTATACCGATGTCATTTCCAATAATCAATATGTCATCCACATATAGTACTAAAAATGTCACCGAGCTCCCACTCACTTTCTTGTAGTCACAAGCTTCGTAGCAATTTGGAACAAATCAAAACTCTTGATCACTTGATCAAAACAAAGGTTCTAACTCCAGGATGCTTGCTTCAGCCCATAAATGGAACGCTGAAGTTTGCACACTTTATTAGCATCCTTAGGATTGACAAAACCTTCGGGTTGCATCATATACAACTCTTCATAAATGTTGCCATTGAGGAACGCAGTCTTGACATCCATTTGCCAAATCTCATAATCATGAAACGCAACAATTGCTAATAAAATCCGAATGGACTTAAACATCGCTACGGGTGAGAAAGTCTCATCATAGTCAACACCTTGAACTTGCCGAAAACCTTTTGCGACAAGCCGAGCCTTGTAGACGGTAACATTACCATCCGCGTCCATTTTCTTCTTGAAAATCTATTTGCACTCAATAGCCTTACGGTCGCTAGGAGGGTCCACCAAAGTCCATACTTGGTTTTTGCTCATGGATCCTAATTCGGATTTCATGGCTTCTAGCCATTTCCCAGAGTCTGGGCTCATTATCACTTCCTCAGGTTCGCAGGTTCATTGTTGTCTAACAACATGATGGTTAAGACAGGGTTGCCGTACCATTCAGGAGTGGCACGCGATCTTGTCGACCTGCGAAGTTCAGTAGTAGCATCGTTCAAAGTTTCATGATCCTCGTCATTAGCTTCCTCTCCTGTTGGTGCAGGCGGCACCAGAACAACTTCGGGTGCTGCGCTACTCTCCAACTCGAGAGAAGGTTTAATAACCTCGTCTAGCTCTACCTTCCTCCCACTCACTTCTTTTGAGAGAAACTCCTTCTCAAGAAAGGATCCGTTCTTAGCAACAAACACTTTGCCTTCATATCTGTGGTAGAAGGTATACCTAATCGTTTCCTTAGGGTATCCTATGAAGACGCATTTCTCCGCTTCGGGTTTGAGCTTGTCCGGCATCAACCTCTTGACGTAAGTTTCGCATCCCCAAACTTTAATAGAAGAGATGTGGTTTCAATGGTGGACAACGAAGTATCGATCATATCATTCATATGACTCATGTTTAACTTTCGGTTCATGTGTTCCGAGGCCATGTCTGTACATGCTAGGCTCGTCAAGTCAAACACAAGTATCTCCGCGTGTGCAAAAACTGGCTTGCACCCATTGTATATGAACATAGAGTTTATAGCACCCGATCATCACGAGATTCTTCAAAACGAAGAACTTTCGCAACGGTGCATACATGGGGAGAACACAATTTTATCTTTATCTTTAAGTGAGGAATCATCTTATAATGCTACCGTCGTGATCAAAGCATAATAAGATACATAAAAGATAAACATCATATGCATATAATTTTATGTGACATGGTATAGCCAATCTCCGCGCAATGATCTCCATCTTGTGCGCGTCGGCATGACCTCCATCACTCCACCATGATTTCCTCCACCACGAATAGCAAATACAACTATTGCTAACTACTTAGCGATAAAGTAAAGCTATTACATGGCATATAAGAAGTTGACACGCAGGTCATACACAATTATAAAGACAACCATATGGCTCCTGCCAGTTGTAAACTCATCGATAAGCAAGTCGTGAAATATTACAAAACATGATTATCACATACATCATATATATCATATCACATCTTGTGGCCATACCATACCACAAAACACTCCCTGCAAAAACAAGTTAGACGCCTCTACTTTGTTGTTGCATATTTTACGTGGCTTATGGGAGTAACCAGTTAAGAACAATTCTTACCTACGAAAAGCTACAACAGTGATATTATGGTTGCTAACTTCCGTTGTAGATCACATGACTACTATAGTGAGAGAAACTGGCATCCACCAGCCGCATGTGTGGAACAAGCTACACGTCAAGTGCGGAGCCGGTCTCGCGAACAAGGTCGCGTAAAGTTGGCCTGGACTACTTCGATCTCACTATGCCGCGCCACAAGAAATACACAACAAAGAGGTTTACAACAGAAAACATCAATGCCGTAACAAGCATGTTGCGTTCTACTCATGAAACACATATACGCATAGATCTAGCTCTGATACCACTGAAGGGTTTCGCAGCATAGTAAATCAAAAAAATTCCTACGGATGCGAACAAGAAAGCTAAGATCTAATCTAGGAGATATAATCAATGAGAGAGATAGATGAGATCTTCATACCCTTAAAGAAATCGCACAGCAGAAACGTTCAACAGAATATGGATGATATAGTCGTACTAGCCTTCTCCTTCTCGCGATCCGATCCGATCTAACATCGCAAGTGGCGATGCCTCCAAGAGATACACACGTACAGCGCACCAATGACTCCGCTTTCCCGGTCCAGCGAGATATGGTGGAGTGGTAGATAGGATCGACAACATGACGGCGTGGTGTCTATGGTGGAGAGTATACGCCGACAGGACTTCGCCTGTTTGCGTGGTGGAAGAAGAACATAAAAATGAGGCTTCAAAAATCGGGCAGCAGCTTCGCGGGAATTAGATCTCACCATATCGCCGGCGTCCTGGCCTTTTTATAGGCTCTGGCCTTTTTATAGGCGCACCGTGCGAGCCCTAGGCTTTACTTGGAGTGCGTGCCAAGTTTAAACTATTCTCACCGTGCACGTAACTAGGCGCCGCCTTTTTCCCGATCGCATCGACGCGATCTAATCGATCGATGTCATGCACGCGAGCAGCTAGTGCTGGTCGGGAGCTCCTGTACGCCGCTTATAGCGGCGCGGGGCGGAAGCGCCGCACAAGGACCACTACGCGGCGCCTTAGTGGGCCGCGACCCAGGTACTCTCTTTTCTTTTTCTTTTTCTTTCTATTTTGCCTTTTCAAAGTTTAACAAAAAACCAAATTTGAATAAATTTTAACAAATTTGAAATAAATTTAACATTTTGAAATAATTCTAAATTCTGAATAAATTTTAATTTTGAACAAATTTCGAATTTTGAATGAATTTGAATTTGAACAAATTTCAAAATCTGAACAAATTTTGAAATCTGAACAAGTTTCGAAATCTGAACAAAGTTTCAAATGTGAACAAAATTTCAGATTTGAACAAATTTTGAAATCCAAACAAATTTCAAAATTTGAACAAAATTCAGAACTAAAACAAAAATGTAAAGCAAAAAGAAAAAAGAAAAAGCTATGCTGACAATGGGACGATACTGGGCCGGCCCAATTGAAAAAGCTAGTGCGGCGCGGGCAGGAAATCCCGCTATAGGCGATGTATAGGATTTTCGGTGCTGGCCTGGCCTCAAACGCCAGCGCATGTGCAGCCGGCCAAAGAGGCCCAGCCTTGGCCCATGCTAGCGCAAAAGCGAGCGCGCCAGGGGGCGCTCCTTTACTCCGACCTGGTCCGAGGACGCACCCCTCCGTCCGGGTATTGGGCCTGGCCCATTTCTACGTTCGGCACGAATATTGACGCACGTGTTTTGCAATAAAAGTTCCAGGCGTTCGCACTGTTTCTAACGTTCTGATTTTCGTAATGATCTCTAGTTACGAGCAAAAAAATTATTTAAACAAATTTAAAATTGGAACAATTTTTGAATCGGAACAAATTTCGAATTTGAACAAATTCCGAATTTGAACAAATTTTAAATTTGAACAAATTTTGAATTTGAACAAATTTCAGATCGGAACACATTTCAAAGCGGAACATTTTTGAAATCTGAACAATTTTCAAAATTGAACAAATTTAAAAATTGAACAAGATTTCAAAATACGAACAAAATTTTAAATATGAACAAATTTCAAAATCTAGAAAAGTTCCAAATTCAAACAAATTTGAAATCTAATTTATTAAAAAAATAAACATTTTTTAAATCAAAAATAAGTCGTAAAAGTTGCCGTAAAAGAAAAAAGTAGCTACAAGAAAAGAGAAAGAAAAAGCCAAATGGGCCCGACCAGGCCGGCCCATACCGCCCTCGGGAGTGTGCGGAGCGCGGTATCGCTCCGACCTGGTCGGAGCATAGGGATCACCTGCCAGGGCGCCTGGCCGCTCTGCTCGATCGAGGCGAGCGAGCCAGGTCGCTCCCTGGCCGCCGCTTTCCCTTTTTTCTTTTTATTTCTTCTCAATAAATAGAATCGATATTTACTAATTCTAATAATTAATAAATATAAATATTTTCCATCTGGAACAATTTCGCAACTTTTCAAAACGCTTTCACATATATCCCGAAAGTACCCTAGCATTGATTTGCGTTAAGTGTGTGAACCTACGGGTTCGAGAATGCACGGACATGATCTCCATCAATAATCAAAAGCGGGATCTGGAAATCCATATTGACTCCCACGCACTCAACGATGATCATATCGGATGAACCATGATGTCATGATTCAATCAATCCCGTATTTGTATTTCCTTCGTCTCGCGATATTTTACTCGCCCGAGATTCGATCGTCGGTATCGACATACCTAGTTCAATCTCGTTCAGAGCAAGTACTTTACTCGTTCCGTAATCCGATATCACTTTGTGATTAACTTCTTAACCACGTGCTTGCAAGCGGTGTTGATATTGATTACCGAGTGGGCCTGAAGTATATCTCTCTAACTTGGGAGGGACAAATTCTATCTCGATACATACAACCCAACAAGTACTTTCTGATCACCTGAGAGACCCCTTTATGATCACCCTTTCATAGGATAACGTTTGATAACCTCAAAGATCTCTTCCGATACTAGGGAGTTGCATTATCTCATGGTCTAAGGAACACAATACATGACATACGAAAAAGCTTCACAAAGATGAACATAATGACACGATCTAATTGTTGTGTTTTATTTGGGTCTTTCCATCACATCATTCTCCTAATGACATGATCTCATTATTAATTAGCAACTCATATCTATGGTTAGAAAACCTTAACCATCATTAATCAATGAGCTAGTCCATAGAGGCGTACTAGGGACACGGTGTCATTCATAAACCACACAAGTATTAAAGTTTCCGCTTAATACAATTCTAGCATGGAATATAAATATTATCATGAACAAGAATTATAATAATAACATCTTTATTATTGCCAATAGGGCATAATTCCAACACAATTGTACAGCGGAAGGTGGCTGGGTTTGTATATTTATTTGAGTCTGATATGGGGAAAGATACTTATGTAAATGATACTCCACAGAAGTCTGCAAACAAGAAGAAGGCAAGCAAGGAGGGGGAGGACTTGGACTCAGATACTGTTAATGATGGATCGGTGGCCTCCTTCAAGGAGGACTGTCGGGCACAATGAAAATATTAGGAATCAACTGCCACAGTCTGGGTGGGGCAGTGGCAGTGTTAGTGCTTCTAGATGTCTAGAAGCGAAGAGGGGGAGACATAATTTTTCTATTAGAAGCACACTTGGATGAGTTCCTGGCGGAATGTTTACATCGTCGGATACGGATGTATCATAAGTTTGTGGTAAGAAGCAATGGGCGAAGTGGGGGTCTCATGTTACTTTGGAAGAAGGAAGTGGGAGTCAAATTACTCTACATGTGTGATAACTATATTGATGTCACAACTGGAAGAGGTGTAGAGAATATCTGGCATTTCACCGGGATGTATGGTGAACCTAAGTGGGAAAATAAGCATCTAACTTGGGAATATTTGAGGAGGTTGCATGTTGAGAGTACTCTGCTATGGTTGATATTAGGCGACTTGAATGAAATTTTGTATCCTTTTGAGAACGAGGGAGGAAATCAAAGACCACCTCATTTTATGCAAGCTTTTCGAGAGGCTCTGGTGGACTGTAATTTAACAGATCTTGGATATGTGGGCGATAAATTCACTTGGCATAGAGGATCTATTAGAGAGATACTGGACCGAGCATTATGAAATGAAGCTTGGAATATTAAGTTCCCAAATACAGTTTTGGAAAATCTTCCTTATAGTAAATATGACCATCATCCTCTGTTACTGAGTTTGGAATAGCAAGTGGCCCATGATTCAACTAGGTCGGCAGTGTTACGGTTTGAGGCAGTGGTTAAAAGAGGCCCAATTCAGAGAGGTAGTGGAGGAGGCTTGGGAAAGGTCCAATTATAATTCGAATGGGTCTGGTTCGGCGGGAAGGTTAGCGATAATTCATGATTGGTTATATTGATGGGATCGACATACTCTCTAATGTTCTAATAAAAAGACTTGAGCTTCCCAGAGAGAGCTCGAGCGGTTAACTATGGATGAACTGGCTGCAGCAAATATAATTAAACTAAAGAAATAGCTCTGGAGATAGAAAGACTGCTGGAATAGGAAGAAATTCATTGGGCTCAGAGGAGCCGAGTAAATTGGTTACAATTTGATGATAGAATACATCTTTCTTTCATAAATTTACAAGTGCCAGGAAAGAGCGTGATAAGATAAAAAGATTGAAGAATGATCAAGGTGTGTGGCTAGAAGGTACTGCTTATTTAAATTCGATGATTTCAGATTATTTTTTTGGGTCTGTTTTCGACAGAAGTGTATGATACCGATCCAGAATTATTGGAGAAAGTTACTCCTCGTGTTACTAGAGAAACGAATGATGCTTTACAAAAGCCGTACATTGCGGAGGATGTCCAGAAGGCTTTATTCTCAATTGGTGATATGAAAGCTCCGGGCCCGGATGGCTTGCATGCAATTTTCTTAAAAAACTGTTGGAACATCATTGGGGATGTTTTAACTCAGGAAGTGTTGGAGGCAATCAATAACAAAGTAATCCCGGATGGTTGGAATGATACGATCATTGTGTTAATTCCCAAAGTTGATTCTCCTGAGACTATCACACAATATAGGCCAATTAGCCTTTTTAACGTTCTCCATAAGGTAATTTTGAAGATGATTGCTCTACGTCTTAAACGTATTATTGATGATATTATTTCACCGGTTCATAGTGTTTTTGTCCCTGGTAGATTAATCACAGATAATATTTTGGTGGCCTATGAGAGTATTCATGCTATCAAGAATAAGAAAATAGGGAAGCATGGATATTGAGCAGTCAAGCTTGATATGCATAAAGCGTATGATAGGGTGGAGTGGAGATTCTTGGAAAATATGCTGATTCATCTAGGCTTTCATCAGAACTTTGTTGAACTCATGATGGCTTGTGTTAGATCGGTTAAGTACAAAGTTAGATATAATGATCAAGAAAGACAAGGTGACGAGGTTCATTCCCGGCAATGCCCATGCTTGAGGACTTTCGATTCATGGAGTGTATGTGGGCGCTGGCAGATTCGACGGCTTCAGACAGAAATAAGGGTACACAGGAATTTACCCAGGTTCAGCCCCCCGGAGGGTAAAGACCTATATCCTGCTTGTCTGATCTTGTATTGCTTGTATAATTGGAGCTATTACAATAGTGCGCAGATGGGATTAGGCTATGGTCAAAAAAGAGATGGTGTGTGCTAGCCTATGCGTGGGATCTATACAAGATCAAGGATCTATGCGAGATTAGCTTGTCTAGGGGATGCCCTTGGTGGCTTTATATATGCAACCAGTTAGGGTTTAAAAATAGTTTTTGCCTTCTACTCCAAGTTGATGTGCTGGGCCTTGTGGGCTTCATATATCCTTCGAGCGGGCTTCTTCCTTGACAGGAACCAGGTATGCTAAGCATGAGGACCCGAGGGTTTGTTCCCTCATCACAAGGGTTTATTCTGACACGAGGATTAAGACAGGGGGATCCTTTATGTCCATATCTTTTTCTGATTTGTGCAAAAGGGTTATCAAGTCTATTAGCTCATCATGAGGAGGTTCATGGCATTGAAGGAATAAGGGTGTGCAGAAATGCACCATCAGTTTCACACTTATAATTTGCTAATGATTCCCTGATTCTTATGAAGGCTAACTTAGTTAATGCAACCTCGTTGAGACAAGTTCTTGATCACTACTGTGCAAATTTGGGTCAGATGGTGAGTGAGGCAAAGTGCAGCATGTTTTTTAGTCCTAATGTGGATGTACAAGTTAGAGCAAATATCTGTACAGAGCTTAATATCATGACTGACGCGTTATCAGATAGATACCTTGGTTTACTGGCAATGATTGGGGTTAATAGGAGTGACCATTTCCTATATCTTTTGGAAAGAATCATTGCTATCTTGCAAGGGTGGAAGGAGAAGTTATTGTCCATGGGTGCAAAGGAGATTCTGTTGAAGGCGGTCATCCAATCCATCCCTGTGTTTGCGATGGGAGTCTTGAAAACACCAAAAAGTGTTTACAAAGAGATTGCTGATGCTATGTCCGCATTTTGGTGGGGTGATTCAGAGGAGCAAAAACGGATGCACTAGAGTGTTTGGTGAAAAATGTGTGTACCAAAGAAAGATGGAGGTATGGGATTTTGAGATTTACACGCTTTCAACTTAGCAATGCTAGCAAAGCAAACTTTGAGACTCCTAACTAGACCGCACACTCTTTGTGCTCAAGTTTGGAAGGCCAAGTACTATCCAAATGGTGATCTGCTTATTGATGGTCCTAAGAGTGGATCTTCCTTCACATGGCAGAGTATAGTAAGCAGTTTGCAAACTTTTAAAAGAGGACATATATGGAGAGTGGGGAATGGTCAAAGCATCACTATTTGGAAAGATCAATGGGTACCTAGAAACGTGTCTAGGAAAATAGACTCTGTGGGAGGCCAAAATTTATTAAGAACTGTTGATGAACTGATTAACCCGATCACTGGGTTATGGGATGAAGACCTAATACGAGAGACCTTCCATCCAGTGTAAGCACAAAATATACTGGAAATTCCAATAAGTCCAAACCTTGAGGAAGATTTTGTTGCATGGCACAAGACAAAAATTTATATATTTTCGGTTCGGTCTGCTTATTATACTAAATGGGAGCATCAATTTCGGATTAAAATAGGGTGAACTAATGGACAGGGTACGTCTACAGCAAACCCTGTTTGGTATCTTCTATGGAAACTAAGTATCCCTGTGAAAATTAAGATATTTGGATGGAGGGCTTTGCATGGTTTAATTCCAGGTGTTGGTGCTTTGGCAAACAGACATATAAAGGTTTCGGCTCAATGTCCTATATGCATGCAAGGTTCAGAGGATATCCGCCACTTAATGTTCACTTGTCATAGAGCGAAGGAAATCTAGAAAGGATTGGGGCTTGAAGAGGTGATTAAAAATGCAGTATGTTAAGTTAGATCCGGATCAGTGATTCTTGAAGAAATTTTAAGAAGCCCTATCAAGAAATCGCATGTTCTTGGTCAACTTGGTTTGCAAGAAACAATTCTTATAGCAGCGTGGTACATATGGTGGCAGAGGAGGGAAGCGGTGAAAGGGGAGAAGGTGGTGCCACCATTGTGGTCGGCGTTTTCAATTCAAGCCCTAACTCTCAATTATGGTCTTGCGACAAAAAATTCAGTTCCAAGGCAGCTCCAATTGTGTAAACCACCTTTGAACATGTACAAAGCGAATATTGATGCATGTTTTTATCCAAACGGAATGGGTGCTATTGCAGTAGTCATCCATAATGATCATGGTGAGGTTATTGTTGGTGGAGCTTGTCCAAAACTAAACTTACTTGATGCCACTACTGCTGAAGTCAAAGCACTTCGGCATGGGTTACAGATGATCGAGATTGTGGGCTGCTCTCCGATGATTGTTGAATTGGATTGTTTGCAGCTAATTGATGCTTGTAACGGTGCTGATCTTTGGGGACCATACACATCAATTCTTGCAGATTTCTTTCAGATTTCTCAACGCCATGGTATGATCACTTTTCAGTATTGCCCAAGGGAGGTGAACAAGGTAGCACATAATCTAGCAAGGTTTTGCTTTCAGTCTGATAGAATTATTTTATGGGATGATGATCTACCTAGTCAAGTTGTAGCAGATCTATGCTCGAAATGATGTAGCTCTTCTGAGCAATGTTGTAATTGAATTCTGGGTAAAGCGGCAAGTTTTAGACGCACTATTTTCCTTACCAGGGTACCTAAGGGGACTGGAAGGTTTTGTTTGCTGTTTCCTTCTGTTCTTGTTTTAAAATTCGAAAACCCAAAAATATTTGTTGTTCTTTTCCAGTTTTGTAAAGTTTGTTGCAGAGTTCAGTCTCCCGTGACTCCATTGGAGCTTGGTTATCACTTCATATTATTCAAGCCACACAAGTGAAAGGCAATAATGATGACATATGACAATTCGAGATGTGGTGAGAGGCTGGTATGAACTCTATTTATTTTCATTTTTATACATATACTCATCTATATGGACGTGCTTAGGTTGTTCATGTAAGATATATGTTATCTAATATATGCTTGGTAGTTCTTGCTCTCATATGATTAGTTCCAATTTACTAATAGTTTGTAGCATGTCATGTAGATGTTTGCTTGCATTGTTTTATTCATAAAACGGTATGACTTTGTGGTATCCTCCTCTAAAAAGTTTCATATGAATTGACTTGGCACATGCTCAAGCATGCATATGACTGAACAAAAAGACAATTAAGCCTCGATGATTTACTTTGCCTCAGAGCTGTTGTATCATTTTTATGCCTATATTAATTTTGTTTTGTCGCAAGCATGATTATGACAGTTATTGCTCTCTCAATTTTTGCTTCCTAGCCTTTTGCTAGCCTTCACTTGTACTAAGAGGAATACTTCTTGTGCATCCAACTCCTGAAAACCAAGTAATCCCAAAGAGTCCACTATAAATTCCTATGCATGGTATTTGCAAGCCATTCCAAGTAAAATTTCATGTGCTACCTTTCAAAACCTTCAAATACTTCTCATTTTGTGCCACTGTTTTTAGCTCATGAGGACGTAGTGGTAGGAATTGCTATCTTCCATATTAAATTAAGTACCCCTCGACTTGCATGCTTCATCTGCTCGTCATTAATTTTGTAAGGAAGCTGGTTAGACCATTGTAATCTAAATCTAAGAAAAAAAAGGCACTCCTCCATGGTTTGTGAAAGTTGGTGGTGTCGGGGGGATGACCCCCGGTAGGGTCAAGAGACTAGAAAGACACAAGGTCTATGGTTGACTTTATGCCGGGTTATCAAGGAAGGGCCTAGCCGGAATATAAGAGCATCGGCCAGGCCGACATATGTGTGTATCCCGGCTGATACTTGGATATGCCGGTATAGCCGGAATATTAATATAGGTGTGCCGGCATATACTCAGGTATGCCGGCCTAACCATTTGATGTATTGTGCAGGAACAGGGGAGGCCGGATTACCCAACCTTCATAGGTCGTTGGTCCGGCATATATGTCCAGGGTATAGCCAACGGTCTTATCCGGAATACAGAAGTCAGCTACTGTGTCACATCCCAACAATCAAGGAAGAAAACATCCAAGCATGGTAGCAGAGTGGGATGGCAGGGTGCACAGTGGTGGTCTACCAACCCTCACTGTGCACAAGTACAGAGCTTACCTCACAAAGGTAAGGCCACAGTTCAGGAGGTACAAGGTACAGGGATATGAAGTCCCATCGAGAGCAATCAGGGAGGAAGTCAAGGGTTGGTGCCTTCGTCAGCAAGTCCTGTTTGGAGTGTAGCCCGTGTCTTGTGGTCTCTTTAGACCGTTGTAACCCTGGCTACCACTATATAAGGTGGCATAGGGAGCCCTAGTAAAGGGTTGATCACTCTGTGTTCTTAGACTTAGCAGTTCATCTTCCTTCTCTAGCAGAGAGCTTGGAAGCACCCTTGTTGTGTACCACATCGATCCAAATATACATCCAGTAGAGCAGGAGTAGGGGTGTTATCTCCTTACGAGAGCCCCGAACCTGGGTAGATCTGTGTTCCTTTCTGTCGTGCTTTTTAGCTCGTTCCCCTCTCCCGAATCCTCCAGCATCTAGTTCGGCCCCCATTTAAGCCATCCTATGGCATATGTTGTTTCACCACGACGACATTTGGCGCCCACCGTGGGGCAGATCGATATGCTGGGCGGAGTGTTCATTCGGACGGGGTCTGTGATAGCAGCTTCGGGAGTGCGCGTAGTCTCTGGCCTCGTCCAGAGGCTAGGCTCGCTCAGTTTCGTCAGCGACAACGCCGGATGGCTCGGTGGCCGGCCGTTCCCCAGGGATGGCCGGATTATCTCTTTTGGTTCCCACGAGGTGTACGTGGGGACTGAGAGAGTTTGCAGGGAAAAGGTGCTGGTGGCGTCGGATCCTCCGTCACATCGGTTGGATCACGCTGGGCGTAGCGCTCGCTCAGCAGAGTCGGCCGAGGTGATGATGGCCGGCACATCCGTGCCGCCGGCAGAAGGTGCCGGCAAAGCAGCGGCAGCGGCAGGAGATACTCCCCCGGAGCCGCCGAAGGCCAAGAGGTCGGCGCGTCCTCCGCTGGAGCGTGTGGAGAACCTGGCCGGCACTTCCGCTGTGCCGGCAAAGGGTCAAGTGCTTCTTCCCATCATCGATCGGCTTCTTGAGCCGGTGCGATCCGGCGATGATCCGGAGCAGACAAGGGAGGTCCTGGAGGGATCTCGCCAGGCCCTCATAGACGAGGCCCTGGCCATGCACCAGGAGCGCGAGCGGTTTAACCGGCAACTCCGTGAGTATGAAGCAGCCCATGGTTTTACTCCTGTGGTAACCCGGCCTAGCCGGATAGATGAGGTTAGAACTAGAGGCAGAGATCTTAACACTGAGCTAGGCAAAGATGCTAGGGCTAAGAGTCATACTGCAACTAGTACTGTGCCTAAGGTAATTTATAGCTCGCCAGTAAAGAACCTTAGAGCAGCAGCAGAGGTAGCTAAGGACTTATCTAGTTTATCCGGCGAAGCACTGCATGAGCAGCAAGCCCGGCTTAACCACCTTTTGTCTGAAGCTACCAAGCAGCAGGAGGCCTTTAAGAAGGCAAACCCAGGTGCCGGGGCATCCCAGTACATTGCGTCGGTAGGAGGTGCCGGCGCAAGATCGAGGGGCCAAGCTTCGTCCCCGCATCCAAGTGCCCGGCGTGCCGGAAGTGTGACCTCTGGCCGCCGGGATAAGCAGATCCAAGTGTATGATCCGGCAATCGCCGGAAAGCAGGCAGTAGTTCAGAAGAACGCCGGCCAAGCAGATAAATATGTCGGCCACAAGGGTGCTGGCCAGAATGTGCCGGCCGGGCAAAGAGCAGTCTCGGCCGGTGGTGGCCGGAGTAACAGTGCAGCCCGTCGTCAGCAGCAGGGCGCCGGAGGTGCAGCGCAGCAGCAAGGTGCAGGCCATCCAGGACATCGAGAGGATGACGGCAATTCCGCCCTTGCCAGGGCGGGATATCAGCAGCAGCATCAGCAAGGCCGGCATAGTGAGCAGCACCAGCCGGAGCAGCAGCAGGAGAAAGTGATCGCGGGCCCCATCGCGTCCCGGCTAGGATCCCGGTCCTTGGCGGCAAATGATGCGCGCTTCAAGCTGGACAAGATTCACCAATCAGAGTTGGTGGAGAGGCAAGGAGCTCCGGGTCCTATGTGTTTCGGACCCCGGATTATGGGCGAACCGGTACCTTACTTCTTCCAGCTCGCGCATGGCGCGAGAACATATAACGGCAGTACCAAGCCGGAAGATTGGTTGGAGGATTACTACACCGCAGTGAACATTGCCGGAGGAAACCTCAGATGGGCGGTGCGATATGTACCGCAAATGCTAGAAGGGCCAGCCAGGATATGGCTGAATAATTTGCCGGCCGGGAGTATCAACGGCTGGATTGATTTCGAAGAGCAGTTTGTGTCGAACTTCACCAGCACATATAAGAGGCCGAATCATCCTCAGCAGCTGGCTAACTGCCGGTAGGGAATGAATGAGACAGACCGAGACTATCTGACCAGGTGGTGCACCTTGCGCAATTCCTGCGAAGGAGTTGTGGAGCAGCAAGCTATCATGTGGTTCGCTCATGGGTGCCGGCATGGCACCATGTTGTGGCAAAAGCTTCAGAGGGAAATGCCGGCCACGTTGGCCGAAACCATCAAGATCGCTGATAGTTACGCTCTGGGAGATCCCATGCAGCCCAGTCTCGATTCACAAGGACAGGGGCAGACCCAGGGGAACACCAACAGCGCCGGAAGACCAGGGCAGTACTATCGCTCTGATAACCGGAACAAGAGAAGAGATGAAAGGCCGGATCACCGGTATGGGGCAGCACAAGTTGCAGCTGTGGAGGAAGAGCAAGAGGGCGCCGGCAGTAGCCAGCGTCCGAGATATGAGGGCTATCAGCAGCCTCAACAGCAGCAACCGCAGCCCCTCCAGAAAAAGAATGTCTGGGTTAACAAGAATGCCGGCGGAGCCGCCGGCCAGAAGAAGCAGTGGCCGAAGTACACAGTGGGTCTGGCCATGGACAAGCCTTGTGTGTTTCACACCTTCCAGCCGGGTAAACCGGCAAATCATTTGACAAGGAACTGTTCATGGTTGGACGACATATTAGCAGGTCGTGCAGGTCCCTGGAGACCGGCTAGACCCTCTGTCCCGGCAGCTCCATCGCCGTTGACAGGTGCCAATACGATTGCAGTCCCACCCAGGCCGGTTAATCCCGGTAACCAGAGCAACGCCGGAAATGCCGGCGTAAATCAAGTTGACCAGAGCTATAATCCGGAGTATAATGCCGGAGGCCCAGTAGCGGGCCGGAATGAGTATAAGGAGTATGATCAGAGCTACATGGTCTTTGAGACCGAAAGAACAGACAAGCAGAGCTTGTACCGGCGGTGTTTGGAGGTAAACGCCATTATGTCGGCAGTTCCAAAGATGATGCATTGGTCTGACCAGGCCATTGGCTGGGATAGGGCAGATCATCCCAGGATCATGCCGAACCCCGGCGGGTATGCTCTAGTGTTGGATCCGACATTTGTCGGGCCGGCTAATAACGTGAGGTTCAGCAAGGTCCTCATTGACAATGGAAGCAGCATCAACATCATGTATCGGGATACAATGGAGAAGCTCGGAATCAAGGAGAATATGCTGGAGCCAAGCAAGACCACGTTCCACAGCATTGTGCCGGGACTTTCGTGTGCGCCGATGGGCAAGATCCGGATGGATGTCATGTTTGGCAGCCGGGATAACTGCAGGGTAGAAAACCTCATGCTTGAGGTGGTTGATCTAGAAAGCCCCTACCATGCTTTGCTGGGAAGGCCGGCATTGGCGAAGTTTATGGCCTCTACGCATGTTGTGTACCTGAAGATGAAGATGCCGGGGCCCAGAGGGGCAATTACCATTGTTGGTGATTACAAGCGTTCGATGGCATGCGCCACAGCCGGGTCTAACCTGGCCGAGACTCTGATCATTGCAGAAGAAAGGAGGAGGCTCAAGCGAGCAGTGGAGATTGCTGAGACGGTCGTGGCCGGCAAATCTATGCCGGGCATGTCGAATCCCGGCGGTAGTGCTTCCTTTCAGGTGGGAAAGGAGGTCAAAAAGGTGCCTCTGGATGAAGCTTTCCCAGAGCGCCATGCCCTCGTTGGGGCAAGTTTGGATCCCAAATAGGAAAGCGAGCTCATCAACTTCCTCCGTGAGAATCGGGATATCTTCGCATGGTCTACTTCAGACTTGCAAGGTGTGCCGAGGGAGCTGGCTGAGCATGCATTACATGTGAGACCGGATGCTAAGCCGGTGAAGCAGCCGCTCCGGCGGAACTGCCGGCGATAGAAGGAAAGCCATTTGGGATGAAGTGGCCAGGCTCTTAGCCTCTGGCTTTATCAAAGAAGTGCTTCATCCGGATTGGGTGTCTAATCCGGTTCTGGTGGAAAAGAAGAAAGATGAGCCCGCCATAGTAAAAGTATGGCGGATGTGTGTTGATTACACCAACTTGAACAAGGCATGTCCTAAAGATCCATTCCCGCTCCCTCGGATCGATCAGGTGATTGATTCCACAGCTGGATGTGAACTGTTATCATTTGTAGATGCCTACTCTGGTTTCCACCAGATCCCTTTGTATGAGCCGGATCAAATAAAGACATCCTTTATTACCCCGTACGGGGCTTATTGCTATCTCACTATGCCGTTCGGTTTAAGAAATGCCGGCGCAACTTACCAGAGGTGCATGCAAAAGTGTTTGCATGACCAAATAGATAAAAATGTGCAGGTATATGTCGATGATATCGTCATAAAGACCAAGGAGAGCAAGACTCTCATAGATGATCTCCGGGAAACCTTTGGGAACCTGAGGAGATTCCGGATGAAGTTGAATCCGGCTAAGTGCACCTTTGGTGTGCCGGCGGGCAAGTTGCTCGGCTTCCTTGTATCCAGCCGGGGTATTGAGGTAAATCCCAGCAAGATTCGTGCCATAGAAAGGATGAAGCCACCGACAGATTTGAGGGAAGTGCAGAAGTTCACTGGGTGCCTCGCATCCCTGAGCCGTTTCATAAGCCGGCTGGGAGAGAAAGCTCTGCCGTTATATCAGTTGATGAAGAAGTCCGACACATTTGTCTGGACAGCGCAAGGAGATGCTGCCTTCAAGGAATTGAAGCAGTTGTTGTCAACAGCGCCGGTATTAGCATCTCCAATGCCCCGGGAGCCAATGTTGCTCTATATAGCGGCAACCAACAGGGTTGTCAGCGCAGTGGTGGTGGTAGAGCGAGAGGAAGGAGGCAAAACCGTGCAGCGGCCGGTATATTATCTGAGTGAAGTCCTCTCCACCTCAAAGCAAAACTACCCCCACTATCAGAAGATGACCTATGGTGTCTATATGGCGGCCAAGAAGCTCAAGCACTACTTCCAGGAGCATCCAATCCGGGTAGTGGCCGAGGCCCCTATCTCGGAAATCATAAGCAACAAAGATGCCAGTGGCAGAATAGCCAAATGGGCAATAGAGTTGTCACCATATACGCCACAGTATGATAAGAGAGATACAATCAAGTCCCAGGTATTAGCTGATTTCTTTATTGACTGGGCCGAGATACAGTATGAGCCACCATTGCCAGATGCAAATTATTGGAGGATGCATTTCGATGGATCCAAGACAATCCACGGCTTAGGTGCCGGCATAGTTCTCAGTTCACCGAAGAATGACCAGTTGAGATATGTCCTGCAGATCCATTTTGCAGCATCAAATAATGTGGCGGAATATGAGGCACTTGTGCATGGCCTGAAGGTGTCTAAGGACATAGGAATCCGCCGGATTATGTGTTTTGGTGATTCGGACTTGGTAATCCAGCAGTGTTCCGGCATATGGGATGCGCATGATGCAAACATGGCATCCTACCGTTTCTTGGTGCAGCAGTTAAGTGGTTACTTCGAAGGTTGTGAGTTCCGGCATGTTCTCCGGGCTCAGAACGATGCAGCCGATGCATTGTCCAAGCTGGGATCTTCCAGAGATTCAATCCCGCCCGGCATTTCGTTGGAGCATCTGAGGAAGCCCTCGATCAAACCCTCGCCGGAGTCATCTTCCATTTATGTCCCGCCAGGTCCGAAGGAAGCAGTTCCGATGGAGATAGATGCCGGAGCCAAGTCAGATAACCCGGGGACTGTTTCCTCAGTCCCGGGGACTGTGCCGGCATATGCAGTGAGTACAGTATTCCAGAGCAAAGCTAAGGGCACGGGCAAGATGTACCGAGAGGTTGTGCCGGTATACCCGGGGACTGCTCCGGCATACCCGGGGACTGATTCCTCAGTCCCGGGGACTTCGGAGCACATGGAGATCGATTATGTGTCGGTCGAAATGATGGAGATAGATCAGGCAGTGTTCACTGTCAGGGAAGTGCCCTCATGGGCACGTCCTATTTTGAACTTCTTGGTGGATGGGCAAGTGCCGGCGGATGAAACCGAGGCACGCCGGATTGCAAGGAGATCCAAAGGGTATACCATCATAAACAAAGAGATATACAAGAGAAGTGTCACCGGAGTATTGCAGAGATGCGTGGAATCTACGGAAGGTCTGGAGATGCTCCGGGAAATCCATCAGGGGGAGTGTGGTCACCACGCTTCGTCCAGAGCATTGGTGGCAAAGGTATTCCGGCATGGGTTTTATTGGCCGACGGCACTGCAAGAAGCAGAAGACTTGGTCCGGAAATGTAATGGGTGTCAAAGATATGCCGACCAGATTCATCAGCCGGCATCTGCCTTGAAAACTATCCCAATAACCTGGCCCTTTGCTGTTTGGGGCCTGGATATGGTCGGGGCTTTTAAGCCGGCCAGAGGAAAGATGACCCATATCCTGGTCATGGTGGACAAGTTCACCAAGTGGATTGAAGTGAAGCCCATAAGCAAGTGTGATGGTCACACAGCAGTGAAATTCTTAAAGGATATAATTTTGAGATATGGTGTTCCTCATAGCATCATCACTGACAATGGGTCGAACTTTGCCCAAGGGCCATTTGCTAGATTTTGTGAGGAAGTGGAAATCCGGCTGGACATTGCGTTGGTTGCCCACCCTTGTGCCAATGGCCAAGTAGAGAGATCGAATGGGCTAGTATTGTCCGGCATAAAACCCCGGCTGATAGAACCACTAGAGAAAACTCCGGCATGTTGGCTAGATGAGTTACCAGCTGTGCTTTGGAGTTTAAGGACAACTCCGAATAGATCAACAGGCTACACACCATTTTTCCTGGTGTATGGAGCAGAAGCTGTGCTTCCAACAGATGTAATACATGATGCACCAAGAGTGGTGCTATATACTGAGGAAGAGGCTAAAGAAGCCCGGGAAAATGATGTGGATCTGCTGGAAGAAGCAAGAGAAATAACTCTGTCAAGAACAGCAGTGTATCAGCAAAACCTCAGACGCTATCATGCGCAGAAGGTAAATCCAAGGAGATTCCAAGAGGGAGATCTAGTACTCCGGCTAAAGCAAGGAACAGAAGGCCGGCATAAGTTAACTCCTCCATGGGAGGGGCCATTCATTGTGAGCAGAGCTCTGCACAATGATGCCTATTATCTTATAGATGCGCAGGACCCCAAGAAGAATAAGGCGGACAGGTCCGGAGAAGAAACCAAGAGGCCATGGAACATAGCTCTACTGCGCCCCTTTTACTCCTGAGCAGCACAATGTATGTGTTTCCATATTTTGCTTTGGGTGCCGACACTTTATGCCGGCACAAAACTAATGAATGAAATGTCGGCATCCCCGGCAAGAGTGGGCACTGCCTCCGAGGTATCCTGTTGTTTATTTACAGTTTTTTATGCCGGCTGGCTTGATTCAAATGTTTCCTATGCCGGCCTAGTAATGTGTCGGCACCAAAGGCCACTCTTCGACTTAGTTGCTGTCCGAAACCCGGCTTCATGGCTAGCAAGAGTAGATGCCGGAGATTGTCTACACATGGAAAACAGCTAAGGAAATGTAAAGCAAGCGAACAGGCATATTTATTAAAGCTAAAGTTAAAACTTGAAGTGTCGGATGATTTGAAGTCTAAGTTTCAAAGTTAAAGTACTGTATGTTCGAAGAAGCAACCTTGAGACTCATACGTCGAAAAACAAATAAGGTAGACAAGTAGCCAAGGTTGTGAAATTGAGGAAACAGGAAAACAACTCGGTGACTTAGCCAAAAGATGATCCGGCATTGATAACAAGCAAACCGAAATAAAACTTGTTCAGGTAGCAAACCAAAGGAAATTAAACGTGTATATTACAACTGCACCCGGCATACCGGGGATCTGATAAAACTTAAAGTTTTTATGCTGAAAAGTCAAGGAGCAGGGGCAGAAGCAGAGGCGCCGGCTGGCGGAGCTGTAGCAGTGGAAGTGTCGGCTTCAGGTGTGCCGGACCCAGCAGATGGAATGGAGCCATCACCTCCGCCCGGGGCAGATCCCTGTTCCGGGGCATCGGTATCGGCTTCCTCAACTTCCTCTTCATCCAGGCTGGAGTCGGAGCCCTCAGCAGCGGCAGATGCCCCGGCGTCGTCCTTCTTCTCCGGTTCGCGGATGTCCCGGACGAAGGCGTCGGTGTCGGCATAGTCCACGTAGCTGTGGGCCAACTCCCGCCGACGCCGGATGTGTTCCGGATCTGTGGTCCAAATGGATCCCTCGCGCACAGTGCGCAAAGTCTCCAAATCAGCCTTTTCATACCAGGACAAGAAGTAGCTGAGAGCTTCGTCAGCTCCAACCCTCGCGCCGGAATCTCGCCACTCCCGGAGGCGAACCTTGGCCAGCTGCAGATCATTGCCGAGGTCGACGGGATCAGTGGGAGTCCTTTGTCCCGGCCAGAGGGCAGAGAATGCCTCCTGGGCGCCATAGAAGAGTTCTTCGGTGTAGAGCGTCATGGCGTTCTTCCGGGACTGCAGAGCCAGCAGCTGCTCCGACATGTCCCAGTTGGGCGAGTCAACCGGAACACCCCGGCTTTCTCGATCCAACTGCAAAGCCCTCTCAACGTCTTCGACGGAAGCGGGAAACAAGTCTGAGGAATAGAAACAATGTTAGCAAAAGGAGAATATGTCGGCATAGATGCTATGCCGGAAAGAATTACACTATGTCGGGGAGGATAAAGGGAAAGGATTTGAAGCTTACTGGCAAGGTCGGCATTCAGCTGTGCAACTGTAACCTCCCATTTGGTGGCCTGCTCCTTCAGGCTATCCAGTTCAGCGTGGGCGTTGGAGGCATCAGTCTCGGAGGTAACAAGCAGGGTCTGGGTTTTCTTCAGTAGGCGCTCCCTCTGTTCCTTTTCGTCCAGAAGCTCGGTGATCCGGCCCTTCAGCTGCTCTATCTCGGCCTTGTGAGCAGCGTCCCGGTCGTCTAGTTGCTTGGCCATGTCCACGGAGGACATACAGTCCTGGTGGCGAGCTTCCAGTCCAGCCTTTTCATCTGCAAAAATTTGAAGTTAAAAGGATTTGAAGAAAGAAAACAGTGACAAAGATTAAAGGATTTGAAGTATAAAGTATCTATCCGAGAAACAGCAGGATCCGGCATACCTGTCAGCTCCTTCACTCTCTTGACAAGCTCGGTGACTTGGGCTTCGGCACCAGCTGCGGGATGACAGAAAAAGGTTATATGTCGGCATATTAAGGTGTACCGGCAAAAGAACTATGAAGAACAAAGGAGGATGGGTGTCCGGCATATAGCGGTATGTCGGGCGAGTTTACCTTTCTTGGACAGCTCCAGCTGAAGCCTGCTATGCTCGTCGGATAACTTCCGATGCTCGCATACTAAGTCATGAAACAGGTCGGCCCGGGTGTTGTTCATGCGCTGCATAAGTGACCGGATTTAGAATGTCAGCAGAGAAATTTGGCATGGTAATTAAGTGAAGATTCTATCAAGTAATCAATCTACTGAAGACCCGGCACAGGTGAATGCTCACCTATCCCGGCTCTCGGTGACTAGGATTTGAAGCTCGAAACGAGCTTGTATCTCGGTCAAGAGGATTTGAAAGATAATTGAGATGTGAAATTGTTAAAGACCCGGCACAGGTGCTGTGCACCTATCCCGGCTCTCGATGACTAGGATTTGAAGCTCGGATCGAGCTCATATGTCGGCAGTTAATTCAAAAGAAGCTAGCTAAAAGGCTATGAGAAAATCCCGGATGTCCGTATCCCGGACAGCCGACATTTTCGGGGATTGGGGATATATGTATAAGTAGAGAGGACTTACGTTGGTGGCATCGGCCAAGCGGTGAAGTCTCTGCTGGAGGCTCAGAAGCTCGCAGGCAATCGGAATGGGCTTCGCGGCCAGTATGTCGGCTGGATCGCCAGTGGCCGAGGCTTCGGCCTTCTTTTTGCTCCGGGAGTCCGCGGTGTCCATGTTGCCGGCGTCGTTCCACCTGACGCAGTGCTCCTTGAGAGATCCGAGGCTCTGGTCACTTTTTGTCCCCAGGGGGACGCAGCCCTCGAGTTCCGGCATGTCGAAGAAGTTGGGCCGGTACACAGGCCGGGTTGCTGCCCTGCCAAGATGCAGGGCCAGAGCAGAGCTGGTCCGGGGCGCTGCCTTGGAGGGAGCAGTGGCGGCGGATGGAGTGCCGGACTTGGTCGGCTGAATCTTTAGTGTGCCGGACTTGGCCGGGGCATTGGTCTTGGTCGGGGCAGAGGTCTTGGCCGGCGCCGAGGCCTTGGTCGGCGCAGGAGTCTTCTCAGAGGATGGAGTCTCGGGTGCAGGCTGTTCCGGCGCGGCCGGTGAAGCTTGGCCAGCTGGGGCAGGTTCCGGAATAGTCCGGACTTCCGGCACAGCAGGGCCCTTTCCTTTAAGATCTAGGCCGGCGCTCGTGTCGCTTGCACCGGCGTCTTTGGTTGTGCCGGCATCGCTGGTGGGCGCGCCGGAGTCTGGGGCTTCTTGGTGGGCTCCTGTGTCCATGTGAACATCAGGAGCCGGAGGTTCCTGTTGAGCCCCCGAGTCCATGTGGACGTCGGGGGCAGAGGTATCTTGTTCCGGCGGAGGAACGTCCTTCGCCGGGGAGGAGGTCTTGTCTGGCGCGGGCGAAGATGCCGGCGCCGGGGAGGTCGTGTGACTGGCAGAGGGTATGTCGGAGGAAGCAGGGGCTGCGGGCTTGGTAACCTTCGGGTCACCGCTCGAGCCAGAAGCTTGTTCCGGCGCAAGAGGAGCTCTGAAAGAAAGAAAACACCAAGTTAGTAAGCTGGGTGGGAGATATGTCGGAAATGAAACAAAGAAAAGAGACTTACCCCGAGGCAACAGGCCTCTGTTGCTTCGGTTTGGGCACGCCAACCTTCTGCCTCTTCTGTGCCTGGGGAGTGTCAGGTTGGGGCTTCACCCCTCGCTTCCGACTGGCACGTCCGCCGGTGGAAGGAGGTCCCTGGTTCAGAGGGGCAGCGTCAACGACCATGTCGTCCGGGATAGCTGAGGACGGCATTGGAAAGGCATAAGCAGGTGTTTCTGGAAAAGCATAAGCAAGAGGTGTCGGGCAGATAAACATCCGGCAGTCTTCATCAGAATCATCGTCACTCCAGTCTTGAGTATAATGCCGGGATGAAGAGGCCTTACCCGTGGCAGCTGCAGCACGGGTGTTCCGGGGTAACTTGTCCCAGTGATCCGGATCCTCAACATCCGCAACGGTGCGGTCCGCTGCGATCTTGATCTGGGAGTTCTCCATGGCCTGGAAGCTGAACTTCTGCATAATACAAAGAAAATGATCAGAAGCAAAGAAATATGCCGGTGTAAGAGTATGTCGGATCAAGCATCACAAGTATGTCGGTAAATAGACATGTATCGGCTTAAGAGATTATATATCGGACAGGATGTTTTACCGTTGGGGCGGGCCTATCCCGGCTGTATGGTTCAAGTCCCTAGGCAAAGGTGGCCTGGGAGGACTTGCAGACATCCTTAATCCGGCGCAGAGTGTCGGCCGGAGTCAGTTCATGTGTGGAGTGTCGGGTGGGGTCCATGGGCCCGCTCATCTGGCATATCTTGTGGGACCGGCGCTGCAAAGGAGAGATGCGCCAGCTGATGAAGCATGCCACCAAGTCTTGAGGTGTAAGGCCAGCATCCCGGAGCTCGCCTTTAACCCGGTGGAGAGCATTCACCGGCATCACCGAGGTCTTCGGGTTGTAAGTCCAATTCATCATGGCCAAAGGTGGCTCGTCCACAAATGGCGGCAGGTTGAGCAGATCCTCGTCGGTGGTGTTCTTGACGTAGAAGAAGCTTTTCTGCCACTTCTTGCAAGATTCCAGGAGCTCCACCTTGGGGAAGTCCGAGCCCTTCCGGGACATGATGGTAGCCACGCCGCAGAGGGTCATGGGGTGGTCCTTCTTTTCCTGGGCCGTCTCCGGCGGGTCGTCCTTGCTCCGGGGCGGCTCTTGGACGACTTGCTTCCGCAGTTGGAAGTACTTCGCCCAGCCTTGAGTAAGGGGCTCTATGCCGGCATAGCCTTCGCAAAAGGCAGCGAAGGCGGAGAGGATCATCACGGCATTGGCCGGGATATGATGAGGTTGTAGATCGTAGGTGTTGAGGAAGTCCCGGAAGAAGTCCAATGCCGGCAGGCCGAAGCCACGCTCGAAGTGGGCGATGAAGACGACATGTTCGCCAGGTTCAGGTGCCGGCACAGTTTCTCCTGCTGGTAGCCGGCATGCTACGCCCTCCGGGACTCTCCTGGTGGAGGTGACCCAGGATATGTCGGCCGGAGTGACCTCCGACCCCTCCCAGCC
The DNA here is from genome assembly GCA_007115705.1 of Dactylis glomerata. Taxonomy (NCBI): domain Eukaryota; kingdom Viridiplantae; phylum Streptophyta; class Magnoliopsida; order Poales; family Poaceae; genus Dactylis; species Dactylis glomerata. The sequence goes on along the minus strand of QXEO01000120.1, from coordinate 758,420 downwards.
GGAACGTCCTTGGGCTCGGGCCGAGGTATCTTCCTCAGAGGCCGAGGTACCCGTCATGCTTGAAGATGCCATCTTAGTGGCCGGGACAAGGCGTGAGAGCCGGAGTCCCGTGATGTTATTCCTATCAAGGCCGGAGAAAAGAGGGAGGTTAGTCTCTCCGGCATACCACCCTCACCAATGTTAGCAGAGATAAAAAGATCTACCGAGACAGTTAAAATAGGAAGCAAATAAGGGTAAAAAAACTCCTAAAGATGAACACCTGCGAGCGTTGCCTAGCAATGCTAGTAGGATCAAAGGGAAAACTAGCTCTGAAACTGAAGCAGATCTATGCGAGTGTGGCTACCAATGCCAAGTCATAAAAAAGCATGGATGAGGAAGAACAGAGGGAGATCTTACCGGAGCTTGGCCGGCGGCGATGGAGCGGCGGCGAGCGTGCAGGAAGAGTTCCAATCTCCCTGCAATGTCGCGGAGGAACGATGCGGCGGCGGCGGCGTCGTCGGCGGGGATACCGGGCGTCGTCGAGCGTCGGCGTCGGCGGGGAGCAGGTTGACTGCGGCGGAGGTGCTGTTCTTCGGACCGGCGGTGAAGCGCATAAGGCAAAGGAGCGGGGGAGGAAGACGATGCAGTGGGGTAAAAAGAGAAGTTTACCCCCGCCGCCCTATTTATATGTCTGTCAGGTCAGGGTCGTGGGGATCGTGGGAGTGTTCCACTCCCCCGACCATTCCTGCAGAGAGTCGCCACGTGGCGGCACAGAGTGGGGCGGCAGTTCCGGTAACCGTGCCATGACGCAATGATGGCAAGAAGTAACTGCTGCGCTGCGAACCGTCACATCGTGTGACCGTTCGAGGTGGCAGGGCAGTTACAAGTTTCGATGCAAAGCTGTCAGGCATGGCTTCTCGAGGAAGACTCGTCTATATGTCGGAATAACTGTCCGATGTATATGTTCCGGCCGGAATAGCCTCGGGACCAGCCAGAATAACTTGTGGAAGAGGAATAGTAGCCGGCATATGTGCAGATGTGCCGGCATATAATCTGATCGCCGGGGCATAATGAAGAAAGGTATGTTGAACCTGTCAAGGCTCCACAGTTATGACTGGGGAACCTCGGCAGCTTCGGGGACTAGTGTTGGGGGGATGACCTCCGGTAGGGTCAAGAGACTAGAAAGACACAAGGTCTATGGTTGACTTTATGCCGGGTTATCAAGGAAGGGCCTGGCCGGAATATAAGAGCATCGGCCAGGCCGGCATATGTGTGTATCCCGGCTGATACTTGGATATGCCGGTATAGCCGGAATATTAATATAGGTGTGCCGGCATATACTCAGGTATGCCGGCCTAACCATTTGATGTATTGTGCAGGAACAGGGGAGGCCGGATTACCCGACCTTCATAGGTCGTTGGTCCGGCATATATGTCCGGGGTATAGCCAACGGTCTTATCCGGAATACAGAAGTCAGCTACTGTGTCACATCCCAACAATCAAGGAAGAAAACATCCAAGCATGGTAGCAGAGTGGGATGGCAGGGTGCACAGTGGTGGTCTACCAACCCTCACTGTGCACAAGTACAGAGCTTACCCCACAAAGGTAAGGCCACAGTTCAGGAGGTACAAGGTACAGGGATATGAAGTCCCATCGAGAGCAATCAGGGAGGAAGTCAAGGGTTGGTGCCTTCGTCAGCAAGTCCTGTTTGGAGTGTAGCCCGTGTCTTGTGGTCTCTTTAGACCGTTGTAACCCTGGCTACCACTATATAAGGTGGCATAGGGAGCCCTAGTAAAGGGTTGATCACTCTGTGTTCTTAGACTTAGCAGTTCATCTTCCTTCTCTAGCAGAGAGCTTGGAAGCACCCTTGTTGTGTACCACATCGATCCAAATATACATCCAGTAGAGCAGGAGTAGGGGTGTTATCTCCTTACGAGAGCCCCGAACCTGGGTAGATCTGTGTTCCTTTCTGTCGTGCTTTTTAGCTCGTTCCCCTCTCCCGAATCCTCCAGCATCTAGTTCAGCCCCCATTTAAGCCATCCTATGGCATATGTTGTTTCACCACGACGACAGGTGGGCACCCGATGGAATTGCTTAGCCATGGTTTGTGAAAGGAAAAGTGGGAAGGAGTGCCAAGCTTTATAAAAGAGCACCACTGTGCCAATTTTCAAAGAACTCAGAACCGCTCTCACTTGTTTAGTATGGAAGATAGCAAGAACCCATTGCCAGTCGTTGACATGAAACAACCACCTCTCAAAGCAAATTTTTATCTCTGTTTTATAAATGAAAAGCTCTAGCACATGTTAAATCCCTGCTTCCCTCTACAAAGGGCCTTTCTTTTATTTTTATGTTGAGTCTTCATCTTCTAACTTTAAGCACTTCCTTGAGAGCATGGCTGTCGTTCTTAGTGTGGTGTGCTTGTCCTAGAACATGGTTAATTGTGGTATAACTTTGATGCTTGTATCTTTGATATTTTTACTTCTAGTCTTCTCTTGAACTTCAGAGATGCCTTGGCATTTATGTTTTGCCCCACAAATAAAGGCAAGCGGGATACCACTCTTTCATATCTTATTATGAGTATTACAATCTTGTAGCTTCTTATGTTTCATGTTGCTTGTTATTAGTGTATTGGCACTCTTTCATAGCTTGCATAACTATGAGATAACATTAGTTGCATATCTCTTATTATGAATTGCCTGAGTACTTGATCATATAGCGAGAATATATACATCTTATGAAGCAAATGTGTTTGGGAAAGTTTCTTTTATCGCACTCAGTTGTTAACTGAATTGCTTGAGGACAAGCAAAAAGCTAAGCTTGGGGGAGTTGATACGTCCAAAACGTATCTACTTTCTCAAACACTTTTGCTATTGTTTCTCCTCTAAATTATGTGTTTTGAATACAAGTAACACAGACTAATGATGTTTTCAGCATAATTGCCTTGGTGTCTTGTTTTTGTGTAGAAATCCAACTTTTAGGAAAAATTCCGGAAAATACTACAAAAATCCTATTTTACTAAAAGACCCTCAGAGCCAGAATACAAGATGGAGGGGGGCCATGAGGGGCTCACACCCCTAGTGGCACAGGCCAGCCCTGACCGTGCCAGGGGTGGTGAGGCCGCCTCGGCCATCGCCTCGACACCTCATTCTGCCTACATATATCCTCTGATCTAAAAACATCGGGGGTTCAGCGTTTTTCCTAGATATAGTTCTGCTGCGCCGCCACCATCAGAAACCGCGATTCGGAACCAGAAACTCTATTCTGACACCCTGCCGGGACGGGGATTTGGAGGAGATCTTCATCACCATCATCACCAATGTCTCTCCATCAACCATCCATGACTTCCCCATCCATGTGTGAGTAATTCCCGCTGTAGGTGAAGGGGATGGTAGGGATTAGATGAGATTATTCATGTAATTTGCTATGAGATTGTTAGGGCATGGTGCCTAGTATATATTGTTAGTGCTTATGACATTGTTGCAACCTGTTGTGCTTAATGCTTGTCACTTTGGGACCAAGGGCCATGATCTCAGATCTGAACTTGTTATTGTTTTATGATGATAATTGTTGTTTATGATCTTACCAGCAAGTTGTATACACATATCATTGTCCGGAACCCGAGGCTCCAAAGTGACAGCAATAGGGATAACCGGAGGGGATGGATGTGATGTGAGGATCATATGTATTCACTGTGTGTTAATACTTTGCTCTGGTACTTTATTAAAAGGAGTACCTTAATTACCAGTAGATTCCCTTGAGGCCCCGCTGCAAACGGGCTGGTAGGACAGAAGATGTCGTGCAAGTTTCTCATTGCGAGCACGTACAACTATTTACATAACACATGCCTATGGTTGTATAGTACTAGGATGCTTCATCCTTATTTATCTGCAACTGCCCATGTCTTGATGATTACATGAGTTATCTTGTCCATGCAACGCTCGTTCATCCATCCCTATGCCTACAGTATTTAATCATGTTGTTTACTATTCATACCGTTACTGTCTTTATTTTACTATTGCTATTACTATTTCACTACAGCCACTACTATAAAATTGTTACTACTGATAAACCGCTGCAAGCAAGTCTGTTTCCAGGTGCAGCTGAATTGACAACTCATTTTTTAAGGCTTATAAATATTCTTTGGCTCCCCTTGTGTCGAATCAATAAATTTAGGTTTTACTTCCCTCGAAGACTGTTGCGATCCCCTATACTTGTGGGTCATCAGTGCCCTTGCACGAATGACTAAAATAGAAAAAAACGTAGATGTAAGAGCATCTCCAGTCATGCCCTCCCAAAGCGCCCCCTAAACAGCGCCAGATCAAGCGTTTGGGGGACGCTGCCGTGTGTTGCCGCTTTTGGGGGGCATCGCCACCCAGCCGCGTCACCCAAAAGCGGCCACCGATTTTTTTAATGTTTAGAAACAAAACATACAAATAAATTTATCTGATGATCACAACAATGCTCAAATAAAAGTTTACAAACAACAAATTATTAAACAAAATAGAAGTTGTGCTAGATCAAGGCACCGGCGCAGTTGATGCCTCTCCTTTGATCCACCATAGATGCTCGACGAGATCACGCTGCAGTTGAGCATGAACAGTGGTACCACGGATCTCTGCATGCCTAGCGAGGAAATCAGCAAACTCTGCGGGCACCTAATGATCAACCTCTGCAAGAGGACCCAGACACTCGTAGGGACCAATATGCTTGGCTCGAGTCTTGCGATCATTCTCGATGATCATGTTATGCATTATCACACAAGCTTGCATCACCTCCCACATTTGATCATGAGACCAGCAAAGAGCAGGATATTGAACAATAGCAAATTGAGCTTGAAGCACACCAAATGCCCGCTCGACATCCTTCCGGCAATTCTGAAAACGCTCAGCAAAGTGGCAACTCTTCTGACCTGTTGGCACCGAGATTGTCTTTAGAAATGTCGCCCATGTTGGATAGATACCATCGGCTAGATAGTAGCCTTTGGTATATTGGTGGCCATTGATCTCGTAATTGCATGGTGGATCATGGCCTTCCACTAGTTTGAAAACACCGGAGAGCGCTTCAACATGTTGATATCATTGTGCGATCCCGCCATGCCAAAGAAAGAATGCCAAATCCAGAGGTCATAATCTGACATAGCTTCAAGCACCACACTGTAGTATCCGTGATGCCCTTTGTACAAACCTTGCCAAGCTAACATACAGTTCTTCCATGGCCAATGCATGCAGTTGATGCTTCCAAGCATCCCAGGGAATCCTCTCGCTGCATTTTGTGCCATGATTCTAGTAGTCTCTATTTCAGTTGGCCCTCTTGGATAGTACTCTTGCCAAAGTGTCCCACCACAGCCCGACATAACTTGTATATGCAATCAATGCCAGTGCACTCAATCATGCGCATATAGTCATTGACGAAGGAATGGCGAACGGGCCCCCGATATTCGCCTACCTAGTTTTTGGTCCAGAAAGGGCGTCTCATGGAAGGCTCTCGAGGCCTATCAAGGCAGTGGATTGGCGCGGCCCAGGAGCAATACTTGGCACACAAGCAAGATTTCGAGGAGTCCAAGTTAGACTAGTTCTCGGTCGATCCGATCTGTACTTGGCTTGAGAGACACTCCTGAGACCTAGCCTTAACTTATAAAAGGCTGGGAGGGAGGTCTCGAAACCCTAATCACTTTCCACCCACCTCACGCCGGAGCGCTCAACAACTTAGAGCCCTCTACCTTGGCTAGATCCAATCTAGGTCTTCATTGTAACACCATCATCATCGTCACCACATCAATATAAGTCAGATAAGCAGGACGTAGGCCTTTTACCTTTCGAGGGGGCTGAACCTGGGTAAACCCTCGTGTCCTTCTGCTTTCATCTGATCGCCGTCGAGTTCGCCAGGTCCTCAATTCGCTTCATAGATCGAAAGCCCTTCGACATGGGCATTGCCGGGGACAAACCTCATCAATTGGCGCTGACCGTGGGGACGACGGGATCTGGATCTACGAATTCGTCGGCTCCATCACCAACCACAATCAAGATCGACACTGCCGTCGGCATCGCTGCGCCGACCAACGTCGACACCCCCGTCAAGATTGGCACCGCCGTCGGCATCGCTGCACCGACCAACGTCGACACCCCTGTCAAGATCGGCACCGTTGTCAGCATCGCTGTGCCGACCAACGACGACACCACATCCAAGATCGACATCGACACCCTCGCCGGCATCGCTGTGCCGGACATCGTCCACGCCAGCCCGATGGAGCCCGAAACTGGTGCCGTTGATTCGACTGTCGTCGACAGCGTCTCGCCAAGAACCATCAACCTCACCCCGACGGCAAGCACCATCGACCCCGTCCCAAGCAGAGCAGGAGCAGCGCCCGAAGGCTATGACGTGGCTTTCGGACTGTTCAACTTCCACGTGGACAGCAATGGAGCGATGGAACTGCTCTCCATCGGCGAATCGGCTCCGCTCGTGGCTGAAGCAATGACACCACCACCCGTTGGGGGCAAACCCTCGACAAGCGCATCACTAGTGCCATCGAAGGAGGAGCCGAGACTGAAGATTTCGACCCCATCAGTAGGGTCGAACGATTTCGAAGATCCGCCTCCATCCCCGACCACCGCATACTGCGTCGACTGTGATGCGTACCACTACGTGGGCGCCGGAGATTTCTCACTCCACGAGATCGCCGGCTGTGAAGATCCGTGGGGAGGCACAGCAGCTATCTACCCAACGATATCTAAGTGCGATCGGGCTCTCAACGCCCTCACGCTTCGCACCGCACCATATGACCCTGACTACGTCGAGGGGTTATACTCGGATTACACGAGCTCCGACGACGACGATGACGTCTTCCCCGAAGCTAAGGGGAGAATCGGCAATTCGGCAAGCTCTGCCTCACTATGCGAATCTAACGCATCCAGTGACGGCTACATGGTTGATCACGACTCTGACTTCATGATCGAAGTCGGGCCCTACGTCGAAAGTGACGACGTCTATCCTCCAGCGCTGGGCGAAATCAGCGATGATTCGACCCCGTGGCCCGGAGGCCACTGCATGATGGCATCACACAACGACGGAAACGACAACGACGGTCGAAACCGGGCAGACAGCGGTCGCCAAGTGGTCACACATGACCAGATTCGGTTCGCAAGAAGGGTCTATGCGGGAGAGGTAAACTTCGGTCCCAACCCAAGCCCAAGCGATCTGGCTGCACTCCGTTTCATCGTCCAGGAGCAGAAGGACCAAATCAGTGCTGACAGGCGTGTACTGGAACGGCGAAGAGAGGAGGCCGACGCGTCCAGGAGAAGACGAGCCGAAAGGTCATCCCATTATTCATCGAGCGTTCAACGAAGATCGAAATCGTGCACTCAGCCAGGGGCCGATATGCACAACATCACCCGAAACCTGGAAGCAGAATTCAATGAGGCTGACTTGATGCCGAAGACCAAGGAAGCAGCGATCATGGCCGTGGCAGCATACATTGCCGCGAACGCATCTAACGGTGACGAACATATGCGACACCTGCGAAATTTAGCACTCGAAGGAGTAAGGGTGCTACAAGGCACGCCTGGCTCAGTCCAGGGCACGACGACAACAAGAGTCGCCCCACCGCCGGAACAGGCCAGGCACCCAGCACCAGCGCCAGTCGTAGCGCCTCGGGCGCAAGTGGTCGAACCTCTCAATGGAGAGCTTCGGCATGGCCTGGCTCAGCATAGAGTCGACCAAGGGCGGGCGTGACACGAGGTGGAAGCATTCGGCGGTCTGCTAACTGTGGTGATGGCGCCAGAAAAGAGCTGATGGTGCCAAGTTGATGTGGAGCAGACGTCCTTGTGCGTGGTGCTTGACCAGCCCGTTGGGAACCCCAAGAGGAAGGTATGATGAGTGTAGCGGCTAGTTTTCCCTCAGTTATGAAACCAAGGTTTATCGATCAGGAGAAGAGAGACGGTGACGACTGAAGGTGTTTGTGGAACCTGCACACACACACAAACAAATACTTTGCTCCCAACTTGCGATGAGGTTGTCAATCTCACCGGTTTGCTTGAAACAAAAGTTATGAGCGCATCGAGTGGAAAACAGTAGAGTATATGCGAGTAAATAAACAGTGCGGGAAAAGTAAACAGTTGATTGCAATATGATTAAAATAGGACCGGGGTCCACAGTTCACTAGTGGTGTCTCTCCATAGATAAATAACATGCTGGGTAAACAAATTACAGTTGGGCAATTGATAGAATAGAGCTAACGTGATATGTCAAGAAGATCACTATGAGATTTACTCTGGGCATTACAACAAAATACATAGACCGTCATCCAACTGCATCTATGACTAATAATCCACCCCCGGGGATATCAATCCGAACACCCTAGAAGTATTAAGTTGCGAACAACAGATAATTGCATTAAGCAAAGTGTGTAATGTAAACAAAGCATATGCCCTCGAGCATATGAATGTTGTTTTCTCCCTAGTAGCAACAGCACATCTACCACCTTAGGGGTTTCTGTCACTCCCCCAGGTGAAATAGAGACATGAACCCACTATCGAGCATAAATACCCCCTCTTGGAGTCACTAGCAACTACTCGGCCAAGATAGCTACTAACAACGGAGAGCATGCAAGATCATAAACAACATAGAGATAATATAAGATATAATTCAGTGCAGCGACTTAATCATAAACACCAATATTCATCGGATCCCAACAAACCAACATCATACAATTACATAACGATGATCTCAATCATGTAGGGCAGCTCATGAGATCTAAACATGAAGCACATGGTGGAGAAGACAACCATCTAGCTACTGCTATGGACCCATAGTCCAAGGTAGACTACTCACTCATCGCTCCGGAGGCAATCATGGCGATGAAGGAGACCTCCGGTGGCGATTCCCCTCTCCGGCAGGGTGCCGGGAAGAGCTTCTGGACCCTCCCGATCTTCGGGTCGACGGCGGCGGCGGATCGCGATGTATTCTGGAAAACTGATCGGGCCCTTAAGTTTTTCTCGTCAGGGAGTATATGTAGGCGAAGGGGCGATATCAGAGGGGGTCCCATGGACCCTCACACGTGGCTGGCGTGGCCAGGCCCCTGGCCGCGCCGCTTGTGTGTGTGGGGCCCACGTGGCCCTACTCCTTCTCTCCTTCGGATGTCTGGAAGCTTCCCCGTGAAATATGACTTCTGGAACTTGTTTCGTCCAATTCCGAGAATATTTCCTGTGTATCACTTCTGAAACACAAAAACAGCAGAAAACAGGAAACTGGCACTGTGGCACTTCGTTAATAGGTTAGTTCCGGAAAATGCATAAAAATGCCACTAAGTGTAATGAAACAATGGGCAAATGGTGTAAAACAAAGCATGGAGCATCAAAAATTATAGATACGTTTGAGACGTATCAAGCATCCCCAAGCTTAACTCATGCTCGTCCTCGAGTAGGTAAGTGATAACAAAAGAATAATTTTTGAGGTGACATGCACCTACACAATCTTGATCATATATGTAAGCATTGATGAGCTGGGATCAATAGAACTTAAAACATGGGCATGAAGATATAATCATGACAATAAGAACTTAGCAACCATGTTGTAAACATGCAAATGAACACAAACAAAAGATCATGGTAATGAAACAATGAAAGTCAAACGTGTGTTCAAATCATAAGGAAAAACATACAAGTGGTTTTCAGCTTGTCCTTCATGGAGAGCAAAACATAAATGCATAGGACACCTCAAAGTTTAAGAGGGCGACTAGATACAAATAATTTAAGAACAAGTGAAACCAATCATTATGAGTCAATCAATGAACCTTGGGACAATGCATATCACACTAAGAATGACAACTATGCTCTCCTTGTGGTGCATAAAGAAAGAAGGTGGTGACTCAACATAAAAGTAAAAGAAAGGCCCTTCGCAGAGGGAAGCAGTGATTGCAAGTTTTATAACCTTCAAAAATTATGGTACTTACCGGCTTTGAGCTCTCATTGCCCCCATCATAAGCATCTTGAATGGTTAAAGTTAATGCGAGAACAATTATGATGCATATGCTTGACAAATCATAAGTTGAAAACCTCGTGTCCCGTGAATACGAGTACCCAAACCTCATGCTACTTTACTTAGAGTCCCAAGCAAGGCTCTTGTTATTGTAAGTATATGCATATCATTGAGAACCGCCAATGGGGTACCTCCGTGCCCGATGACATGGAACAAGCCCACACCAAAATGACAGGACAAGCAGACAATGAACACCTCGACATCTCTTTTATTTACCATTTGTTTAGCTTTTTATTATGAGATGCGTCGTCGAATGTTCACCATGGGTATGCTGCAAATTTCCACCATGAATTATGCATGGCTTAGATTGGCGGCCCGGCATTTCCCTAACACATATACAAACTCCATGATCCCCACAAGATTCCCAATTCATTTCACACCGCGGGCATCCATAAACAAAAGATCACAATATCAACTCAAATAGGAAGTGCAATGTTGAAAGCTTGCCCCATGACGGCATGGATGGGCTAGTCTCCAACTTACAACTTGCAAGCATAACAACTCAGCATAAAAGACCACAATGTCAAATTTTTAAGAACAGGAAAAAGTAAAGTGTGCCTTCCGGTTCGTGAGAGCTTTACTGACCGAATTTCGCATAACACTGGTAAGAGTTTAATTTGAAGAGAATATAAAAGCAAGTCAAATTTACTTGGAATAGCAAATTGCTAGTAGGTATGTATGGTGGACACTTTGGAAAACTTTGGCTTTTAAGGAATTGGATGCACGAGTAGAGCTCATACTCAGTACAAGGTGAGGGCTAGCAAAAGACTGGAAGTGACCAACTAAGAGAGCAATAATGGCCATAATCATGCAAAGCGACAAAGCGACATTAAAAGAAGCATAAGATGGCATCAAAAGTCAAAAACTAAATGATCATGAAGGCTATTGGCGACTTTGTGAGAGTCTAACATGTGTGAGCATGCGCCAAGTCAACCCAAATAAAGCATCAAGGAGAAAACCAAAATAATGCTTCCATATAATAAAAACAACGCATGATTTTTTCAAAGGCTCATTAAGCAATCTCAGTTATTTGAGACAAGTCATGCTACAGCAAAACTACTAAGCATACTATCAAAAAGACATCTAGCATGACATGAAAAAGCCTAAGTCGCAGTCTACACAAGCTCCTTCTTGTACCACTATTTTGCACAAAGCTTTTTCTCTTTTCCAACAACATTTGAAATTTTTAAAGACACCTCTTTTGATGAAAACCAATAAAGTTCAGAGGCAAAAATACACCTTGATGAAAAGATATGACAAGATCTGAATGCAAATCAAGGCGAAAACGAAAACTAAAAGCAGTAGCAGAAAAAGTAGAACGCTCGATTTTAAATAAGAGTGAAAACTAGAGCGTTCTTTGCAAATGAAAACGAGTACATCTCCTCCAAAGGGAATTTGTTGGGGTCCAACCATTTATTGCAGAAAACAAACTAAACAAACAACCTAATAAAACTAAAACAACTGACGCTCCAAGAAAAACACATAGTGCATGAAGCAATAAAAATATAGTGTTTTGAAAGGTGACCTGATTTTTGCCGATGAAGAAGGGGTGCCTCGGGGGCATCCCCAAGCTTTGACGCTTGTACTTCTTGGATATTTCTTGGGGTGCTGGGCATCCCCAAGCTTGAGCTTTTGTCCATTCTTCAACTCATCTCATCATTCTCCAATCCCTACACTTGAAAACTTCCTTCATACAAAACTAAACACAATTCTATTAGCAACATTAGTGTAAGCATAAAATATATTCAACCTCTTTTAACTTCAGGTTTCAACCCAAAACCACCACATATAAAGTATATACTACTGTAGAAACTTCCACAAGAGTTCCATGATCAAAAAGAACTCAAAAGAAAGCAATAAAGTGGCAAAAAAGAATATTGGAAGAAATCTGTCAAAACTGAACAGCTGACAAAGGACGAATTTTTGAGGGATTTTCTGTTGCTCAAATCAAAAAGTGTTCAACTAACGAAAGTTTGGATATAACCTAGGGCATAAGCACAAGAAATTTCAGGTCCAAAAGATATACAGTGATTTTTCACGAATTTTTACGGTGCAGCACCGAAAACAGTTTCAGGACAGCAATTTCCCCAAATCTTTACCTCACTCAAATTAGAGGCTTCTCTTGGCACAAAAACGAAATAAACAAGATAAGGAGCGGTCATTACAGTAGTAATGACTTCCAAGACTTAAATAAAAAAAAGTACTAAAAGTAAACATTGGGTTATCTCCCAAGAGTGCTTTTCTTTAACGCCTTTGAGCTAGGCGCAGAAAAGTGCGAATCAAGTAATATCAAGCGATGAAGCATCAAGCTCATAATTTGCTCTAAGAATAGAGTCAAAAAGCAATTTCTTTCTCTTCCTAGGGAAGTGTTCCATACCTTTCTTTAGTGGGAATTGATACTTGATAGTGCCTTCCCTCATATCAATAATAGCACCTACAGTTCGAAGAAAAGGTCTTCCCAAAATAATAGGACATGAAGCATGGCATTCAACGTCCATAACAAGAAAATCAATGGGAACAAGGTTATTGTTAACCACAATAAGAACATCATTAATCCTTCCCAAAGGTTTCTTCTTAGCAACATCAGCAATAGGAACATCAAAATAACACTTTTCAAGTGGTGGTAAATCAAGCATGTCATAAATCTTTCTAGGCATGATAGAAATACTAGCACCTAGATCACATAAAGCATGGCAATCATAACCATTAACATGCATATCAATGATGGGTTCCCAACCATCTTCTAACTTCTTGGGAACAGAAGCTTTTTGCTTCAACTTTTCATCCCTAATCTTTATAAGACCATTGGTAATATGCTTAGTAAAAGCAATATTTAAAGAACTAGCATTGGGAGTCAAAGCAAGCTTTTGCAAGAACAAAATTACTTCAGATATATTGCAGCCATCAACATCAAAATCATTAAAAGAAATAGAGCTATCATCTCCCACACTCCGAAAAATTTCAGCACTCTTTTGAGAAAAAGTTTTGGCAGTTTTAGGTTTTTTAACACAAGGAGTGGGAGTTTTCTCTACACCAATCAAAGTAAGAGGGTTGCTATCAGTAGGAGCAACATCATTAGAGGTAGTAATAGTACATACCTTCATCTCTCTAGCCATCTCATCTTCTCTTTCCCACATAGCTTGCAATTCCGCTAACAATCTAATATTTTCATCAATTCCAACTTGAATAACATTAGCGGTAGCAAAAATTTTATTCTCATTCAAATCATTAAGAAACACTTTTGATTTCAGAAGTTCAACATCATGAGCAAGGCTATCAACTTTAGAAGCAAGAATATCAATTTTGCCTAACTTTTCCTCAACAGACTTATTAAAAGCAGTTTGCTTACCGATGAAGTCCTTGAGCATTACCTCAAGCTCGGAGGGCGCGGCCCTAGTGTTGTTGTAGGAATTACCATAAGAGTTACCATAACCATTACCATTGGTAGAAGGATATGGCCTATAATTATTACTAGCAAAATTGTTCCTATAAGCATTGTTGTTAAAATTGTTATTTCTAATGAAGTTCACATCAACATGCTCTTCTTGGGCAACAAGAGAGGCCAAAGGAACATTATTAGGATCCACATGAGTCCTATCATTAGCGAGCATAGCCATAATTGTATCAATCTTATCATTCAAGGAAGAGGTTTCCTCAACAGAATTTACCTTCTTACCTTGTGGAGCTCTCTCGGTGTGCCATTCAGTGTAGTTTACCATCATATTGTTGAGTAACTTTGATGCGGCGCCCAATATAAGGGACATAAAAGTGCCCCCAGCAGCTGAATCAAGTAGGTTCCTTGAAGAAAAATTCAGTCCTGCATAAAAAGTTTGGATAATCATCCAAGTAGTCAGTCCATGAGTGGGGCAATTCTTTATCATAGCTTTCATCCTTTCCCAAGCTTGAGCAACATGTTCATTATCAAACTGAGTAAACTTCATAATATTGCTACGCAACAATATAATCTTAGCAGGAGGATAATATCTACCAATAAAAGCATCCTTACACTTAGCCCATGAATCAATACTATTCTTAGTCAGAGACAGCAACCAATCTTTAGCCTTTCCTCTCAAAGAAAAAGGAAACAACTTGAGCATAATAATATCACTATCAACATCCTTATATTTCTGCATCTCACATAGCTCAACAAAATTATTGAGATGAGCTGCAGCATCTTCAGTACTAGCACCAGAAAATTGTTCTTTCATAACAAGGTTCAATAAAGCAGGCTTAATCTCATAAAAGTTTGCAGCAGTAGCGGGTGGTGCAATGGGAGTGCAAATAAAATCACTATTGTTGGTGCTAGTGAAGTCACACAACTTGGTGTTTTCAGGATTGGCCATTTCAGCAAAACGAAAGTAAATAAGTAAAAACAGCTACCAAGGATTCTAATTTTTTTGGGTTTTTGATATAAAAAGCAATGCAGGTAAATAAATAAAGTAAAGCAAAACAAATAACAAAGTAAAGAATGTGTGTGCGAAGAACTCCCCACGCAGAAGTCTTCTCTCTTCCCCGACAACGGCGCCAGAAAAGAAGCTGCTAACTGTGGTGATGGCGCCAGAAAAGAGCTGATGGTGCCAAGTTGATGTGGAGCAGACGTCCTTGTGCGTGGTGCTTGACCAGCCCGTTGGGAACCCCAAGAGGAAGGTATGATGAGTGTAGCGGCTAGTTTTCCCTCAGTTATGAAACCAAGGTTTATCGATCAGGAGAAGAGAGACGGTGACGACTGAAGGTGTTTGTGGAACCTGCACACACACAAACAAATACTTTGCTCCCAACTTGCGATGAGGTTGTCAATCTCACCGGTTTGCTTGAAACAAAGGTTATGAGCGCATCGAGTGGAAAACAGTAGAGTATATGCGAGTAAATAAACAGTGCGGGAAAAGTAAACAGTTGATTGCAATATGATTAAAATAGGACCGGGGTCCACAGTTCACTAGTGGTGTCTCTCCATAGATAAATAACATGCTGGGTAAACAAATTACAGTTGGGCAATTGATAGAATAGAGCTAACGTGATATGTCAAGAAGATCACTATGAGATTTACTCTGGGCATTACAACAAAATACATAGACCGTCATCCAACTGCATCTATGACAAATAATCCACCCCCGGGGATATCAATCCGAACACCCTAGAAGTATTAAGTTGCGAACAACAGATAATTGCATTAAGCAAAGTGTGTAATGTAAACAAAGCATATGCCCTCGAGCATATGAATGTTGTTTTCTCCCTAGTAGCAACAGCACATCTACCACCTTAGGGGTTTCTGTCACTCCCCCAGGTGAAATAGAGACATGAACCCACTATCGAGCATAAATACCCCCTCTTGGAGTCACTAGCAACTACTCGGCCAAGATAGCTACTAACAACGGAGAGCATGCAAGATCATAAACAACATAGAGATAATATAAGATATAATTCAGCGCAGTGACTTAATCATAAACACCAATATTCATCGGATCCCAACAAACCAACATCATACAATTACATAACGATGATCTCAATCATGTAGGGCAGCTCATGAGATCTAAACATGAAGCACATGGTGGAGAAGACAACCATCTAGCTACTGCTATGGACCCATAGTCCAAGGTAGACTACTCACTCATCGCTCCGGAGGCAATCATGGCGATGAAGGAGACCTCCGGTGGCGATTCCCCTCTCCGGCAGGGTGCCGGGAAGAGCTTCTGGACCCTCCCGATCTTCGGGTCGACGGCGGCGGCGGATCGCGATGTATTCTGGAAAACTGATCGAGCCCTTAGGTTTTTCTCGTCGGGGGGTATATGTAGGAGAAGGGGCGATGTCAGAGGGGGTCCCACGGACCCTCACACGTGGCTGGCGCAGCCAGGCCCCTGGCCGCGCTGCCTGTGTGTGTGGGGCCCACGTGGCCCTACTCCTTCTCTCCTTCGGATGTCTGGAAGCTTCCCCGTGAAATATGACTTCTGGAACTTGTTTCGTCCAATTCCGAGAATATTTCCTGTGTATCACTTCTAAAACACAAAAATAGCAGAAAACAGGAAACTGGCACTGTGGCACTTCGTTAATAGGTTAGTTCCGGAAAATGCATAAAAATGCCACTAAGTGTAACAAAACAATGGGCAAATGGTGTAAAACAAAGCATGGAGCATCAAAAATTATAGATATGTTTGAGACGTATCACGGTCCTGGCGATGGACTTTGCGGGGCAGAATGTTTTAGCTTTCTGATCCGCTCGGCGTCGTTGCCGAAAGGAATCAAACTCAGCGACGACATAGTCAAGTTCAACGGGCAGCAGGATCTCCGAATTTGGCTAGATGACTTCATAACCGCCGTCAAAATCAGCGGCGGATCTAGAGACAATGCTCTCCAGCTGTTGTCACTACATCTAAAGGACAACGCAAGGGCGTGGCTGAACAATCTCGCCCCAGATAGCATCCGCTCCTGGGAAGAATTCCGGCAAGCTTTCATCGCAAACTTCCGAGGCACTTCGCGATGACCTACGTCGTTTGAAGAACTCCGCCTATGCATGCAGAGAACTGGAGAAAATCTGAGATCATATATCTCATGGTGGATCAGCCTCCAGAACACGATGGAAAACATCTCACCCGAAAGAGCCATCGACGCCTTTCGGAACGGCCTTTTTCGGCGCGACTTCAAGGAAGAGCTGGGGCGCTGCAAGCCCAGGACCATCGACCATCTCATGAGCTTGGCGAACGAATGGGCTGATGGAGAAGACTCCATTTCAGCTCCCAGAAGCCGCCATCGGTCAACAGAACGCGATGTCGATGCGAAGGACCAGTTCCATCCGGGATCCCGGAAGAAAGGCCGACGAAGCCGCTACGATAACACGGAGAACGTAGACATGGTAGCAGCTGGCTACGTACACGAAGATCGCGACGACAATCGCGACTTACCGCGATGAGGAAACACTTACTACGGCAGCAGCAGCCGTGAGTCGAAGCCCAGTAAAGAGTGGCGTCGCCGGGAACCACAGCTGTCGGCAGAGGAGATGCTCGATAGCGGATGCCCAAGGCATATGTACTTCGATAAGGACGGAGTACGAAAACCTGCACACCTCCTCATCGAGTGCAGGGAGTTCCTTCGTCTCAACCAGGCACTTCAGGAGAGAATGAACGTCGAGCAACCGGTGGCAGGAGCGATAGCCTACAACGCTCCACCGCCACCGCCGAACCCACCGGCAAATGTCGTACAGCAGAGCCATCAGGCCGCCACAATCCAGCAAGTCGAGCAGCGACAGCCGGACAACGAGGAGGAAGAGTTCCCGCCACCAAGAGGTTTCGTGCCCATGATTCGGAGGGGGCGCCCAACGAACAAAGTCCAGCGCAAACGCACAAGAGAAGTGTTCCACGCCGAACACGCACCACCGGCCACTCCCGAATATCTGAACTGGTCTGAACATCCGATCAGTTTTGATCGGTCAGACCACCCACCGAAGGTCCCACGCCCAGGACACCATGCATTGGTTCTCGAGGCACAAATAGGAGGTTTTACCTCAAAAAAGGTGTTCATGGATGGAGGCAGCAGCCTCAACCTTATTTACGCAGACACACTGCGAAAAATGAAGATCCCACTACATAATCTCCTGCCAACGGAGACTTCCTTCCACGGAATCGTCCCAGGGAAGCCAACGTATCCATTGGGGGTGATTCATCTCGATGTCATCTTCGGCACTCTGTCGAACTTCAGAAAGGAGAAGATCGAATTCGAGGTGGTCGACTGGCCCTCTCAGTACCATGCTATCCTCGGGCGACCAGCGTTTGATCGATTCATGGCGGTACCCCACTACGCCTACCTCAAACTGCGGATGCCCACAAACAGAGGACCACTGATGATCAGTGGCAGCTTCGCACGCTCAGAAAACTGCGACAAAGACTTCAACAGCATGTCCCAGACCTTTGGGGTACACGAAGAGCTGCACCATATTCGGGAAGCCACTGTCATGGACATCGACCCACCGGCGCAGCAGAATGCCCCAGAGCTATCTTTCGACGCCACCAAAGACACCCGAGAACACCAGATCCACCCAACTGATCCAACCAAGACAGCGCGGGTGTCGAACTCCCTTTCCCCCGCATAGGAAAGCGCAGTCGTCGGGTTCCTCCGTGAGCACTGGAGGATGTTCGCTTGGTGTCCAGCAGATATGCCAGGCATCCCCAGGGAACTCGCCGAGCACGAGCTTAAAATATTTCTCAACGCGAAACCGGTCAAGCAGTCTATGCGACGGTACAATCCAGAGAAGGCCAAGTCGATGGGCGAAGAAATCAATCGCCTCCTCGAAGCCAAGTTCATCAGAGAGATTAAGGAAGCCACGTGGCTCTCGCCACCGGTCATGGTGGAGAAGAAGGACACCAAGATCTACAGGATGTGCATCGACTTTACAGCCTTAAACAAACACTGCCCGAAGGACTACTTCCCTTTGCCCCGAATAGACCAGATCGTCGATTCCACGGCAGGATGCGAGCGTCTCTCGTTCCTCGACGCCTACTCTGGGTATAACCAGATATGGCTGAAAGTAGAAGACGAAGACAAGACGGCGTTCATCACCCCGCACGGGGTATATTGCTACATGACGATGCCTTTCGGGCTCAAAAACGCTGGAGCTACTTATCAGCGGTGTATGCAGGCATGCTTGAAGGAACAAATCGGACGCAATGTCGAAGTTTATGTCGACAACATTGTCATTAAGACGTCAAAAGCAGATACCTTGCTCGACGACCTTCGAGAAACCTTCGCCAACCTCGACAGATATAGCATCAAGCTTAACCCAAAGAAATGCTCTTTCGGGGTACCCACCGGCCAGCTGCTGGGCTATCTGATCTCCGAGAGAGGAATCGAAGGCAACCCGGAGAAGATAAAAGCCATCATCAGCATGCAGCCTCCGAAGACGCTTCGACATGTCCAGCAGTTGACAGGTCGACTCGCAGCGCTTAGCCGCTTCATCAGCAAGCTTGGCGAAAAAGCACTGCCCTTTTACCGACTGCTTCGGAAAACAGACAACTTCACGTGGACCGAAGAGGCGCAAGCCGCGTTCGACGACCTCAAGCGACGACTGTCGACCTCCCCAGTTCTCGTTACTCCTCGAGAAAAAGAACCAATGTTGCTATACATTGCGGCTACGAATCAAGTTGTCAGCTCGGTGCTTGTGGTCGAATGTGCAGAAGAAGGCAAAGAACACGGCGTACAGAGGCCCGTGTACTACTTGAGCAAAGTTTTGTCGCCAACCAAGCAAAGATACCCCCATTATCAGAAGTTGGCATACGCCATCTACACCCTGGTTCGATCTTTGCCGATCACTTTCGATGATAATTTGTCGAGCGATGCAGTCGCCAGTACTTCTACAAGCAGCGTAATGGTGCTCCATCTCATAGCGACCGCTGGGCGACGGAGGAAGAGTCTTCAGAAGCTCCAGGTCGATTTCAGGGTAGTGAGCACGCACGAAGGCAAGCGCGACCACAGCTTCGGAGCGCAAATGTGCCCGAACGAAGGAATACACAGCGTTCCCATTCTCGAATCGATCAAGCAATGCCGGCAGGCCTTCGGGCTGATTGTTCAAAGGGAACATCACCTGGTGCACCAGGGCGAGGGTGCTTCGGCTCGTCTCAACCAAAACA
Organism: Dactylis glomerata; assembly: GCA_007115705.1. NCBI lineage: Eukaryota > Viridiplantae > Streptophyta > Magnoliopsida > Poales > Poaceae > Dactylis > Dactylis glomerata. The sequence continues at coordinate 738,795 of QXEO01000120.1, read as the reverse complement.
CCAGCTTGAGCGATCCTGTCTTGAAGAAGTGTCAGCTTCATCGCCTTCGACCGATCAGCCCAGAAGTTATCAGCAACAGAGTTGGCATGATTCTGGGCAGCAACAATATGTGCGTTCGCGCGTCGGGCTTCGGCTGCGCTATCAAGGCACACATCTGCGCAAAGGGATCGAAGATCAAAACTTGCACATCCAAGTCAGCACACAGCGAAAGAAGTTCAGAGGCTCACACTTCAGAGATCTTCCAAGATTTTCGATCTCGTCGAGAAGGAATTTCTCGCAGTCCGCAGCATATGACGCTTTCGAAAGAGCGACGTCGACCTTGGCAGTAACAACCTTCAGTTGATGCTGCGTACTTTGGAGCTGATCGCGCAACGATCGAATTAGTGACAACTCGCTCGAGGAGGGCGCTCTTCGCTCAATGGCCCCAGAGGTACTGCCAACTGTTTCGTACGAAACAGGCCAAGCACTAGAGGTTAGCGAAGAATCCTGCATAAGGAGTCGAGCATCACACACAAGCAATGGCAACCAAAATGGCATGAAGATTAGCATAACAGCAGAACAAGTTTTACAGCAGAAAGAGTTCTAATCAGGGTCATACCCCTCGATGTGGACCAGCAAAACTAATTACAAGTGGGCACCAGAAGTGCTGCTCGCACTACGCTGAACTACCAGCCTTGCTAGACGGCGCAGCAGATGCACCACGCCTCCGAGCCTTCGCTGCTGCCCGCTTTTCTTTCCTCTCAGCCAGGAAACTTGTCATTCGGGCAGCCATTGCACGAGCACGAGCAACATAAGTCTTGGCAGACTTGTCGCGTCCATCCCTGTCTTTCGGGTACGTGCTCGTGACCTTGTCAGCGTCGAACTCCACGTCGTGCATCATCATCATGGAGAAGACAGACTCGGAGCCAATCGTTACCTATCGGCGTACCGCGGCAAGTAAAGGGTCTTCACCGTCTGCCTTCAATGCCACAGCGTCAAGGATCCCCGCCATGGTGTCGCTGGTCGAGTCGGGTACAGACGTATCCCGAACGCGAAGCAGTGTTGACCGCACCCGCGCTAAGAGGTTGACAACCTCTCGACTCAGGCGTTCGGCGAAGCCAATGCTGGACTCGATTCCAGCAGGCCCTTTCATCGCCCCGGCGTCCAATTCGGCAGCAACTATGCGAACAAGCAAACAGCCAGGTCATAACAGGACTTTTCGACACGAAAAATATTCTGGGCAAGACTCGAAGAACTTACCATGCAAGGCGTCAAGCGAGGTTTGCAGGCGCTGGGTCAACTCTCCTTCTCGGGCTTCGGCGTCCAGACGACTTTTCTTCGCACGCTCCTTAGCTTTGGATGATTCGCCCTTAAGTCGGGCAATTTCGTTGTTTAGCTCGGTGACCTTAGCCTTCAAGCCCGAATTCTCAGTGGCAAGATCGTCCAGCTGAGATTTCAGGGAAGTCTTGTCAGCAGCAGCCTGGGCCCCAATCCCTAACCAGTAAAAGGAGGTGTTCAGCAAACAAAGCGTTATACACTAAGCCGAAATTTACAAGGAAGGTATTACTCACGTCGAGTTTCGTTGAGCTGCTCAGTCAGTTTTCGATTCTCTTCCTCTAAGGTGAAGAAGCTCCTACAAACCTTCGACAGGTCCCTAACAACGGGCTAAAAGAAGACCGGGCAAAAAATTAACCTTCGAATCATGGTTCGGAGGGCAAGCCCAAGTGTAAACACTTTGACTCACCCTCGGGGGCTACTAATGGTCAAATACGCGAAGCGCAAGTTGAAAGTCTTCGGACTTACATGATTGCTGGGGTCGGAAGGCCCGTCGGACGAGGAGACAAGCACGAATTCTTGTTCCATCGCCTTCTTCTTGGAAGAGGTCGAAGGCTTCATCAGAGCAACTTCGGGGGCGGCAACGTCAGCGACCTTCTCCTATGAGTCTGCCGTTTGTTCAAGGGCATCATCATGAGGTCGAACCTGGTATTGATCTTGATCCCCCGGGCAAGTCGACGTTTCTTCGGTGGAAGATCTGACGCAATCATCAGTGTTAGAACTGGGCAACCAAGTCAAAACAAAACCACAAAAAGGCACGAAAGAAGAACTTATGATGCGTCGATCCCGAACTTGGGAAGGACCTTCTTCTCTGTTCGAGGAGGAGGACGGCGGCTCAAAGGCGAGGTAGGGATCGCGCTGTTGCCATCGTCACCCGAAGTAAAATGGGTGTCGTTAAGATCTTCGGAATCTTCGACAACATCCGCAATTCGTTGCCTCTTCGGGGCCCTCGGCGGCGACGGAGCAGCGGAGGTCGATCCTTCCGGCACTTCGATAAAATCCCGCCCCGGATATTCACCCACTTCTGGTTGGGGCGGATAGCATCGGGCTATGTCAATCACCTGCACAATGAGGAAGACTGAATTCGACACTAAACAACTCGACTATGAAACAAGGAAGGGATCCGACTAAGATAGGATCGTACCTCGGTGCGAGGGAAGACCTTGCTGAAGGCCACTGCACCGAAGATCTTCGGCACGGGGTCTTTCTTCTTGATGTTCATAACGGTGCGTACGCACTCGTCGATCTCAGCTTCGTGCAGCTCGTCCTGGGAGATGCGGGTCGAGTCCCGGCGATCGCTGTAGTCCCACATGCAGTGGGCTCGAGCAGCGAGCGGCTGGATTCGACGCTCAATAAAGGTCCGGATGAGCTGAATCCCCAAAAGCTCCTTCTTCGGAGTGGCTCGGAGCTGTTGGATCTTCTCCATCAGCGGCTCCATAACCTTCAGTTCCTCGTCCGAAAGTTCGTGTTTCCAAGACACTCGAGGCCAAAGAACGCCGGTGGGCTCGAATTCTTTGAGTCCGAAGTTCTCACCGTCGGAGGACTTGTCTTTGGCATAATATCATTTCGTCCTCCACCCGGGATTGTTTTCGGGCGTCTGGAGGTTGAAATACTCAATGTCGGGGTGCACTTGAATGCCGAAACCACCGGTTTGGTGGGGCAGTGGGCGCCGAATAACGAAGATTCGACGCCACAATGCCCAGTGGGGTTCGATCCCCAGAAAGCATTTGCAGAGCGTGATGAAGCACGCAATGTGAAGGATAGAATTGGGATTCGGATCGTGGAGCTGAATCCCGTAGGCAAAGAGAAGGCCACGGAGGAAAGGGTGCGGAGGAAAGGACAAACCCCGCAGCAAAAAGGCAATGAAGATTACCCGGAATCCAGCAGGAGGCCGGGGAACAATCTCCGGGCCGGCAGCGAGCGAGTCCGCCGGCGTATTCTTCAAGAGGCCCATCTTCTCGGCCTGAGACAGCTCCTTGCTCCCGACCTTTGATTGAACCCAGTGGCCGACGGCGGAGCCATCGGCGTCGGCGGTCTTGGCCTTCTTGGCCGCGGCGGCGGCGCCGGCGGCGGTGGAGCTTCTTTTTCCCATGGCCTCAGGGCGCAGTGGGGTTTGCGGAAATGGAGAAGTGGGGCTACAGGAGCACTGCACGAGGAAGGAGACGATGGCGGCGGTGTGAGACGGACTGTTACCCTGCCACCGTCATTTATTCTACCACTGGAAATCTGCGTCAGATCTTGGCCGTCCACGGCAAAGTGGAAACGGCCGGGTTGATCCAGCCGTCCACATGTCAGCACGCGAGCACCGCGGCGTCCACTACGCGCGGTAATCCAGGAAACTGCGCTGGTTATTTCTCACCCACGCGCGGGACGTGCGGTCAAATTCTGTCAACGGCCGGGACGTGCGGCCGGGGGGCCCACCATACGTCTAGTCCTAGCAGGGCTAGGTCACTCCTGCAGAAGATGATGTGACAACTCGATGAGACATATCGTCAGCGATGACGCGTTTCTTTGGGCAGGTCGATTCCTTTTGACTTGAAGGGCAAGGATTGGCGAAAATTCTTTCGAGCCTTGAAGGTATGCACCTCTTGCACTCAGACGGCCTTTTAACTGGGTTTCCTTCGAGGTTTTTTGTGCTTCTCCCTTCTGGGTCATTCGAGTATGCATCGAGTTTTTCGACGACTCTGTCTTTTGTTCCTTCGAGATATTTGAGGTAGGATTTCGGTCCCTCAAATTGCCTCTCTCGGGCCAGCAGCGCCTTCGAGATATTTGAGGTAGGATTTTGGTCCCTCAAATTGCTTCTCTCGGGCCAGCGGCGCCTTCGAGATATTTGGGGTAGGATTTCGGTCCCTCAAATTGCTTCTCTCGGGCCAGCAGCGCCTTCGAGATATTTGAGGTAGGATTTCGGTCCCTCAAATTGCTTCTCTCGGGCCAGCAGCGCCTTCAAGATATTTGAGGTAGGATTTCGGTCCCTCAAATTGCTTCTCTCGGGCCAGCAGCGCCTTCGAGATATTTGAGGTAGGATTTCGGTCCCTCAAATTGCTTCTCTCGGGCCAGCAGCGCCTTCGAGATATTCGGGATCGCCGAAGTGTTTTTCTTCGAACCTTTCTTTCGGGCTATCAACGCTCCTCAATCAACATACCCGAATTGTGGTGGCAATATACCAGTTCGGATGCCGTATGTCAAATACGAAGGTAAGTCCACGGTTTGCAACACCGGATGACCCGGTATTCGTATCAGACGCGCTCTGCCGGAAATTTTCCATACCTGCGGTATGAAGTTTGCACCGATGGACGCATCGTGTGCCTCACAAATGAACTGGGCTCCGACTTGGTGAGTCCAACACGGCTCAGGTCGGGGTAGCTCCAGCCCACGTGGGTTCGAGTCGGGGGACTCGAATCTGAGTAAGCTAACCGAATGTCTTTGCAGCAATGCAATTAATTGAGACCCGGCGTGAGTCTCAGGCCGGTTATGCGCATCCCTCTGCAAACCCGACTTGGTACTTTCGAGGCTCTAAATGAGAGTGGCTCGAAGATCTCATGCCAAAACAAGCTTACTATTCGAATAACCTCTGTACATATGCAGCTTTATAGGCCAAGCGCTCATATCGAGGGCGGCTGGGAAGACTTTCGGGAGGAGTCCCTGCCATAGTCTTCGGCTATCCCAGGCACTCGGGGGCTACTGACGAAGGAATGGCGAACGGGCCCCCGATATTTGCCTACCTAGTTTTCGGTCCAGAAAGGGCGTCTCATGGAAGGCTCTCGAGGCCTATCAAGGCAGTGGATTGGCGCGGCCCAGGAGCAATACTTGGCACACAAGCAAGATTTCGAGGAGTCCAAGTTAGACTAGTTCTCGGTCGATCCGATCTGTACTTGGCTTGAGAGACACTCCTGAGACCTAGCCTTAACTTATAAAAGGCTGGGAGGGAGGTCTCGAAACCCTAATCACTTTCCACCCACCTCACGCCGGAGCGCTCAACAACTTAGAGCCCTCTACCTTGGCTAGATCCAATCTAGGCCTTCATTGTAACACCATCATCATCGTCACCACATCAATATAAGTCAGACAAGTAGGACGTAGGCCTTTTACCTTTCGAGGGGGCTGAACCTGGGTAAACCCTCATGTCCTTCTGCTTTCGTCTGATCGCCGTCGAGTTCGCCAGGTCCTCAATTCGCTTCATAGATCGAAAGCCCTTCGACATGGGCATTGCCGGGGACAAACCTCGTCAGTCATCCTGTGAATCGACATGTGCTCCATATATGCAAGCATCCTCATGGTGGCGGTGCATTCCTGGATCGACAAGAAGCCATCCGTGCCTACCGCGTCGTGCTTCAGCTTGAAGTAGGGGTCAAACTCTCTCATGCCATGAAGGATTTCCATGAAAAGCTCATTGCTCATCCTATGTCGGCATGTGTCGCAGAGTCAGAGAAGTAGTCGTTGTTCAACATGGTGTGTCCCTCCAACCTCTGTCGCGGCTTCGACTTCTTTCTTCCTGGTTTTGAACCTCCACTGCGCGGACCCTTCTTCTTCTCCGCGGCGTCGTCGAGCATTTTCTAAGGCACACAATGATCGCCAAATGCTCCTGAACGTCGTCGTAGGCTGCCTCGTCCTCCATGATTTGGTGGATCATTTCCTCATCGCTATCCATGTCTACAAGCAAAGAAATGGTTACAATTCAGCCGCACCAAAGGAGACATAGATATGCGACCGGCGGTGCCTACCTGGCAAAACGGTTGAACACCTTTGGTGCGCGACAGAGGAGGGCAGTGGCTGGCGTGTTCTGGCGTGAGATGGGCAACCAGAAGCGGCGAAAATAGCGGTGAGGTAGACAGGCGTCGCGGCGGCGACAGTCGGAGTCGATATACGCCGTCGGAGTGCGCCGGTGTGTCTATGGCAGCGATAGAGGGATGGGCAGCGCGGGAGGAGAGGCGTGGTGAAAAGAAAGGCACGGGAAGCAAGGAGATCGCGTATGGTCGCTGGCAGGTGGGTACCCTCGGCACTATCTGTTGCGTCCAACGCCCGCAGCGTTTCCTGTGTGGCGGGAATAGCGTCGGGGCGCCGGACAGCGTACTGGACCGTGTCGGACCTAAAAGGCCTTTAGGGTGCGCGGTGGGGAGGTCAAACATCCGGCGGCGACCCAAATCCTTTTTTGGGGGGGGGGGGGGGGGGGGCTACAGATGCTCTAATAGCTTTATCAACCTGGCGATTATGAATCCTTATGCCCGATGCGTTCCTACTCCGTGAACGTGTCGGTTCAGTTTTGGAGCAATGTATTTGAATTTGCTAAGAGTTGAGTTTGTATCGGACGATGCGATATGTAAGCGTCTGGATCTCGGACGATCGATGTTATAAGCGTCTCATCTTCAAGGCCAAACGCTAACTTCACGGGCTAAAGAAGTGGAGATTAGATCGTTTCCTACAGGGAAAAGGTGGAGCGCGAGCCTGGCGCCTCTTTCTGCGGCGACTCTAGCCAAACTCTCCCAGGGTCGAGAGGGATATAGGCCGCTGTTTAGCGCCTCCATTGTGGATGCCCTAGCGCGATGAGTCTGCCGGAAGAGCTGCACCTCGAGATCCTCAAGTACCTCCCGCCGCATCCCCAGGTTTTGGTCCGCGCCTCCGCCGTCTGCCGGGAGTGGCGCCGCGTCTTGCGTGATCCGGGATTCCTCCGCCTGTACAGCGTGCTCCACGGCGAACCATCCGCCACGGCCCTGGGCTTCTTCCACAATGCTGCTAGCGGCGTCGGGCGCAGGTTCGTGCACGTCTCCAGCGCCGACGACCCTGCGAGCCTCTCCTTGCCGTCAAGCTACAGGCGTGGGTGGAAGTTCGTGGAGTGCCGCCACGGCCGCGTCCTCAGCGACGGCGGCTGGTGCCCCCGGTTCGTCTTGTGGCACCCCATGACCGGCGAGCTGCACATTATTCCGGCGATAGACCTCGAATTGCCGAACGAGGCCGGCAGCAACCGCCGTAGTAACACCGGGCTGCTGTGTCTTTGCGGTGATGACCACGGCGGCGAGGGCCGCCACTGCGTGGCCTGTCATACAAGCCCCTACCGCATCGCCGTGGTGTTCTGCCTGCTGGGCGAGAAGACCGCTTGTGTCTTCTCCTCGCTCACCGGTCTATGGAGCACCATCGACACGTGGAGGCTGTCGCAGAAAAGTGGGCTCCGCCCGGAGCCCTGCGTCGTCGTTGGCAACACCATGTATCAGCAGCTCCATGGTAACGTCGTCCTCGCATGTGACACGGAAGAGCAAGCCTTGACGGCGTTTCCGCGTCCAAAGGGCAGCCACGCGCGCCTCCTCAGCATCAGGGCGTACGGCGATGTGCTCGGTCTCGCCATGGTGCTGGGCTTGGCCCTCCATGTATGGACGCGAGACGGCAACAACGCTGACTGGGTGCTGCGCAACAAGATCGATATGGTCGAGGTTCTTCCGGATCTATCTACGGCGCCCTTGCCTTGGACAGACCCTCGCTTCTCCTTGATGCCGCCCGTCAAGGTCATCGGGGTCGCTGAGGACGGCGGTGTGGTTTTTCTGTGGACCATGCTTGGCATATTCATGTTTTCTCCCGAATCCAGGGAGCTCAAGCAGGTGCATGAGGTTGCAGCGAACATGGAGACTGTTTACCCTTACTCAGCCTCGTATCTCCCACTCAGCTGGAGTCCAAACTATTTAAATGGGCGAGAGGTTATTTCTGATCAGCCCGCTATCATCATATGGCCGACACAAAAACGAAGAAGGACAACAACAGCGCCCCAATATATTCATTGGTCAGAGTTGTTTTGATTATCCACAAAATGGACGCAGTAACGCAACATAGGCGAATGCTTGTACCCGAGAAGCAAACACAATACCAGGAAACTCTATGATGTGCACTGTACTGTCGTCGTTTTGATTTTCCTTGTACTCCTTTTTTTTTAAAGTAAAACACAAATATATTAAGCAAGCAAGCTGCAAAATCCTTTTGGATTTTTCGAATATCAAACCGAAATAGGAAACAAAGCAAACCAAGACTAGAAAACTAAAGAGGCAAACAAAGAGAAACAACGGAATTTTTTTTAGTCTTTTTATGTTTTGGAAAGTAGAAAAATAAGAGCAAGAACAACAAAGAAAAGAAAAAAAGCGAAACATGGATATACAAAGTACCGACAAAATATGATGTATAGATGAGTGAATCGTCGGCGTACCTCCCTCCAAGCTTAGTCTTTTGGCCTAAGTGGAGATCGATCCCACCTCCGGTAATCGCCCCAAGCTGGTGGGTCAGCATTGGCATGGTCGTAGGCTGGCTCTCATGAAGATGAAGTAGATGGTGCATAATCATAATAGGACTGCTTGTACAGAAACTCCCAAGTATTGGAGGGCTGGACCGACTCTTCGGTCGCCTCCCCATCCTCGTGTACGGGCGGAGGGTGCTCCTCTATGTACGCGTCGAGCTCATCCTCCGTGAGTGACCTTCCATTTCTGCCATCAAGGTTAAACAAAAGAGGTGCAGGCAAATGGACTGATCGATCAGTCTTAACTACTCTCCATGCTGATTCCTTGAAAATGGTTATCTCAAACGACAAGTTGTCCTAACAAGCATGAGGAGAAACAAACTTGTGATGTATCATATAATTAATATCAAGTCTCTCTATGGGGAACTGAAGGTCTAAATCATGAGGCACTACACCATGCAAAGCTAATAATTGAGAAGCAATAAGACCTCCACAAACTCCCCCTTTCTCACGGTTGGCAGCAAGATGGAAAGCTATCAAAGCACCCAGATTATAAGTCCTATCACATTTCAAAGCAGCTGAAATAAAAGCTAGATCATAAGATGATAACTTGCTTGCAGTTTTCCTAGCAAGAACTCAATTGGTAATAAAGTAGGTAAAATATCGAATAAATGGGAAATGAATATTCTGAATTTTACCACTCTCTCCTGAGAAGCTTCTTCCTTGGCAAATCTCCTCATATAAGTCCATCAATGGCCTGGGTCGCTCCCTCATCTTTTCGCACGATCCCCACTTGGTATTCTAATAGCTGCACAGAAAACATCAAAAGGCAAGTCCACGGTTTTATTGTAAATTGTATAATGAACCATGGGGTTAGGCGAAGACCAACTGAATCTAAAATTCTGCACCACTGACATAGTTAGTTTAGCATATTGGTGAGGTTCACCATCAATAAAATGTTCCAATCCTGCATTAGAAATTAGAGTTTGGAAATCCTACAGAATACCCGCAGCACTCATGAATTCCGAGCATGGATAGATAGAGGGGAAGACTCCCTCTTCACGGTGAACTCTCATGACCTCATGCACCTCTAAATCTTGTTGACTAAGTTGATATCCATTCTCCTCCATTTCTGAAATTTTTAAGCAGACCTCATAAAAAGTGATTTTAAAACAAACAATTGAAGGAAACTACTATAGGGAGCTGCAAGGGGTCTAACATGCATCAAAATAACATTTCTAAGCAATAGAACAAACATGCAAACTCATTTAACCTGTCACCTATAGAGCTAAAATACTCAAGAAATACTTGACTAAAGAAAATTCTAATTGGACAATCAAAGGAGTCACATACTGGAGAACAAATGCTCCAAATCTCAGCAGCAAAGATAGGCTGAGCAAGGAGATCGAAAATCGCGAGGAAGAACAGCAAGAACACGGGTTTGAGCTGTGAAGTGAAGATATTTCGGGAGAGAGAGTGAAGTGGAGGGTGGAGAGGTAAGTGGAGGGCCAGGGGGGCCACACCATACCACAGCGCGCCCTGGCCCTGGCCGCGCCACCATGTGGTGTGGTGGCATGGTGGGTGATGGCGCGGTGATGATAGTGTGGGAGCTTCTTCTTCAATCCCCGGCAACAGCGACAGAAAACTTCTGGAGCCAAGTTGACGTGGGAAAGTGTAGTAAATGACCGGTCAGTTGGAAACCTCAAGAGAAGGTTTGATGAATATAGCAGCAAGTTTTCCCTCAGTTATGAAACCAAGGTTTAATCGTCCAGGAGGAAAAAGCCAATACGACTGAAGGTGATGCTCACTAGCTGCGTGATACACTAACAAGGGCATCATTAATGATAACTTGTTAGCGCGTCTTCAACCAGTAGCAATGTGGAACCTGCACACAACACAACCAAGTACTTTGTTCCCAACTTACGATGAGGTTGTCAGTCTCACCGGTTTGCTTGAAACAAAGAAATGAGCGTATCGAGTGGAAAGCAATAGTAGTATACGAGTAAAGTAAATAGTACGAGTAAAGTAAATAGGTGATAGCAATATAAAGGAAATAGGACCGGGTTCCACAGTTCACTAGCGGTGTCTCTCTATAAGATAAAATAACACATGCTGGGTAAACAAATTACAGTTGGGCAATTGATAGAATAAAGACAACGTGCATATGTCGAGAGGATCACTATGAGATCTACTCTGGGCATTACAACAAGATACATAGACCGCTATCCAACTGCATCTATGACTGATAATCCACTTGTGGCGAATCAATCTGAGAACTCCACAAATATTAAGTTGCGAACAATATATAATTGCATTAAGCAAAGTGTGTAATGTAAACAAAGTATATGCCCTTGATCATATGAATGTTGTTTTCCCCCTAGTAGCAATAGCACATCTACAACCTTAGAGGTTTCTCTCACTCCCCCAGATTAAATAGAGGCATGAACCCACTATCGAGCATAAATACCCCCTCTTGGAGTCACTAGCAACTACTCGGCCAAGATAGCTACTAACAACAGAGAGCATGCAAGATCATAAACAACATAGAGATAACATAAGATAATATTCAGGACATCAACTCAATCATAACACCAATATTCATCGGATCCCAACAAATACAACATGTAGAATTACATAAAGGTGATCTCGATCATGTAAGGCAGCTCACGTGATCTAAACATGAAGCACATGGTGGAGAAGATAACCATCTAGCTACTGCTATGGACCCATAGTCCAAGGTAGACTACTCACTCATCGCTCCAGAGGCAAGCATGGCGATGAAGAAGACCTCCGGTGGCGATTCCCCTCTCCGGCAGGATGCCGGGAAGAACTTTTGGACCCTCCCGATCTTTGGGTCGACGGCAGCAGCGGATCGCGATGTATTCTGGAAAAGTGATTGGGCATTTAGGTTTTTCCCGTCAGGGGGTCTTTATAGGCGAAGGGACGTCGTCCGAAGTGGTCCTGGTGGGGCTCACCATAGGGGGCGCGGGCTAGCCCTAGGCCGCGCCCCCTGGTGGTGTGGCCCACCAGTGACTCCTCTCCATCTTCTCTTCAGTTCTCTGGAAGCTTCGGTAAATATCTGGACATCTGGCTTTTGTTTCGTCCAATTTAGAGAATATTTCCTGTGTAACTTTTCTGAAACACAAAAACAGCAGAAAACAGGGAACTGGCACTATGGCATCTCGTTAATAGGTTAGTTCCGGAAAATGCATAAAAATACCACGAAGTGTAACGAAACACTAAGCAAATGATATAAAAAATAAGTATGGAGCATCAAAAATTATGGATACGTTGGAGACGTATCAGCATCCCCAAGCTTAACTCCTGCTCGTCCTCGAGTAGGTAAGTGATAACAAAAGAAATAATTTTTGAGGTGACAGGCACCTACACAATCTTGATCATCTATGTAAGCGTTGTGCGTTGGGATCAAAAAAAATTAAAACATGGGCATGAAAGATATAATCTTGATAGAAGCAACTTAGCAACCATGTTATAACATGAAAATGAACACAAACAAAAGATCATGAAAATGAAATAATGAAAGTCAAACATGTGTTCAAATTATAAGAAAAAATATACAAATGGTTTTCAGCTTGTCCCTCATGGAGTAGCAAAACATAAATGCATAGGACACCTTCAAGTTTAACAGGGCGACTAGATACAAATAATCCTATATAACTAAGAAGTTCATCCCCACTATCCTATTTCTCTTGACATGCAGCTATGCCACCTCAGCGGACCCACCACAAAGCCATCTTATGTCCACGCCCTCATGAATGCAGATCAAGTGCCGCTGCCCTCTAGAGTTGTCTTCCCACTAACTCATTTTAACATGCAAGCGTTTCTTCCAATAGTTTGTACTCCCTCCGTCTCGGTGTATAAGTCTTGCGCGTATTCCTAGATTGCCATTTTAACTAATATAATATAAGATATATACTCTAAAATATATATCACTGGAAACTTCAGATTATGTACTTCCTAATGGTATAATTTTTATATTATAAAATTTGTATTATATTTATCAAAATGGTGACCTAGGGGTACGCGCAGGACCTCTACACCGGGACGGAGGGAGTACTTCACAGCTCGGTTGGTATGTATAATCCGGGTCGCATTTATTTTCAACTTCGCTAGGAATGTGCATGGTGGGTCGTAATATATCCCACTAACCATCAATTCGAGCGCCACTGTGGCATCATGATGTGACTGTTGGCATGCCACGACGCATCAGCCTTCTTATACTCTGGGTCTGACGCTACAGTATGCGTTCTCATGTGCATCGGTTCCTCGCGACGGCACCACGTGCAGCTTCCTCTCTGTGCACCTCTTCTCCACGCACACCCTTCTCCGTCGACCATCAACGTGTGCTACTCCTTGACTGATTGGCTGATCCTGCTTCTCCTACTGATGCCCTATGGAGTAGATTAACAACAACTTCCATCAGGCGCTTCACCATCAGCCTACTTCCGGATCTGTTTTTTTAATGCAGCCTAAAAATAAATCAAGGTCCTGTCTTAAAGGTATGTCTCGGAGTAGTATTTTCTAAATTAGTAGGTTGTAACTGTTACACACCTATTTGGTATACTTGCATCTTCGTTACACTACAGGAAGGGGGCAGTGTGGCTGCCACAGGTGCCTGCTAACTACAGCGACTCTGCTGCCAGTTCCCTCTCAATTTTATTTTCCTACCCATCTTCTTCCATTCATTGTGGTTGACGTGCTGCAAAGGTGCGATGGCTAGCGAAGGGGAAAACACCAGGGATAAGATAAGTGGTATATTTGCCATAAATACCAATGATTGTTAAAATCATACACACTCACCTTAGTTTGGTTATTGTCTAGATACAGCATTTTGCATACGGAGTAGCAAGTAAATTCGTTTTCTAATATCATGTAATACATCAAGATAATATATAATTCAGTATATTTTCCACTCAGACAGGCCCAAATTTTAATTAAGGTAAAGAGGGATATTTTCTCTCATCCACTATATTTCGTAACCCCACTAACATGTAGGCTGATGCTACAAGTTTATGTACTGCACAAGTTTTGCAGGAGAGAATAATGGTGGGACGAAGCAGCTGTATGTTTATGCTGAATTCATGGAATAAGTTGGATATATCAACTTTGGGAAGGTCTTCATCATCAAGGAAGGCAAACAGCGCAACACATGAAATAGTTAGGTTTCTTCTTCTTAGTAATAGATAAAGTAATTTTGGAGAAGAACACCCTATCAGGCTTTTCAAAAACCTCTTGGACGACTTCTATATGGCCGCTTAAAACAGAGTTATCTAGATATAATATACTTCCTTCTTCATTTGAACTTTTTGAATACCTTGAACCTTTTATGGTCCTCCTAATTCTGTTTACTAAAATTATGTAAGAGAAAGAGTTTATTTGACAAATTTTCCGCTGCAAAGCGCGGGGTATTATCTAGTTTAAGAACATGTGAAACCAACAATATGAGTCAATCAATGAAAACTTTGGGACAATGCACATTATACTCAGAATGATAACTATGCTCTCTTAACAGTACGTAAAGGTAGAAGGTGGAGACTCAACATAAAAGTAAAAGAAAGGCCCTTCACGGAGGAAAGCAGTGATTGCAATTTTTATAAACCATCAAAAATTATGGTACTTACCGGCTTTGAGCTATCATTGCCCCCATCATAAGCATCTTTAATGGTTAAAGTTAATGCGAGTACACTTATGCTGCATATACTTGACAAATCATAAGTTGAAAACATCGTGTCCCGTGAAGTACGAATACCCAAACCTCATGCTACTTTACTTAGAGTCTCAAGCAAGCTCTTGTCATTGTAAGTATACACGTATCATCGAGAACCGCCAACGGGGTACCTCCGTGTCTGATGACATGGAACAAGCCCACATCAAAATAACAGGACAAACAGACAATGAACACCTCGACATCTCTTTTATTTACCATTCGTATAGCTTTTTATTGTGAGATGCGTCGTCGAATGTTCACTATAGGCATGCTGTAAATTTCCACCATGAATTATACACGGCTTAGATTAGCGGCCCAGGCGTTTCTCTAACATGTATACAAACTCTATGATCCCGCAAGATTCTGAATTCATTTCACACCGCGAGTATCCATAAACAAAAGATCACGATATCAACTCAAATGAAAGATACTGCAATTTTGAAAGCTTGCCCCGTGATGGCATGGCTGGGCTATTTCTCAACTTACAACTTGCAAGCATAACAACTCAATATAAGAGAGCCACGATGTCAAAATTTTAAAATGAGAAAATTAAAGTGTGTCATCCGATTCGTGAGAGCTTTACTGACCAATTTTCGCATAACATCAAAAAGAGTTTAATTGGAAGGATAGATAAAAGCAAGTCAAATGTACTTTGGAATAGCAAATTGCTAATAGTTATGTATGGTGGACAAAATAGAAAACTTGTTTTTTAAAAGTTGGATGCACGAGTAGAGCTCATACTCAGTACAAAATGAGAGCTAGCAAAAGACTGGGAGCGACCAACTAAGAGAGCAATAACGGCCATAATCATGCATAGCGACAAAGCGACATTAAAAGAAGCATAAGATGGCATCAAAAGACAAAAACTAAATGATCATCGAGTCAATGGCGACTTTGTATGAGTCTAACATGTGTGAGAATGCGCCAAGTCAACCCAAATAAAGCATCAAAGGAGAAAACCAAAATAGTGCTTCCAAATAATTAAAACAACACATGATCTTTTTTAAAGGCTCATTAAGCAATCTCAGTCATTTGAGACAAGTCATGCTACAGCAAAACCACTAAGCATACTATCAAAAGGACATCAAGCACGACGT
Source organism: Dactylis glomerata (assembly GCA_007115705.1). Lineage (NCBI taxonomy): Eukaryota > Viridiplantae > Streptophyta > Magnoliopsida > Poales > Poaceae > Dactylis > Dactylis glomerata. The sequence goes on along the minus strand of QXEO01000120.1, from coordinate 723,446 downwards.
GCAAAAGCCTAGGCCACAGTCTACACAAGCTCCTTCTTGTACCACTTTTTTGCATAAAGCTTTTTCTCTTTTCCAACACCATTCATACTTTTTATAAACAACTTTTTTGATGAAAACCAACATAGACCAGAGGTCAAAACACACCTTGATGAAAAGATATAACAATATCTGAACACATATCAAGGTGAAAATCGAAAGCTAAACGTAGTTCTAGAAAAAGAAGAACACTCGTTCAAATCTGTTTTTCACTCTTAACGCTCAACGAGTGTTCTTGGCAAATGAAAAATAAGGCAACTTCTCCAAAAGGAATTTATTGGGGTCCAACCATTTATTGCAGCAAACAAAACTAAAAAAAACTGAAAACTAAAAACAACTGACGCTCCAAGAAAAATGCATAATGCATGAAGCAATAAAAATATAGTGTTTTGAAAGGTGACCTGATTTTTGCCGATGAAGAAGGGTGCCTCGGGGGCATCCCCAAGCTTTGACGCTTGTACCTCTTGGATATTTCTTGGGGTGCATGGGCATCCCCAAGCTTGAGCTTTTGTCCATTCTTCAACTCATCTCATCATTCTCCAATCCCTACACTTGAAAACTTCCTTCATACAAAACTAAACACAAATATATTAGCAACATTAGTGTAAGCATAACATTGAATCAACCTTTTTTGCTTCAGGTTTCAACTCAAAACCACCACATATAAATCATATACTACTGTAGCAATTTCCCCAAAAGTTCCATAATCAAAAGAACTCAAAAAGAAAGCGATAAAGCGGCAAACACAAATATTGGCAGAAATCTGTCAAAACAGAACAGCTGACAAAGGTCAAATTTTTAGAGGGTTTTCTGTTGCTCAAATCAAAAATTGTTCAGCTAATGAAAGTTTGGATATAACCTGGGGCATACGCACAAGAAATCGCAGATCCAAAAGATATACTGAGAATTTTCATGAATTTTTATGGTGAAACATCAAAAATTGTTTCAGGGCAGCAACATCTCCAAATCTTACCTCACTCAAATTAGAGGCTTCTCTTGGCACAAAAACGAAATAAAAAGAATAAGGAGAGGTCATTACAGTAGTAATAACTTCCAAGACTCAAATAATAAAAAAGTATTGAAAGTAAAAAAATATTGGGTTATCTCCCAAGAGTGCTTTTCTTTAACGCCTTTGAGCTAGGCGCTGTCGGTGGATTTCGTGTCGCAAGAACACGGGGTACCACGCGATGGACCCAAAGATTCGAACGCAGGGGGCTGAACGTGTGAGATCTAGGATCAGAACAAAGCACGGTGACAGAAGCCTCGAATTGTCGAATGTACTACGCACTGCAGAGAGAGAGACGCTGAGCTTTACCCAGGTTTAGGGCCCTCGTGGTGAGGTAACACCCCTACTTCCTGCCTTCTTGTATTGCAACGTGACACCTCGCGTGGAGTACAAGGTCTTGGTTACAAAGTTCTAGCTAGCCAGAGGTTAAAGAACCTGCGTGCCCAGCTAGCAACTCGGAGAAGATCAGATCCCATCTAAGGGGTGGCCTCCCCTCCTTCTATAGCGCTCAGGTCCTCCTTCCCCTTATCTTCTTGGGAAAGGGGTTGCCACACACATGGCCAAGGAGGGAGGACAGCTGTAGACTACACTCTTCTATGGATGTAGTCTTCGTAGGACAGTGGCGCTGGTCCACAAGAGTGGGTGGAGGAAGCTGATGTCTTCCTCTGGCGCCCTGCACCGTCCACGCTATTTTTAGGGGGGTGGCCAACAACCACTGTGCCGCTTTGGGCAGGCACAGCGAAAGTTGGTCTCCTCCCTGTCGGGGGTAGCGTGGGCAGTATGCGGTCTTTTGTCCTTTATCTTCTTGCTCTGCACGCCAATGTGCTGAGCTTATGTGGACTTGGTTTTTCTCCTCACCAGCGGGGGCTCGTGAGGAGGTCTTCTGGTCCTTAGCAGTTTCCACCGTCGTTCTCCTCATGAGGCGCCTCCTCACGAGGGTCTTCTCCATAGATCGGGTCATTGGTTCTCCCCTGGGCTGAAGATGGGCCGATGATGGGGCCCAGGAGTAGGTGGACCGGGATACCCCGGTATCCAGAACACCGATAGTAGCCCTTGGGAGCCCGCCCGCGAACACGCCCTCTTGAGGGAGCGAAGGGCTGGGGGCCCCAGAAGCTGCTGGGCCCTCCAACAGCATGCGTCAACTGCGTGGTTAGAGGACCATGTGAAGAAGCAGAGGCTCCAGACACGCGGTGCGGCCGCAGCTGGTGAGACGAAACGGCGGCGACGCTACAGTCTCCGAGGCGTCAAACCGTCATGATGGCGCATCACTTCACTGCGGAGCACTGCGCCGGTGCCTCGATTCCCGCTCTGAGATTTGACGCATCGATGCTGGATGCCCCCCTTAAATAGAGTCTCCTCGAGACCTCCGGCACTTCACCTCCTTCCTCCAGTGCCACTTCTTCCTCCACGCCCCCAAGCTGATGGACCCCTCCGCCTCTGTCGCTGCTGTTGGACCAAGCTCTCAGGCCAAGCGCCACGGACGCCACCTGGGAAGCGGGAACAAGGTGAAGATCCCGGCCCGGTGGACGCTCGGCGCCGGCAGCCCCCTTTGCATTGGCGCGCCAAGGCAGGACGAGGCGAACCGTGCCGCCTCGGGGACCTCCGACGCCCTGGCCCTTAGGGGTCCCGCGCTCGGAGGTGCTCTAAACTCGCCATCACCGCTAGCGACGGCGCCTGCTCCCTGCGCCCCGGGGAGCATTGACCGGGTACTTCGGGAGGTGGAGGCTGCCCTGGGCCCCCTCCCCCCTGCTGCAGATCCTCCGATCCCGCCGGCGAACGGAGTGGTTGCCACTCCGTGCCACTTGGCAGCGGCGATGATGGGACCCCTCATCGGCCTGGGGTCTCGCTTCCTGGAGCTCATCGTCGTTGTCGACGCTCCAGGCTTCAGCTCCCTCCGACTGCCCGACGCAGTCCGGAGGGTGGTTTACGCCCCTGGCATGGCCACCGGGGAGATTGCCCTGGGGGAGCAGAGCAGGCCAGATCTCTTCAGGCCTGTGGACATCCTCCTCGGAACGGGCGCGAATGCCGTCCTCTCCGGCCGCTGGAGGGCCTTCGCCCTCGGCCATCGCCTCCGTGTCGGCGACCACCTCGTCTTTCGCTTCAAGCTAGGGACGTTGGAGGCTTTGGTACGAATCTTCACCGCCGGTGGCGTCCACCGCACCTACCCCCAGCCCGCGGCGCAGTGAAGAGGAGATCCTAGGGCGGTAGTCTTCTAGGAAGGGGAGCTAGTCTCCTCCCCTCTTTTGCTATGTAGTCCTCGCCGGTGGGGTATGCCCCGCCGTGCCTTTGCTCGTCCCCTTGTTGGGAATGCTTCAATGAACTCTGCTCATTAGCTATCTTGCATTTCGCTTCTCACTGCTCTTCATTGTCCTAGTCATTCGCACGCTCGAGAGCCCTAGTGAGCTATTAGCGTCGACGGGAGGCCTCCCTTTGCCTCAGAGCTCGAGATGGGGTCAGCACTGATGACACATTGGACAATTCCTGAGATAAGAATTCGAAGAAAGAGTTGGAAAAGAAAAAACCCCAAATCCCCGAAAACGGAAAAAATAAGTCGATAAAACAAACGAAAAAAGAAGGCAAATAAGATGCCCCTGTGACCGGCACAGGGACCTTCTCCGTCGTGGAGGAGCGCGGCACTATCTGTGCCAGCAGCTAAGAGCAAATTGCCGTGCGTGGCAATTCATGAGGCCTTCCTCGTCGTTGAGGGAAGCTGGACCCTCACGGACGTGAAAACGTTAACGCTTAAGAGAGCCCAGAGATCGTCGACACCTCGCAAGGGTTGCTCACGAGGTGAAGGGCCTGGCGCGGACCTCTGGATCTGCGTCTCCTTCGCAAGATGATCGGAGCAGCCTTGGTCTTTAATAATCCTGCCACGTTAGGCCTTCCTCAGCAGAGGGAATCTTCCTATGGATGCTTGTTGCATCGATGCATCCTTGCCTCCTCGTGAGGGTTGCTCACGAGGGGCTGGTCCTTAGCGGGTGCCTTGGGCACACCTTGGACTTTCCTCAAAAAAATTTTATTTTCCGGTGTACTTCGCGAGGAACTAAGCACCATGGGTATTCAGAGGTGATTGATAACAGGGCCGTTGCCCCCGACCAGAGCTCACTCCCTTTGGGTTTTTTGGGCTTGCTATTTTCTGGGCGAAGGCCCCAGCATAGACACCGTGCCTAGCCCCCTTCCGCATGGAGTACAATAGAAAATAAATGGACTTTATGACATTTTAATATCATGCTGAAGCAGAGGCGCTATGTTGCACAATAACTTAATATTAGTGCTTAAGAGCAGTTTGAGCTGATATAAGTGCCGTGAAGACGGTCTTTATCTCCTCGTGAGGAACCTAAGGGTAGAACTTTCACAGATGAGCTATGTTCCACGGGTTCCCCACCGGCACGCCTTCTGCGGTCTCCAGTCGCGCTGAGCCTGGCCTGGCAATGTGCATCACCTTGAAGAGTCCTTCCCACATTGGAGACAGCTTGTGCAGGCCCTTGCGAGAGAGTATTCTCCTCAGCACCAGGTCGCCGACCTCCAGAGTCCTTGCTCGAACATGGTGGCTATGGTAGCGGAGTAGTCCTTGCTGGTACCTCACGGCGCGGAGTGCGGCTTGGCACCGAGCTTCTTCGAGCAGGAGGAGGCGATCCTTGATGAGGTCCTCTTGGTGAATTTCGTCGAAGGCGAGCACTCTTAGCGACCCGAACTTGACGTCAGTGGGAAGAACAGCCTCCGCCCCATAGACCAAGAAGAAAGGGGTCTCTCTAGTGGGTTTTGTGGCGGTAGTTCTGATGGACCACAAGATGGATTGGAGGTTGTCTAACTATTTTTTGCCGTAGGCTTTGAGCTTGGCATTGAAGCTTTTCGTCTTGTGTCCCTTGAGGACCTCGGCGTTAGCATGCTCGGCTTGGCCATTGCTCTAGGGGTAGGCGACGGAGGCAAAACAGATCTTGATGCCGGCCGATGCATAGTACTCCCGAAATATTCCGCTGGTGAACTAGCTGCCGTTGTCGGTGATTATGCGGTTAGGCACACCAAAACGACAGACCAGCCCACAGATGAACTTTACTGCGGACCTGGCCGGGATGGTGCACACCGGTTCCACCTCCACCCACTTGGTGAATTTGTCAATGGCAACGTAGAGGTAGTGGTAGCCCTGTGGAGCGGACCAAGGATGTCTAGCCCCCAAACTGCAAAGGGCCAAGTGAGTGGGATGGTTTGCAGCTCCTGCGCCGGCTGGTGGATCTGCTTGGCATGGAATTGGCATGCCTCGCACCTCTTGACCATCTCCGCCATATCCTTGAGCGCTGAAGGCCAGTAGAAGCCGCTTCGATATGCCTTTGCGGCTAGAGTTGTAGCAGAAGCATGATGGCCGCACTCGCCGGTGTGGATGTCCCTGAGAATCTCCTGGCCTTGGTGAGTAGATATGCACTTCAGAGCGATGTCGCTTGGGCGACACCGGTACAAGTCACCATCCTTGATGCAGTAGCCCGAAGCTTGAAGGGCACGATCCTTTGGGCCTCCTCCTCATCCTCAGGAAGCCTGCTGCTGGTGAGGAAGGCCTTGAGCTCGAGGATCCAATCCACTCCCTCCTGTCGTGCCAATGCCAGAAGGACGCGGTCACCCGAAGGAGGCCCGCAGTCTAGAGCCCGCTGCTCCGGCGGCAGCGGTAGGGTAGGTGGAGGGTCTGGTCCAGTTGGCGATGGAGAAGTGGATGGTCTGAAGAGATGCTCCTCAAAGACGTCGGCAGGTTGTGCCAGGCGATGAGAGGCGTGCTTGGCAATCTCGTCGGCTTCCACGTTTTGTCCTCTCGGGATGTGCTTCAGCTCCAAGCCTTGGAAGCGTTTTTCCATATTTCGATGCTCCTCGAGATAAGCTGCCATGTGCTCATCCTTTGGAGTGTAGCTCTTTTTTGAGAAGTTCACAACTAGCTATGAATCGCCCTTGACGATGAGGCGCTTGATGCCCAAAGCGTTCGCTGCCCTTAAGCCGGCGATGTTGTTGGAGACCTTGTGCTCAGGCTTAAAGCAAAGCTGTACAGCGTAGAAGAGCTTGTCTCTAGAGGGAGAGGTTAGGACAGTAACAGCTCTCACACCGGGGAGGTTGAAGGCGCCATCGAAGTGCATGACCCAGAGGCCTGGGGCCTCCTCTCCTGGGAGCGTCGACTCCGACTTTGGAGGCTCGTCGGCGAACGGATCGGTCCACTCTGCAGTGAACTCGGCCAAAGCCTTACTCTTGATTACCTTTGTAGTTTCGAAGAAGATCTCGAAGGGTTGAAGCTCCACGGCCCATTCTGCCACCCGTCCGGTGATGTTGGGATTGCGTAGGATGGTCTCCAGAGGGTGATCGGTTACCACCTTTATCGGGTGACCCTGGAAGTAGTGGCGTAGCTTCTGTGAAGCGATGAGAAGGGTGTAGAGCAGCTTTTGCTGCATGGTGTAGCGCTCCCGAGCATCGTGCAGCACCGTGCTGACGAAGTATACGGGCTTCTGCACCTTGGTGACATCCTCGGGAGCTTCCTCCTCGGGAGGCCTTTGAGCGTTGCTCTGAGAGAGCAGCTCGGTCGGTGGAGATGCAGCGGGCGGCTCCTCTTGAGGGACGGGAGGTGCAGCGGCCTCTTCCTCGCGAGGAGCCCCCGGACCGGGAGGACTGACCTCTTCCTTGGCGATCACCTTTGCATCTTGCTCCAGGACGAGAACAGCGCTTGCAGTCCTTGGAGTTTCCATGATGTAGAGTAGCAAGGGCTCGCGGAATGTTGGGGCAACCATGATCGGTGGGCTCGTGAGGTACCTTTTCAACTCAGCGAAGGCCTTGTCGGCTTCTGGAGTCCACTCGAACTTCCCAGTGCGCTTCATGAGCTTGAAGAAAGGCAAAGCCTTCTCTCTGCTCCTCGCGATGAAGCGCCCCAGGGCTGCCATGCATCCTGCGAAGCATTGCATCTCCTTGAGATTGCACGGTGGACGCATTTCTTTGATGGCCTTGACCTTGTCAGGGTTCACCTCTATCCCACAATGGGACACGAGGAACCCCAGCAGTTTTCCCGATAGTATGCCGAAGGCGCACTTGGCGGGGTTGAGCTTGATGTTTACCTTTCTCAGGTTGATGAATGTTTCTTCTAGATCCTCGATGAAGGTGTGACTCTCGTGAGTCTTGACGACGATGTCATCGACGTAGGCCTCCGCATTCCTTCCCATCTGAGCCCCCAAGGCCTTGCGCATGAGCCTTTGGAAGGTGGCTCCTGTGTTCTTCAGGCCGAAGGGCATGCAGACGTAGCAGTACACACCACAAGGCATGATGAAGGCGGTCTTCTCCTCAACCTCCTTTGCCATCTTGATCTGATGATAGCCAGAGAAAGCATCCAAGAAGCAAAGGAGGTCACAGCCGACGGTGGAGTCAACGATTTGATCTATCCTTGGGAGCGGATAAGGATCCTTGGGGCAGGCCTTGTTAAGACTTGTGAAGTCCACGCAGAGGCGCCCACTGCCATTTGACTTTGGGACGACCACCGAATCTGCAATCTAGGTGGGGTGGGCTACCTCGCGTATTAGCTTGGCCTTCTTCAGCTTCTCTATTTCCTTGACTATGAAGTCCTGCTTCTCTTGCGCTTGTTTCCTAGTTTTCTGGTTCACAGGGTGTGCCTAAGGGCACACGGCTAAATCGTGCTCAATCACCTCCCTGGGAACGCTGGGCATATCTGATGGAGTCCAAGCGAACATGTCAGAGTTTACCTGCAGGAAGGTGACGAGCGCGCTTTCCTATTTGGGGGAAAGCCCTGCCCCAATGGTGATGAAGTTTTGCAGCCCCCAGCCTGAAGCGGGACCTTCTTAGTTGCAGAGCGCTCTTGGGTGAACTGGGGCCTACTCCCTGAGGGTACCGCGGCTTCCCCAATGCTCATGTCCAGCATCGGATGGACCAGGTCCTTGCTTGGAGTAGGCGATGCTGAGGCGGCAAACTTCTTCCCTACTGAGCCCTGCAAGTGGGGCTCAAGAGAGGCCTTCTTCGCAGCAGCCCGCTCTTGGGATACGAGCTACTTCTTCCTCGCGAGGTCACCAGAGTGTTCCAGTATATCTTCGTCGGCGGGGAACATGGTGGCGGCCTCACGGTAGACATGCTCCACTGATTGGAGAGCATCCTTCTCATTGCAGCGCACGGTGATCGTGTCGTTGGCACTCGGAATCTTGAGAACGTTGAAGCCATGATGCGTAGCTGCCATAAACCTTGCCAGGGCTAGATAGCCAAGAATGGCATTGTATGGCAGCGCAAAGTAGGCAACGTCAAAGTCGAGGCTCTCGGTCCTATAGTTGTCCCGGGTGCCGAAGGCAATAGGCAGGCATACCTCCCCAATTGGCATTGTAGATCCTTCGGTTACCCCGAAGAATGGTCGAGTTGGCATGAGCCGGTGGTATGGCACCTGCATCTTCTCGAAGATCTCGACCGAGATGATGTTGAGGCCTGCCCCTCCTTTGATGAGAGTGCGATTGACGATGACATTGTTGACGGTTGGCGTGCACAAGAGAGGAAGTGTGCCCATGCCCCTGGTGGAGGCCGGATGGTCCTCCTCGTCGAAGCTGATCTTGCATGTTGACCACTTCATTAGGCGGTTGCCGACGTTGCGCTGTGTCGCCGCGATCTCTCGCGACAGCTGCTTGAAGTGTCGGTTAGACAAAGGAGCCTGAGCTCCACCCAGGAGGCAAGCGGCGAAGTCTTGCGGCTCTTGATAGCCCCCTTGGTTCTCCTCCCGGCAATCATTTGCTGATGGGGGCAGCGGCAGCAGCTCAGGATCGGCTCGAGACAGACCCTCGCGGCAGCGACCTTCCTCGTGGTCATCGTCGCGGCAATCGCCCCGGGATCCACTCTTGCCGTAGCTGCGGCCACCCCCGCGGCGCTTAGAGACACCATTTTCTTCATGAAACTTTCGGACAATCCAACAATCATCAGTATTGTGGGTGTCCTTCTTATGGAGAACGCAGTAGCAGCGACGACGACCTTTGTCGTGTTCGGAGCGGTCCCCGCGGCATTGCTTATGATCTGGTTCCGCCGTGAGGACAGTGGCCTCCTTTTGCTTGGGGTCCTTGGACTTTGGCTTTGGGGGAAGCGCCTCTATGAAATTGTGCACGAAGAGCCTTCCCTCCTCAGCCTTGGCGCAGCGGTCTATGATCTCGAAGAGCCTGATGACGGAAGTCAGCTCATCATTCACGGATAGCTTCTCCCTCATCTTGATGTCGGAGATGCCCGTGGAGAACGCGGAGATGACCTCCTTGTTAGAGATCCTGGGGATCTTGTTCCTCATCTGGCTGAAGCCTAGATATACTAACGAAGCGTCTCGCCCTTGTACTGACGCATTGCCTTAAGATCATTCTTAGTAGCGGGGCGCTCGTATGTGGGCATCAAGTTTGCAACGAAGTGACGACATAAATCCTTCCATAAAGTCACGGATTCGTGAGGAAGATTCATGAGCCAGGTTCGCAGAGCGTCCTTGAGGGCCATGGGGAACCAGTTCACCATGGCACACTGATCTCCACGCGCGGCCTGGACGGTGACAACGTAGAGCTGGAGGAATTCAACTGGATTGGTGGTCCCATCGTAATGCGTGCCGATGTCCGGCTTGAACTTGTCAGGCCAGACCACGTAGCGTTGCTGGCGAGTGAGAGCAAGACACTCGGGGTTGTAGATAGCTTCACCGGGTGTCCTGATGTTCTTGCCAGCTTCGCCGATGTCGTTGATGGCCCGGTCATGATTTTCACGGCGGCGCTCGAGGGAGACACGGGCATCTTCGGAGCGCGTTGGACGATTTGGCAGCTGGGCTCCCCGCGTGGCAAAGATGCGGCGCGGGAAGCCACCTTCTTGGCCTTGGTGGCCTTCCCATCTCCGACGCTCGGGGCGCGACGCCCCGCCGCCGGATCTGGGTCCCCCACGCCCTGGGCTCCTTCCTGGGCCGGGTCTTCATTGGCGATGGCGACAAGCTCGGCGATTCAAGCGCGCCACTCCTCACGCCCGTCATCGGTGGGCTGATAGCGCAACAGCTCCTATGCCATGGCGAGAGCCTGCGCAGGAGACGGCTGACTCCCAGAATGAGCGCGAGAAGTGGTGGTGGCAGTGAAGGAGAGCGAAGGCTCTGTACGCCCGAACGGGAGGTAGGAGGACTCCAGATCTTCCTCCTCTTCCTCCCCAGCTGAAGCTTCACGATGATGGAAGATGGGCTCGGTTTGCCCCCGAACAGCATTGCAACGGCAAAGACGCTCGAGCCTTGCGTTGGCATCGGCCATGTCGAAGCAGATCTAGGAGAAAACACACCACAGCCCCCTACCTGGTGCGCCAAATGTCGGTGGATTTCGTGTCGCAAGAACACGGGGTACCACGCGATGGACCCAAAGATTCGAACACAGGGGGCTAAACGTGTGAGATCTAGGATCGCAATGAAGCACAGTGACAGAATCCTCAAATTGTTGAATGCACTACACACTGCAGAGAGAGAGACGCCGAGCTTTACCCAGGTTCAGGGCCCTCGTGGTGACGTAACACCCCTACTTCCTGCCTTCTTGTATTGCAACGCGACACCTCGCGAGGAGTACAAGGTCTTGGTTACAAAGTTCTAGCTGGCCAGAGGTTCAAGAACCTGCGTGCCCAGCTAGCAACTCGGAGAAGATCAGACCCCATCTAAGGGGTGGCCTCCCCTCTTTTTATAGCGCCCAAGTCCTCCTTCCCCTTATCTTCCTGGGAAAGGGGTTGACACACACACTGTGTCGTGGTTCTTACGACACGTATGCCATGAGGGGTACCTCAAGGCGATAGAAAGAGGGGATAGGCGATCTGGTGCACAGGACGGTGATAGACAGGGATTACCCAGGTTCATGTCCCCGCGGTGGAGGATCGCTACATCCTGCTACAACTCACTATAATGGCACAATGTGTACAGGTTACAATGGTTGTGTTGGTCGCGATGCGATCCGCTATGTCTTAGCTATTCTAGCTATCTCATGGCCTTAAGGGCTCCTCCACGCCGGCTTATAAAGGCGCCTGGCGTGGGCATCATGGTGGTTCCAAGGCGGATACAATATGGAGTCCTAGACTAAGTCCTATGCGTGTACTACAAGGCAACCTACCATGGGCCTGTCTTCAGATCCGCCATAAGCTCCTGCGTCCAGTAATCCACCATGGTGTGGCAGCATTGAATCTGCCATAAGCTCCTGCCGTCTGGGAATCTACCATGGCATGGCAGCGTGGAATCTGCCATGGCATGGCAGCGTGGAATCTGCCATGGCATGGCAGCGTGGAATTTGCCATACCACCAGCAACTAGGTCGCCTGGTTGGCTATCCGCCATACCACCTCCATGGGCCACCCTGGTTTGCCGGTATGAGACTATGTCACTGGTATACCCGTTTCATATATCCACAACACACGGCCAAGGAGGGAGGACAGATATAGACTACACTCTTCTGTGGATGTAGTCTTCGTAGGGTAGTGGCGCTGGTCCACAAGAGTGGGTGGAGAAAGCTGACGTCTTCCTCTGGCGCCCTGCACCGTCCACGCTATTTTTAGGGGGGTGGCCAATAACCACTGTGCCGCTTTGAGCAGGCACAGCGAAAGTTGGTCTCCTCCCTGTCGGGGGTAGCATGGGCGGTACGTGGTCTTCTGTCCTTTATCTTCTTGCTCTGCACGCCAACATGCTGAGCTGACATGGACTTGGTTCCTCTCCTCACCAGCGGGGGCTCGTGAGGAGGTCTTCTGGTCCTTAGCCATTTCCACCGTCCGTTCTCCTCATGAGGCGCCTCCTCACGAGGGTCTTCTCCATAGCTCGGGTCGTTGGTTCTCCCCTGGGCTGAAGATGGGCTGATGACGGGGCCTAGGAGCAGGTGGACCAGGATACCCCGGTATCCAGAACAACGACAGGCGCAGAAAATGCGAATCAAGTAATATCATGTGATGAAGCACTAAGCTCATAATTTGCTCTAAGAATAGAGTCAAAAAGTAATTTCTTTCTCTTTCTAGGGAAGTGTCCCATACCTTTATTGAGTGGAAATTGATATTTGATGGTGCCTTCCCTCATATCAATGATGGCACCTACAGTTCAAAGAAAGGGTCTTCCCAAAATAATAGGGCATGAAGCATTGCATTCAACATCCATGACTTCATCTTTCTAGCCATCTCATCTTCTCTTTCCCACCTGGCATGCAATTCTGCTAGCTTCCTAACATTTTCATCAATTCTAACTTGGATAGCATTAGTAGTAGCAAAAGGATCATGCTTAGTGGACATTCTGTTAACCAAAGAAGATTGCACATTAGACAAAGATAAAATATCGGTTTCAGCTTTGGGAACCTTAGCTTGCAACTAAGGAATAGCCTTGTTTAAATTTTCAAGTTGATGACTAATAGTCCTCAACAGAGCTGATTGCTCCTCCATAGTCTTAGTGAAAGCCCTATTCTGCTCATATTGCACCTGCATAAAATTCTTGGTAGCCTTTTCCAGTTCAAAAATTCTTTCTTCACTAGGCATTTTAGGTCTACCAAGATAGCTATTATCACCATTAGAAGGAAACGGGCTATAATTATTACCAGCAAAATTATTCCAATAAGCATTGTTGTTGAAATTATTATTTCTAATGAAGTTTACATCAACATGCTCTTCTTGAGCAACCAAAGAGGCCAACGGAATATTATTAGGATCTACATGAGTCCTATCATTAGAAAGCATAAGCATTATAGCATCAATCTTATCACTCAAGGATGAGGTTTCCTCAACAGAATTTACCTTCTTACCTTGTGGAGCTCTCTCAGTGTGCCATTCACAGTAATTTACCATCATATTATCAAGAAGCTTTGTTGCAGCGCCCAAGGTAAGGGACATAAAAGTGCCTCTAGTAGCTGAATCAAGTAGGTTCCTTAAAGAAAAATTCAGTCCTGCATAAAAAGTTTGAAGAATCATCCAAGTAGTCAGTCCATGAGTGGGACAATTCTTTATCATAGATTTTATTCTTTCCCAAGCTTGAGCAACATGTTCATTATCAAACTGACTAAACTTCACAATATTGCTACGCAAAGCTATAATCTTAGCAGGAGGATAGTATCTACCAATAAAAGCATCCTTACACTTAGCCCATGAATCAATACTATTTTTAGGCAAAGATAGCAACCAATCCTTAGCTTTTCCTCTCAAAGAAAAAGGAAACAACTTAAGCTTAATAATAGCAATTTCAACATCCTTATATTTCTGCATCTCACATAGCTCAACAAAATTGTTGAGATGAGCTACAGCATCATCAGTACTAGCACGAGAAAATTGCTCTTTCATAACAAGGTTCAACAAAGCAGGCTTAATCTCATAAAAATTTGCAGCAGGAGCAGGTGGCGCAATAGGAGTGCAGATAAAATCACTGTTATTCGTGCTAGTAAAGTCACACAACTTGGTGTTTTTAGGAGTAGCCATTCTAGCAAACTAAAAGCAGACAAGTAAAAAAAAACTACAAAGGATACTAATTTTTTTTGGATTTTTGATAAAATGATGCAAGTAAAAATAAAGTAAAGCAAAACTTTAAAACAAAGTAAAGGATGTGCGTGCGAAACTCCCCTTGCAGAAGTCTTCTTTTTCCCAGCAACGGCGCCCGAAAACTTGTTGATGGCGCGGTGATGATAGTGTGGGAGCTTCTTCTTCAATCCCCAGCAATGGCGACAGAAAACTTCTCGAGCCAAGTTGACGTGGGAATGTGTAGTAAATGACCAGCCAGTTGGAAACCTGAAGAGAAGGTTTGATGAATATAGCAGCAAGTTTTCCCTCAGTTATGAAACCAAGGTTTAATCGTCCAGGAGGACAAAGCCAATACGACTAAAGGTGATGCCCACTAGCTGCGTGATACTCTAACAAGGGCGCTGTTAATGATAACTTGTTAGCACGTCTTCAACCAGTAGCAACTGTGGAACCTACACACAACACAACCAAGTACTTTGTTCCCAACTTATGATGAGATTATCAATCTCACCGGTTTGCTTGAAACAAAGGGTATGAGCGTATCGAGTGGAAAACAGTAATAGTATGCGAGTAAAGTAAACAGTGCGAGTAAAGTATACAGGTGATAGAAATATGATGGAAATAGGACTGGGGTCCAAAGTTCACTAGTGATGTCTCTCCATCAGATAAATAACACATGCTAGGTAAACAAATTACAGTTGGGCAATTGATAGAATAAAGATAAACATGATATGTCAAGAAGATCACTATGCGATTTACTCTGGGCATTACAACAAAATACATAGACCGCCATCCAACTGCATCTATGACTAATAATCCACTCACGGGGATATCATCCGAACACCTCATGAGTATTAAGTTGCGAACAACAGATAATTTCATTAAGCAAAGTGTGTAATGTAAACAAAGCATATGCCCTCGAGCATATGAATGTTGTTTTCTCCCTAGTAGCAACAGCACATCTACAACCTTAGAGGTTTCTGTCACTCCCCCAGATTAAATAGAGGCATGAACCCACTATCGAGCGTAAATACCCCCTCTTGGAGTCATTAGCAACTATTTGGCCAAGATAGCTACTAACGATGGAGAGCATGCAAGATCATAAACAACATCGAGATAACAAAAGATAAATTTCAGTATAGCAACTCAATCATAACACCAATATTCATCGGATCCCAACAAACCAAACATGTAGAATTACATAACGGTGATCTCAATCATGTAGGGCACCTCATGAGATCTAAACATGAAGCACATGGTGGAGGAGACAACCATCTAGCTACTGCTATGGACCCATAGTCCAAGGTAGACTACTCACTCATCACTCTGGAGGCAAGCATGGCGATGAAGAAGACCTCCGGTGGTGATTCCCCTCTCCGGCAGGGTGCCGGGAAGAGCTTCTGGACCCTCCGGATCTTCGGGTCGATGGCAGCGGCGGATCACAATGTGTTCTGGAAAATTGATCGTGTCCTTAGGTTTTTTCCATCGGGGGGTCTTTATAGGTGAAGGGGCATCGTCAAAGGTGGCCCGAGGCACCCTCACACATAGGGGGCGCGGCCAGGGGCTGGACCGCACCGCCCTAGTGTGTGGGGCCCTCATGGCCCCCCTCCAACTCCTCTTCGGATCTCTAGAAGCTTCCGGGAAAAATAAGACTTCTGGAACTTGTTTCATCCAATTTCGAGAATATTTCCTGTGTAACTTATCTGAAACACAACAACAGCAGAAAATAGGGAACTGGCACTGTGGCGACTTGTTAATAGGTTAGTTCCAAAAAATGCATAAAAGTACCATGAAGTGTAACGAAACATTAGGCAAATAGTGTAAAAATAAGCATGGAGCATCAAAAATTATAGATACATTTGAGACGTATCAAGCATCCCTAAGCTTAACTCCTGCTCGTCCTCGAGTAGGTAAGTGATAACAAAAGAAAAAAAATTGAGGTGACATGCACCTACACAATCTTGATCATATATATAAGCATTTGTGAGCTGGGATTAAAAGAACTTAAAACATGGGCATGAAAGATATAATCTTGACAATAAAAGCTTAGCAACCATGTTATAACATAAAAATAAACACAAACAAAAGATCATGAAAATGAAACAATGAAAGTCAAATGTGTGTTCAAATCATAAGAAAAAACATACAAATGGTTTTCAGCTTGTCCTTCATGGAGAGCAAAACATAAATGCATAGGACACCTTCAATTTTAAGAGGGCGACTAGATACAAATAATTTAAGAACAAGTAAAACCAATAATATGAATCAATCAATGAAAACTTTGGGACGATGCATATTATACTAAGAATAACAACTATGCTCTCTTAATGGTGCATAAAGATAGAAAGTGGTGACTCAACATAAAAGTAGAAGAAAGGCCCTTCACAGAGGGAAGCAGTGTTTGCAAGTTTTATAGAACTTCAAAAATTATGGTACTTACCCGCTCTGAGCTCTTATTGCCCCCATCATAAGCATCTTGAATGGTTAAAGTTAATGCGAGAACAATTATGATGCATATGCTTGACAAATCATAAGTTGAAAACCTCGTGTCCCGTGAATACGAGTACCCAAACCTCATGCTACTTTACTTAGAGTCCCAAGCAAGGCTCTTGTCATTGTAAGTATATATGTATCATCGAAAACCACCAATGGGGTACCTTCGTACCCGATGACATGGAACAAGCCCACATCAAAATAACAGGACAAGCAGACAATGAACACCTCGACATCTCTTTTATTTACCATTTGTTTAGTTTTTTATTTTGAGATGCATCGTCGAATGTCCACTATGGGTATGCTGCAAATTTCCACCATGAATTATGCATGGCTTAGATTGGCGGCCCAGGCGTTTACCTAACACATATACAAACTCCATGATCCCCACAAGATTCCCAATTCATTTCACACCACGGACATCCATAAACAAAAGATCATGATATCAACTCAAATAAGAAGTGCAATGTTGAAAGCTTGCCCCATGACATCATGGATGGGCTAGTATCTAACTTACAATTTGTAAGCATAACAACTCAACATAAGAGACCACAATGTCAAATTTTTAAAAATAGGAAAAAGTAAAGTGTTCGTTCCGGTTCGTGAGAGTTTTACTGACCAATTTTCGCATAACACTGGTAAGAGTTTAATTTGAATAGTAGATAAAAGCAAGTCAAATTTACTTGGAATAGCAAATTGCTAATAGGTATGTATGGTGGACACTTTGGAAAACTTTGGTTTTTAGGAGTTGGATGCACGAGTAGAGCTCATACTCAGTACAAGGCGAGGGCTAGCAAAAGACTTGGAGCGACCAACTAAGAGAGCAATGACAGCCATAATCATGCAAAGCGACAAAGCGACATTAAAAGAAGCATAAGATGGTATCAAAAGTCAAAAACTAAATGATCATAGAGGCTATTGGCGACTTTGTAAGAGTCTAACATTTGTGAGCATGCGCCAAGTCAACCCAAATAAAGCATCAAGGAGAAAACCAAAATAATGCTTCCAAACGATAAAAACAACACATGATTTTTTCAAAGGCTCATTAAGCACTCTCAATTATTTGAGATAAGTCATGCTACAGCAAAACCACTAAGCATACTATCAAAAATACATCAAGCATGACATGCAAAAGCCTAAGCCGTAGTCTACACAAGCTCCTTCTTGTACCACTTTTTTGCATAAAGCTTTTTCTCTTTTCCAACACCATTTGAAATTTTTATAACCACCTCTTTTGATGAAAACCAATAAAGATCAGAGGCAAAAAATACACCTTGATAGATAAATATAAGAGGATCTGAATGGAAATCAAGCAAAAACAAAAACCAAAAGCAGTAGCAGAAAATCAAGAACACTCAGTTTTTGATAAGAGTGAAAACTAGAGCGTTCTTGGCAAATGAAAAGCAAGGCAACTTCTCCAAAAGAAATTTGTTGGGGTCCAACCATTTATTGCAGCAAATAAAACTAAACTAACAAAGAAAACTAAAACAACTGACGCTCCAAGAAAAACACATAGTGCATGAAGCAATAAAAATATAGTGTCTTGAAAGGTGACCTGATTTTTGCCGATGAAGAAGGGGTGCCTCGGGGGCATCCCCAAGCTTTGACGCTTGTACTTCTTGGATATTTCTTGGGGTGATGCATGGGCATCCCTAAGCTTGAGCTTTTGTCCATTCTTCAACTCATCTCATCATTCTCCAATCCCTACACTTGAAAACTTCCTTCATACAAAACTAAACACAAATCTATTACAACATTAGTGTAAGTATATCATATAATCAACCTCTTTTTGCTTCAGGTTTCAACCCAAAACTACCACATATAAAGTATATACTACTGTAGCAACTTCCCCAAAAGTTCCGTGATCAAAATAACTCAAAAAGAAAGCGATAAAGCGGCAAAAATGAATAGTGGCGCAGAAATCTGTCAAAACAGAACAACTGATAAAGGTCGATTTTTTAAGGGGTTTTCTGTTGCTCAAATCAAAAAGTGTTCAACTAATGAAACTTTGGATATAACCTGGGTCATATGCACAAGAAATCGCAGGTCCAAAAGATATATAGAGAATGTTCACGATTTTTTACGGTGCAGCACCAAAAACTGTTTCAGGACAGCAACATCCCCAAATCTTTACCTCACTCAAATTAGAGGCTTCTCTTGGCACAACAATAAAATAAAAAGATAAGGAGCGGTCATTATAGTAGTAATGACTTCCAAGATTCAAATAAAAGAAAAAGTTCTGAAAATAAAACATTGGGTTATCTCCCAAGAGTGATTTTCTTTAACGCCTTTGAGCTAGGCGTAGAAAATTTGCAAATCAAGTATTTTCAGAAGAAGCATTAAGATCCATTAAAGAGGTCTTCTCAATAAGGCATTGTATTTCATCCACATAAGTTTTTGAAGACCCTTTGTGATCATGCTTTGGTTCACTCAAATCACTAAAAAGATTTTTAGGACAGATCCAATCAAAATTATTTTCAAAAGCTTCATACAATCCCAAGAGTTTGCTAGGTATAGGTACATCAGTTCCCTTATTATTTGTACTAATAACTTTTATAGGTGAACCCAGCTTATTAAAGTGCTTAAGAACTTTCCTAGCTTCAATGGAAACATCTTTAAATTCTAAACGCAAAGTTTTCAAGATAAAAGCTTTCTTTTTAGGATCCTCAATTTCATGAAGCTTAAGAAACATGTACTGCAAACAAGGATTAAGGCTAGCAAACCTAGCTTCCAACATGTGAACTAAATAAGCAGAAGCAACTTCAATACTAGGAGCAAGCTCAACCAAAGACTTTTCCTCAACTTCTTTATGCATACTAATGTGATTAAAGAACTCCTCAATGTTATCTTTCCCAATAATTGAACCACTACCTACTGAGAGGTCCTCCAGAACGTACTTAGGGAACAACATGATGAACTAAAAGCAAAGAAATAACAACTACCAAGGATTCTATTTTTTTTGGGTTTTTGATATAAAACAATGCAAGTAAAATAAAGTAAAGTAAAGCAAAACAATAAAACAAAGTAAAGGATGTGCGTGTGAAAAACTCCCTTTGCAGAGGTCTTCCACTTCTTCCCCAGCAATGGCGCCAGAAAATTTGATTGCTTGTTTGTTGGGGAACCCTAAGAGAAGGTTTTGATGAATATCGCAGCAAGTTTTCTCTCAGTTAAGAACCAAGGTATGTTGGTCAGGAGAAGAGCAGACAAACAACTAAAGGTAATGCTTGATAGCCTAGCAACACACCAACAAGGGCGCCGTTTCTCGATCAAAATGAGTTAGCGCGTCTTCAGCTAGTAGCAACGTGGAACCTGCACACAACACAACCAAGTACTTTGTTCCCAACTTGTGATGAGGTTGTCAATCTCACCGATTTGCTTGAAACATAGGGTATGAGCATATCGAGTGGAAAATAGTAATAGTATGCGAGTAAAGTAAACAATGCGAGTAAAGTAAACAGGTGATAGCAATATGATGGAAATAGGACCAGGGTCCACAGTTTACTAGTGGTGTCTCTCCATCAGATAAATAACACATGCTGGGTGATGAGGGTTAACTCGACAAATGTCCTAGATGAAGGACTTAGGATCGGGGGAATAGGGCGTCAGATGAACTCGAAGGTAAAGGTTAGTCAAAATATGTGTATACCAAAAGTAAACTTGGGTGTTCAACCTTGCTTGCTTTCAATCTGCCCTAAACTGTCCCCTCCTGGCCCCTATATATAGGTGGCCAGGTCTCGAGGATCGGGTAGGGTCTGACACAGATTACAATATCGACATATGGTAAGAACTCGTATTCGACTATCATTACAATTGGGCCTAGCTTAACGGGCCTCAGGGGTGCTCAACTAACGGGATCTATTAAATATACCCTTGTCAGTAGCCCCTGAGATTCTACCAGAATTACAGATTCGGGTTGAATCTCTAATCTTCAAATCTTCGACTTGATCAATTCTTCGATTTCTTCATATCTTCAAATCTTCAACTTGGTTTTTCGACTTACTCTCATGATATTTTTCACAAGGGGTTTTGATGAACAAGCTTGACAACTCTGATGGATCAAGAGGTCAGTTAACTGCCGGAACAGATACTTGCCACCTACTTCAAATTCAATCCCCTTGGATTTGAATTCAGGATACTGGTCAAACCCATTCTTTTGCCGCATTTAGAACTTATAAAGAATGAATCCCAGTGATTCTCAGGGTACCCAATGCGTCCACCAGGATTTTCTTTGCGTCATAGACATGGATACATACCAGCAGAGCGCATCCATGTGTGTATACCAGGCCACACAGGACGGATCCTGGGGTCTTACCTTCGCGACAAGTCACGGCATTTGAGTTGCGTTGCGATAACGTAACTCGAGAATCTCATGTCATAGTCAAATTTTAAATGAAAATATTTAGGTTGTAACAACCAAAAAACTCGCTCCCAATGGGAGTAATACTCCTGTGCTTCTTAAACTGTAATGCTTTTAGCAATAAATATCGTTGGGTGCGCGCTCAGCGCTCCCGATGGGAGTAGCCCCCGAGGCTATAGTCGAAAGAAGAATTTTTTGAGTATAGGCTCAAAAATATAGTGTAGTTCATCATACTTCAACTCGAAATCAGTTAATAACCTCTTTTTGTTGAATACGAGTTCACCACTCTGGATATCTGCAGAGGAAGTAGTAGCCCCCAGGGCTATAATCGAAAATCTTTCACACATAACTTTGTCTAAGAAATTTTCACTTGTCGGCACCGTTCTCCTGTTTTCTTAAATTATCTTCTTTATTGCGTCAATGAATATGTCACTCTACTTGAGTGCGAACCGTTTGATAGGCAGCACTATAATTCTCTTGATTTTTGACCATTAGTGGGCTGCCGTTGCCGCTTCGTGCGCCATGACTCAGCCCACGATCCTTCTCCCAGAAGGTATATAAGAGACGTAGTGGGGGATTTCACTATTTACCAGCTCATTTCCTCCATCGCCTCCATTGCTGATCTCCTCTTCCTTTGCCTCTCCCGCATAGCCCCCGAGCACTCCGTTCGTTAGATGCGCGTGAAGCACTTAGCCATCAAGAGCGTCATGGCCAAGAGATCCACTTCCGCAAGTTTTGCTCGATCTGATGTCAAGCCAAAGGAGGTGGAGAAGGCGAGAATGGACGGCCTCATCTCCATCGAGGACTCTATCATCTTCCCAACCACTGAACGGATCCCAAAGCCCCCAAGCGGTTATCGGGTAATGTTTCTTGACTTTCTCCTCCGCGGCCTTTCGCTTCCTGTCCATGAGTTCCTCTGTGGGCTACTCTTTTTCTACGGTGTGCAGCTTCACCAGCTCACACCGAACTCCATTCTTCATATTGCCTGCTTCATGACTCTTTGCGAGTCATTTTTGGGCATTGAACCCCACTTTCTTCTCTGGAGGTTGATCTTTTGGCTCTGCCCCAGTGTTCCTTTGGCCAGGAAACCCGAATTGGGTGGAGTTGTTATTTCTGTGCATCCTGAAGCACAATACTTTGAGTTTTCTATGGCCGCTTCTGTCCAAGGGTGGAAGACAAAGTGGTTCTATATTAAGGACCGCAAGGCTTCTCCCGAAGATGAATATGGCCTAGCTCCTTTCAATCCCTCCCAAGAGGTTAAGAAATTGGTTTCCTGGGATGCACTTCCTTCTGATGCTGAAGTACAATAGGTTCTTCCTCTTCTATCTCCATTCAATTTCTTAAAGGAGTTCTAGGAGGTGCTTTGTTGGGTATGTAACTCATGGCGTTTTTTGTACAATGTTGAGTCCAACCCTTGCAACATCGCCTTTCCAACCTCTGGACTTTCTCTGGCTTGGAAGATCCTGCTCGCGTTTCTGAAAATCTAATAGATAGAAAAGATGTCAACAAGTGAGTCAGGAATCTTACCAAGCTCACTAAGGATCATGTGGTCGCTAATTTGGCCGCGGAACACTTTGACTCCGTGCATCCTCTACTCGAGGTATGCATCTTTTTACTCCTTGTCTATTTGTTTGTCTAATTTCGTACTCCTCAGGGTATTTTCCCTTTTCCTTTGTTGCTCTATTTTAACCTTTTTTATATGCAGGGGCACCAATTCCTCATCTCGCGCCCCCCCTCTTCCAGAGGCAGGGCCTCTTCTGGCTGATCTGGCCTCACCTGTATCTGAAGCCCCCGAGGCTGATGATCATCAGGATGGAGATGATGCCAAAGATTCAGAGAAGGGTACCAGTTCATCGACATTACCTCCCCCTGAAGATGCTAGTGTCGACAAGAAGAGGAAGCGAGTCGAAGAATTTGGTTCTTCGAGTTCTGCAGCCGCTGGCAAGGCACCTGCTTCTGTTGAAGATATGGAATTATTCGATTTCCTCGCATCGTAAGTGCTTTATTTGAGTTCCTCAATTGCATCTCTCTTTGCCTAGTCTTTGCTTTATACATCATTTGTTTTTCTTTTTGCAAAGATACCGAGGAATCTCCAAAGGATGCTCCAGCTGCTCCCTCGACTTCACTTGGTATCGCTGATGAGCCTGTGGAGCAAAAGGTTGCAGTGAGAGTTACCAGGGCTTCTGTCAAGAAGGTTCCTGCACCTCGACAGCCCAAGCATGCTAAGAAGTCCAAGGATACTGATGTCTCTCTCAAAGCCCATGCATTGATGATTTCTCCTGATGATGTAAGTGATTTTCTGCTTGACTTGCTTTTGTTGCATTCCTTCATATTCTAACACGCCTTTTCCCCAGGCACTATTTCAAAGATTCGTTGCATTAGGCTCTGAATGTGCAAAGTACCTAAAGGCAGCAAATGCTTCCGAAGGTATATATTTTGGATATCCAGTCACTGCTCTTTTTCCATGTTTATCTCTTGTTATCTTGTCTGGCTTCCTTTTTCTTTCCTTCTGTAGCTGCTCTGGCAACAGCCAATGCTCGAATTGCATCGCTGGAGGCAGAACTCCTTGCTTCGCAATAGGCATACGATGCGGCGGCTGTTGCAAAGGTGAACGCTGAGAAGTTGTAGAAAGCTGCTCTTGGTAAGTCGAAGAAAGCTTTAGCTAACATCAAGAAAGAATATGCCCAGCGAGAGCAAGCCATGGCGGAGTGTCTTCGCACCATGTCGACTGCTACTGAAAGTGAGTGTTTCGCCTTGTCTTATTTTTTCGACTTTTATTGCCTTTGTTGCACTTACTGACATCTCTCTTTCCTTTTTCCTTCTACCTTCTTTTGTTTGCTCAGAATTTACCGGGGTATCTTCATCGTCCCTTCAACCGGACAATGACGCTTTGATGAATGCGGTTAACCTACTCGAGGAAACCTGGATATCTATCCAGGAGACTTTCGAGTTGGCTAGCCATGCTTTGTTGCGGCTTTTTGTCAGGTTATGGCCGAGGAAGAAGGCAGAAATGCTGAAGGACAACTTGGACAAACTTGTCAAGGCTTTCGACACAACTGAAGATCCTACCCTTCAACTTAAGGGGCTCTCTATGAAGTGTGGTGTTGAAGGTGCTATTGCACTTTCATTTGCCCATGGTACGGACTTCGACTGGGAGAAGGTGAACTCTCCCCATGGCCGCACCCGCGATGAGATGAAATCCTTCAGCGAGAAGGCGAAAAAGTTGGCGCCTGCGCTTGTTACTCTGATTTCTCCTTCAGCGGCTTCCGCGACACCTGCTGCGCTACCTCCAGTGGTGGAAGATCCTGCGCCTCCGTCTACTACTGAGGAGCTTACCACGCCTTCTACCACCGTGGAGCAAAATGCTGAGGTGGCGTAGACTCGGCCTTCTTGTAGTTTTACAATTTAAGCTTTTGAATGTATAAACCTGTAGTCGCGTGCAACCCGAGAATCTCAGTCAAAGGGTTTTGCACATTATTGTAAATGAATTTCCTTATTATGAAACCTTGTCCTTGTTTTTCTGAAATGTTTCTTCTTTCTTTTCTGTTGACTTCCAGTCGATGCATGTCAACGATCCTTTGACTGGTGAACCTGCTCCTTCTACTACTCATACGTTTGGTCCGGCGACTTCGTTGCCTCCTGGTCGGTGCAATCAGTGTGCAGAGTATTCTTCGAGGATTTCTGACCTTGAGTCTTGCCTAACTTTGGCTAAACTTCAAGCACAAATGGCCATTGGCAAGGAAAGCAAAGCTTGTGGTTATCTAAAGCAAATATCTGCTCTGCAAGAAAAGGTTTCCAATCTGACGGCGAAGATCGTCCATAATGAGGAGTGCGAGTCCTTTACTCTTAGCATTGTCGAGTCTGCCTGCGAGATGTTGAGATGGTAGTTTTCTTTCAACTTCTTTCTATTCCCTGCTTCTCCTCTTGCTGTTTTGGTGACGTCATTTTGCTGTTATAGGCACTTGTCTAGATTTTGCTGCTGAAGATCATTGAGTTGCCGAACGAAACGCAGCTTTGGAGAGGATGTCAACAGCCTATGAAACTTTGTGGTCTGATTCTCAGCGTCGTAATGCCATTGTGCTGCTCCAGGATTGTGCTCAACATATTGGTGAGGCAGTTGATGGTTGTCGACGAGCTCTCACCACCATGCATTCTGTCATGCTTCCTTGTAATCCTCTGCCTTCAACTTTCCCGCTTCTCCTTGGCACTTTTAGATCCAGCCACCGTGTTCATAGGTTGATAGAGCTGAACTTAGTAGCGGGTGCTAATTTTGCTCTTGGGTGGATACGCAAGTGGCACCCGAAGCTTAATTATAGCTCTATGTCCCTGAGTTTGGCTCCAGGTAGGACTAGCCTTTGAGTTCATATGGAGAGCATGCTGCAACCTATGCGAAGATTAGCTGCTAGGCTGCTGGAAGCTGATGCTGAATTTTTTTGCGAGTGCCACTATTTAGACCCTTTAGGCGTGGATGACTCAGATAACCCTTTGTTGTAATACTTTTGTGTATGCGAAACGTGAGAGTATCTTATTGTGCGACTCCATGTCAAAAGCTTATCCTCAAGGCGTTATTGTATGACTCGTGCGATTTACCACGCTTTATTCTTTGGAAGACTCGTAGACTCAAATTTGAGGAATGTTTTGTCTTTATTATACTTGTAATATAAGATACATGGGGTGACCCAAGAGATCTGGCCTATGACCTGTGTTCTGGATCTAGAGGGCATTGCCCCTGGTATGGCTTGTGGCTTTTATAGCCTTGTTCTGCTATTCTACTTTGTTGTTCTTTATGTCGTCCCGATGTTCTCTTCTTCTCCTGTAGCTTTGTCTTCTCCTGAAGCACCTACTCGTGGTTTCTTTGTCTCGGGCTCTAAAGCGTGCCCTTCGAGTAGCTTGACACCCTTTGTAGTCGTGCTTTTCGCCTTCTCTGCATAGTTGGCTGTCATGCCAAAGTTTTGCGCCATCTTGTGGAACTCCCTGTCGCAAAGATCTGGAACTTCAAAACTTTCTTTTACTGTAATTATTCCTTTTGGTCCTGGCATCTTTAGTACCAGATACGTGTAGTGAGGTACTGCCATGAATCATGAAAACGCGGGTCGTCTGAGGATCGCGTGATACTGGGATGGCCAGTCCATGACTTCGAAGTCTAGCTTTTCTCTTCTATAGTTTTGTTGGTTGCCAAAGCAAACATTGAGTGCTACTCGACCCAGTGGGTAATTGGCACTTCCTGGTACGATTCTGTGAAAGGAACAATCTGTTGGCTTTAGGGACTCTAGTGATATATGCATTGCTCTTAGTGTTTTTGCGTATATCAAGTTTATTCCACTTCCTGCGTCCATGAATATTCTGTCGACATCGTACGCGCCAATTTGAGCTTTGAGTACCAAAGGCGCATTGCCTGGCTGAGGTACTGTTATAGGGTGGTCTTCTCTGTTGAACTCTATTGGCTGCTCTAACCAATGCAGATACTCTGTTATGGCTGGAGGTGAGAGGACTGCTAAGTTGACTTGTCGAGTAATACTTTTTTCTTCTTTATTTGACTTGGGCACGGGTTGTATCATTGCTGTGATGTGTCCTTTTGATGGGATGTATCCTCTATCATCATCGTGTCCCTTATTTGGCTGGTCTTGTCCTTGTGGAGCTCCGCTGTTCCCTTGTTGATTTGTGGGAGGTTTGTTGCTTCCTTTATATCCTTGTCGCCTTGCTTCGGTTTGCTTGTTTATTGCTGCTTCTTGTAACTTCAAGAATGTGGTGCAATCTTTCATTGCATGCCTTGATACTCGCTTCCCGTTGACGAACGCTGAGTGTATGTGGCAAGGTCCGTTGAGCATGTCCTCTGGGGACAGGTTGTACTCTCTGGATTCTCTTATGGGGAACTTTTTGTAGTCCTCTTTTCCATAACTTTGATATCCTGAGCTTCTGCGATCGCTTCCTTGATAGTTGTTGTCTTTGTATCCTGTGGTGACTTGGCTATGGGAGCCGTAGTTGTTGTAGTTTCGAGACCATCTCCTTTGACTTCCATATCTGTTTCTTCTATCATCCTCTGGTGATCGCGTCCGCTTGTTGTTACACACATCTTCTCCATCTGCAAATCTGTTTGCTACATCCATAAGGTCTGACACTATTTTTGGCTTGATTCTACCCATCTCTTCGACTAGGTCTCTTCGTCTTAACCCGATGATGAACGCATCTATTGCTCTTTCGTCTGAAACTTTGACTGCTGAATTTTTGATAAGACTCCACCTTTGGATGTACGCCCGTAGTATTTCATCGCGTTGTTGCACACACGCTTTGACTTCTTCTATTGATGCTGGCCGCTTGTACGTCGATCTGAAGTTGCTTATAAATTGTTTTGTGAGGTCTTCCCAGCTTCCAATGATTTCTTTCTCTAATTTGCTCAACCATGACCTTGCTGCGCTGGTGAGGTGTAGTTGCAAACTTTGCATTGCTGTTTCTTTGGTTCCTCCTAATATTTGTACTGCTTGTAGATAGTCTGAGAGCCATGATTGTGGTTCTTGTGATCCATCGTATTTTTGCTGATCATGAGGTAATTTGAATCCCTTTGGAACTGGAGTTGTGCGAACCCTGCAGGTAAAGCACGATGCCCCCATCTCTTTTTTGTCATCTTCATAGCCACATTTTTCATTTGGAGATAGCGATCTTCGAGTTCCTCCTTGCTGTTTTGGTGATGGCGATCGAGACCATTGATTGCTACTTTTACGCCGAGGACTGCTGTGACGGCGAGGTGATCTTGGCTTGTGCATCTCTTTAGGGTGGTGCGCTTCTTCTCTTTTTGCTGGTAGCTTGTGTCCCACCATGTTTAGTCTGTTTAATGCTGCTCTGTGCATATGTTCTCTAGGATCTCCTGGGCTTGGACGAGTTGTGAGCAAATAAGCTTGAGCTGCCACTAATGCTACTGGAGTTTTTGGTATGATATTTCCTTGTCCATCGACCGATAAGAAGGATGAGTCAAGATTTTTGGGAATACTTTGCCTATCAGAGTACTCGAGGTTGTCGTACCTTGAACCATGTCGACAATTTTTCCTTGCGCTGCTATATGATGCATCGCTTTGCGCTTTACGAGCAGCATTGCTAGCTGCAATGGCTGAGACTTTTCTTCTTTGTATCTCTACTTTCTCTTCTGCTAATCTCTTTGCCTACTGTCTGAGGGCATAATGGTACCCTAGGAGCATGTTTTTGCCAGAGCTTGATGGTATAGATGTGCCGTTCTCCACGGCTTCCCTTATTGTTTTCCACTCCTCGGGTGATAGTCGAACTTTTTCTCTTCCTGTGGGAGATTCTATTGTTTGTCCTTCTGCGCGGTGATTTGCTCCTCTGTCGATATTTGCTGGATTTAGTACTGGATTGTCATTCTCATCGAATTCTTCAGAATTGTCGCCTACAATGGTGAGTACTTGGCATTGTTTGCCGATGTTGCTGTTGAAGCTTGAAAAAATCGTGTCACCATCTTCAGAAAGTGCTAGTCCTATCTTCCAAGTGTCCGCTGATTCGTCTGGGATGTCGTCGAGGTAGATCGTGAGGTCTTCAAGTTGGATTTTGTCGTCAAATTTTTTTGCTGTTTCGTTGCCTTCTGCGATTTGTATTTCTCCTGAGCTGATCGGCGAGTTTACCTCGCTAGAAGAGCTTTCAGAGTATTCCATCATTGCTACTATTTCAGGCTCACTTGCCGACGAATCTTTTTTCGTCGGATCCGAAAGGAGAGATGAACCTGATGGTCCGATGAGGATGTTCAAACTTCCGATAGTCAACTCCACCTCTTGGTTTTCATCGACTTCTATGCTGCTGTTGGCTAAAAGTGAAAAAGCTGTCAAATTCATGATTCCAACGCCCAAGTTCCCCACGGTCGGCGCCAATTGACGAGGGTTAACTCGACAAATGTCCTAGATGAAGGACTTAGGATCGGGGGAATAGGGCGTCAGATGAACTCGAAGGTAAAGGTTAGTCAAAATATGTGTATACCGAAAGTAAACTTGGGTGTTCAACCTTGCTTGCTTTCAATCTGCCCTACACCGTCCCCTCCTGGCCCCTATATATATGTGGCCAGGTCTCGAGGATCGGGTAGGGTCTGACACAGATTACAATATTGACATATGGTAAGAACTCGTATTCGACTATCATTACAATTGGGCCTAGCTTAACGGGCCTCAGGGGTGCTCAACTAACGGGATCTATTAACAATACCCTTGTCACTGGGTAAACAAATTACAGTTGGGCAATTGATATAATAAAGATAAACATGATATGTCAAGAAGATCACTATGCAATTTACTCTGGGCATTACAACAAAATACATAGACCGCCATCCAACTGCATCTATGACTAATAATCCACTCACGGGGATATCATCCAAACACCTCATGAGTATTAAGTTGCGAACAACAGATAATTGCATTAAGCAAAGTGTGTAATGTAAACAAAGCATATGCCCTCGAACATATGAATGTTGTTTTCTCCCTAGTAGCAACAGCACATCTACAACCTTAGAGGTTTCTGTCACTCCCCAGATTAAATAGAGGCATGAACCCACTATCGAGCATAAATACCCCCTCTTAGAGTCACTAGCAACTACTCGGCCAAGATAGCTACTAACAACAGAGAGCATGCAAGATCATAAACAACATAGAGATAACAAAGGATAAAATTTCAGTATAACAACTCAATCATAACACCAATATTCATTGGATCCCAACAAACCAAACATGTAGAATTACATAATGGTGATCTCAATCATGTAGGGCAGCTCATGAGATCTAAACATGAAGCACATGGTGGAGGAGACAACCATCTAGCTACTGCTATGGACCCATAATCCAAGGTATACTACTCACTCATCGCTCCGGAGGCAAGCATGGCGATGAAGAAGACCTTTGGTGGCGATTCCCCTCTCCAGCAGGGTGCTGGGAAGAGATTCTGGACCCTCCCGATCTTCGGGTCGACGGCGGCGGTGGATCGCGATGTGTTCTAAAAAATTGATCGGGTCCTTAGGTTTTTTCCGTCGGGGGGTCTTTATAGGCGAAGGGGCATCGTCAGAGGTGGCCCGAGGCACCCTCACACATAGGGGGCGCAGCCAGGGGCTGGGCCGCACCGCCCTAGTGTGTGGGGCCCTCGTGGCCGCCCTCCAACTCCTTTTCAGATCTCTGGAAGCTTCCAGGAAAAATAAGACTTCAGGAACTTGTTTCGTCCAATTCCGAGAATATTTCCTATGTAGCTTTTCTGAAACACAAAAACAGCAGAAAACAGGGAATTGGCACTGTGGCGACTTGTTAATAGGTTAGTTCCGGAAAATGCATAAAAGTGCCATGAAGTGTAACGAAACATTAGGCAAATGGTGTAAAAACAAGCATGGAGCATCAAAAATTATAGATACATTTCAGACGTATCAGTAAGCAACTTACTCATCACATATGGTGAATCAAGAGCAATAGAGGTGTCCAGAGTAGTACCTCTTCTTGTAGTGGATGGCAATATAGGAAACTTTCCATCACGAGGTTTACCCATGATGAATGGATTGCAGCGAACAAAATAAATCCCAAGTGAACTTACAAATAAAGCTATGCTCCCCGCCAATGGCGCCAGAAAATAGTCTTGATGACCCACAAGTATAGGAGATCGCAACAGTCTTCGAGGGAAGTAAAAATCCCAAATTTATTGATTCGACACAAGGGGACCCAAAGAATATGTATAAGCCTTAACAGATGAGTTGTCAATTCAGCTGCACCTAGAAATAGACTTGCTCGCAGCAGTTTATCAGTAGCAACAGTTTTATAGTAGTGACAGTAGTGAAATAGTAACAGCGATAGTAAAATAAAGACAATAACGGTATCAATAGTAAAAAGCAGGATTAAATACTGTAGGCATAGGGATGGATGAACGGGCATTGCATAGACAAGATAATTCATGTAATAATCAAGACATGGGCAATTGCAGATAAATAATAATAAAGCATCCTAGTACTAAACAACCATAGACATGTATTCCGTAAATAGTCATACATGCTCGTAATGAGAAACTTGCACGACATCTTCTGTCCTACCAGCCTGTTTGCAGCGGGGCCTCAAGGGAATCTACTGGTAATTAAGGTACTCCTTTTAATAAAGTACCGGAGCAAAGCATTAACACACAGTGAACACATGTGATCCTCACATCATAGCCATCCCCTCCGGTTATCCCAATTGATGTCACTTTGGGGCCTCGGGTTCCGGACAACGAAATGTGTATACAGCTTGCAGGTAAGATCATAAATAACAATTATCATAAAACAATAACAAGTTCAGATCCGAGATCATGGCACTCAGTCCCAAAGTGACAAGCATTAAGCACAACAAGTTGCAACAATATCATAAGCACTAACAATAGATACTAGGCACCATGCCCTAACAATATCATAGCAAATTACGTGAATGATCTCATCCAATCTCTACCATCCCCTTCGCCTACAGTGGGAATTACTCACACATGGATGGGGGAGTCATGGATGGTTGATGGAGAGACGTCGGTGATGATGGTGATGAAGATCTCCTCCAAATCTCCGTCCCAGCAGGGTGCCAGAATGGAGTTTCTGGTTCCGAATCACGGTTTCTGATGGTAGCGGCGCAGCGGAACTCTATCTGAGAAAAATGTCGAACCCCCGATCTTTTCAAGTCAGAGGGTATATGTAGGCGGAATGAGGGGTCGAGACGATGGCCGAGGCGGCCTTACCACCCCTGGCGCGGCCAGGGCTGGCCTGCACCACCAGGGGGTCTGAGCCCCTCGTGCCCCCCCCCCTCCGTCTCGTATTCTGGCTCCGTTGGTCTTCTGGTAAAATAAGATTTTTGCAGTATTTTCTGAGATTTTTTCTAAAAGTTGGATTTCTGCATAGAAACAAGATACCGGGGCAATTCTGCTGAAAACAGCGTTAGTTCGTGTTAGTTGTATTCAAAACACACAAATTAGAGGAGAAATAATAGCAAAAGTGTTCAGAAAAGTAGATACGTTTTGGACGTATCAGGCACCACTGTCCACCATGTGAAAAAGGTCTATCTCTCAGAAGATTCCTTCACATTTACCGTGTGACAAGGGTATAGCTAATAGAGCCCGTTAGTTGAGTACCCCTGAGGCCCGTTGAGTTAGGCCCAATTGTAATGATAGTCGAATACGAGTTCCTACCGTATGTCGATATTGTAATCTGTATCGTACCCTACCCGATCCTCGAGACCTGGCCACCTATATATAGGGGCCAGGAGGGGACGGTGTAGGGCAGATTGAAAGCAAGCCAGGTTGAACATCCAAGTTTACTTTCGATACACACCTATTTCGACTAACTTTACCTTCGAGTTCATCCGACGCCCTATCTCCCCGATCCTAAGTCCTTCATCTAGGACATTTGTCGAGTTAACCCCTCGTCAATTGGCACCGACCGTGGGGACCAGGGGTGTTGGAATCATGAATTCGACGGCTTTTTCGCTTTTAGCCAATCGCAGATCAGAAGTCGACGGAAGTCAAGAGGTGGAATTAGCAATCGGAAGTTTGAGCATCCTAATCGGACCTTCGGGTTTGTCTCGCCTTTCGGATCCGACGAAACAAGATCAAGATCCGTCGGCAAAAGAGCCCGAAGCATCAGCAATAATGGAATACTCTGAAGGCTCTTCTAGCGAGGTAAACTCGCCGGTCAGCCCAAAGGAAGTGCGAAAAGAAAAGATCACAGAAGACAACGAAGAAAAGGAAAATTCTGACGTAGAAGTCCAACTCAAAGATCTCATGATCCGCATCGACGATAAGTCAATAGATACATGGGAAACAGGATTAGAGCTTTCTGAGGATAGTAACTCGATCTTCTCAAGCTTCGAGGGTAACATTGGCAAACAATGTCAGGTACTCGCTATTGTGGGCGACAACTCAGAAGAATTCGATGAAAATAACAACCCAGTGGTAAACCCAGCAAATATCGACAGAGGAGCAAATCACCTAGCAGAAGGACAAACAGCGGAATCCCTCACAACCAGGGAGAAAATTTGACTATCAGTCGACGAGTGAAAAATAATAAGAGAAGCCGTAGAACACGGCGCACCAATACCATCCAACTCCAGCAGAGACATGATTTTTGGGTATCATTACGCCCTCAGGCAGCAAGCAAAACAACTAGCAAAGGAAAAGATAGAGATACAAAGGAGAAAAGATTCAGCAATCGCAGCCAGCGAAGCAGCTCATAGAGCACGAAGCGACGCATCATATAGCAACGCAAGGAAAAATCGTCGACACGGCTCAAGGTACGATAACCTCGAGTATTCTGATAGGCAAAGTATTTCCAAGAACCTCGACTCGTCCTTCTTAGCGGTCGACGAGCAAGGAAACATCCTACCAAAAACTCCTGAAGCAGCACTAGTGGCAGCACAAGCATACCTACTTACAACTCGACCAAGTCCAGGAGATCCTAGAGAACACATGCATAGAGCAGCACTGAATGGTCTCAACATGGTGGGCCATAAGCTATCAGCTAAAGAAGAAGAAGCACATCACCACAAAGAAGTGCACAAAGCAAGGTCACCTCGCCGCCACAACAGTCCTCGACATAGAAGCAGCAAACATCGATCTCGCTCGCCGTCACCAGAACAGCATGGTAGAACTCGAAAGTCGCGATCCCCAAACGAAAGGCGCGACTATGAAGACAGCAAAAAAGAGATGGGGGCATCGTGCTTTACCCGCAGGGTTCGCACCACTCCAGTGCCTAAGGGATTCAAGCTACCTCATGATCAGCAAAAGTACGACGGATCACAAGAACCACAATCATGGCTCGCAGATTACTTGCAAGCAGTCCAAATACTAGGAGGAACCAAAGAAACAGCAATGCAAAGTTTGCAACTACACCTCACCGGCGCAGCCAGGTCATGGTTAAGCAAGCTAGAAAAAGAATCTATTGGAAGCTGGGAAGACCTCACAAAGCAATTTACAAGCAACTTCAGGTCAACATACAAGCGACCAGCATCAATAGAAGAAGTCAAAGCATGTGTGCAGCAACGCAACGAAACATTGCGAGCGTACATTCAAAGGTGGAGCATTATCAAAAACTCAGCAGTCGAAGTATCAGACGAAAGAGCAATAGACGCATTCATCATCGGATTAAGGCGAAGAGACCTAGTCGAAGAGATGGGCAGAATCAAGCCGAAAATAGTATCAGACCTCATGGACACAGCAAATAGGTTCGCAGACGGAGAAGATGCGTGCAATAACAAGCGGACGCGATCTCCAGAGGATGACAGAAGAAACAGATATGGAAGTCAAAGGAGACGATCTCGAAACTTCGACACCTATGGCTCTCACAGCCAAGTCGCCGCAGGATATAAGGATAACAGCTACCAAGGAAATGACCGCAGGAGTTCGGGATATAGAAGCTACGGAAAGGAAGATTATAAGAAGTTCCCTATAAGGGAATCCAGAGAATACAACCCATCACCAGAAGATATGCTCAATGGGCCTTGCCATATACACTCAGCATTCGTCGACGGAAAGCGAGTATCAAGGCACGCAATAAAAGACTGCACGACATTCTTAAAACTGCAAGAAGCAGCAATAAATAAGCAAGTCGAAGCAAGACGACAAGGATTCGAAGGAAGCAACAACCCTCCGCCAAATCAGCAAGGAAACAATGGGGCTTCTCAAGGACAAGATCAGCCAAACAAGGGACACGATGACGATGATGGGTATATTCCATCCAAAGGACACATCATGTCAATGATACAACCTGTACCCAAGTCAAACAAAGAAGAGAAGAGCATAACTCGACAAGTCAACTTAGCAGTCATGTCACCTCCAGCGGCAACGGAGTATTTGCACTGGTCAGAGCAGCCAATTGAGTTCAACAGAGAGGACCATCCCATAACAGTACCTCGGCCAGGAAACGCGCCTTTGGTACTCAAAGCTCAAATCGGCGCGTACGATGTCGACAGAATATTTATGGACGCAGGAAGCGGAATTAACTTGATATATGCAAAAACACTCCGAGCAATGCATATATCACTAGAATTCTTAAAGCCAACAGATTGTTCCTTCCATGGAATTGTGCCAGGAAGTGCCAATTACACTTTGGGTCGAATAGCACTCAACGTTTGCTTCGGCAATCGACAAAACTACAGAAGAGAAAAGCTTGACTTCGAAGTCATGGATTGGCCATCACAATATCACGCGATCCTCGGACGACCCGCGTTTTCGCGATTCATGGCAGTGCCTCACTATACGTATCTGGTACTTAAAATGCCAGGACCAAAAGGAATAATCACAGTGAAAGGAAGTTTTGAAGTTTCAGATCTTTGCGACGGAGAGTTCCACAAGATGGCGCAAAATTTTGGCATAATAGCCAACAATGCAGAAAAAGCAAAAAGCGCGACTACAGAAGGCGTCAAGTTACTCGAAGGATGCGTCGCGGAACCCGAAACAAAGAAGCAACGAATAGAGACACCAGGAGAAGACAAAGACGCAGGAGAAGAAGGGAAAAGTGCGACATCATAAGTATAGAGAAAGAGCGGGACACAAAGGCTATAAATGCCACGAGTTATGCCAGGGGCAATGCCCTCTAGATCCAGAACACAGGTCATAGGCCGGATCTCTTGGGTTACCCCATGTATCTTACATTACAAGTATAAATAAAGATAAATCGTTCCTCATATTCGAGCTTACGAGTCTTTTCAAAAAGAAAAATGCGGCAAGCGCACGACTTACACAATAAATGCCCTGAGAATAAGTTTCAGACGCATAGTCGCGAAACAAGTAAAAAAAACTCTCGTGTTTCATATACATCTTACAACATCGGGTTATCAGAATCATCCACACCTAAAGGGTCTAAGTAGTGGAACTCGCGGAAAAACGCAGAGTCTTCTCGCAGCAACCTGGCTATAATTCGTTGGGCAGGCTGCAAAGTACTCTCTAAGTGTACTCGAAGGCTTGCCCCACCAGGAGGATAACTCAGAGACATAGAAGTATAGTTGAGTCTTGGATGCCACTTGCGCATCCACCCAAGAGCAAAGTTGGCACCAGCCACTAAATTCAATTCTATCAACCGGTGAATCTGCTGGCTAGATCTGAAAGTATCAAGGAGAAGCGGGAAAGTTGCAGGAAGAGGATTTCGAGGAAGCATGACCGAATGCATGGTGGTAAGATCTTTCCTACAGCCATCCACTGCCTCGCCAATGTGCTGGGCACGGTCCTGAAGCAGTACAATTGCGCCTCGACGTCGATGAAACAAATGGTGCCGCGATGAGAAAATTGCAACAACAAAAAACACCACATTTGGAGCTCAGGTTGCAAAAAAGCCACTTTTTTAGATTAGAGTCGACATGATCGCCAAGGTGAACTAGCTCATGATGATGGATGCAAGTGGGATGGACTTATTGGCAAGAGAGTTTTAGGAGATGCAAAAATTAGAGATCATGTAACACAAAAGGCAAGAGCTAAGCGGTGGTGGCGGCGGCGGTGGCCATGGAAGGTGGTGATGAAGTTGCTCCCAGAGAAGCTCGTAATGGTGGTGACATCTGACATGGCTTGATCTTATCACCGGCTATGGTGCTTGGTGCACATTATTTGGACAAACTTTGGTTGCTACTTGTTTTGTTGTGTATTTTTTAATAAAACTATTGTTGATCTATTCTAATTATTATCGTAACATATTTGCAAACTTGTGACTTTATCTATATTGCTCTTTATTGAATTCATCTATATGAAAATCCAATATATTTAATGGTAAGGCAGAACAGATCCTGAAAAGTCATATCATAAATATGTTTTACGGTATGAGTTTTCGGTCTATTCCGCCCATGCCAAAAAACACTTTTTAAAGGCGACCACGCGAGTCTCCACCTTTCTCACACAGGCGACTCACATGGGCGACCTGAGGTCGCCATCAGGCAAAGCCTAGGCGGGATGGCGGTGATAGTCGTTCTTGTCTTTCTCATGGCGGTGGTGCTTGATCTTGGCGCTCCATTGGTGGTGTCGTGCCACGGACATCGCGGGCGGTCTCAGCATGGTGGCGGTGGAGGAGGAGCACACTACACAGAGGGGAGGCCCTTCTAGGGGCATCGACGGATAGGGGTCCGACCCTAGGAGGATGAATTCCAAGGAGGCAGTGATGATGAAACAATTGGAAGCAAAACTGCACGTTGCCGAGAAGAAACTTCAACGTCATCTGGGAGGATGAGATCGATGCACAAGGCTGCCAACAAAGAGATGAATTATGCTAGATTAAAGCAAGGTGAGGGTCAAAAAGAGTAAGAATAGAGCCAACATGATCGCGGAGAAGAACCAGCTCATGATGATGGATCCAAATAGAATGAACTCATTGGCAAGGGAGTTTTGGGAGATGCAAAGAATGGTGATCATGCAACGAAGAAGGCAAGAGCTTAGTGGCGGTGATGAAGTTACTCCCGGAGATGCTCATGATGGCGGTGACTTGGCTTGATTTGATCGTCGGCTATGGTGTTTGATTGCGTATTCTTTTGGACAAACTTTGATTGGTACTTATTCTATTGTGCTTTTTTAAATAAAACTATTATCAATTTATTCTACTTATTATTGTAACATATTTGCAAGTTTGGGATTACATCTGTACCACTATTTATTAAATTTATCTATATAGAAATTTAATATATTTTACGATGCCGTGCACCAAGCGAATCGATCCCAAAAGCTAGTGCCATAAATATGTTTTATGGTAGTACAAGTTTTTAAGACCTGTTTCGCCCACCCTAAAATGTATCAAAAACTAGGTAGGAAGGCGCGACTTGCCGCGCGCTTGCCCACCTACAGCGAGCAAGCAGATAGGAATAACTGATAACAACATACAATTGGAATTACGGCGGCCTAAGGAGAAAGTTTTGTAAGACTATAACGCTAAGTTTTTTGTTTAAAAAGGCAATTGTAAATTTGTAATACTACCTTTGTTTCAAGGAATAAGGCGCACGTGCATTCCAAAGCAAATTTTGATCGAATAAATAAAACAACTAAAACTTGATTATATTGTGTAAAATTAGTATCGTTGGATCTGTATTGAAACATACTTTTCAATGATGCTAATTTTATACCAACATTATTTATATATTTAAAGTAAATTTTGGTCAAAGAAAAAACACGCAAAACGACAACGTCTTATTCCTTGGGATGGAGGTAGTACATTGGGAGTTGTCTTTGTCATAATCGGTACACTAGATCATTGATGGCACGCGTTGCCGCGCCCGTCTATTTTTAAGATAGAAGAATAAATAATCTTACAAATAAATAGACATGAAACACATATGCTTATATGAATATAGACTGGCCTGTAATCTAAAAGGACTATCTTCAAACAATAATAGTACCACAAACATATTTAAGTTTAGTCTCCAATTAATGTAGAGCTTGTCAGTTGTACAATTTTATTCTAGCAGAATAGTAAACAAATAAAAGGTCAATGGCAAACCTGGAAAGAAAAATGATCTTTAAAAAGGCAATTGTAAATTTGTAATACTACCTTTGTTTCAAGGAATAAGGCGCACGTGCATTCCAAAGCAAATTTTGATCGAATAAATAAAACAACTAAAACTTGATTATATTGTGTAAAATTAGTATCGTTGGATCTGTATTAAAACATACTTTTCAATGATGCTAATTTTATACCAACATTATTTATATATTTAAAGTAAATTTTGGTCAAAGAAAAAACACGCAAAACGACAACGTCTTATTCCTTGGGATGGAGGTAGTACATTGGGAGTTGTCTTTGTCATAATCGGTACACTAGATCATTGATGGCGCGCTTTGCCGCGCCCGTCTATTTTTAAGATAGAAGAATAAATAATCT
The DNA here is from genome assembly GCA_007115705.1 of Dactylis glomerata. NCBI lineage: Eukaryota > Viridiplantae > Streptophyta > Magnoliopsida > Poales > Poaceae > Dactylis > Dactylis glomerata. The sequence goes on along the minus strand of QXEO01000120.1, from coordinate 685,281 downwards.
TACAAATAAATAGACATGAAACACATATGCTTATATGAATATAGACTGGCCTGTAATCTAAAAGGACTATCTTCAAACAATAATAGTACCACAAACATATTTAAGTTTAGTCTCCAATTAATGTAGAGCTTGTCAGTTGTACAATTTTATTCTAGCAGAATAGTAAACAAATAAAAGGTCAATGGCAAACCTGGAAAGAAAAATGATCTAGGCAAATAAATATCATAATTTCTAATATATACTGCCAATAATATATAATTGCATTACAATATATTTCCCTGCACACTATATAGGAGGAGTATATTTAACAGAAACTACAGACACCAAAAAGGTCATGCTCATATCATTCTCAGGGGTTCAATACAAATAGAAAAAAGCATCAGTAAGCTCCGTGCCTAAGTTTGTGATAATCATATATATTCCTTCTGTTTCTTGACATGCATGCAACATATAGCTAATTTGTGATCTGGACAGCATCATGCTCTCTCAGCATTAAGTTTTAGCATATGTACACCTTGCAAACTAAACTGTATAGTAGTCGTAGGTACCTAACACAAACTGAACTGTGTTCATTTGTGATGAGTTTCATGTGAAAACCCAACGTAACTAACTAAAGATTGTGCACCAGATGGACTTCATGCGAGGCGAAGGGCAAGCAGATTTGGATATCTTGAGGGCTTGGGTATGGTCTCCAACAATGTGGTGCGCTACGGTATAGTATAGTTGCAGCATTTCTTTTGTAGACAGAAATTGGTGCACCTTCTGTCAGCTAGGTCCAGTAGAATCTTCAGTTTGCTTACCATATTTCAGTTAGAAATGTGAGTTCAGCAGCAGACTACAAGAGATTAATTAATCACTTAACTGTAAAGCAGGCCCAGAAAGAATAAACTATTTTTTTCTGAATTCACTCATCTAATAGGCATATAGCAACCAAGCCAAAATTGGGCTGAAAATCATGCGCGCTTATTTCTCACATCCAAGAATGATCTTGAAACAAAGGAAAAACTGAGAACTCGATAATGCAAGTAGTTATTTAAAAGTTCATCTATTTAGACCATTGAGAAGTGTAACAGAGGAATCATGAGCATTTTCATTGCCATACTAATTAATGAACACCTCATAGTAACTAAATGGCACGGTAACAACCTTCTTAAGCATACTGTCTAGTCATGTTACATAGGCATGCATAGTTTCTACATTTAGAATATAATAATATATTCTTCACCAAAAGCAAAGCATACTTCAACTATAAAAACATTAGTCAAAATATGATTGGAGAACAGGGATAATATCTGAATGTTGACATGATCAGAAAATATAAATGCAGTAATTTCTGAGAATATGTAATATATGATTCTTTCAAGGAAAGGAAACGGAGAACAGCATAGTAGTACGATTTTTTTTTCATTGTAACATATGCCTAACTTCTCAACATTTGGTTAATCATTAGGATCAAATGCTAGATAAATTTATAGATCTTACATGTGGAATGATCTACCTTGTCGGACTTCTCTAAAGAAACAATAGGCCGTTTGCTCCTCTAGCTGACCTGAAATCCCCCTGTCCTTATCATTAGCAGCTGAGAATTGATACAATTCATGTGTCAGTATTACACCACAGAAATAACCTCTTTTGTAAGCGACCTGTCATCACATGTAGTTACACTTACACATCTACCAGGATAAAAAGGATGAATACTAATTAATCATGCTATTATCCGACAGAGTGAAACAAACACCAAAATGTGATTATGTGAACCATCTACGTCATCAACGGGTAGGCGGGGGATCAAGCACCTAACACACTGCCAACCAATGCAATGATATCCATAACATAATTAGATAACTTGGTCCAGCATCATAAATAAGGAACAAACCTTCTCAAAGTAAAATACCTTGGATGTATACTACTCATTCACACGCTGCCGGTTCCATACATATGACGTATAGGCTATAGCTGAATACATTCACATGGATTCTATGCACTCTGGATACACAAAATGCTTGGTTATTAGTATCACAGCTCATCTTGGTTACTGGATGGCAGCATGACATGATAAGCAATATTACTGAAATTAAGGTAGGAGAAAGAAATGATTTCTTTTTTGATATACTCGACGTCTAGATTTAAATTAGATTGTTACCTTGAGGTTAGGATTCAAACGAGTAACTACCAGAATATGTAGTTATCTTCTTTTCCACTACCAGATTCTGTAAAGCCAGAGCATGTCATTGATTATTTTCGTTCTTCTCTGCAAACAGAAGAAAAGTCAGCTGATCAGCCGAATCATGCAATCAGGAACCACATGCATCAAACAGCACCAAACAAAATATTAAGCACTTCATGAACATAGAATGGCATCAACACACAGTTCAAAAGATCAACTGAACAACTGTTCGAATTACATGAAACAGAGCAGATTAGAAATTTGTTGGAGTTAAAAAGCGTAAGCAATGAAGAGAGAGTAAGAGAAAAATATTTTCTCCTCTTCCTCTAGTAACCTGTAGTACTCATCTACACCCAGAGGGTGGGATCAGCAGCGTCAACTAAGGAATGGAAGAACTAAAGGTTAGAGCGACAGATGCAGTTGGAGAATTGGATCCCCTGCCTTACTGACTGCTTGCCCTTTTGCTCCCGCTGATGGCACGAGCAGAAGGGGGTTCTGGTGCGGGAGGGGAGTGGCTACGGCTCAGATAAGAGAAGGAAGGGTCGAGGGATGGGCACCGTCGTGTGGCAGACGATGTCGGGAGCATCGGCGTCGGGGGCAGCGGCAGGTCGGGGCGGCGTAGCGAAGGGGAAGAGAAGGGGAACGATGCGGTAGCAGAGAGGGCATCCACCCTAGTGGGCTTTCTATGGGCCTAAATCAATCAGGTGCCACGGATTTGTTTTCCAGAAAAGCGTCCCTTAGGGACATCTAGCCCAACTGGGATCAGACGGCCAGGAACGTCGGGATCGCGAAAATGGACGGCTCCGGATGTTAATGGCCTGAGAGAGCGTCCAGATGACTCGGTTATAATGTCCCTAATAGCGAGGTGTCTCGGATACATGGGTAGAAGTATAAAGTATAGAGTAACATAAAACGCGGCTCCTTGATTTGAATCTTGTGCTGCAACATAATCAAAGTTGAAAATCTATGTCACCACCGGCCTTGCAATAGATGTGTCGTTTGTTTCAGGTCACCAAAAGGAAAATGATTCTCGTATGAAGGTTAACAATCAAACGGATTCTTCCAAGACTATATTCATCTTCTACATTACTGATGGTTGAACATCCTGATTCAGAGACAATGAATAATCGATGTATTAGAATTGTAGTTGTCTGAGATAATGTAAAATACAAACATTTTCAAGATAACTGGTTTAATAGGCTAGCTCGTATTCAACCTTTTTTTTTAACATATATCCAACCTATATTTTAAAGGTGAGCCATCCGTGAAGTGTCCTAATCACGGGATAACATTGATAACCCATTTCAAAAAGTTTTGATAAAAACTATCTACAATGGAAACTATAGGTGATACATCAGCATATAAGCAAATCCGGACAATGACAGTAGAAAACCATGACATAAAAGGTGGTGATATCAAAGGAAGAAGAGTGCAACAACAACAACACATAAAGTCCGAGATTAATTGAGAGGATGAGGCAACAAAGATGTCGGGATTGACGATAAAGAAAGTTCACATCTGTGCACAGAGAAGACGTCATCAACTGACCTCTTTTTTCTATCTGCGGTGAAGTGCTTCTTGATGTAAGAGCAGACAATCAAGAGAATGGCCACAACCAGTACATCTTCACACGTAATTACAATTTAAATACTGCTCGTCGTACTACTTTTTTTTAGAGGACATAACAAATAAATATTGTCTAAATCATGTAGAAAAAGGTTATCTTTTGAGTTTGTATTTACCTTGAACTACTTCTCCTTATTGTATCTGCTGTAGCAAAATAATCTGATATCACACCCTCTGTAATGGCCTCTATAAACCTGAAGCATGAATGAGTCAGAAAAAAGAAGGCAGTCAAGGAAGGTACAACTCCCAATTCATTGTTGAAACTGATAATACAACTAAAGGAAACTTATAATCATAGTTCATACAATCATTTTCTTGTAACTTTCGCTTGTATAAGGATGGCAAGCACTATCAAATAAGTGAACTGATGCTAGCTCTATACAAATGTAAATACATCCTGTAGTTCCTCAGACATGTACAGAAAATCACATATTAATGCAACCTACTATGATGAGCCAAAATCATAAGCTAGCATACATCAACTAAAGAAAGCACGTGAGCGCCTGAGCGGAGTGTGGACAATACTTGTCTTATAGGAAACCATATTTCAGTACCATAAAAATCCTGTTTCCAAACCAAACATTTAAAATGGGCTACTTTTGCACCATAAGCACTGGTAATGCTATAGGCATGAATACCATGCTTATTTACTCAAGTAGGCAACCCCAGACTTCCAGGTGATTTTTGATAGACAAAATCTCATTGATTACAAAGAAACAAACATTATCATGTAGTTCATCTCAATCCGGAATGATTGTATAAAAGAGACGCTACAATATTAGGAAGTAAAGATGTGCTTATCATAGGCCACCGCCGCCCTTGGGGTTGAGGTAGGAGCAGACGAGGTCGTTGCCGCCCTCCTACCGGACAACACCGTTGCTGCTCGACCACCTCGAGCGGTCCCTCACTGCACAATCTCTCCACTGCTTGCCGCCGCCTGCTAAACCTCTGTTGCCCCTCCTCATTTCCCTTTCTGCTGCTGCTTGTCACACCAGTGCTTGTCACCGCTACCTGCTAGCCCTCCGCTGTGTGCTAGACGTCCTCCCCTCCAGTAGCTGATATGCCAACTCTTAATCTCATGATTTCAGACTACGGTGTGACCTCCACCAGGATCTGAATAAACAAGCGCAGTATAATATTTTAGGAGAATGTGATAAATTCTTATCAACATAGAGCTGATGGCATCTGATTTATTAATAGAACAAACTCATCTCACTTTCTACAGTCAGCCAGTAATCTAACCCTTAAATATTAAAGTAGTACATCTGTCCTAGATTTACTAAAAGCAAAAACTGCACATTGAGATGGATTGGTCACATGCATATTCCAATTTTAACATGCTCTAAATAACATCTTGGGGAAAAAATTCCTTGCATGTATAAGCTTGTTTACCTAGCTTGTATCATTCGATACATATTCGCTAACATATATATATAGCATGTTCCTTTTTTCTCCTAGCTTTGATGATCAAAAATAGAGTATAAACAGTACTGCTCATGATCTAAATTGTGTCACTGCTCATATACACTAACCACAATTTATTCATCTCCTCTAACCAAGTCTCGTCATTTATTCAGTTCATTACCTTTCTCTCAAAGCCCCACATGAACATGACACTACATACTGCCACTCTATGTTTGTTAATATGCCCAAAATCTGAGAAGAGGATGAACAAAACATCCATGAACACCCAATGAAAAATGGAACATGGACTCTCTCTCTCTCTCTCCTACACTCTCTCACAAACACACATTTACATCACCACATGTCGTCCTCCCCTAAGCAATCTTTCTCCTTGAGCATTTATACAAATAGGTAGTGCTCGTAAAAAAATCTTGCACTGCAACCTAACCAAGTAAGCGATGAATTGATACATGAGAAAAGCACATCCCAAAGCTTCATTAGAAATCTAGGCCATCTCGCCGAACCCAGCCGGAGCAGATCGGCATGGAGGCGCTAGAGCTAGAAGCCTCGACAACAAGCCTCTACATCAGGGAGTCGTATTGGCATCGTTACTCTGGCCTTTTACCTCGCAAGTATGGTCGTACTCCTCCTTTCATAGCAGCTGCATGAAGTGAGTCATTAGTTAACACACATATACAAACACATAGACATCGACATGAACCTGCACATCAACAACACTGTCAAGGTTCAGAGGCAAATACTCATTCTCGGAGGCACCATGTCGGAATCGATCTTGCGGGAGATGATGAAGATGATGACGGTTGCTCTATTGGCTTCCTTCTTTCAAACCTTCAGATACAAAAAGAAAAACATTTCATTTGAAGCACACTAAGTATGAAAGATACAAATTTCTTAACAGTGGAGTTGAAATTTAGATCTTTTGTAAACAGGATCTTGCATCCATCTGCATCTCCAAAATGTTGGGCAACGCATCACTAAATTTTTAGAGATAAAAGAATACATATTCTGATCAAGAAATAACACACATAATGGTTTATGACGAGAAAGGGTACAGATGTATGGTTTAGATATACAAAACAGCCTTTTTCAGTCACGAATTCTCAGAAGCAGAACTGGCATGTTTGCTTATGTGTTTATCATCACTGCCATGATAGAAAAGAGTACAGACCATTGGTAACAGTAGTCTAAACCAACAGAATAAGAAACAAATGATATTTGTATGGCTACTTGTAATAAATTCAAGTTCTCCCTTTTCCATCATGAATTCCGATGCACATATGCAACTAAAATCGACACAATCAATAAATATTGCATTATGTTTTAATTGTTCCCAGCACACGGAGCTACAGCCATGTCTAGAAGAGAGTATTTTCAGCAAAATTATTTGCATTTGTAAGTTAACAGCAGCAAGTTAGGTTACATTGTAAGTTAACTGCAGCAAGAAAGACTATCCAAAGTGTATACTACAAGCTTCACAACACCCTTCTTCAACATCTTCATACAATGAAGCATAGATGAATTTCTTGTCGTTATTTAACTCCCATCTCATTGGAACAAGCGGCGAACCTGATGATAACACAAATTCTTTGAGTTTTTCAGCCTCTTCAGCCTAGTGGACACTGCTATATATCTTCATATGCATCTCAACAAAGCATCCATGATACATAAAAAAGAAGCCAGATCTGGGCTTAAATAATGTGTTCATCTATAAGAAGCACTTTGACAAACACGTGTTATGCTGCAAAGTGGTAAGAGGATAGGCTGAATAGCTGAAGCAGATCATGGGGCTGAGGCAAGGAAGAGCGGACCAGATGGAGGAGACGGGGATTCTTACCCAGCCTCTGCCGCGACCGGCCGCCGCCCTGCTTGAGGTCGGGGCAGAGGAGGCGGACATGCTTGTAGCCGGGGACGGCGAGTTTGGGCGAGTTTGTGGCCGCTGCTACTCAGCCACCCCGCGTGGGTCACATCTGCATAGTCGCGGCTAGTTGCTGTGGAGAGAGAGAGAGAGAGAGAGTGTGTGGGGAGGTGAGATGGGAGAGAAACAAAGAGGAGAGATGGAGATGGGAGAGGCTAGGAGGTGTACCTGCGGGCGAGCGCTGCCGCTGCTGGTGGCCATGGACCCGAAGACGCGCCGACGGAGGTCGAGCTCCCCGAGCCCCGACGGATTAGCTCCTCACCGAGGAAGAACTACGGCGATGACCCAAAGATGGCGGCTAGGGTTTGAGGAGAGGAGCACGAGCGGGACTTGGTGAGGGGAAAAAAGGAGGCGCCGCTGGGATAAGAACGGGAGATCAAGTATAGGGAACATGTCTCCACGGTCATGTCGACGGCTGTAGAAGAGTACCCGATGAGCTACCACGATGAACCACGTCGAGGGCGGGGCGCACGGAACGACGGGAAATCCCACAGCCAGCCCCGGCGAGAGCAGAAAACTATATCGCGGGGCAACACCTCCTCTCTCTTCGTCGGCCAGCCTAGGGCCCTCTACGGACGGGAAGCTGGGATCCCCGTACCTGGCGACGGCAGGGACGCCGCCACGCCCGTCCTCTCCACAGGAGGGGGAACAGAATGATATGCGTAATAACAATTTTACCCCCTGGCAGGAGGCGGAACCACGTGCGGTGCCACCGTGTCTCTCTCCTCCCTATCTCATAATACACACATGACGCTCAGAGCATCTCTAGCAGTAGCGCTAAAATAGCGCAGCGCTAAAATAACTGATTGTTTACCGCGCGCGCTGTATTCTCCTTCAGCAGAGGCTGCATAATTTCGCGCGCCCGAAACAAATATTGTGGCGCTGTATTCTGCGCTAGCCAGAGCGGGAGTTTTGGTGTTTCTTCTCGCGCGCGCGCTTTCACTGGAGACGCGCGGCAAGAGGCAACCGCTGTGAACATTCCCTCCCGCGCCGCGAGCTCTCTCGTGCCTCTTTTCCCCTTCCGCGCCCCCTTCCCCTGCCACCACCAACCAATTCGTTGGTGCTGCGCTCAGCTACACCGGCGGCCGCCCCGGCTCAGCGCCCGTCGACGCCGCGCTCACCTACCCCGGCTACGCCCCACCCATGCCGCCCCTTGGCCGCCGCACCCCCCGCGCCCGTCGCGCTCACCCTCGTCGGATTTCCCGAAGATTGGCGGCCGCGCTCGCTCGATTCGTTGAAGGCGTGCCGCCGCGGCGCCGTGCTCACCCTCGTCGGCGCCGATGTCTTCTTCAAGCCGGGAGCGAATTTGGCGCACACAAGGTGTTCGTCAAAATCCCCAAAAGGTTTGTTCCGCCGCGCCCGCGCCCATTTTTGGTGCTTTTTAGGTAGAAGATGTTTTAATTATTTTTGCACATATGTAGATTGGTTCATCCTCATCCTATGATGATTCCGACGATGAGTTTGATATGGAGGAAGATGAGGCCATTGCCATGGTATTGGCTTGGCGAGCCAACAAGAAGCCCAAGATAGGTGGCTCGGTTTTTGGTAGGCAGAAATTATGGAGGGAACGGATCGAAGGCCACAACAAGTTGATGCGGATGTATTTCAATGACGATGCAACATTTCCCGAGAGTTATTTTTGTCGTCGTTTTCGGATGAGCACCGGCTTGTTCAAGCGCATCGCGGAGGAGGTGGCCAAGTATGATACATATTTTGTGCAGAAGAGGAATGCTGTCGGAGAGCTCGGCCATAGCACCTATCAGAAGGTGACCGCCGCTTTGAGAATGTTGGCATATGGTATACCAGCGGATCTGATTGATGACCACTTGGCCATGGGTGAGAGCACCGCTATCAAATGTGTCAAGAGGTTTGTTGTGGCCATTGTGCAAGTCTTTGGCGCCACATATTTGAGAGCCCCCAATGCCGAGGACATGGCTAGGCTCTTGGAGGAGAACGCGGCTCGGGGATTTCCTAGAATGCTTGGCTCCATAGATTGCATGCATTGGAGTTGGAAGAATTGTCCGGCGGCATGACATGGACAGTTCAAAGGGCAGAAAAAGGATTCCACTATAATCCTTGAAGCGGTGGCCGACTATGAGACTTGGATTTGGCATGCTTTTTTGGTATGCCCGGGTCTTGCAATGATATCAATATTCTTCAGAGGTCTCCTCTTATGACAAGGATTGCATTGCGTGAAGATCCACTAGTGGAGTTTGAAGCAAATGGCCACAAGTATAACTATGGGTACTACCTTGCCGACAGTATCTACCCAAGGTGGCAAACATTTTTGAAGCCAATTAAGAAGCCCAAAGGTAAGAAACAATGTAGTTTTCATAATGCACAAGCGGCGGCTAGAAAAGATGTAGAGAGAGCATTTGGGATTCTGCAAGTCCAATTTGCCAAGAGTGTCTTTGGTATATTATGAATGCTTGTGGCATCATGCATAACATGATTATAGAGGATGACCGTGGGAAATATATAGTTTAAACCCACCACTATGATTTGATGGGTGTGCCCGTGCAACCTCGACGAGCAGAACATAGGATGGCACGATTCATGGCCTCTTATCATGCAATCCAGGACAATGAAACACATGATGAGCTTCAACAAGATCTCATCGAGGAGTGGTGGAAATGGTTTGAAAGCCGCTAGTATCATATTTCATTTGTACGTTTGTTGTATTGTTGTAAAACAATTTGTTGTATTTGTTGGTGAACGGCTTTATTGTATTGTTGTAAAATTATTTGTTGGTGTGTTATAAAACTATTTTATGTTATTGTTCATGCAAAAATTTGTGTCATACATTTTTTTATAAATTTTTTGTTCATTTTTCGGTGCTTGTTTGATCTAGTTAGATGTATGCATATGTTGGATTGTTGTTTGCGCTGGTCGAGCGCGCGCTACTATGCAACGCCTGGTGAAGTGCTGCTTGCGCGCTTCATTTTTCAGCGCTGATTTAGAGCTTCCGGCGAAGAGCACGCAGGCTCCGCGCGCTCCATGCGGATACGGCGCGCTGGTTCGGCGGTTTACAGCGCGTAGATATAGCGCTACTGCTGGAGATGCTCTAAGGCTGCGTTCGGTATACGGGAATTTCGCAGGAATTCCACGGGAAAGCATTCCTTTGGAATATTTTCCTTTGCATGCGTTCGGATCAAGGGAAATAGGAACAGTGTTCCATAGGAAACTTTTTCCCTACCACGCTGATTCCTACGTATTTCACGGGATTGGAAAAATCCAGCCAGAGCTCATGTTTTGGTGGATGCCCGAGGCAAAAGCGACTGCTGGCATGCAATTTGCAAGTGAATGATAATAAAAAATTCGGCTTTAAAGGATACATGAGGCAATAGACATGGTCAGCGTGGGTCTATCCAAATTAAATACTCTAACATATGCTATGGCTCTAGCATTTGGGATGCCCTCTAGTTTTTTATCGTGCCATCTATCTGTACGGCCGTTCCTGTAGTTTTCCTCCATTTTCTCAATCCTATGTTTTGCTTCTCCGTTTCTTTCCTATACATGCACTTCTTCTCATCCCTAGGTTTGACAATCCTGCATTCTGAATGGGCCCTAAGCGGATACCTTCACCGATAAGCGGAACACGCTCGACGTTGGCTCCACAATCAGTGACTGTGCACAAGTCAGGTAGAAATTCTTAGCCAAACAGGAGCCCAGCGGACGGCCACGATCAACTCAAGCGGCTAATTCAACGGCAGGAAACGCACTTCGCCTGAGAGCCCGGGGTTCCTTGCGGCAATATTGTGAAGGATTATTTCCGTGTGATATTCTTAGCAAAAGTTCCCTGTGGCCACCTTTTTCCGTGGGAGATGTTCTTAGCAAAGTTCCTCGAAGATTTCTGTGTCGCAATGAGCCCCGTCAACAAAGTGCACCTGGTTGGCACGTTTAACACCGCACATGCTCATTTCCATCGCCAACTAACCCCAAAAAACTTTCACCGTCAGATCTCGATCCGACGGCTATGCATCGACCCCAGACCAACCAAAGACCGGCGCAACCGAGCAAGCGGCCAGCCAGCCTTCCTGCAAAACGCTGTTCCCCTTTTTTCCTCTCAGGCGACGCGAATGGAGAAGGGCTCGGGCGCCGCCGCGGGAGGCAGCGCGCGGCCGCCGCCGATGCCGCAGTTCGACGAGTTATCGTTCGAGGGGAAGAAGCCCGTCAAGAACCCCTTCGTCCCCATCGGTACGAGTCGCGCGCCCTCGCTATAATTAGAGACTGCTCTGGGAACTGGTAGGATCGTGGATCGGTCGCCTTATCCTAGGTCGGTCGGCCGGGTTGCTCTGTGGGTTTGGGAGATTCCGGTCGAATTTATGGTGATTTGTGCTTCGTAGTAGTGGTTCTTGTATGGTGATTGTTGCTGTTGGGATCTTTCGGCGTGAATGGAGGGTAACGAATCTATGGCTATTGCTTTCTAGGGATCGTATGTATTTTGTTAGTGATACTAAGAATAAAAAATTCTAGTTTGACGGATCAGCAGCTGAGAAGAGTTAAGGTCGTGTGAAACAGAACGATTGCTGAACTATATTTTCTTAAATCATGAAATATTGTTAGTTTCTTGGCATTTAATCATGTGATGTGCATGTTAGTTTGTTAAGTGCGCTATGAGTCTGATGAATTGGTGGAACTGCAAATTTTCCTGTAAGTTGGAATGATGCCGGCCTGTCTGGACTGGATCGGTTTGAAATTACCGGGGCAACTTTCCGTTGATGTTTAGAAGTTTTGCTTGAATTTCATGGGCAACCATACTTATAGGTTAATGGGTAATCGGACATACACTGTACAGCAATATAGTCATATTGGTATCAATGTAGCAGAGGACTAAAAAAGTAACAATTTTCGGTGGCCCTCTATGAATCACTGACTAATAATATGATGGTTCTAAATGTAGAGGGTACAATAATCATAGTTTATCATGCTATCTGTATTGTGTTCATCAACATTTGCTTTGTTGGATTTGAATGGTTCGTTAACTAGATTAAACGCATATTACTGTGTCATGGCTCATGGGTAGTTTTATCCCTTTTCTGCTATTATGACATTTATCTCTCCCAGAGATGGAAGTGGGTCACCATTAGGGTACCCTTTAGCCTCTTCAGTTCAAAAAGTGAACTAACTTTTCTGAAATGATGATGTCATTGGAAAAGATAGTTCATTTATTTGAACTAAGGAGGGTAGAGGGTACCCTAAAGCTGACCCACTTGCATCTGTAATCTCTCCGAGGTAATAGTCTAGGGGCAGACAGCAGAGCCTTAAGTTCAGCTGAGGTGCGCCACCTCACTGTGGATGTATGGCAAGAATAATATGCTGAGCAGTCAGCACAGCACATGTTCAAGGGACTTAAGAGCTTGATTTTTTTAGGTTTCAGATGCTCTTAGTCTTATAGGGTGTGACTTGGTACATTGTTTGTTGAGTTCTAGATTGTGAAGTCACTTAAACTCATAAAGTTGGCTTCTAAAAATATCTAAACCAGGGGAGAAGCAATTTTTCGTAATAAGTTACATTTTATGTTAGCATAATATGTAAAGCAGGTTATGGAATAGTGGAAGTATTCACTTGCTAGGATGTATGAGACTTGAGGCAATGGCGTGGTAATTGGACTGTTGGTGGAAATGAAATAAGTTAGGCAATTCAGTCAAAGGAAATCAGAACTCAAAGTGACAGATAGTGATGGGGAACTTCAGTTAAGTGTAGGGCACATGCTATTTGTATGTTTGGGTTGGTCTGTATGGATAGAGAGTAGATGTTTAAGTAGCCTATTAGAAGGATGATGTGCAGCACCTTGTTCATCACACTCTGTAGTTGAAGATGCCTTTATAAGTTGAAAGAGCCTTACTGCCTAAGGCGACATGTCTATTTTCTGGCTTATATATGAAGGTTCTTCGAGAGATGCTTGATCATAGAACATACAGGCTGGTGTTTAAAAAAATAAATGTGGCATTTATCACTATTCAGCTTATTGGGCAACCACTGGTGTTATAAGCTATATCAGCCGGGCTTTAAGTCTCGATCCAGATGATAGTCCTATGACCTTTAGAAACACTTCTGATCTTTTCATGTCTTGCATTGCTCAAATCTCATTTAAAGATTCAATAATAGAGTTCAACCTGCATATTCTGGATCCTGCAATCATTTACTGAGTTCACTTTATCTGTTTTAATTGAACTAGAAGTATGGTGTTGCTTCATGTTTGCCTCTCCCTTTCTGTGTGCTACTTTAACTATATCCATGTCAAAGCAAACTGAAAAACGTGGCTGGTACTAGTGTCGGTATTGATTTGTCTGCGGATAACCTCACTCAAATTCCTCTCATTTTAGGTGCATTGGTCACTGCGGGTGTCCTTACTGCTGGTCTAGTCAGCTTCCGGTACGGGAATTCTCGACTGGGTCAGAAGCTGATGAGGGCCCGTGTGGTTGCTCAAGGCGTAACGGTTGCTCTGATGGTTGGCAGCGCGTACTACTACGGCGACCAAATCAAGCTGTTCAAGAAAGGGTCTAGCCCCTGAACTTTGACTTGATAGTTGTTCACTGTGCATGGGATCGGAATGTCGTATATTATGTACCGAGGGTTCACCTGGCGGCTCTCTCTGTGATGTTCAATTCCTCTTAAGTCTTGGGCATTGACCATGTGATTTAGGCTTTGGTATGTGGTAGCAAACTGAGATCAATTTTGGTCCAGGTTCACGAATAAACATTTTCTGTATGAACGTGCAGTTATGTCACTTGTTATGCTTGCGGCCAGATGTTCTCTGGTACGTTCTTTGTGTGCGTCTTTGCTACTGGGTTTATCATCACTAGTAGGAGTTGCTTTGACCTCTCGACCATTGGATCGTGCAAATGAGTATTGGACATATGATCAAATTTTAGATACCTCCCTGCATGTTACACGTAACATGATGTGGTTTCATAAAATTTGCATGTCAGGGACGTTTGCAGCCTAGCGCTGTCCCTCACACAATTCTACAACTTTTTCTAACATATAGTTTTTCCATTGAGTTAAAAAACATTTTCAAAGGCAGGCATGCTTAAGGCATCGCTGAATTCTGAGATTATATCTCTAAAGGAGCAGCATACAACTTCATGTCATCATGTGTGCTAGCGAGGCACCTGAAGGAGAAAGGCATATCCTGAACCTGAATCCTAGCAGCAACCGTTTGCTTGGAAATGGGCATAGCTGAAAGGAAGAGCTGAGCACAGCGTTGCCTGCCTTCAATCTAAATGAAAGTTCCAAGCCCCGCCTGCGACAGAGGGCTGCCCTGATGCTGCGCTTCGTCCTTGAAGCATCTGTAAAGATCTTTGTGCCTGGAATGCTCCATAGATCTGAGACTGTCGTTCCTGGAGTAGGCAACACCTGATGGTTCGATGTGCTGATCCACAGCTGAACCTATAGCATAACGTCGGCCTTGAATTGAAGAAGCTGGGCCAGGCACATCCTGATGGAGAGCAAGAGCTTGAGGAGGACAGTCATGAGCCTGATCATCTAGCTTGCATCCCTGAAGTATAGGTTGTGCTGCAGCAAACACCTGCCAAGGTTTATGAGCTTTCCTGCAAAAGAGTTGACCGTTCCTTGCTTTCCAGAGGCACTATAAAAATGTAATCCTCTATATATTTTCAAGTGATGAAAGTTATGTAGCCATGAACAGGCCAGGCTAATAGCCTGGTTTCATTATATTAACACTTAGATTAAGTGTACATCATAAACTGCTTAAGAGCATAAGGAGTAACTATACAACTCTTCTCTTGGCAACCGATAAAATGACTATACAACTCCTCTTGCCATTATAATATGGCAACCAATACAATGACTATACAAAACACAGCACAAACAACTTTCTCCATGGGCGCTATCACCATGACATCTTCCAAGTGTCAACCACATAATAGATCCAGGTAAGAATGGTATCAGCTTTACATCACCCATTCATTTTTTAATGTAGCCAAATACCACCCTCCTACCAAAAATATCATTAGTCCCTACAGGACACATGGTTCTCGCTGCATACTTGCAACTCAGAATGTGTTCACCAAACTGGAAGCCACCACCTCTTGCATTCTTCACAAATTTATAGAAATCTCCTTTAATTTCTTGATCAGGAATCTGAGTACCTTACAGTTCACTGGTCCAAATAACATCATCTGTTCTCCAAAGTGGTAAGCAATCTCCTGGCCTCTTCCAAAGAATCCACTTGACACAATTCATTAACCCAAAAATTCTGCATGTTCTGTACTGGGTATACATCAGGAAGCGCTACATTTGATGCATTAATTATGTTCGGATCAAGAACTGATGCAGTAACATTCTGCAAATGTACAAAAAAACTCATTAAAAAGTATCCCTTCCAGCAATCCTAGTAGAGTAATAATAGATTTAATCATTCAACGCATATGTAACCAATGCAACAGCTTTCTAAGTTATTAGGAAGAGAGACCAGGCAACAAACAAAAGCATCTGGCAGGCTGAAGTAATGTATCCATAAGTCACAACGACCTAATGGCCACACAAGCAACAATTATGTTCTCTATAAAATAACTGACTGGAAACATCCTATAAAACTGACTGATAACTCAACCAAGTTGTAGTGATCAACTGATAAAAAAGCATAAACTCACCAGAGTTCCCTTGAAACAAGCATTGAGGATGATAAACTTCAAAAGTTTCTGTTCCAGACTACTTAAGACGTTACCGATACCAGAAGATAGTTCCAAGTCTCGGCAAGAGGTGTCGGGAGGAATTCCATAGTTTTTTACAGTGACATTTTTGTGCTTCTTCAGCATTTTTTGTAGGCAAGAACCGACAGTCTGTTGTAAGTTTGCCTTCTTTCTATCTTTTGAAAACTTCAAACTAACAGAAGCATCTAGGACGGCAATTTCCTGCAGCCTGAGCAAAAATTCAGCCCTTGCATCATCAGCCCAGCAACAGCATAAGGATGTTCCATTATCTGTCAAGAAAAGCAGAAGTAATATTTTTTATACATGATTTTCCAAGCATTTAAAACAGAAAGGAAAAACATCCCTCTGCATAAATTAAAAAATGATTTAGGATACAATGCTGCAAAAATACTATCGCTTACCAACAATAAACCCAGCTAGTGGAACTTGTACTTCTGGTATTTTACTCTTGTTAAGTGCTTCTGAAGTTTGCAAGTCATTTAAACAACTGTTCAACACCAACAAATGGATTGTAACTACCTGTATTAAGAAAAGAGATGTCAAATGAGAGAATGATTGAGCCTAATATCACAAACTACGACTAAACTATAATTTATTCAGTGCTTGTCAAATGTTAATATGCCCAAAGATGGTACAGCCAAGACCTATAAATGGGCCAAATACAAGCAGAATATAACCTACCCTGCACTGAAACTGTATGGGCCTACTGTCTTTAAAATTCTTCTGATGTAAGAGCAGACACGGCAAAACTGTGCTTGGTGAACTGTCCTTTAGACCACCAGGCATGAGTGGGGAAGTAGCACGCTCTCTACTCGGTTCAGTATGACTGATGGATGTAACTTCAATATATGTTACTGGGGTTAACAATAGTTCATGTCTGTAGCAAAAAAAAGTCTTTAGACATGTCACTTCAAATTTGCAGAACACAAAATATGTTGCAGCATTTTATAAGATTCAGTTTCAGTTAAAGATTATGCGTAAAGATCATCAGCCCTATTATCAGTCATAGTAACATGAATTATCAATCCTTATTATAAGTCGCCTTTAGCAAGAAAATTTGGAGGACTATATCAAGTTATTTTAGTAGTTGACAATAAATAGGTCTGCTACACTGAAATTCATGTCAGCTCTCACATTAGCTGCACACCGAAGATCCTGCATACAGCATTTCCCGTTCTACAGAGATTACTTGCCTTACAAATAATGCAAGAAGCCAAGCATAGCTACTATGCGTGCAACCTAACATCTAGTACAAAACATGCAAATGCAGAGGCCCTTTTTTGGTCATCTAAGTTCCCATGCCAATTATGCAGGCAAGGCACAGCTCTGCATAGGCATTATTTTCTTACAGCCAACTTAACATGATAATGAAATATAAAATTTAATGGAAAGCCAGGAAAGGAAGAAGCACAACATACCGTCTCAAGAGGATGCGGTGGAATGTCACTTCTGCCCCTCGTCCTATGCCAACAGGATAACAATGTTTGCTTAGGTATCCACGGAGCCGCACCTGCAATGAATCCCATTAAATAGAACACCAAATTGAGCATTTATTTAAAATGATAGCCTGGTCATTTACCGTTTGATTATCATCAGCAACATGGATACATATATTGTGCTTCTCATTACCAGGCACAAGTCGTTGATCCTTACAGTCATGTGAATGGATATTTTCTACTCTCCCGTGTAGTGATATTAAATCTCCTTGGAGAAGTTTTTCACTTTGCAAGTTAGAAGAACCAAAAGGCTTTTTACGCATCATAATATCAGTGCATGAAGAGACAGTAATAACTTCAGTTGAGTAAGAGCACAACCCATCTAATACATAACATAAGGCATTATATTCTTCTATCTTTCCGCTCACTGCTTCACAATAAAAATTCAATTGAAAATCCAAATACTGATGGAAGTCATTCCAAGATTGTACTAATCTTATCTCATTATGGAAGGTATCTTTGGAAGGCTCATCAACCTGCCCAGTAGACTGATCTACAATACCCAGCTTGATGTTTTCATTTCCATTAAAGGTAATGGCAAGGCTCCAAAGTTTATCTTGAGAATCTAATGAAATTTTGCCACATTGAAAACATCCACAGCCTTTCACGGCAAAACTTGAACAATCACTAGGACATTCGAGAAGATAGTAGCCACCAATCCGCAGTAACTGCAGTTTGATCAGATAAATCAGTAATTCTAGCTATAAACAAAGGCTAAATGTTGTAAATAAGCTTCATACAGAGAGTATACCTGATACTTAAGTAAACACCCCTCCTTGAACTCCAATAAAATCCTTGTTGGGAAACCTCGTTCTTCACCACTAGTATCAACTAGAATAGTACCATCAGATCCACAGGAATAGCTTGACACTAGAGTGCTAGAAAGACTGGTGGATCTGAAGCTTAGGGAACATGGAATGGAACATGGTTTCTCCATAGGCACTTTGGAATCACAAAGTGGACGAGTGCTTGACAATATAAAGCTCTCAGCATGCTCGATGCAATTATCTTGCCCAGTAAACTTTAAATTGTACGGCACTATCACAGCCTCAGCATACATGCTAGGACCTGGAGTGTCCTGATGCTGTAAGAGCAAAATGGAGAAATGGGAACATAGTTACTTATCAGCATAATGATGCTAAAAACCTCTAGATTGTCAATGGATAGCAAAAGAAGTACTCACATTATTGATTGCTGGAAAAATGTGCGACAATTTCAGCAGGTGAAACAGCCTGGCACAATTATTAGTTTGTGAAGGCATTTGTGAGGAAGGGCCAATTCGACTCAATTCACTCCAGTTGACTATAACATAGATCTTGAGATGATGCACTCTTTTTTGGTATGAGAGCTTCTGAAACACAGCCTTGCAGGATAGTGGATCAGAAACACCATAATGATCTAGGTAAGCCACTGGCCCTTCAAGGGCTAGTCGGCAGTCATTTATCTGGGTGGCAACAGGAAAATCAGGATACTGAATATATATCATAAAAAAATGGTTGGGTGAATGTGTGAAATAGTAATGAAGTTTATTGCATAAAGCAGAGCATATAAAGAGCCTAACAAACTCGAAAGGTTGGTTATGGAGGAACATCAATAGTGCCAGTTCTACTAAACTTCTTCATTTTGGTGTACATAAATGTGAAAAAAAGTCTGTGTAGCAGACACAAGTACAGAACCCATAGATGTTAAGAGTAAGAGTTAATCAACTGTACAATGTAAGGCTATTGAGTTGTCTAACTATATAATATTGGGAGCATAAATTTCATATCAAACTGCTAGATGCTAGTTGTCTCTAGTTTACAGGCAACGACTGCGCACAGAAAATTAAACCAACACGTAAGCCAAGAAACTCCTACAGCTGAAAGCGTATCACTTCATTGTACTGCATATTGCGTTGCTTTAACAAATGTTACTGTACATGGCAATAACAGTATTAGCATTTAGCTTTGCTGGTAATGTAGTTAGAATTAATGAATCATCAACCTACCTAATCAAGATCAAGGAATTGTACAGAACAGAGTTCAAACATATGCCGTATTTCTCAGCACATGAACAGTACGGTCTTAATTCTGACATCCAAGTGAGTGCCATGCAGACATGCAGTCAATCAATAACTGAACGTAATACACAAAGGAAGGGGATCCCCTGACGTTCCACATGTTGACGTTCGGTCACTGTCATGTGGACCCGATAGATGAGGGCCCCGCATGTTAGACACTTCCACATCAGTTGGCCGAACGTCAGAGGAGCCGCGTCCATACACAAAATGCATCACTTAGCAAATATTGTAAGTAAATTATGGCTATCACCTCATAGATGCCATCCAAGCAAACATTTGGCGGAAGATCAGGTACAACAATATCTATGCATCCTGTGTCATCAACCAACTGCAGCCTCCTTGGCAGTGAAGATATCTGTATGCATCAAAAAGATGTGGTCAAAGTGTACAATAATCCAAGATCTCAGCACTAGGTCATGAAAACGAAGCATCCACATATCCAACTTTTTCTGCAGTTTGTGTAAATAATAATAAAAATATTGCAGGTATTCTCATGGAAAGTTGAAAAAGGAAGAAATTTAGCATCTTCCATACTTCAAAAGTCTAATTGAACAAAACACTTTTTTTAGATGAGTGAACAAAACACTTGGCAACAAGGTATCCTCAAATCAATTGACATGATCTGTTTATAAGCCTGTCTACATGCAAATTATATTCAACAATAAGCGTGTACAAGTAAAAGCATCTGCCAACAATAATACATGGACTGTTTATAGCAAGCTTCAGGGATGCCTAAAAGGATGCAATACTCTAACCAAATAAAACAATTGAGTGGGTTTCCACCTCCGATTGGCGACATAAATGCAGTGGAAGAAAGCTAGGAGTTTTAGAAATCGTTAAAAAGACATTCCATTAATCGTACTTCTAGTATCTTACAAGGACAAGAGGACTGGATAAAAACCAACATCATAACTTTTGAAGCAGGTGCCATCAAATTTTAGAAGTCACCTTCATGCTTCCTACTAATACAAGGCCCAGATCGGCAGTTGAAATTATCCTTTTGGTGGTACCAGGATAGGAAAGCCCATCACATAGAAAGTGGTTAAGTCCCTGGCTGTTACCCACTTCTTCCATACCATTCCAACATTTGAGAATTCTTGATATCCACAATGATTCACACTTACAGATGAAATTAGCAAAGGGTATTACCTAACCAAAAAATAAATGGTTAGATGGACAAACGAAGTCAAACCGATATTTAGTTTCACGTATACTGCATACAATTGAAGCAGAAACTATTACCAATTTACAGGGTTCCAAGTTTGATCCTGTGCTTTTACTGTCACAATTATGATTGCAGAATTTCACAAGGACATCATGCTGAACAATCAGATTCAGGTAAGTAAACCACACGGAAAATAGGTTTAAAAACATGACGAAGGCTAATACAATGGGCAGTAGAGAAACATTCAGTTCTAATACCATGTGAAGTACACCCTCTGTTCCGAATTATAAGATGTTTTGAATATTTCAATGTGGACTATATACGGACTGAAATGGGTGAACAGAAACATTAAAACACGTCTATATACATGTGAATTAGAAAAATGTCAGAACTTCTTATAATTCAGAACAGAGGGTGTACCAAAGTATAATCAAAGAAATAATAACAAAAGAAACACACTGATGCCTAAGAACCGTGTTACTTCCAGAAAGACTAATCGGTCCACATACTATGAGTAGACAGGACAAAATCCAGAATTTACCTACAAATAAATATTGAGGATTATGTCTAATTTGTGTAAACCTTGCACAAACAGAGAAACTTCCCGGGAGGCCACCCATTCCCAAATTACTCCGGGCCCCAAATTACTCTAGGCCAAGCACACTTATCCCAGAGGTTCTATCGAGATGAGCTTCCGGAAACGAAGATGCATCTCATTACTTAGTAAAAGTATCCAATCAATCCTATTAAGCTCTGGCCATTGTATAAGCCCTTTGACGTGTGGCCATGTGAGTCAAAAGATGTTCATAGTTTTAGTGACTCATACATGTTTGTTTAAGGGGAAAATATTATGACGCAACTGAGCTAGTAGAGCAAATATATGTTGTGTCAGTTTTTGAAAGGCAGTAAGAAAGGTGAGATAATTTACTTTACACTACAATCAGACTATCAAGTATGTAGAGACACGACATAATGCACTTAATGATATGATAACCATTCATTGAGACACATGTACTACTGATGAACATGCCTGAGATTCAAAGCCCTTTGAAAATAGAACTTTAGCAGCATAGGTGTGAACCAATCCTTGCTTCTGTTGATACCTTGCAGTTCAAGAGTATCAGTTAAATAAATTAGCCAGAAATGCAATGGAGTAATATATTAGTTACTCTGGTCTATAAACTGTTACATAATGCAATAAAGTTAGCAAGGTTACATTTTTTGAGCCCCAAATCTCTCTCTCATAACATAACTTGAATTTCTGCTTCAAGCAAGATGTCAAAAGTAATGTCCTGGAAAATGATGAAGCAAAAGAGACCATACCATGAGATGAGAAAAATATGTATCTTGTATTCCTGTGAATCATGGTTGAAGCATCTGAGAGAAGTAGAACAATCATAAATCCATACCAAAATGTAGCGGATAGATCCAAAGAGTTAACATACTTTCCCCACAGACCCTTGTTCTCTGCCCTCATATGACATCTGCACCAACAGCAAAAACTGTTTAGCGATGCCTGTAACATAACATAGTGATATGCCAAAAGTTTCATCTTACTTCGAGTCCACCAGGGAGAAAGAATTTATAGTAATGCTAGTTTTACTGCATGTTCCAAGTAGAACAACCATCGTCCAAGCAAAATTTACACGAACCAATCGGAATTTCTTCACAGAAATCTACAGTAGAGGACAAGAACAGTTACACTAGAATCTAATATTATTCAAACAAAAAGATTAACAATTTGCAAATCAAAGTTCAAAACCGCAAATTAGCAACATACAACAGCACCAACTCGAAGAGAATGCGGCGGCACAAGGTGCTTATCATCAATTAGCAGCCACGCAATCCCATCCAGCTCAACCAGCATGCCATGCATGTAAATTCCAGAGACAACCCCACTGTACGCTCCAGCGCACTGCCCAGACACCTCCTCCGATCGTGGAACGCCCACATAGGACGGGCACCACGCCACCATGGTTTTGACAGATGACACCAGCATGGTGTATGAGCCCTTCTTCCCAACGGAAACCATTTTCTTCCTCAGCCCCGTGACAGACACCGGCCTCGCAATCAACCTCGACAGCACTGGTCGCCAGCTGCTTGCCGAATCCACAAAGTAAAGAAACTTCTCCACCTCGAACTTATGGCCCTGCTCCGATTCCGGGTGCGATGCCTTGCACTGGCGGCACCCACAGCACAACATCTCTGCTATGAACCCGACCAGGTCGCCGCCCCCGTCCGCCTTACTCTTCTGCCCAGCATGCGGCACGCTGAACACCACGCTCACCGACCTCACCATCCCGAAAACGCGGCCGCGGGTGGCCGAATCAGGCTCCGCATCCACGCAATTGAGCGGAATCGACGTCAGGAAGCTAGGGCCGGGGACCGGACCGGGCACCTCAGCCAGGCGCCACCGGACCACCTCCAGCACGCCGGGTTCGCTTTGGTGGATGGACGGGAGGTAGTTCCAGGCGAGGACGAGGATCTCCCGACCGATGGCGGTGGGGTCAAAGTCGAGGAGGTAGCAGCAGACGGAGGCGGCGGACGATGGGTCGAGCAGGGATAGGCAGTGGTTGCGGCAGTCGTCGGAGCAGGAGGCGGGAGGGAGGGAGAGGATGCCGGCGAGGAGGACGGGGTGAGGGATTGGCGCGAAGGGGGCCGTGGTAGGGGCGGGATTTGGAGGGGAAAGCTTGGGCTTTTTGCGGGGCTGTGAGGTGGATGTGGCGGGGGGGGGAGAGGGAGAGGAGGAGAAGAGGGAGGAGGCACCAGTTGTGGGGCGGTGGAGGAGGAGGAGGTCCGCGACGGCCAGCCGGCGAGGGGTAGATACCTCCGGCGGCGGCTCCATGGCTAGGCTAGGGATTGGAAGCGGGGGAAAGGGATTCGGGGTTTGGCGTTTGGGAGTGGAAGACGAGTAGGCGGGAAATGAAAAAAAGGAGGGCCTGTTAGGTTCTCACAATTTGCTAAAGCCAAAGATTAGTAAAGTATGATAGTTATATTGTATAGCTAAAAAAATTGGGAATTAGATTTTGGTAAAAAATTAAAATTATGACAAGTTGTCCATATAATTAATGAAGTATAGTAAATTACAAATATGGCAAAAACCAAACACAAGCCAAACTACTTGTGGTTACTAAAATTTCGTTTGGCAAACTGTGGTTGAAAGCCAAACATGCCCGTAATAAAGGAGTCGAGTGGCCATGTGGGACCCACTTGATATTGGTTTGACTTGTCAAATAGGTTGGACACTTGGCCACCTTTTTATTTGTACTTCCTCTGATCAAAAATAAGTATTAGTAATTTTGTATTAATTTAATACAAAATTTATACTAAGTCAACACTTATTTCTAATTGGATGGAGTAGTTTGCATTCATTCCAAATAGGCCCGCGAATGTTTAAAAAAAAGATAATTTCATACTTGGTCCGTCGTGGCTAGGATGCTAAAAGCAGTCGCTAGAAAACGGTTGATTTTGTCATTTCCGTGGATCCATACCCCGCGCTACAAAAATCAACAATGTTGTGCACGAGAGAGACCAACGCGAGATGGTAGGAGACCCAATTTTCCTGCGAAGGAGAACTGGTGGTCTCACCTCCTCTATTCGGTCACCTCCGGCATTTGCATAGCAAGATTTCCATTTTCCCGTTCGACGGCAGCGGCAGCCCACGGCTGATTCCTTCAAGTCTGGTCCATCCCTCACACCTTTGTGTGTCACGGTAGGTCTTCCCTTTATCTCCGATGATGGCACTAGCTCTTCAACTTCTTCTCTAACCCTGTCTCATCGCCCTCGACTGCCATTTCGGAGATAAACCACCATTTCCTTCTCTACTTTTTGTACACACCATTTAGGGGTAACCTATAGGGTTGATTTAGCGAGTATTCATGCTAGAACAAATTCATTAGGCCAGCCGGATGAATCTTATTCATCAGGCAACAACATTGATAGTTGTGTCTAGGCCTAGATCTTACTGCTTTACAAGAGAGCAGTTCGGCGTGTTGCATATCCTAGAGTCAATTATGTTCCTATGATGGTGCGAGATCAGGAGAGGATCGCCAATCTAAACTACATTATAACTTAAATGATATAGAGGTGGTCCAAATGCTTCAGATGAGAAGATCCCCCTTCTATGAACTTGTGAAAAGGTTTAGGGAGATATGATTGTTGCAAGATAGCATCCACACCTCTCTGGAAGATCAAGTTTGTATGTTCATGTTGTAGGTTATAACCAAAAGTTTAGAGTGATCCAAAGCACATTAATGAGATCAATAGAGACAATATCCCGCTATTTCAAATAAGTCTTGTTTTACATTATTGGATAGCTCGGATAAGGGATGATTAAGGCACCCATGGGTCAAACACCAAGCAATATACATAAAAACTATAGATGATTTCCATATTCGCGGTAACGGTAATACTAATGTATTCTCATTCAATCTCACCACTTAATTGGTTTGACACATGATCGTTTGTCCCATCATAACATGATTGTATTGGCGCAATCGATGGTAATGTGACTACTAGAGTGTCGAGATCACAGTCTGTGACATACCGGGGAAGGAAGCACTACACAAACAAAAATGTGCTTGTTGTTGATGATTTCAATCTCAAGTTCACATATGTGCTACATGGTTAGGAAAGAGCAACCCATGACGTAAGCATTCTTGCTAACAGGGTATCTAGACCTGATGGGATCAATGTCCCTGATGGTAAGTTCTACATTGGAGATGTTGGATATGCATGTCGTCCTGGGATTTCACCACTCTTCAGGAAAACCATATACTATCTGAATAAGTTCTCTACAAGAGAGAGGCCGCATAATGCCTATGAATTTTCAATTTTAGGCACTCTAACCTTAGAGTGTTGATTGAGAGGGCATTCGTGATGTCTACGCACGCGTCTGTTCTCGTAGACAGTGTTGGGCTGATACGTCTCCAACGTATCTATAATTTTTGATGCTCCATGCTTGTTTTTACACCATTTGCCTACTGTTTCGTTACACTTCGTGGCACTTTTATGCATTTTCCGGAACTAACCTATTAACAAGTCGTCACAGTGCCAGTTCCCTGTTTTCTGCTGTTTTTGTATTTCATAAGTGATACACAGGAAATATTCTCAGAATTGGACGAAACAAGTTCCTGAAGTCTTATTTTTCCCGGAAGCTTCCAGAGATCCGAAGAGGAGACGGAGTGGGGCCACGAGGGGGCCACACACCAGGGCGGCGCGGCCCAGGCCCTGGCTGCGCACCCTACGTGTGAGACCACCTCGGTCCACTTCTGACGATGCCCCTTCGCCTATAAAGACCCCCCGACGGAAAAAACCTAAGTACCCGATCAATTTTCCAGAACACATCGCGATCCGCCGCCGCCATCGACCCAAAGATCGGGAGGGTCCAGAAGCTCTTCCCGGCACCCTGCCGGAGAGGGGAATCGTCACCGGAGGTCTTCTTCATCGCCATGCTTGCCTCCGGAGCGATGAGTGAGTAGTCTACCTTGGACTATGGGTCCATAACAGTAGCTAGATGGTTGTCTTCTCCACCATGTGCTTCATGTTTAGATCTCATGAGCTGTCCTACATGATTGAGATCACCGTTATGTAATTCTACATGTTTGGTTTGTTGGGATCCGATGAATATTGGTGTTATGATTGAGTTGCTATACTGAAATATATCTTTTGTTATCTCTATGTTGTTTATGATCTTGCATGCTCTCCGTTGTTAGTAGCTATCTTGGCCGAGTAGTTGCTAGTGACTCCAAGAGGGGGTATTTATGCTCGATAGTGGGTTCATGCCTCTATTTAATCTGGGGGAGTGACAGAAACCTCTAAGGTTGTAGATGTGCTATTGCTACTAGGGAGAAAACAATATTCATATGCTCAAGGGCATATGCTTTGTTTACATTACACACTTTGCTTAATGCAATTATCTGTTGTTCGCAACTTAATACTTGTGGAGTTCTCGGATTGATTCGCCGCAAGTGGATTATTAGTCATAGATGCAGTTGGATGGCGGTCTATGTATTTTGTTGTAATGACCAGAGTAAATCGTATAGTGATCTTCTTGACATATCACGTTTATCTTTATTCTATCAATTGCCCAACTGTAATTTGTTTACCCAGCATGTGTTATTTATCTTATGGAGAGACACCACTAGTGAACTGTGGACCCCGGTCCTATTTCCATCATATTGCTATCACCTGTTTACTTTACTCGCACCATTTACTTTACTCGCATACTTCTACTGTTTTCCACTCGATACGCTCATACCCTTTGTTTCAAGCAAACCGGTGAGATTGACAACCTCATCGCAAGTTGGGAGCAATGTACTTGGTTGTGATGTGTGCAGGTTCCACGTTGCAGCTAGCAAGCAAAGCTTGGACGAGGCGCCATATATAAATTGTCTGAAGCTGTCGTAAACTAGCAAGCATCACCTACAGTCGTATTACCCGCTCTTCTCCTGATCGACATAACCTTGGTTTCTTAACTGAGGGAAAACTAGCTGCTATACTCATCACACCTTCCTCTTGGGGTTCCCAACGGGCTGGTCATTCACCACGCGTCAAGCTAATTTTCTGGCGCCGTTGCCGGGGAAGAGTGGAAGACCTCTGCAAGGGGAGTTTTTCGCACACATATCCTTTACTTTGTTTTATAGTTTTGCTTTACTTTATTTATTTTACCTGCATCGTTTTATATCAAAAACCCAAAAAAATTAGAATCCTTGGTAGTTGTTATTCATTTACTTTTAGTTCATCATGCTGTTCCCTAAGTATGTTCTGGAGGACTTTTCAGTAGGTAGTGGTTCAATTATTGGGAAAGATAACATTGAGGAGTTCTTTAATCACATTAGTATGCATAAGGAAGTTGAGGAAAAGTCTTTGGTTGAGCTAGCTCCTAGTATTGAAGTTGCTTCTGCTTATTTAATTCACATGTTGGAAACTAGGTTTGCTAGTCTTAATCCTTTTATGCAATACATGTTCCTTAAGCTTTATGAAATTGAAGATCCTGAAAAGAAAGCTTTTTTGGAAGCTTTGCGCCTAGAATTTAAAGATGTCGTTATTGAAGCTAGAAAAGTTCCTAAACGTTTTAATAAACTCGGTTCACCTATAAAGGTTATTAGTACAAACGATGAAGGAGCCGAAATACCTATACCTAGCAAGCTCTTGGGATTGTGTGAAGCTTTCAAAAATAATTTTGACTGGATCTGTCCCCAAAATCTTTTTAGTGATTTGAGTGAACCAAAGCGTGATCACAAAGGGTCTTCTAAAACTTATGTGGATGAAATACAATGCCTTATTGACAAGACCTCTGCAGTCGATCTTAATGCTCCTTCTGATGTTACTTGATTCGCAATTTTCTGCGCCTAGCTCAAAGGCGTTAAAGAAAAGCACTCTTGGGAGATAACCCAATGTTTTATTTTTAGTACTTTTTCTTTTATTTGAGTCTTGGAAGTCATTACTACTGTAATGACCACTCCTTATCCTTTTTATTTCATTGTTGTGCCAAGAGAAGCCTCTAATTCGAGTGAGGTAAAGAGTTGGGGATGTTGCTGTCCTGAAACTGTTTTCGGTGCTGTACCGTAAAAATTCATATAAATTCTCTGTATATCTTTTGGACCTACGAGTTCTTGTGCATATGCCCCAAGTTATATCCAAACTTTCGTTAGTTCAACACTTTTTGATTTGAGCAACAGAAAACCCCTCAAAAATTCAACTTTTGTCAGCTGTTCTGTTTTGACAGATTTCTGCCAATATTTGTGTTTGCCGCTTAATCGCTTTCTTTGCGAGTTCTTTTGATCATAGAACTTTTGGGGAAGTTGCTACAGTAGTATATGCTATATATGTGGTGGTTTTAGGTTGAAACCTGAAGCAAAAAGAGGTTAATTATATGTTATGCTACACTAATGTTGCTAATAGATTTGTGTTTAGTTTTGTATGAAGTTTTCAAGTGTAGGGATTGGAGAATGATGAGATGAGTTGAAGAATGGACAAAAGCTCAAGCTTGGGGATGCCCATACATCACCCCAAGAAATATCCAAGAAGTACAAGCGTCAAAGCTTGGGGATGCCCCCGAGGCACCCCTTCTTCATCGGCAAAAATCATGTCACCTTTCAAAACACTAAATTTTTATTGCTTCATGCACTATGTGTTTTTCTTGGAGCGTCAGTTGTTTTAGTTTTCTTAGTTAGTTTAGTTTTGTTTGCTGCAATAAATGGTTGGACCCCAACAAATTTCCTTTGGAGGAGATGTACTCGTTTTCATTTGCCAAGAACACTCAGTTTTTCACTCTTATCGTTCACCGAGTGTTCTTCTTTTTCTGCTACTACTTTTGGTTTTCATTTTCGCCTTGATTTGCATTCAGACCTTGTCATATCTTTTCATCAAGGTATATTTTTGCCTCTGGTCTTTATTGGTTTTCATCAAAAGAGGTGTCTTTAAAAATTTCAAATGGTGTTGGAAAAGAGAAAAAGCTTTATGCAAAAAAGTGGTACAATAAGGAGCTTGTGTAGACTGCGGCTTAGGCTTTTTCATGTCGTGCTTGATGTCTTTTTGATGGTATGCTTAGTGGTTTTGCTGTAGCATGACTTGTCTCAAATAACTGAGATTGCTTAATGAGCCTTTGAAAAAATCATGCGTTGTTTTAATTATTTGGAAGCATTATTTTGGTTTTCTCCTTTATACTTTATTTGGGTTGACTTGGCGCATGCTCACACATGTTAGACTCTTACAAAGTCGCCAATAGCCTCTATGATCATTTAGTTTTTGACTTTTTATGCCATCTTATGCTTCTTTTAATGTCGCTTTGTCACTTTGCATGATTATGACCATTATTGCTCTCTTAGTTGGTCGCTCCCAGTCTTTTGCTAGCCCTCGCCTTGTACTAAGTATGAGCTCTACTCGTGCATCCAACTCCTAAAAGCCAAAGTTTACCAAAGTGTCCACCATACATACCTACTAGCAATTTGCTATTCCAAGTAAATTTGACTTGCTTTTATCTTCTCTTCAAACTAAACTCTTACCAGTGTTATGTGAAAATTGGTCAATAAAGCTCTCACAAACCGGAAGGCACACTTTACTTTTTCCCGTTCTTAAAAATTTGACATTATGGTCTCTTATGTTGAGTTGTTATGCTTGTAAGTTGTAAGTTGGATTCTAGCCCATCCATGCTGTCATGGGGCAAGCTTTCAACATTGCACTTCTCTTTTGAGTTGATATCGTGATCTTTTGTTTATGGATGCCCGCGGTGTGAAATGAATTGGGAATCTTGTGGGGATCATGGAGTTTGTATATGTGTTAGGGAAACGCCTGGGCCGCCAATCTAAGCCATGCATAATTCATGGTGGAAATTTGCAGCATACCCATGGTGGACATTCGACGACTCATCTCACAATAAAAAGCTAAACAAATAGCAAATAAAAGAGATGTTGAGGTATTCATTGTCTGCTTGTCCTGTCATTTTGATGTGGGCTTGTTCCATGTCATCAGGCACGGAGGTACCCCGTTGGCAGTTCTCAATAATACGCATATACTTACAATGACAAGAGCCTTGCTTGTGACTCTAAGTAAAGTAGCATGAGGTTTGGGTACTCGTATTCACGGGGCACGAGGTTTTTGACTTATGATTTGTCAAGCATATGCATCATAATTGTTCTCGCATTACCTTTAACCATTCAAGATACTTATGATGGGGGCAATGAGAGCTCAAAGCCGGTAAGTACCATAATTTTTGAAGGTTATAAAACTTGCAATCACTGCTTCCCTCTGCGAAGGGACTTTCTTTTACTTTTATGTTGAGTCACCACCTTCTACCTTTATGCACCATTAAGAGAGCATAGTTGTCATTCTTAGTATAATGTGCATTGTCCCAAAGTTTTCATTGATTGATTCATATTGTTGGTTTCACTTGTTCTTAAATTATTTGTATCTAGTTGCCCTCTTAAACTTGAAGGTGTCCTATGCATTTTTGTTTTGCTCTCTTTGAAGGACAAGCTGAAAACCATTTGTATATTTTTCCTTATGATTTGAACACATGTTTGACTTTCATTGTTTCATTTTCATGATCTTTTGTTTGTGTTCATTTTCATGTTTACGACATGGTTGCTAAGTTCCTATTGTCAAGATTATATCTTTCAAGCCCATGTTTTAAGTTCTTATGATCCCAGCTCATAAATGCTTACATATATGATCAAGATTCTGTAGGTGCATGTCACCTCAAAAATTATTCTTTTGTTATCACTTACCTACTCGAGGACGAGCAGGAGTTAAGCTTGGGGATGCTTGATACGTATCCAACGTATCTATAATTTTTGATGCTCCATGCTTGTTTTTACACCATTTGCCTACTGTTTCGTTACACTTCGTGGCACTTTTATGTATTTTCCGGAACTAACCTATTAACAAGTCGCCACAGTGCCAGTTCCCTGTTTTCAGCTATTTTTGTGTTTCAGAAGTGATACACAGGAAATATTCTCGGAATTGGACGAAACAAGTTCCTGAAGTCTTATTTTTCCCGGAAGCTTCCAGAGATCCGAAGAGGAGACGGAGTGGGGCCACGAGGGGGCCACACACCAGGGCGGCGCGGCCCAGGCCCTGGCCACGCCCCCTACGTGTGAGACCGCCTCGGTCCACTTCTGACGATGTCCCTCCACCTATAAAGACCCCCCGATGGAAAAAACCTAAGTACCCGATCAATTTTCCAGAACACATCGCGATCCGCCGCCGCCGTCAACCCAAAGATCGGGAGGGTCCAGAAGCTCTTCCCGGCACCCTGCCGGAGAGGGGAATCACCACCGGAGGTCTTCTTCATCGCCATGCTTGCCTCCGGAGCGATGAGTGAGTAGTCTACCTTGGACTATGGGGCCATAGCAGTAGCTAGATGGTTGTCTTCTCCACCATGTGCTTCATGTTTAGATCTTATGAGCTTCCCTACATGATTGAGATCACCGTTATGTAATTCTACATGTTTGGTTTGTTGGGATCCGATGAATATTGGTGTTATGATTGAGTTGCTATACTGAAATATATCTTTTATTATCTCTATGTTGTTTATGATCTTGCATGCTCTCCGTTGTTAGTAGCTATCTTGGCCGAGTAGTTGCTAGTGACTCCAAGAGGGGGTATTTATGCTCGATAGTGGGTTCATGCCTCTATTTAATCTGGGGGAGTGACAGAAACCTCTAAGGTTGTAGATGTGTTGTTGCTACTAGGGAGAAAACAACATTCATATGCTCAAGGGCATATGCTTTGTTTACATTACACACTTTGCTTAATGCAATTATCTGTTGTTCGCAACTTAATACTTGTGGAGTTCTCGGATTGATTCGCCACAAGTGGATTATTAGTCATAGATGCAGTTGGATGGCGGTCTATGTATTTTGTTGTAATGACCAGAGTAAATCGCATAGTGATCTTCTTGACATATCACGTTTATCTTTATTCTATCAATTGCCCAACTGTAATTTGTTTACCCAGCATGTGTTATTTATCTTATGGAGAGACACCACTAGTGAACTATGGACCCCGGTCCTATTTCCATCATATTGCTATCACTTGTTTACTTTACTCGCACTGTTTACTTTACTCGCATACTTCTGCTGTTTTCTACTCGATACGCTCATACCCTTTGTTTCAAGCAAACCGGTGAGATTGACAACCTCATCGCAAGTTGGGAGCAAAGTACTTGGTTGTGTTGTGTGCAGGTTCCGCGTTGCAGCTAGCAAGCAAAGCTTGGACGAGGCGCCATATATAAATTGTCCGAAGCTGTCGCAAACTAGCAAGCATCACCTACAGTCGTATTGCCCGCTCTTCTCCTGATCGACATAACCTTGGTTTCTTAACTGAGGGAAAACTAGCTGCTATACTCATCACAGCTTCCTCTTGGGGTTCCCAACGGGCTGGTCATTCACCACGCATCATGGGCCTCCAAGTGCAGAGGTTTGTAGAGCAGAAGCAAGTTTCCCTTAAGTGGATCACCCAAGGTTTATCGAACTCATGGAGGAAGTGGTCAAAGCTATCCCTCTCAAGCAACCCTGCAATTATGATACAGAAAGTCTCTTGTGTCCCCAACACACCCAATACACTTGTCAGATGTATAGGTGCACTAGTTCGGCGAAGAGATAGTGAAGTACAAGTAGTAGTGATGATTATAAGTAGTAAACGTAATCTGAAATAAGTATCGTTGCGAGCAAACATGTAACAAAACTGAATGTAAATGGTGTGCAAAGCTTGGAAACAAGGCCTAGGGATTATACTTTCACTAGTGGACACACTCCCAATGAATATAACATAATTGAACCAATAGATACTATCATCAATATGCAACTCAAAACAATTCTCCAATGGAAAACGAACACTAATCATGCGTAGGGCTACGAAGCACTCCTCAAAGTCCGTATGTACCCAAACTAGATTGTCCCACACTATCACCGTGAACGCACTAGATGGTTCCAACAAACACCAACAATTCATAGAGACATTAACCAAAAAGATACACATGATGCGCACACTAGTCACCTTCACACCATGATACAAGGTATCTCCAGAGTTTACAAATATAAAGCACGGGAGTAGCATAATATCTGAATAATAACATCTACCAATTCAACTAGATACAAAGCTCACGATCACATGAAGATCACATCATGGGAGAGATAGGTGAACCACATAGCTACCGGTAGAGCCCTCAGCCCCGGGGGAGAACTACTCCCTCCTCATCATAGGAGACAGCAAGGTTGATGGAGATGGCAGTGAGGTCGATGGAGACGGCGGAGACGGCGATGGAGACCGATGGAGATGGCTCCGGGGGCACTTCCCCGTCCAGGCAGGGTGCCGGAACAGAGACATCTGTCCCCCAAAATTCGTTGATGGCGGCGGCGGAGCTGCGGAACTCTTCTGTAAATTTCGCCCATTCCTTTAGGGTTTTCTGTCTCGAAGCTTCTTATAGGTGAAGGGGCGTCGTCAGGAGGCGACCAGGGTGGCCTCACAATAGGTGGGCGTGGCCAGGGGCTGGGCCGCGCCCCCTATTGTGTGGGCAGCCCCTGGCCCCCCTCCGGCTCTCGTTCGGTCTTCAGTACTCTTTCGGAAAAAATAAGACTTCTGGAACTTGTTTCGTCCAATTCCGAGAATATTTCCTGTGTAGCTTTTCTAAAATACAAAAACAGCAGAAAACAGGGAACTGGCACTGTGACATCTTGTCAATAGGTTAGTTCCGGAAATCGCATAAAAATGCCACGAAGTGTAACAAAACACAAGGCAAATGGTGTAAAAACAAGCATGGAGCATCAAAAATTATAGATACGTTTGAGACGTATCAGCATCCCCAAGCTTAACTCCTGCTCGTCCTCGAGTAGGTAAGTGATAACAAAACAATAATTTTTGAGGTGACATGCACCGTCACAATTTGATCAACGAGGTAGAGCATTGAGTGCTGAGATCAAAGAACTTAAAACATGGGCATGAAAGACATAATCTTGATAATAGAAACTTAGCAACCATGTTATAGCATGAAAAGAAACACAAAGGAAAGATCATGAAAATGAAATAATGAAAGTCACGTGTGTGTTTCAACCATATGGAAAACATAGCAAATGGTTTTTAGCTTGTCCCTCATGGAGTAGCAAAACATAAATGCATAGGACACCTGCAAGTTTAAGAGGGTAACTAGATACAAGTAATTTAAGAACAAGCAAAACCATAATCATGAATCAATCAATAATAAACTTTGGGACTATGCACATTATACTCAGAATGGCAACTATGCTCTCTTAGACGGTGCATAAAGATAGAAGATGGAGACTCAACATAAAAGTAAAAGAAAGACCCTTCGCAGAGGGAAGCAGGGATTAAACATGTGCTAGAGCTTTTCATTTATAAAACAGAGAGATAAAAACTAGATTTTGAGAGGTGGTTGTCTTTATCAACGACTAGCAATGGGGTTCTTACTATCTTCCATACAAAAAGTAAGCAAGTTTTTGAGAGAGGGATTGGCACTTTGGTGCTCTTTTATAAAGCTTGGCACTCCTCCCCACCTTTTTTCCTTTCACAAACCATGGCTAACCGATTCTATCGGGTGCCCACCAACATTCACATACCATGGAGGAGTGCCTTGTTTTTTTTTTTTTGGAATGAAACAATATGGAAGATAGCAAATCCGAGCACTACGTCCCCATGAGCTGAAAACAGTGTCAGAAAACGAGAAGTGTTTTGAAGGCTTTCTGAAAGGTAGCACATGAAAATTTACTTGGAATGGCTTGCAAATACCATGCATAGGAATTTATAGTGGACACAATGGCAAACTTGGTTTTTAGGAGTTGGATGCACGAGTAGAGCTCATACTCAGTACAAAACGAGGGCTAGCAAAAGACTGGGAGCGACCAACTAAGAGAGCAATAACGGCCATAATCATGCATAGCGATAAAACATCATTGAAAGAAGCATAAAGTGGTATCATAAGTCAAAAACAAAATGATCATAGAGGCTATAAGTGACTTATTTTGTAGTCAACATGTGTAAGCATGTGCCAAGTCAACCCAAATAAAGCATCAAAGGAGAAAACCAAATAAATGCTTCCATATAATAAAAACAACGCATGATTTTTTCAAAGGCTCATTAAGCAATCTTAGTCATTTGAGACAAGTCATGCTACAGCAAAAATCACTAAGCATACTATCAAAACGACATCAAACAAGGCATGCAAAAGTCTAAGCCGCAGTCTACACAAGCTCCTTTTGTACCACTTTTTTGCACAAAGTTTTTTCTCTTTTCCAACACCATTCGAACTTTTTTAAACAACTCTTTTTGAGGAAAACCAACATAGACCAGAGGTCAAAATACACCTTGATGCAAAGATATAACAAGATCTGAACAAAAATCAAGGCGAAAAACAAAAGCTAAACGCAGTAGCGGAAAAAGAGAACACTTGTTGAACGATAAGAGTGAAAACCAGAGTGTTCTTGGCAATGAAAAACGGAGTATGTCTCCCTCCAAACAAACATGATGTGATCCAACTATTTATTGCAGCAAACAAAACAAAAGCAAAAAACAACTGACGCTCCAAGAAAAACACATAATGCATGAAGCAATAAAAATATAGTGTCTTGAAAGGTGACCTGATTTTTGCCGATGAAGAAGGGGGTGCCTCGGGGCATCCCCAAGCTTTGACGCTTGTACTTCTTGGATATTTCTTGGGGTGCATGGGCATCCCCAAGCTTGAGATTTTGTCCATTCTTCATCTCATCTCATCATTCTCCAATCCCTACACTTGAAAACTTCCTTCATACAAAACTCAACACAATTCTATTAGCAACATTAGTGTAACCATAACATTGAATCAACCCCTTTTTGCTTAATGTTTCAACTAAAAACCACCACATATAAAGTATATACTACTGTAGCAACTTCCCCAAAAGTTCCGTGATCAAAAGAATTAAAAAATAAAGCGATCGAGCGGCAAACACAAATATTGGCAGAAATCTGTCAAAACAGAACAACTGACAAAGGTCGAATTTTTAGAGGGTTTTCTGTTGATCAAATCGAAAAGTGTTAAACTAATGAAAGTTTGGAAATAACCTGGGGCATATGCTCAAGAAATCGCAGGTCCAAAAGATATACAGAGAATTTTCACGAATTTTTACGGTGCAGCACCGAAATCTGTTTCAGGACAGCAACTTCCCCAAATCTTACCTCACTCAAATTAGAGGTTTCTCTTGGCACAACAATGAAATAAAAATGATAAGGAGAGGTTATTACAGTATTAATAACTTCCAATACTCAAATAAAAGAAAAGGAACTGAAAGTAAAAACATTGGGTTATCTCCCAAGAGTGCTTGCTCATGTAGGCGCCATAAAAGAGCTTAAGGCAAATGCGCTATATAGGAACTTAAAGCAAGAGAGAGCATCAAAAAGCAAATGTGAAACACATTTAAATCTAAACCACTTCCTATGAAAAATAGTCTTGTAAAGAGACAAGTCATGAAAGCGCAATGCAAAAAGCATAGGAAGGCAAAACAAGTACAACTTCAAGAATTGCAACATAAAGAGGGGAAACTCAATATTGTTGAGATCTATCAAACCATGTTTCCCTCTCTCATAATAACTTTCAGTAGCATCATGAATAGAACTAACAATATAACTATCACATAAAGGATCTCTATCATGAGCCACATGCATAAAAGAATTAATGCTCCCCACATGAACAATCATAGTAGGAGCAGATTCAACAGAATAATTATTATCATCACCATAATCATCAAAAACAGGAGGCATATTGTAATCATAACTAATTTTCTTCTCAAAAGTTGGTGAACTGAAAATATTATACCCATCATTGTAACCATCATAAACTAGAGGTTTAGTATCATCACAAGCTAGAGAACAGCTATTTCGCAAAGCATATTCATCAAACATATCATCATAAGAAGGAACATGGACAGTACTAATGGTACAACAATTATTAACCTTAGAATTGGAACCAAAAAGATTTTCAATATCAAAAGTAGAGTGCTTTTCCCAATCATGATCACTAACATAGGTAACAGGCATAAGAACATCATCCCAATCAGAATTATCATAATCTATAATAGGAGCAACATGCTTAGGGGAAGATACCGTTTCCTCTCGCCTTTTACTCCTCTTCTTCTTCTTCTTCTTCTTCTTACTCTTCTTACTCTCCTTACTCTCTCCTTTAGGAGGGAAAGGCATCTTCTCCACATATCCTTTAGGAGGGAAAGGCATCTTCTCCACATAATCTGGTTTACTGACAGAAACAACAGAAGAAACTTTGGAGGATTCCTCCTCTCTATTAATAAGATAGAAACATCTATCAGTCCTGTCATAGCTTGGCAAAACATCATGTTTTATAAGATTTTGTAAGTAAGTATTTGCGAGGCAATCTTTAACACAATAGAGACGACAACCACGAAGGGTGCTATTAATATCAGCATCATTCATATCAACCAAAGAAATCTTTCTAGATATCTCTTCACACCCCAAAAACAAAGTAAGCTCATCATGCCGATAGAGTAATCTTGTCATCAGAATACAAACTTGCAGTACTAGAAGAGTAACTATTAGGGCTTGAGCATTGGAAATTAAAATGACCTATGTCATTGCAATGTTTGCAAAGAAAAGGATAAAGCTTACAAACCTTTTTACCAAAGCTCATCTAGAGCCCTAAACCACATTCGGGTTTCTTCATTTGCGTGGTGGACACAATAATCTTCCTTGTTGTGACTCTGTTCACAAGGTCTATGTACTCCACAAAAATTAACATGCTTATAAGAAATAGGACTTTTAGAAGTTCGAGCATGTTTATTGCAATCATCAACAACAATATCATTTTCTATGCAAGTGTCCTTAAAAGGTTCATGATACACGTCCCCATTTCCTTTAGGAACATTAATATGGGAAGCAAAGGTTTTAAAGCAATCAATCATAATTTGAGGATCAAGACCATACTTAGCACTAAGCTCTTGAAAATCAGTAGTTTCAGCGAAAGACTTAATGCAATCAAACTTGTAATTCATACCTGATCCTTTACCTTTATCGCTACCCCAACCTTCAATATTGTTTTGAATTATTTCAAGCAGATCCCACTTGGTGTCAACATCCTTGCTTGTGAAAGACCCATCAAAGCATGCATCTAGATAATCCTTGTAATATCCTGAAAGCCTTGCATAAAAATTATTAATAACAATATTATGGGGAAGATCATGAATAGGACATTTGTGCATTAGTAACTTCAATCTTCCCCATGCCTGGGCAATGCTTTCTCCCTCATGTGGATGAAAATTATAAATATAATTCCTATCTTTATAGACCTCACTAGAAGGATAGAATTTAGAATAAAAGAGAGGTACAATTTCCTCCTATTCAATAGGTCGGCCATCCTTCAGTGTTTTATACCATTCCACAGCTCTGCCCTTTAGTGATAAAGAGAATAGCTTCTTCTTAACTCGGTTCATCGAAATACCTGCACACTTGAACAACTCGCATAATTCATGTATAAAAAGCAAATGATCACCAGGATGGACAGTTCCATCTCCTAAATAGCAGTTATCCATAACACGTTCAACAATCTTCATAGGTATTTTAAAAGGATGAGGAGCACAAGCATCATTAAAAACATCACATATGGGAGATAAAATATCATCAGAGCAAACTTTCTCCACTAAAGCTGGGAAACTAAAAATATCATGCTTAACAAAACCAGCTTCCCCAAGCTTAGACTTTTCTATAGCATTAGCAACAACGGTATTCAAAGCATTCATACTAACAACACTATTAGCATGCGAATAAAGCTCCAAAGGTTTTTCAATTTTCTCTTCAAATCTAAACTCGGGAAAAAGACTAAAGAACTCTTTACTTTCCATTAAGCCTAACTAGTGAAAAGAAAAACAAGAAACAAAAAGATATAATTGCAGAATCTAAAGGAAATAACTTCGAGCACTCACACAGGAGGATGCGAGTACCTTTTACCTTACCTCCCCGGCAACGGCGCCAGAAAAGAGCTTGATGTCTACGCACACGTCTGTTCTTGTAGACAGTGTTGGGTCTCCAAGTGCAGAGGTTTGTAGAGCAGAAGCAAGTTTTCCTTAAGTGGATCACCCAAGGTTTATCGGACTCAGGGAGGAAGAGGTCAAAGCTATCCCTCTCAAGCAACCCTGCAATTACGATACAGAAAGTCTCTTGTGTCCCCAACACACCCAATACACTTGTCAGATGTATAGGTGCATTAGTTCGGCGAAGAGATAGTGAAATACAAGTAGTAGTGATGATTATAAGTAGTAAACGTAATCTGAAATAAGTCTCGCTGCGAGCAAACATGTAACAAAACTGAATGTAAACGGTGTGCAAAGCTTGGAAATAAGGCCTAGGGATCATACTTTCACTAGTGGACACACTCCCAACGAATATAACATAATTGAACCAATAGATACTATCATCAATATGCAACTCAAAACAATTCTCCAATGGAAAACGAACACTAATCATGCGTAGGGCTACGAAGCACTCCTCAAAGTCCGTATGTACCCAAACTAGATTGCCCCACACTATCACCGTGAACGCACTAGATGGTTCCAACAAACACCAACAATTCATAGAGACATTAACCAAAAAGATACACATGATGCACACACTAGTCACCTTCACACCATGATACAAGGTATCTCCGGAGTTTACAAATATAAAGCACGGGAGTAGCATAATATCTGAATAATAACATCTACCAATTCAACTAGATACAAAGCTCACGATCACATAAAGATCACGTCATGGGAGAGAGAGGTGAACCACATAGCTACCGGTAGAGCCCTCAGCCCCGGGGGAGAACTACTCCCTCCTCATCATAGGAGACAACAAGGTTGATGGAGATAGCGGTGAGGTCGATGGAGACGGCAGAGACGGCGATGGAGACCGATGGAGATGGCTCCGGGGGCACTTCCCCATCCCGGCAGGGTGCCGGAACAGAGACTTCTGTCCCCTGAAATTCGTTGATGGCGGCGGCGGAGCTGCGGAACTCTTCTGGAAATTTCGTCCATTCCTTTAGGGTTTTCCGTCCCGAGGCTTCTTATAGGCGAAGGGGCGTCGTCAGGAGGCGACCAGGGTGGCCTCACAATAGGTGGGCGCGGCCAGGGGCTGGGTCACGCCCCCCTATTGTGTGGGCAGCCCCTAGCCCCCCTCCAGCTCTTATTCGGTCTTCGGTACTCTTCCGGGAAAAATAAGACTTCTGGAACTTGTTTTATCCAATTCCGAGAATATTTCCTATGTAGCTTTTCTGAAATACAAAAATAGCAGAAAACAGGGAACTGACACTGTGGCATCTTGTCAATAGGTTAGTTCCAGAAATCGCATAAAAACGCCACGAAGTGTAACAAAACACAAGGCAAATGGTGTAAAAACAAACATGGAGCATCAAAAATTATAGATACGTTTGAGACGTATCAATTCGCTGCACTCAATAATAGATTTAAGGTCCTTGACTAGAAATCATTCCATCCTTACGCCACCCAAGTTAAGTTGGTTCTTGCTTGCTCCATTCTTCACAAGTGGATCTTAGGCTGGGTTTGATGAGTATGTCCTAGAGGGGGAAATATAACACTTGGTGACATTGATACTAGCCATGGTGTTAACCTAGTTGACAATGAAGGTTGGATGAACAAGGGGATGGAGTCAGCATATGCAATGTAAGATGACAGAGGTAACTACGGGATCTTAGAAGGAAGAAGAATAACTCCCCCTTTGCTTGCCTAAAGGGGATGTCATGTATTGATAAACTATTATTTCATTAGTCCCTTATGGTTGTACTACTGAATTATCATTCATGTTAGCTAGAACTGGATTTGATTAAGTACATGTAGTAGTTAATGATGAACTGATGAACTCCTACTCTATTTCATAGTCACTATGTGTGATGGTGGTGAGCATGTTAAGTTCACCACTAACAAAGAAGAAGTGACCACACACATATGTAGGTTGCATACAATCAAACACAAAGACCTTGCATCATCATAGCCATTTTTGCCAACATGCAGGTAACCAATCAGCTAGTCCAAAGCTACCCAACAATGTGATGTAAGGCACCAAACATAAGGGAGAATATGGCCTCGAGGTCGTCTCCCCAGTCATACCCCCAGGGCCAAGCCCATGGGAGCACAAAAAGGGATGCAACCTACCAATCACATGTGATTGTATTTTTTTTGGAAATATCTAATACTCCCTCCGTCCTAAAATGTAAGGCGCGCTGTTTTTATGTTGGTCTTTGATACACAACTTTGACTACTATTATACAATAAGTTATATGGATTGGCAAAGTCTAACTTATATCCTTGGATTCATCTTGCAAAATTCGTTCATTTCATATGTTTAATACTAATTTTATGGATATATTATAAGAATAAATTATGGTCAAAATTGTAAGCCATTGACCAATGAAAATTAAGGGCGCCTTATATTTTGGGACGGAGGGGGTAGTGGCATGGCACTATAGTTATACGCCACTAATATATATGTTACTAGTGGCGTGTGATAGACACACCACTAATTCGTTGATTTCTATTGGTGTGTCGCCACCGGTATCAAATACCACTGACATAACACGAGTGGCGTGCATGAATATGCTACTAATGGATAGCATGTTTACTAATGATCAATACATGAGAGATGTAGTCAAAGTAGTCGATCTCCAGAGATACCAAATCCCATTATGGTCACCACCAGCACTGCCTTGGCATGCATGGCTATGAGAAGCTCCGGTCATCCCATAGTGTCTCCCCTGACCGGTTTAGGGTAGCAGGAATTTTGGGAGCTCGTTTGCTGCATGTGAACTTGAAAATACATTGTCAAGGGAAAAATCTTGGGGGTGTCACAACCTCGCCAACATACTCGTGAAGGAACGTGAAGCTTGTAGTCGTGGAGCACGCTTAGACCTACTGATGGAACTCGTGGAATGTGGACACCGATTTACGCGGGTTTGGCATCTCCGAAACATCGGAACATAGTTAAAACGATGAACAAATGAAGCTCTCGCATAACCTTGTTGAATACATCAAAGGCATATATCGAAATGATCATATTTCACATATTCAAACAAAAAATCAACCATAGTCATGACTCCATCCATTCAGTTCCTTGTTGGGCTCCGCCACTGGAAGGTACAATTTCCAAAAATGTCGATGCAACATGTTTCTTTT
Organism: Dactylis glomerata; assembly: GCA_007115705.1. Lineage (NCBI taxonomy): Eukaryota > Viridiplantae > Streptophyta > Magnoliopsida > Poales > Poaceae > Dactylis > Dactylis glomerata. Next base: position 643,070 of record QXEO01000120.1, on the reverse strand, counting down.
TTTGTACTCAGATGGGGGGTGGGCGTCGTGATCAGGGACCAAGATGGAAATTGTTTGGTTGCTTGCAACTAGCTTCTTGATGAGGTCACAACGCTAGAGATAGCTAAAGCACTATCCATGAGATGTTTATTGACCCTTTCTAGGGATGAAGGTTTGAACAATATTGGGTTGTCTTTATTACAACCTATTAACTCTGCTACTCAAGACTGATCGCTGGTTGGCGTCATTGTGGAGGACATTAAAGCGATGGTTGGTGATGTATCATATGTGAATTTTTGCCACACTATTTGCTTTCTTAATACTTCAACACATATTTTAGCTCATTGAGTCAAACACTTTAGTAATTATATTTTTTGTTTTGCAGTTCTGGCGGGCTGAACCCTGCAATGATGATGATTGATCAATAAAATGTGGTGAAATCTAAAAAAATCCCTTTTCAGTTTCTGCTTCGAAAGTTAAGTTGGCCATTAGAGGTGCTATTGAAGATTGATAGCATTCGGCATGCTTTTTCTTTGGGTGACAAGTGACAAGGTTTCCAAAGGAAAATGCAAAGTTAATTGGGAGCTTTTTTTGCAAGCCAGTAGAGTATGGGGGCCTTAACATCCTTAATCTTTCAAAGTTTGCATCGGCTTTGTGATTGAGATGGCTATGAAATGAATGGGTGGATGATACAAAAGCCTTGGATGGTCTTGGTAACCCTTGTACTCCCAAAGATCATGAGTGTTCACTGCAGCAACGAGGTTACCGTTGGAAATAAAGAAAAAGCTATGTTTTGGATCTCGGCTTGGATCAATTGTATGAGACCAAAGGACATCACACCAATGATTTTTAAGATAGCAAATAGAAGAAAGTACACTGTGAAAAAGCCTTGGAGAATGATGAATTTTGGCTATCCCATTTGAATACCAGGATGGTCGGGTGAGCACACTGTGCAATTCTACAAGCTCTAGGAAATGACTCAACATGTTCATTTGGACAATGACGTTCTGGATTTGATTATTTGGAATTACGGTACATATGGAGGATACTCAGCCACTTTGGCATCAAAATGTAATTCTTGGGTCATATTACCTATACAATGCCTTCTATGGTTTAGAGGTCTTGGGATCCTCCCAAATGCAAGATTTTCGCATGGTTAGTTCCCCAAAACCGTGTTTGGACGACGGATATGCTTCATACTCGGGGATGGCCAAATTGTGGCCTTATAAGTTTCATGAGGTAAAATCTTCTTAAGGTTTGAGGAAACCATGGAGATGACGGGAGAAGAAGAAGACAACAACTAGCAAAACCATAATTTTGGGCTACCTTGCATCCCCTTCTTTCCCAACTATTTCCGGTTCTTGTGGAGATTTTTGGAACTTTGTTTTCCATAAAATAAATGAATTTCCTCTTTGCTATTTTATTTTTGAGCCACCATCTGTTGTGAGATGTGAAGTTATTATTTCCTTCATTTTTACAAGTAAATGTCAAAAAAATCTTGGGTTTTTTTTTTATTTTTTATAAAGTTGCTGCTGGCACCTTGTTGTTCATTGTTTAATTTTATATGGTTTGCTTGAAACTCAGAAAATTCTTTTAAAAAATTTACCCGTCGATCATTATTAGATTCTACCTTTTCCCAAATTGTTTCAATTTTTTTGATGAGTCTAATTATATTTGTAAATTCATATTTTGTAGATGTCAAACAAAACGGATTCTTTGTTGCTGTTGCGATTGTGGGTTTTCATCTTGAAATTTGGCTCTTGTGGATCTTAAAAATATTTTGTGTGTGCTTAAGTAGTGTACGATCGATGGAGACAAGAAAGTTTAGACTCTAAGAAGAGACAAGAGGATAGTGCAGGCCGTTGCATTCCTCATTTGGTTTGGAAGGCCGTTTCATCACCGTCCAAATCAAAAATGTTTACCGAGAAAAAAATCTAAATTAGCACCAAGTTGTTTGACGGATGATTTTGCATGGATGCTGGGTACAGTGGTGAGCTATTCATCTGCCGGTATCGATCTACGTTGCGTTCAGGAGTTACTTGTGGCCAGCTGTGACACGAGACAAGCTGTAGCAGTTCCGACCTCTAACTTGCAAGGATAAATTTTAGACAACGAACATACAAGGTACTCAGCATGGTGCTGAGGATAAACCAAAAGTAGCACATAAGTAGAAATTTTTGTGTGGCCGTACATAACTCTGTAGATTCATCTCTGTTACCTTGTAAATGTAAATGTGGCCTAGTGATATAATTGTTCAAGATAATGCAGAGCTTGCATAAAGTTTTAATCCATCTAAACACCCACTGTAGCTAAATTTACATCTTGGCATCAGATTTGCTATACAAAGGTCTCTGTTTGGGATGACTATGATCTCATCCTGAATTTCACCAGAGCAGTACTGAAACATTTGGTGTCTGTATTTGGGGGACTGAAACAGCCTTGCCTGCTCTCATGTGCTATTGCTGGTACTCTATGAAATGCAGTTGATTCCATCCTGATACTAAGTTAGAATGTTAACTGAAAAACGGAATATTAGTGTACATCGGTGGAGAGTGGAGACAGGGAAGTTGTGATTTTAGGAAGAGACAAAAGGATAGTGGAGGCCGTTTCCTTTCCTTCCTTGTTTAGTTTGGATTTGGAAGGACGTTTCATCGCCGTCCAAAATCAGAATTGTTGCTAATAACATCAAGATAGCACCAAGTAATTTTGTTTCACGGCTGCATTTAGCTCCCACAAGCCGAGAGTTGTGCAGGAAGAAATCCACACATAGCATCCACTTGCTGAGCCACCATGCATGATGATGATAGCGCGCGTAACATGGCAATGAGGCCGGGACTGCATGCGTACGTACGTACGTATGTTTGTCAGAGGCAGCGCGTGAGGCGAGGCCGGTATCGGTAGGTGCGCGCAGGTCGCTCGCGCCGGAAACACGACTCGCATACGCGCGCGGCGGAGCTGCTCCCTGCAGACTGCAGTAGCAGCACTCCGAAACTGTGTATACGTACGTCGGGACGATTAGCTCCGGGCCTCCGGCCGGTCGAGCTAATTGACCCATCCATCAGCGCAGCGCGCTCTTTGATTTGCTCGTGTCCGGTCGAGACAAAATTAAGAAACGAGAACACTTGGCTCAATGCGTACGTCCACCCAACACGTACTGTACGTGACACTGCGAAACTTGACGAGGTCGTCTACCTGCGGCGCGCGTCCAGGAAATTAAACTTGTTTCGTTCGCTAATACACTTGCGCCATCTCCACGGACGAGTTTTGAGTCTGACGATCGAAATGCATGCGCATGGACCCATCCGGATCTAGCGGGCTGTTTGTTGGGTTACCTGCTTTTCTATCTTAATTTCGTATATCTATCTACCTACTCCCTCCGAAATAAAATATAAGATGTTTTTAGCCCATCATTTTCATGCAGGTTTGTACAGAGACGGAGCCACGTATTTTCTGTGTAGTCAGCTGACTAGACAGCTTTCTCGATACATAGGCAAAAATTGTAACAAAATTATAGATTTTTTTTTGTATATACACATATTTGGCTACACAAGGTTAATAATCTGGCTCCGCCACTAGGTTTGTAGACATCTTTTATTGTGTAGGTTAGTAACAAAAGAAGTTAACCTATATACTAAAAAGCATCTACATACACGTGTGTCAATAATGGTCTAAAACATCTTATATTCTAAAACGGAGGGAGTATATAGAAAGTACGCCATGGGCTGGGCTTCCTTTTTCTTTCTGCTGGGCAACTAAGTACATCTCGAGTACATAAATCTCGATTACGTATATCATATGCTCCCTCCATGGTGTGGACTACTCCCGGCGGTGATCCAAATTTTTTAAATCTCTTTTCCCACTACAACTTATGTCCCATAATTCGAATCAAATTTCATAGCTATTCTACAACCGGTTGTAGATTAAGGATCTACAACCGATTCTGAACTTTGTTGAACATGCGATTGAACTTCTCAGTATTGTCACGTTGAACTGCCCGTATATGTGCGTGCTGCGGCTGTTTTTGCTCGATTGATCTATGTTGCCGCGTTCGTTTCTGTTGTTTGTACTCGTTTTATAGCATCTAGTGCAACGCTTTACGATTGCGTACATCACTGTCCGGTCTATCATGTCCAGATATGTCGCCGCCGTTGGGATCGTGGTCGTCGCTTTTCTCGGTGGTTCGTTCGTCGGTCGTAATTTTGTTCTGATGATTGTTTTCGTTCGAATTTTGTTTCCGAAATCATTAATTATAGTCGAATTTGAGTATTTACCTAGCGTGATTGTGTGATTTTTGCTATGAACTGGACATTTGGATCCGATGTCCCGGCGGCGCCGCCGCGGCAAAGTCCGTCGCGTTTTTCGCATGTGATCGTTTTTTCTTTCAATTGGATGTTCTCTGGTATTCGTATATGTACTAGGTTACTTGTGGAAGTCGAATTGTTGCGCTTATTTGGTTTCAAAGGATTTCGCGATGTGCCAGTTTATCGTGGACGGGCAGTCTTCTCTGGCGGGAGCTGGCCGCGGCGATTTGATTTGATTTTCCGATTATCCTTTAATTGTAGAGTGTTGATTTATATCGCAAATGCTCGTAATGTTTTTTTAATTACTTTGTTTGATACATTCTCATCCTCATTTTATGTCTTCTGATTGATAATACAAGTGCGCAGAGTAGTATGCGTACAGAGCATGTTGAACTTCTCATGGATATTTACTTGCACTTCTTTAGTTACAGAGGTGAACTTCTTGTATGATACGAGTCGAACTGCTATGTAATTTTAAAGCCGAGAACTACGCGGACTTGATCTGCTTACAGAACTTGTTGAACTTCTTATAGACTCATTCATGAACTGTATATATCTTGTTGTTGGACTGTTCTGGATATAACAGTTGAACTGCCGCGCTTTTATAAGAATATATGGCAACGCTATGTACATGTTATGTGTACATAGCTTGATGAACTGTTCGGAAATACCATCCCGAACTTATCAGTTCCCTATAGCTGAACTACTGTAATGTTATAAGTTGAACTTCTTGTAATTTTTAATGAAACGTAATTCTATATACTTCTCCTTTGAATAGATATAGTTAAACTGCTTTAAACCCCAGTGATGAACTTTTCTGTATTCCATAGCTGAACTTATTACTCAGTAAAGTTGAACTTCTATTTCTTTATTTCATCTTATAATGTAGAATAGTGATGTGGTTTTTTACTGTGTGCATAACATGTTGAACTTCTTACATACGCATCCATGAACTGCTTAGACCTTTAACGTGAACCCTTTTTGGTATTACAGTTGAACTTCTGGTAATTTATTAAGTTCGTACTTTTAAATTGAGCAGTATGCAGTACATGAACTTTTCCTGAATGCATTGCTGAACTTACGGTGATCAAGTAACTGAACTTCTGTCTGTTTAAAAGTTGAACTTATCCGGATTCCGGACCTTAATATTTTGTTTGTTTTATGATACGATATGTTTATTGAAAATGATGCGGTAGCCTACGGTGTTAGGGTACCTAGAATTCATTACCGTTGACGCGTTAGCGTCGACGGCTAATGAATTCTAGGTACCCTAACAACGCTACGAGGTTTTGCCACCCGTACGACGCGGAAGCGTCGACGGGTGGTGAAGCCGAGCCGTAGCGTAAAAAAAAAATTTACGTATGTTCATTCTAACTTAGGGTTGGGGGTGAGGGGGGGGGGTATTATGTAGCCATATTATTTATTTGGCTCCATAAGAGAGCTTATATTATATATTATGTTAGTACGATATAAAGTTATTTTAGAAGTGCACGACGCGCTAGCGTCGTGTCGTCGACGACGCGCTAGCGTCGTTTAATTTGTCTGTGGGTGAACGACGCATAACCGTTGGCTTGGTGGTACCCATTATTTTTTGGTACAATTAAATCTAGTGTATGATAAAATGTAAAAGGAATATAAATTAATTGTATGGGAAGTTACATTTTAGAGAAGTATGGGAAGTAGTGATCCTTCTTGTACTGTTTTTTGTATACTTGAACTGTTCGTATAGTCTCGCTTGAACTTCCCTTACCTTTCTAAAACTGTTCACTGTGGTCCCACTATTTACGGTTAGTTGTCCGTATTCGTCCACCACGTTTCCTCTCTCTCTCCCTCCCTCCCTCCCTCCCTCCCTCCCTCCCTCCCTCCCTCCCTCCCTCCCTCCCTCTCTCTCTCTCTCTCTCTCTCTCTCTCTCTCTCTCCACGCAGAACCACCTCTCTCCCCTCGCGCTAACCTCTCCGCCACGTTCTTCTGCTTCTCTGTGGCGACGAAACCGCTCCAGCGATTCCATCGGCAACTGCTGCCATCGAGGAACCGCCGTGCTTGGCAACCGCCGACCATCTCCGCGCTATTTCTGCGGTCAGTTTCCATTCCTTCCTCTTCTCTTCTATGTTTCCTTCTCCGCCAGTCCTTGCTTCTCCCTGCCGCCGTGCACCCGATGCTTCATCGGCTTTGGTAATGGTCGTCTCCGTCACCGGCCCGGCGCTATCCTCGTGCTACTGAATGTTTTTTCGTGCTCGTTTTAGTTCCCCCCCTTCGTATTCTCCCTGATTTAACCCTAGTTTTCTCTGTTTTAAGCAGATTGTGGGGCGGATCTAGGGTTCGTGTTCCTGGTGTTGATTCCCGTTTTTCCAGAGTTATTTCTGGATGGCTAGTGCTCCAACATCTCCTCGTGCTGTCCCTGAAAATCCGGAAGGTAATTAGGCTGTAATCATGCTTTAATTTTGCATCTATTCTGTGCGATCCCCTTTTTGTTTTGTTAGTTGTTCTTAGTTTCTTTCTGTCTAAACTACTGATTCAAACAAGTTTGTTGTTGCTGTAGTTTTAACCTGCTAAATTTTGCTTATAATCTCTGTTTTAACTCAGTAATTTTTTGACTTGTCATAATTTACATGCTTGCAATTGGTTATCATTTGTTCTTGCTGTCAATGTTGATTGAAATATTCAACTGTTTTAATGTTGTAGTTGAACTGCTAATGCAGTATGTGTACTGAATTTCTGTTAGTTTGTTTTACAGTAATTCTATGTTTAGTGTTACTTGCACTTAATACTGTGAATGGTTGAACTTATTGTATATGTGTAATGTGTGAATTTATCTAAATTTCTGTTAGTTTGTTTAACAGTAATTCCATGTTTAGTGTTTCTTGCACTTAATAGTGTGAATGGTTGAACTTTTTGCATATGTGTACTGTGTGGATTTAACTGAATTTCTGTTAGTTTGTTCTACTGTAATTCCATGTTTAGTTGTACTTTGCACTTATTACTGTGAATGGTTGAACTTTTTGCATATGTTGTATTTGTAGTGTGTGAATTTATGTTTTGTGTTGTTTAAATTTCTTGTCTATACTTGTTTGTGTTATTTAGCATATGTACATGAACTTTTAGTGGTAGTCATGTTGAACTTTTTGTGGTTTTAGCAGATGCAATCTGTATTGTTTGCGTTATAACTTTATTATTATTGTTGCAGTGGTTTCATCTGAAGAAGTTGCTGCTGCCAACACCACTACAAATGTGGCAGATGCAGCCTCTAATGAGGCTAATTCACCTTCTAAAGCTGGGGTTGCTGCTGCCAACACGACTGCAAATGTGGCAGATGCAGCCTCTTATGAGGCTAATTCACCCTCTAACACTGTGGTTGCTGCTGCCAACACATCTACAAATGTGGCAGATGCAGCCCCTATTGAGCAGAACTCACCCTCTAACACTGTGGTTCCTGTGATTCAATCTATAACTCATGGCCAAGATAGTGACGACATCGATGCTTCAGGTTGTTATTTTGCTCTTATTGTTTGTTATTGTTCCCTTCTATTTTGTTTACTTTTAGTTTAGGACTAATTATCTTTGTTTTTTTGTATGCAGATGACGCTGACACTAATATTTATCATGTTGTTGCTTCTGTTCAACAAGAATTTGGAAGTGATGATTTGTTGGAGTTGTCTGAGTCGCAGTCGCAGTCTGTTGATGGTTCAGAACAAGTTACACAGACGCAGGATGTTCCTTTTCAGTTAGCAGCTTACGATGATCACATTTTAGCAAAGATTCAGCGCGCCAAAGAGCGCAGGTCGAAGTTAGCTGCTGATTTACCTTCTGTTGTCCCTGAGGGTGATTGCCCGCCGGATGCTGAAGCCCCTGATGCTGGTATCAGTGAAGGTGATGCCCTTGCAACTGATATCTCCGGCGCTGTTGTCTCTTCCGCTGATTTTCCTGCCGGTGATTCCCCAGCTTGTGTCAAGAAGTCCAGGATAGCCAGCCGGAAGAAGAGTGGACGATGCAGAACAATGTGTACAGGGCAGACAACTCCCTGCATAAGATAGGGAATGGAAGACTTTTAGTATCTTGTTAGTGTGCTGGTACATGATCAAGGCACTGATGGCAGCAGATAATGTATGTTACATGTTGGCTGTTAGGTTGACGTTTTTCACGACAGATGTACTCCATTTTTCACAGTCTGGTGCCCATCCATCAAAGAAAAATTATATGCAGTTGGCGAGGGTAGCATGTAGCCTCTCAACCGTGGGGCTATGTGCTTCAAGTGTCCGAGCTTCGCTTGACAGTGCGGCCATGGGGTCAATGATGTGTGTCTTCTGCATCTTCATGTCCCATGGTCCATATGCACACCATGATCTTGGAGCCGGAATGGAATTACTGCATCAAACATGGGTTGCTGAGTCAAAAATGAAATCTCGCTGGCCGGTGAATTGCCTGACGCGCTCTGTGGATTTCAATATCATCTCCGCTACATGTAAACTGGTACCATACAACAACATTCTCCATGGGCTCTGCATTGCCCAAGACATGCATCTGTACCCCAATAAAAGAAGATAGCTTCTTTAATATACTCCAAGTTGTATCCAAACTAAAACTATAAAAGTTAGCATACGAAAATGCATCCTGTTGTACCCTAGACACAGCAAACTAAACTTTGGCCAAAAGTAATAAAAAAGCTCAAAATAATAAACTGACTGAATCAGGCAAAACTGTCCAATGTTCTAGAACAAGCACATACATTTTGCAAAACAAAAAATGTGACATGATAAAAGTAATAAAAAAGATGATGAAGTGACAGAGTGATTTGGTCAGTGTTCCATAATAGCGTACAGAATGCATTCTGTTCTGTCCCATAACAGCAAAAAAACTTGGTTCCAAGAACAGGAAAATTGGTCTCGATGTCAAATGATAGCACACGGATGGAGCTGTGTTGGATCCCAGAAACAGCAAAAAAAAAAAAATCTGGTACATATTTGTTTCCGGGACCTTTTTGAACTTGCCAAGCAATAATAAAAAAAAGGCTCAATATAATCGAATGACTACAAATTGTTCAACTGGCCAGTGTTCCAGAAAAACCATGTCCAAAAAATAACAGTGATAACAATTGAGAAATGTTAGAGCGAATCATGATGCAGACCGACTCCTAACTAACTAGCTGTAGATAAGGTGTTTACCGCAAAGTCAGACTCGAGCAGAAGCCTGTAAATTATGTTGGCAGGGCAAATTCCTCGATCCAATTGCTGTACGCGACGGATGGCGATGTCGGAAACACGGTAACCCAGCCTTCCACACAAGTGATTGCATTTTTCATAGCAGACCCTTCTATCTCGATGTAACATGGGTTATTGTGCACAACCCATGGCCTGCCAGTGATGGCAAAATCAGGTTCAGATATTCGTTTTTAATAATGTAACTGAAAACTGAAAGTTATCTAGAGAGAATGCTAGCAAAAAAGCAGGTACGTGGCGTACCTCTAATTCAGGGGAAGTTGTTGTGTCGATCCAGGATACAAACTGTGGGTTAACTCCTGGTCCATTTCAGGGTGTTTGACACCCACAGGGGGATCTTGCAAATTTTCCGGGTTTCACCTTCCGCTTTGTGATCGGGGAGTCACTGTACTCAGCTGTTGGTGCTCTAGCGTTTAGGTTCAGCATTTTTGAGGGAAAGGTTCGTCTCAGTAGATAGACGGGTAACAAATTGCAGAAAGCTCCGAATCAATAATATAAACACAAAATCGAAGATTTACAGACCTGGTGCTTGCATCTGTGGAATATATTCCCGGAATTGACTCCAGTATCGCTCTGACACGCACACTGGAGCGTGGGGAGCGGGGAAGCGAGTCCGGTTTGGGTTGAGAAGAATGAGCTGGAGCTCGACCCAGAAGCACTGCTTGTCATCTTCTCCGAGGTGTGGCTCCTACGGGGGTTGAGGGGCTCCGGTCGGGACAGGATAAAGGTGGTTGCTGCGGTGCTACGAGTGGGGAACGATACTGGCGGCGCAGCGAGAGAGGGCGGCGAATCGCGGGATGTTAGGGGCTGCGCAGCGACAGAGATTGACAGGGGCGCGCGCAGTGGCGGCGAAGAGTGAGCTGCAGAGGGCGGCGAAGCGTGAGTGGCGGAGGGCGGCGGAGGGCGGCAGATCGCGGGAGGTAGGGGCGGCGCTCTGATTGGGGAACGGAAGGGGAGATATGGTGTTGGTCCTGGCCAACTAGGTTTTCGAGTAGGCGAGCCTGACGTGTGAGGCGCGAGTGGGGCAAATCACAGGCAGGAAACTAACACGGCGGGTAAGGCGTGCGAGTGCGCTGACGAGAAGTCAACAGTTCGAATCCTAGGGCGCGGTTTGGACGTTCAGGATAAGCCCTAGAACGTCGATAGCTCTGTGGTTTTAGTTTTTTGCCACCCTCGAGCATTGGTACGCGTCCATGGTGGACACTTACTCACCTCGTACCACCACCACCACGGACCGCATCCTGTACACCTACGGCACCGTGATGCACGGTTTCGCCATCTGCATCACCGACGGCGAGGCACGGCGCATGTCGACCGTCCCCGGCGTGACCCGCGTGTACAAGGACAAGATGTACCACACCCAGACCACGAGGTCGCCCTGGTTCATGGGCCTCCACGACGACTTCGGCGCGTGGCCGGACTCGGAGTTCGGCGACGGCATCATCATCGGCTTCGTCGACACCGGCATCTGGCCGGAGCGCGCCAGCTTCAACGACACCGGCCTCGGCCCCGTCCGCCCGACATGGAGGGGCAAGTGCGTGGACGCCGAGGGGTTCAACGCCACCTTATCGTGCAACAACAAGCTGGTCGGCGCTAAGTCCTTCACCATCAACCTACCGGTCCCGGAGTTCGACGACCCGAGCCCTAGGGACCTCGTGGGACATGGCTCCCACGTGGCGTCGACGGCTGCCGGCGCTGCGGTCCCCGGGGCCGAGCTGTACGGCTTCTCGGCAGGGACGGCGAGCGGCGTGGCGCGCAACGCGAGGATCGCCATGTACAAGGCGTGCGTCCCGCATGCGGGATGCGCGGAGTCGGCGATCACCGCGGCCATCGACGCCGCCGTGAGCGACGGCGTGGACCTCATCTCCATGTCCATCGGGGGCGCCCCTAAGGACCCCTTCTACGACGACGCCATCGCCGTAGCCACGTTCGGCGCTGAGCGCATGGGCGTGTTCGTCGTCCTCGCGGGTGGCAACAGCGGTCCCACAGCGTCCACAGTGTGCAACGTGGCGCCATGGATGACCACCGTCGGCGCGGCCACCACGGACCGGGTGTTCCCGGCGACACTCAGGCTCGGCAATGGTGTGGCGCTCACGGGCCAGTCCCTGTACACCTTGAAGTCCACGGGCACGAGCATGGTCCAGCTCGTGCACAGCTCCTGCGGCGGCGAGGATGACCTGACGCCCGACAAGATCATGGGCAAGGTGGTGGTGTGCACGCGGATGGCATCGTCATGATCAGCCACACCGCCGAAAAGAAGCTGAACGACTACATGGCATCGTCGCCGTGCCCGGTGGCGTCGTTCGCCTTCGCATGCGAGACGGTGACCGGCGAGAACCGGGAGCCGATGGTGGCCGGGTTCTCATCGCGGGGACCGAGCGTGCTGGTCCCGGAGATCCTGAAGCCGGACGTCGTCGCGCCCGGCGTGAACATCCTCGGCGCCTGGTCGGGCCACGTGTCGCCGTCGCGCTTCGAGATCGACCCGCGGCGAGTCGAGTTCAACATGCTCTCCGGGACGTCCATGGCGTGCCCGCACGTCGCGGGCGCCGCGGCGCTGATCAAGAAGGTGCACGGCGACTGGACGCCGGCCATGGTGCGGTCGGCGCTGATGACGACCGCCGGCCCGCTGGACAAGAACGGCAGGGACATCGTCGACGGCGGCAGCGCCTTGATGGAGATGGACGCGACGCCGCTGGCGGCCGGGGCGGGGCTCGTCCTCCCGCGGCTCGCCATGGACCCGGGGCTGGTGTACGACGCCGGCACGCAGGACTACGTGGACTTCCTCTGCACCCTCGGCTACACGGCGGAGCAGATGCGGCAGTTCGTGCCGGAGATGAGCGGCGGGTGCGGCGGGAGGACGATCCCGGGAGGCGTGGCCAACCTCAACTACCCGTCGTTCGTGGTGGTGTTCGACGGCAGCACCGGCGGCGTCCGCACGCTGACGAGGACGGTGACCAAGGTGTCGGCGAAGCCGGAGACGTACACCGTGAGGTTCGCGGCGCCGGAGGGGGTGGCGGTTACCGTGACGCCGACGACGCTGGAGTTCAATGGGAAGAACGAGAAGCGGAGCTACACGGTGGAGTTCAGCATGGAGGCGCAAGGAAAGGCGAGGCCGGCCGGGACATGGGACTTCGGCCACATCTCCTGGGAGAACAGGAAGCACCGGGTCAGGAGCCCCGTTGCTTTCAACTGGAAGATCTGAATTACTGATACAGTATCATGCAGTAGCTAAATACTATGTATGTGAGAGGGAGATCTGAACTCTGAAACTGTTGTGTTGCATCTGAATTGCGAGATGACCTGGGAAAACTGCCATGAATGATAATGATTGCTTGCTTGGTTTGAACTTGTGATATGCCGAGAGGAGTAATTATCATATGTGTTTTATCTTGACCAATTGCTAAAGGTTTGAGGGTCGTATGAATCATATGTGTTTTTCTCTCTTAGCCATTTCCTCATCTGCAGAATTTTTTCTGGCCACCTGGAGATTCCCTCGCTACAAAATATTGCATCATCTATCGTTTTTAGCTTTTCCAGGTTCAGTTTTGATGAGTTTTTAGCTGAGGCGCTGAATTCCCATAACTTGCAGTAAGTTCAATACTGTAGAATTCGAACTTCAAATTGTGTATTGTACGTACTTGTCAATGCATAGGCCAGCTTTTCTTTCGGAGTAGAATGAGGAAAGAAACTAGCACACCTGACAAACTGAACTTAATCGAGTCGCATTCAGTGAGAGATTACTGACAAATTAAGACAGGTTTATCATGTTCACTCCGCCAACCCTTAACTACCTAGGTTTAGATGTTGGTAACATGGGAATCTTGCTAGGATTGGTCTTTGTGTTTTCCAATTTGCTCTAGAGTGTACAACATCTTTGCACTGATATATTTTGCGATCACCAAGTGAGAGAGAGAGAGAGAGGGGGGAGGGGGGGGGGGGGGGGGGGGGGAGTTGATCAGGGAAACTGCCATCAATGATCAGGATTGCTTGCTTGTTGTGGACTTGTGATGAGGAGAGGAGAATATTGATGTGTGTTCGTATGCAATGTGTGACTGTGTCAGTATGTCTGTATGTGTCTTGCAACCTGAACATGACGAATTCCGTTGGAACTTGCATGAGAATGGCAAGTTTTCAGTAGCTTCTATGTACAATGCTCTTATTTTACCCGATGTGCCAATCGATTCAGTTAATAGTAATAAGCTTTGGAAGTTGAAGATTCCGTTACGTATAAAGGTATTCGGATGGTACCTACGTAAAGAAGTTATTTTAACTAAAGATAATCTTGCAAAACGGAATTGGCATGGAAGTAAGAAATGTGTTTTTTGTCATCAGAATGAATCAATAAAACATTTATTCTTCCAATGTCGTTTCGCTAGATCTATATGATCAGTCATTCAAGTAGCTTCAACCTTGTTTCCGCCACACAGTATCACCAATATATTTGGGAACTGGCTAAATGGCATTGATAATAGGTTTAAAAAGCATATTAGGGTGGGAGCGATTGCATTTATTTGGTCGCTATGGCTATGTAGAAATGATATTGTGTTTAACAATTTTTTTATTTTTTATTTTGCAGGTTATCTACAGAGCTATTGGTACTCTCCGTTTGTGGTCTTCTCTACAGTGTTTGGAGGACCGAGACCTTTTTATGGAGGTCTGTACACGTTTAGAAGCTACGGCGAGGGATACTTTCTCCTAACATGGATGGCCGCATAGCTTACGGATTGATGCTCCAGCTTAGGCGAGATTACAATTGCTCATTATGATATGTAATTTTGCTTTTTTCTTTTTTCTCCAATTTTGAGATCTTGTGGGGCCGTGTGCATCTTTGCTATGCAGAGGCCGGGTGTATGCTTAATAACTATTAAATAATAAAGCGCTCTTTATCAAAAAAAAAAGTGTCTTGCTCTAGACCTGTAGTCTCAAGTGACTGAGGTCGATCTGTAGGCCTTCATTGCCACTCTCAGGATAGTGTGATCCCGTCCAGAAACCATTTCAACCGTGTAGCGTTCGTGTTAGCTAGGTAGTAGTACTACTACTTGAGATGGATCATGGATAGTTGCTCTGAACTTATGGGTGACCTGTTCGGATACAAGACTCTGGTGTTTCTTCCGAGCATCATCTGACGCAGTGGCACGAGTACTAGCTGGAGAAACAGATTTGAATTCAGCTAACTGCATCTACAGACCATATCCTCATATACAGAAAGTTTACAGGCAACCACATCAATGGCTCAATTCGCCACTAGTACCTCGCTAAAGGATAATGCTGAATCTCTCGCATTTAGGTCGAGAGGCCGTTTGAATAGCTGCAACAAGATCATTCAAATACCTGACTTGATCGGTTCAGCAAGGTTGTAAGGATAGGCTTGGTTTGTAAGACCTCTGAGAACCTTCTTCTCAATCAATGAAAATAGGAAATCTTTTGTCTTGTTTTTTTTAAAGTTAGCTGGCCTCCTATGTGTTGAGTGTTGACACATACACCGTTTGAGGTTACGTAAGCGAAATTTTGCTGTTCGGCTAAACACTCATCAAATCCGAACCTCAGAGAACTGAACCTAAAAGGGAAAGATCCCGCATTATCTTTATCTTTTAGCTAGCAAGGTAGTGGCGAATTGAGCTAATGATGTGGTTGCCTGCAACTCCCTGTATATGAGGATATGGTCTGTAGATGCAGTTAGCTGTATTCGAATCTGTTTCAACAATTAGTCAGATAATGCTAGGAAGCAACAAAACAGTCTAGTGTCCGAAGTCCGAACAGGTCACCAACAAGTTCAGAAATACCATTCATGATTCATCTCAAATACACGAACGTGTGTCATGGTTGAAATGATGATCAAATGCTTGAGATCCGTCTCCTAAGAGCAGGGAAAATGAAGGCCTCAACTGAAACTACAGGTCTAAAGCAAGACACATACTGACACAGTGCATACGAACAAGCAAGCAATCCTGATCCGCTGTCAGGGTTTGAAAACTCTCTGGTTTGTAATAAGGAAAACCTGTGCTGAGGCAAGGTTTCAACACAAAAACGTGGAAGTTTCTGTAGCTCGCTTGTTTCGTTAATGAAGCAGGGGGTGAGTCCCCTTTATTTCAAAAAAAAAAGAGCAAGCAATCCTGATTATTCATGGCAGTTTCTCCAGATCAACTGACAATTCACATTGCATCATCAGATTCATAGTTCACATCTCCCTCTCTCACTTTTCAGCTACTACATTGTAACAGAATTCAGATGTACTAGTTGACACAGCAAGTCCTGCGCAAGACACACACACACAGTGCATATATATATGCTAACACACGATACTAATTATTATCCGCTCCTTATCACAAGTTCAGAACAAGCAAGCAATCCTGATCATTCATGGCAGTTTCTCTGATCAACTCACAATCCACATGCAACATCAGTTTCAGAGTTCATATCTCCCTCTCTCACTTATTCAGCTACTACATGGTAGCAGAATTCAGATGTTCCAGTTAAAGGCAACGGGGCTCCTGACCCGGTGCTTCCTGTTCTCCCAGGAGATGTGGCCGAAGTCCCATGTCCCGACCGGCCTCGCCTTTCCTCCTTGCGCCTGGATGCTGAACTCCACCGTGTAGCTCCGCTTCTCGTTCTTCCCCCTGAAGAACTCGAGCGTCGTCGGCGTCACGGTCACCGCCACCCCCTCCGGCGCCGCGAACGTCACGTTGTACGTCTCCGGCTTCGCCGACACCTTGGTCACCGTCCTCGTTAGCCTGCGGACTCCGTCGGTGCTGTTGTCGAACACCACCACGAACGACGGGTAGTTGAGGTTGGCCACGCCACCGTTGATCGTCCTCGTGCCGCACCCGGCGCTCATCTCCGGCACGAACTGCCGCATCTGCTCCGCCGTGTAGTTGAGGGTGCAGAGGAAGTCCACGTAGTCCTGCGTGCCGGCGTCGTACACCAGGCCCGGGTCCATGGCGAGCCGCGGGACGACGAGCCCCGCCCCGGCTGCTAGAGGCGTCGCGTCCATCACCGCGCCGCCGACGACGCTGCCGCTGTCGACGATGTCCCTGCCGTTCTTGTCCAGCGGGCCGGCTGTCGTCATCAGCGCCGACCGCACCATGGCCGGCGTCCAGTCGCCGTGCACCTTCTTGATCAGCGCCGCCGCGCCGGCGACGTGCGGGCACGCCATGGACGTTCCGGAGATGATGTTGAACTCGACTCGCCGCGGGTCGATCTCGAAGCTCGACGGCGACACGTGGCCCGACCAGGCGCCGAGGATGTTCACGCCAGGCGCGACGACGTCCGGCTTCAGGATCTCCGGGGCCAGCACACTGGGTCCCCGCGAAGAGAACCCGGCCACCATCGGCGCCCGGTTCTCGCCGGTCACCGTTTCGCAGGCGAAGGCGAACGACGCCACCGGGTACGGCGACGACGCCATGTAGTCGCTCAGCTTCTTTTCGGCAGTGCGGCTGATCATGACACCGGGGAGTGTGAAGGTCGGAGCCATGACGGCGTCGTGGAAGCGCTCCATAGGCTCCGGGGACACCATCCCGGCTCCGCCTGCTCTCTCCACGTAGAAGCCGATCCCGGCTCCTGCCATCCCCGCGCACACGACCACCTTGCCCATGACCTTGTCGGGCGTCAGGTCATCCTCGCCGCCGCAGGAGCTGTGCACGAGCTGGACCATGCTCGTGCCCGTGGACTTCAAGGTGTACAGGGACTGGCCCGTGAGCGCCACACCATTGCCGAGCCTGAGTGTCGCCGGGAACACCCGGTCCGTGGTGGCCGCGCCGACGGTGGTCATCCATGGCGCCACGTTGCACACTGTGGACGCTGTGGGACCGCTGTTGCCACCCGCGAGGACGACGAACACGCCCATGCGCTCAGCGCCGAACGTGGCTACGGCGATGGCGTCGTCGTAGAAGGGGTCCTTAGGGGCGCCCCCGATGGACATGGAGATGAGGTCCACGCCGTCGCTCACGGCGGCGTCGATGGCCGCGGTGATCGCCGACTCCGCGCATCCCGCATGCGGGACGCACGCCTTGTACATGGCGATCCTCGCGTTGCGCGCCACGCCGCTCGCCGTCCCTGCCGAGAAGCCGTACAGCTCGGCCCCGGGGACCGCAGCGCCGGCAGCCGTCGACGCCACGTGGGAGCCATGTCCCACGAGGTCCCTAGGGCTCGGGTCGTCGAACTCCGGGACCGGTAGGTTGATGGTGAAGGACTTAGCGCCGACCAGCTTGTTGTTGCACGATAAGGTGGCGTTGAACCCCTCGGCGTCCACGCACTTGCCCCTCCATGTCGGGCGGACGGGGCCGAGGCCGGTGTCGTTGAAGCTGGCGCGCTCCGGCCAGATGCCGGTGTCGACGAAGCCGATGATGATGCCGTCGCCGAACTCCGAGTCCGGCCACGCGCCGAAGTCGTCGTGGAGGCCCATGAACCAGGGCGACCTCGTGGTCTGGGTGTGGTACATCTTGTCCTTGTACACGCGGGTCACGCCGGGGACGGTCGACATGCGCCGTGCCTCGCCGTCGGTGAGGCGGATGGCGAAACCGTGCATCACGGTGCCGTAGGTGTACAGGATGCGGTCCGTGGTGGTGGTGGTACGAGGTGAGTAAGTGTCCACCATGGACGCGTACCAATGCTCGAGGGTGGCGAACTTGGATGGCTTGGACAGGTGGTTGGTTTGGACGATGTAGGTGTGGTGAGAGCTCGAAGGATGGTGAGGCTTGGGCTCGGCAATGGAGTTCTTGGGATCTGGGATGATGGCTGAGTGTGTGGACTGGACAAAGACGAGAACTAGCAGGGAGTAGAGCGAGAGGATGGAGATCATGGAAGCCATTGTTGATGTGTGTGTGTGGCTGAGCTTTGTGGCGGAGGAATGCATGAGCGTGGTACGGTTTTTATAGAGCGTGAGCTTGGTTGGGCAACCTGTGACGCCACCGCAGTGCAGACAGGAGTTCTTCATTCAGTGTCAAGCATGTGTACAATATACAGTACAATCTAAAAATACAAGCATGTGTAGCATATATCGTTGAGAGAAAATATTTCATCACAAACATGCGAGGCTCATCTCTTCAAGTATATTTCTTGGAAGTTTGCAGCCATTGATGTGCTTCATTGCCATGTTACGCTATCATCATGGTGGCTCAGCAAGTGGATGCTATATGTGGATTTCTTCCTGCACAATTCTCGGCTTGTGGGAGCTAAATGCAGCCGTGAAACAAAATTACTTGGTGCTATCTTGATGTTATTAGCAACAATTCTGATTTTGGACGGCGATGAAACGTCCTTCCAAACTAAACAAGGAAGGAAACGGCCTCCGCTATCCTTTTGTCTCTTCCTAAAATCACAACTTTGTTGTCTCCACTCTCCACCGATGTACACTAATATTCCGTTTTTCAGTTAACATTCTAACTTAGTATCAGGATGGAATCAACTGCATTTTATAGAGTACCAGCAATAGCACATGAGAGCAGGCAAGGCTGTTTCAGTCCCCAAATACAGACACCAAATGTTTCAGTACTGCTCTGGTGAAATTCAGGATGAGATCATAGTCATTCGAAACAGAGACCTTTGTAAAACAAATCTGATGCCAAGATGTAAATTTAGCTACAGTGGGTGTTCAGATGGATTAAAACTTTATGCAAGCTCTGCATTATCTTGAACAATTATATCACTAGGCCACATTTAAATTTACAAGGTAACAGAGATGAATCTACAGAGTTATGTACGGCCACTAGAAATTTTCTACTTATGTGCTACTTTTGGTTTATCCTCAACACCATGCTGAGTACCTTGTATGTTTGTTGTCTAAAATTTATCCTTGCAAGCTAGAGGTCGGAACTGGCTACAGCTTGTCTCCTGTCACGGCTGGCCACAAGTAACTCCTGAACGCAACGTAGATACCAGCAGATGAATAGCTCACCACTGTACCCAGCATCCATGCAAAATCATCCATCAAACAACTTGGTGCTAATTTAGATTTTTTTTCCCGGGAACAATTTTGATTTGGACGGTGATGAAACGGCCTTCCAAACCAAATGAGGAATGCAACAGCGTGCACTATCCTCTTGTCTCTTCTTAGAGTCCAAACTTTCTTGTCTCCATCGATCGTACACTACTTAAGCACAAAAAATAAAAAATTAAGATCCACAAGAGCCAAATTTCAAGATGAAAACCCACAATCGCAACAGCAACAAAGAATCCGTTTTGTTTGACATCTACAACATATGAATTTACAAATATACTTAGACTCATCGAAAAATTCGAAACAATTTGGGAAAAGGTAGAATCTAATAATGATCGACATGTATTTTTTTTAGAATTTTCCGAGTTTCAAGCAAACCATATAAAATTAAACAATGAACAACAAGGTGCCAACAGCAACTATATATAAAAATCAACTAAATCCCATATTTTTGACATTTACATATAAATATGAACGAAATATTAACTTCACATCTCACAAAAGATGGTGGCTCAAAAATAAAATAGCAAAGAGGAAATTCATTTATTTTACAGAAAACAAAGTTCCTAAAATCTCCACAAGAACCGGAAATAGTTGGGAAAGCAGGGGATGCAAGGTAGCCCAATATTATGGTTTTGCTAGTTGTTGTCTTCTTCTCCCGTCATCTCCATTTTTTCCTCAAACCTTAAGAAGATTTTACCTTATGAAACTTATATTGCCTACAAATATTAATTTCTCCAAAAGTATTATAATTATAATGTGAAATGTTTAAAATAATTTATAATGAAGACCCTTTAACTTCTGAAGTTGATTACTTAAAAGATCAAACTATGCGCTAAACACACTTCAATTGGAAAAAACATGAGACTAATGGAAACAAACTTAAATATATTTCACCGACACTTGGTAGAAATTCAATTTTAAAAGAGAAATTTAGTTTTGTGAAAATATAAGACGCATATGTGCATTTTTTAAAGAATTTTCCCACGCTCCAATGAGATCTAAAAATTTCTCACACAAAACAATCAACCAATCTGCTGAAATAATCTCATTCAGAATTTGCTTAGGGATTCAAAAGCTTACATGGCATACCGTGGAATAGCATGTGTTATAGCCTTCGGCAATACTTCCTTCCCACCAAAAGATAATAACTTCTCTCTCCATCCATTTAGTTTAGCACAAAATTTATCGATTAAGTGCTTAAAGCAATCCAATCTCTCGGACACCTACAATCGGTGGCAGCCCTAGATACTTATCAGTAATTGTCTTTGTCATAATATTCATAACAGTACAAACCTCCACTCGACCATCCACCAAAGTACAAGGGCTGAAGAAAATACTTGATTTTGACTCACTCACTAGTTGAGCCGATGCATTGCAATAATCTTCTAGGGCCCTGCGAAGACAATTTGCATTGTTCGCATTAGCTTGCATTAGAATTAATGAATCATCAGCAAAAAAGAGGTGAT
Source organism: Dactylis glomerata (assembly GCA_007115705.1). Classification (NCBI taxonomy): domain Eukaryota; kingdom Viridiplantae; phylum Streptophyta; class Magnoliopsida; order Poales; family Poaceae; genus Dactylis; species Dactylis glomerata. Next base: position 622,173 of record QXEO01000120.1, on the reverse strand, counting down.
GAGTAATAGATGGTGCTTCTCGACAAACATTGACCCTGATGTCTACGCACGCGTCTGTTCTTGTAGACAGTGTTGGGCCTCCAAGTACAGATGTTTGTAGAGCAGCAGCAAGTTTCCCTTAAGTGGATCACCCAAGGTTTATCAAACTCAGGGAGGAAGAGGTCAAAGCTATCCCTCTCAAGCAACCCTGCAATTACGATATAGAAAGTCTCTTGTGTCCCTAACACACCCAATACACTTGTCAGATATATATGTGCACTAGTTCGGCGAAGAGATAGTGAAATACAAGTAGTAGTGATGATTATAAGTAGTAAATGTAATCTGAAATAAATATTACTGCGAGCAAACATGTAACAAAACTGAAAAGAAACGGTGTGCAATGCTTGAAAACAAGGCCTAGGGATCATACTTTCACTAGTGGACACACTCTCAACAAATATAACATAATTGAACCAATAGATACTATCATCAATATGCAACTCAAAATAATTCTCCAATGGGAAAAGAAACGGTGTGCAATGCTTGAAAATAAGGCCTAGGGATCATACTTTCACTAGTGGACACACTCTCAACAAATATAACATGATTGAACCAATAGATACTATCATCAATATGCAACTCAAAATAATTCTCCAATGGAAAATGAACACTAATCATGCGTAGGGCTATGAAGCACTCCTCAAAGTCCGTATTTCCCCAAACTAGATTATCCCACACTATCACCATGAACGCACTAGATGGTTCCAACAAACACCAACAATTCATAGAGACATTAACCAAAAAGATACACATGATGCGCACACTAGTCACCTTCACATCATGATACAAGGTATCTCCGGAGATTACAAATATAAAGCACGAGAGTAGCATAATATCTGAATAATAATATCTACCAATTCAACTAGATACAAAGCTCATGATTACATAAAGATCACATCATGGGAGAGAGAGGTGAACCACATAGCTACCGATAGAGCCCTCAGCCCCGGGGGAGAACTACTCCCTCCTCATCATAGGAGACAGCAAGGTTGATGGAGATGGCGGTGAGGTCGATGGAGACGGTGGAGACGGCGATGGAGACCGATGGAGATGGCTCCGAGGGCACTTTCCCGTCCCGACAGGGTGCCAGAACAGAGACTTCCGTCCCTCGAAATTCATCGGCGGTGGCGGCGGAGCTGTGGAACTCTTCTGGAAATTTCGCCGATTGTCTTAGGGTTTTCCGTCGGGAGGCTTCTTATAGGCGAAGGGGCATCGTCAGGAGGCGACCAGGGGGGCCTCACCATAGGTGGGCGCGACCAGGGCCTGGGCCGCGCCCCCTCATGGTGTGGGCAGCCTCTGGCCCCCCTCCGGCTCTCGTTCGGTCTTCGGTCCTCTTCCAGGAAAAATAGGAGTTCTGGAACTTGTTTCGTCCAATTCCGAGAATATTTCCTGTGTAGCTTTTCTAAAACATAAAAACTGCAGAAAATAGGGAACTGGCACTATGGCATCTTGTCAATATGTTAGTTCCAGAAATTGCATAAAAACGCCACGAAGTGTAACAAAACACAAAGCAAATGGTGTAAAAACAAGCATGTAGCATCAAAAATTATAGATACGTTTGAGACGTATCAGCATCCCCAAGCTTAACTTCTGCTCGTCCTCGTGTAGGTAAGTGATAACAAAAGAATAATTTTTGAGGTGACATGCACCATCACAATTTGATCAACGGGGTAGAGCATTGAGTGCCGAGATCAAAAAACTTAAAACATGGTCATGAAAGACATAATCTCAATAGAAAAAACTTAGCAACCAAGTTATAGCATGAAAAGAAACACAAATAAAAGATCATAAAAATGAAACAATGAAAGTCAAACGTGTGTTCAAATCATATAGAAAAACATACGAATGGTTTTCAGCTTGTCCTTCATGAGAGAGCAAAACATAAATGCATAGGACACCTTCAAGTTTAAGAGGGTGACTAGATACAAGTAATTTGAGAACAAGTGAAACCAACATCATGAATCAATCAATGAAAACTTTGGGACAATGCACATTATACTCAAAATGACAACTATGCTCTCTTAGATAGTGCATAAAGGTAGAAGGTGGAGACTCAACATAAAAGTAAAAGAAAGGCCCTTCGCGGAGGGAAGCAGTGATTGCAAGTTTTATAAACCTTTAAAAATTATGGTACTTACCGGCTTTGAGCTCTCATTGCCCTCATCATAGGCATCTTGAATGGTTAAAGTTAATGCAAAAATACTTATGATGCATATGCTTGACAAATCATAAGCTGAAAACCTCGTGTCCCGTGAAGTACGAATACCCAAACCTCATGCTACTTTACTTAGAGCATCTCCAGCAGTAGCGCTATATCTGCGCGCTGTAAAACGCCGAACCAGCGCGCGCTAGACGCTTTGCGCGCGCCATTTTCCCGCGCCCATTTCCAGATGCTGTAAATGCGCGCGGCAAAACACGGCGCGCAGACACGCCTCCACCAGACGCTGCAGACTACAGCGCGCAAACACGCGCGCGCACACAAACACATACATTGCAAGATCTAGAAAATACACATAAATTAAACTGCGACGAACAGAAAATACACATTGCAACGAACAGAAAATAAAACTAGAAACTAGAAAATAAAGCTACGATCTACGCTTCATCGTCATCCGAGGTGGTGTCCTCGGACTGCGTCCAGAGGTCGTCCCACCTTGGATCGTCGTCATCGATGGTCTGCGGCCCCGCAAGCTGCGCGTTGATGAACGCTTTGCGCCGGCGGCGATCTGCCTGGTACGCCCGTCGCTCGGCCCTCCTCGACCGGTAGAACTCTAGCTCGGCCTGCACATCCTGCGGGAACTCGCGGCGCCACGCGGCCATGGCGCGCTCGTCGTGCTCGGCGATGAGCAGGCGGCGCTGTGCCTGGCGATGAAGGTGGCGGTCCTCCTCTGTGACGAGGTGCGGCTGTGGCGCGAGGAACTGCGCTTCCTCGAGGGACTCCATCTCGGGGAAGTTCATCTGCCGGTGCGGGCGCCCGATGCGCCATGCCGCCACGTCATACACATGGGCCACCTCCTCTGGCGAGTTGTAGGTGCCGAGCGTGAGGCGGAAGCCGGCGGTGCGGATCTCGGCGTAGAAGAGCCCGTTTGGGCGCGGGCGCACGCCCTTGAAGCCGGAGGCACTGCGCCGGCGAGGCGACATGGCGGCGCTAGGCAGGGCAAGGCGCTAGGCAGGGCAAGGCGGTGCGCGCGAGGAAGGAGGAGAGGGGAATGTTCCGGGCGCGCGCGTGGCAGTTGGGCGTGGGTGACGCGCGGCTTTTGTAGCGCGCGCTCTACGACGCGCGGGAGTTTTGCCACCCAAACTAGCGCAACCGCAGCACGCGCGCCTAAACATCCCGCGCGCGCGCTTTTTTCCCGTGCCTGCTGGAGGAGGATACAGCGCCTGCGCGCGCCCAAAAAATCAGTTATTTTAGCGCAGCGCTAGTTTCCAGTGACTGCTGGAGATGCTCTTAGAGTCCCAAGCAAGCTCTTGTCATTGTAAGTATACACATATCATCGAGAACCACCAACGGGGTACCTCCGTGCCCGATGACATGGAACAAGCCCACATCAAAATGACAGGACAAACAGACAATGAACACCTCGGCATCTCTTTTATTTACCATTGGTATAGCTTTTTATTGTGAGATGCGTCGTCGAATGTTCACTATGGGCATGCTGTAAATTTCCACTATGAATTATGCATGGCTTAGATTAGCGGCCCAGACTCCATGATCCCGCAAGATTCCCAATTCATTTCACATCGCGAGTATCCATAAACAAAAGATCACGATATCAACTCAAATGAAAGATAGTGCAATGTTGAAAGCTTGCCCCATGACGGCATGGATGGGCTAATTTCCAACTTACAACTTGCAAGCATAACAACTCAACATAAGAGAGCCACAATGTCAAAATTTTAAAACGAGAAAAGTAAAGTGTGCCATCAGGTTCGTGAGAGCTTTACTGACCAATTTTCGCATAACACCAAAAAGAGTTTAATCTGAAGGATAGATAAAAGCAAGTCAAATGTACTTTGGAATAACAAATTGCTAATAGGTATGTATGGTGGACACTTTGGAACAACTTGGTTTTTAGGAGTTGGATGCATGAGTAGAGCTCATACTAAGTACAAAATGAGGGCTAGCAAAAGACTGGGAGCGACCAACTAAGAGAGCAATAACGGCCGTAATTATGCAAAGCGACAAAGCAACATTAAAAGAAGCATAAGATGGCATCAAAAGTCAAAAACTAAATGATCATAGAGGCAATGGCGACTTTGTATGAGTCTAACATGTGTGGGCATGCGCTAAGTCAACCCAAATAAAGCATCAAGGAGAAAACCAAAATAATGCTTCCAAATAATTAAAACAACGCATGATTTTTTCAAAGGCTCATTAAGCAATCTCAGTCATTTGAGACAAGTCATGCTACAGCAAAACCACTAAGAATACTATCAAAAAGACATCAAGCATGACATGCAAAAGCCTAGGCCGCAGTCTACACAAGCTCCTTCTTGTACCACTTTTTTGCATAAAGCTTTTTCTCATTTCCAATCACCATTCGAACTTTTTATAAACAACTCTTTTGATGAAAACCAACATGGACCAGAGGCAAAAATACACCTTGATAAAAAGATATAACAAGATCTGAACACAAATCAAGGTGAAAATCGAAAGCTAAACGCAGTTCTAGAAAAAAGAGAACACTCGTTGAAACGATAAGAGTGAAAAACGGAGTGTTCTTGGCAATGAAAAACGGAGCATAGCTCTCTCCAAAACAAACATGATGTGATCCAACTATTTATTGCACCAAACAAAACAAAAGAAAACTGAAAGCAAAAACAACTGACGCTCCAAGAAAAACGCATAGTGCATGAAGCAATAAAAATATAGTGTTTTGAAAGGTGACATGATTTTTGCCGATGAAGAAGGGGGTGCCTCGGGGGCATCCCCAAGCTTTGACGCTTTTACTTCTTGGATATTTCTTGGGGTGACATGGGCATCCCCAAGCTTGAGCTTTTGTCCATTCTTCATCTCATCTCATCATTCTCCAATCCCTACACTTGAAAACTTCCTTCATATAAAACTTAACACAATTCTATTAGCAACGTTAGCATAAACATAATAATGAATCAACCCCTTTTTGCTTCAGGTTTTAACTCAAAACCACCACATATAAAGTATATACTACTGTAGCAACTTCTCCAAAAGTTTCGTGATGAAAAGAACTAAAAAAGAAAGCGATCGAGAGGCAAACACAAATAGTGGCAGAAATCTGTCAAAACAGAATAGCTGACAAAGGTCGATTTTTTAGAGGGTTTTATGTTGCTCAAATCAAAAAGTGTTAAACTAATAAAAGTTTGGAAATAACCTGGGGCATACGCTCAAGAAATTGCAGGTCCAAAAGATGTTCTGAGAATTTTCACGAATTTTTACAGTGCAACACCGAAATCTGTTTCAGGACAGCAACATCCCCAAATCTTACCTCACTCAAATTAGAGGCTTCTCTTGGCACAACAACAAAATAAAAAGGATAAGGAGCGGTTATTACAGTAGTAATAACTTCCAAGACTCAAATAAAAGAAAAAGAACTGAAAGTAGAACAATGGGTTATCTCCCAAGAGTGCTTTTCTTTAACGCCTTTGAGCTAGGCGCAGTAATTTCAGAAAATGCTCATGTGGGAACCATATAAGAGCTTGAGGCAAAGGCGCCATATAGGAACTTAAAGTAAGAGAGAGCATCAAAAAGCAAATATAAAACACATTTAAATCTAAACCACTTCCTATAAAAAATAGTCTTGTAAAGAGACAAGTCATGAAAGCGCAAAGCAAAAAGCATAGGAAGGCAAAACAAGTACAACTTCAAGAATTGCAACATAAAGAGGGGAAACTCAATATTGTTGAGATCCATCAAACCATGTTTCCCTCTCTCATAATAACTTTCAGTAGCATCATGAATAGAACTAACAATATAACTATCACATAAAGCATCCCTATCACGAGCCACATGCATAAAAGAATTAATACTCCCCACATGAACAATCGTAGTAAGAGCAGATTCAACAGAATAATTATTCTCATCACCATAATCATCAAAAATAGGTGGCATATTGTAATCATAACTAATTTTTTCCTCAAAAGTAGGTGAACTGAAAACATTATACTCATCATTGTAACCATCATAGACTAGAGGTTCAGTATCATCACAAGCTAGAGAACAACTATTTCGCAAAGCATATTCATCAAACATATCATCATAAGAAGGAACATGGATAGTACTAATGGTACAACAATTATTAACCTTAGAATTGGTACCAAAAAGATTTTCAATATCAAAAGTAGGGTGCTTTTCCCAATCATGATCACTAACATAGGTAACAGGCATGGGAACATCATCCCAATCAGAAGTATCATAGTCTATAGCAGGATCATAATGCTTAGGGGAAGATACCATGTCCTCTCGCCTTTTACTCTTCTTCTTCTTCATACTCTTCTTACTCTCTCCTTTAGGAGGGAGAGACTTGAAGGGCATCTTCTCCACATATCCTTTAGGAGGGAAAGGCATCTTCTCTACATAATCTGGTTTACTGACAGAAACAACAGAAGAAACTTTGTAGGATTCCTCCTCTCTATTAATAAGATAGAAACATCTATTAGTCCTGTCATAGCTTGGCAAAACATCATGTTTTATAAGATTTTGTAAGCAAGTATTTGTGAGGCAATCTTTAACACAATAGAGACGACAACCACGAAGGGTGCTATTAATATCAGAATCACTCATATCTATCAAAGAAGTCTTTCTAGATATCTCTTCACACTCCAAAAACAAAGTAAGCTCATCATGCTGATTGAGAGTAATCTTGTCATCACAATACAAATTTACGGTACTCATTCGATTAAATGGGCATTGAAAATTAAAGTGACCCATGTTATCGCAAAGTTCACAAAGAAAAGGATAAAGCTCACAAACCTTTTCACCAAGCTCATCTAGAGCCCTGAGCCACATACGGGTTTCTTCATTTGCATGGTGGACACAATAATCTTCCTTGTTGTAACTCTGTTCACAAGGTCTATGTACTCCACAAAAATTAACATGCTTATAGGAAATAGGACTTTCAGAGGTTCGAGCATGTTTATTGCAATCATCAACAACAATATCATTTTCTACGCAAGTGTCCTTAAAAGATTCATGATACACGTCCCCATTTCCTTTAGGAACATTAATACGGGAAGCAAAGGTTTTAAAGCAATCAATCATAATTTGAGGATCAAAACCATACTTAGCACTAAGCTCTTGAAAGTTAGCAGTTTCAGTGAAAGACTTAATGCAATCAAACTCGTAATTCATACCTGATCCTTTACCTTTATCGCTATCCCAACCTTCAATATTGTTTTGAATTGTTTCAAGAAGATCCCACTTGGTGTCAACATCTTTGCTTGTGAAAGACCCATCAAAGCATGCATCTAGATAGTCCTTGTAATATCCTGAAAGCCTTGCATAAAAATTATTAATAACAATATTACGGGGAAGATCATGAATAGGACATTTGTGCATTAGTAACTTCAATCTTCCCCACGCTTGAGCAATGCTTTCTCCCTCATGCGGATGGAAATTATAAATGTAATTCCTATCTTTATAAACCTCACTACAAGGATAGAATTTAGAATAAAAGAGAGGTACAATTTCCTCCCACTCAACAGGTCGGCCATCCTTCAGTGTTTTATACCATTCCGCAGCTCTGCCCTTCAGTGATAAAGAAAATAGCTTCCTCTTAACTTGGTTCATTGAAATACCTGCACACTAGAACAACTCGCATAATTCATATATAAAGAGCAAATGATCACCGGGATGGACAGTTCCATCTCCTAAATAGCAGTTATTCATAGCACGATCAACAATTTTCATAGGTATTTTAAAAGGATGAGGAGCACAAGCATCATTAGAAACATCACATATGGGAGATAAAATATCATCAGAGCAAACTTTCTCCACTAAAGCTGGGGAACTAAAAATATCATGCTTAAGAAAACTAGCTTCCCCAAGCTTAGACTTTTCCATAGCATTAGCAATAACAGTATTCAAGGCATGCATACTAATAACATTGCTATGCGAAATAAGCTCCAAAGGTTTTTCAATTTTCTCTTCAAATCTAAACTCAGGAAAAAGACTAATGAACTCTTTACTTTCCATTAAGCCTAACTAGTGAAAATAAAAACAAGAAACAAAAAGATGTAATTGCAGAATCTAAAGGAAATAACTTCGAGCACTCACCTGCAACTAAAACACTTAGTAACCAAAGAATGTGAGTACCTTTTACCTTACCTCCCCGGCAACGGCGCCAGAAAAGAGCTTGATGTCTACGCACGCGTCTGTTCTTGTAGACAGTGTTGGGCCTCCAAGTGCAGAGGTTTGTAGAGCAGCAGCAAGTTTCCCTTAAGTGGATCACCCAAGGTTTATCGAACTCAGGGAGGAAGAGGTCAAAGCTATCCCTCTCAAGCAACCCTGCAATTATGATACAGAAAGTCTCTTATGTCCCCAACACACCCAATACACTTGTCAGATGTATAGGTGCACTAGTTCGGCGAAGAGATAGTGAAATACAAGTAGTAGTGATGATTATAAGTAGTAAATATAATCTAAAATAAGTATTACTGTGAGCAAACATGTAACAAAACTGAAAGAAAACGGTGTGCAATGCTTGGAAACAAGGCCTAGGGATCATACTTTCACTAGTGGACACACTATCAACAAATATAACATAATTGAACCAATAGATACTATCATCAATATGCAACTCAAAACAATTCTCCAATGGAAAACGAACACTAATCATGCGTAGGGCTACGAAGCACTCCTCAAAGTCTGTATTTCCCCAAACTAGATTGTCCCACACTATCACCATGAACGCACTAGATGGTTCCAACAAACACCAACAATTCATAGAGACATTAACCAAAAAGATACACATGATGCGCACACTAGTCACCTTCACACCATGATACAAGGTATCTCCGGAGATTACAAATATAAAGCACGGGAGTAGCATAATATCTGAATAATAACATCTACCAATTCAACTAGATACAAAGCTCACGATCACATAAAGATCACGTCATGAGAGAGAGAGGTGAACCACATAGCTACCGGTAGAGCCCTCAGCCCCGGGGGAGAACTACTCCCTCCTCATCATAGGAGACAACAAGGTTGATGGAGATGGCGGTGAGGTCGATGGAGACGGCGGAGACGGCGATGGAGACCGATGGAGATGGCTCTGGGGGCACTTCCCTGTCCCGGCAGGGTGCCGGAACAGAGACTTCTGTCCCCCGAAATTTGTCGGCGGCGGCGGCGGAGCTGCGGAACTCTTCTGAAAATTTCGCCGATTGTCTTAGGGTTTTCCATCGGGAGGCTTCTTATAGACGAAGGGGCATCGTCAGGAGGCGACCAGGGGGGCCTCACCATAGGTGGGCGTGGCCAGGGCCTGGGCCGCGCCCCCTCATAGTGTGGGCAGCCTCTGGCCCCCCTCCGGCTCTCGTTCGGTCTTCGGTCCTCTTCCGGGAAAAATAGGAGTTCTGAAACTTGTTTCGTCCAATTCCAAGAATACTTCCTGTGTAGCTTTTCTGAAACACAAAAACAGCAGAAAACAGGGAACTGGCACTATGGCATCTTGTCAATAGGTTAGTTCCGGAAATCGCATAAAAACGCCACGAAGTGTAACGAAACACAAGGCAAATGGTGTAAAATCAAGCATGGAGCATAAAAAATTATAGATACGTTTGAGACGTATCAGACCCCAACTAAATTCCCTTTTCCTCTTGAAGCATGATCGTACTTGTCAAACCTTCGGCAGATATGAGAAAAAGGAATGGTGACAAAGGGTCACCTTATCAAAGGCCCCTAGTAGGAACCATGAAATCAGATTCACCATTGTTAAACCATACCTGGTACCTTATAATATATAAGAGACACGTGACATAATGAGCCACACCCATTCAACATCAAACCCTCAATTGCACCATAATCCCTTCTAGGAAACACCATTCCACCACGTCATAAGCCTTATTCATATCCAGCTTTACCGCACACGTACCAAATTTCCCAGTTCTCTTCTTCTTGATTGCATGATAGGACTCATACGCCACCAAGAAATTATCCGTGATTAATCTACCGGGAACAAAAGAACTTTGATAAGGGATATAATCTAGGGGAGTAAGATCTTCAGTCTATTGGCAATCAGTTTGGATATAACTTTGTAAATAACATTGCAAAAACTAATGAGGCGGAATTGGGTTATAGACTCTGGACTGTCTACCTTAGGAATGAGCACAACGGTAGTATCATTCCACGCCAATGGAATAAACTTTTTCTAGAAGTACTTCGCCCGTTAGATCCTCCCCAATAATATGCCAAAACCGTTTATAGAAAATTGCATGCAACCCATCCGGTTCGAGCGCTTTCAAATCCCCAATATCAAATAAAGCCTCTTTTACTTCCTCCCTAGTATATGGGGCCATCAAGATATCATGATCAACACGAGGATTTACCTTGTTTAACACATCGGATCAGGTTCTTGGACTCCAATGAACAGTTTGAAAAATAATCACCAACCTTCGAAGCTGATCTTGATCTTCTACCCATACCCTATTATCATCTTTCAATTTTTTAATAAAATTATTTTTCTTTGAGCATAAGCGAAATCATGGAAAATCTTTGCATTCTGGTCTCCATGTCACAACCAATTAGCTCTACCTCGCTATACCTACTACAGCTCATCCTGCTCCAACAAGTTCTCAATTTGGAATTGTATCTCTTCTTTTTCCAGGCCGCTTCATCCGTTAAAGGTCCAGACATCACGGCATTAAGATTCTTCTAGAGAATTCAGAGCCTATGTCTTGATCCTCTTAATTCATTTTTATCCCACTGGTGAAGAGCTGTATGAACAATTTCAGTTTTACACGATACCGTTCCTTCTACCCATACCCCGTCAACTTTTTAATAAAATTATTTTTCCTTCTTGTTGGGCGCGAGACCATGCAGTTTGAGTGATTATTCCATTGATTGATTGATTCTTCGCACAACCACCTCGCTCTAAACTTGGGCTTTGGAACATACTCCAGGCTGGTCCACTACCTGGTACTCAATATCAACCGTGATGGGCCTATGATCCGATTTTCCAAATTCTTCGTGAACCACACCGAAGGATGGAAACAGATCAGCCCAGGAACTGCTACCAACAGCCCTATCCAATCCTTCTATGATTTTTTCCATCTTCTCCAATTGAATAAATCACCATGATAACCCAGATCTCGGAGATTAGTCTTCTAGGTGGTTCTAAAAGCTTGCATGCACCTTTGTGGTCTAATAACACCACCTTCCTTCTCATAGCCAAACAGAATTTTCTTAAAATCACCCGCTATCAACCAGGGAAGATAACTTTCTTGCTTCTAGGTTTTTGATATACTCCGAGGACAAGTGTTTTTTTATCTGCACTTGGCTCACCATAATAACCAGTAAAGCTCCATCTCCCTTCAGTGTTAAACCGAGGTTTTCGTCATTGAAACAAAAAGCCCGAGAATTCTCCTGTCGAGGCGATCGAAATCGAATTGTAAAATCCAAACATAGACGTCTAGCAGGCCTGTCGCTGCAGCTTCTGCTTGGCCATTGTCCTTACGACAAGCAATCGCCAGAAATAAAATATACGCAGGTACCTTGTCTGATGGAGTGCGCTCTAGAACCTTCTTGCGCAATTGAATCCACGGCCAAAAATAAGAAACTACTGCTAGTACTGACTTGTATGGTACGGTTAAAATTACCGAGCGCCGTCTTAATCACAAGACGAGGGGCTCAAGTTGGCTCGCCTGTCTCTTTCTGCCTCTAAGTCCACGACTGGGACAAGAAGCACTAGCGAGAGCGACAAGAAAAAGATGCATCTATATTCTCTTGGGGCTGCAATCGTGCAGTGCATCTGCTGATTATTTAATTTATTTTAGAGCATCTCCAACAATCCACAGTATGAGAGCATCATATTTTGAATTTTTGGCTGCCACTTTTGAGTTTTTGGGTGCCATTTGCGGTTCGGCAGTAGTTTTCCATATGTTGCAATATATGATCCTAATAATAAATAATTTTTTTTGAGCATACATACTGTATGACAAACAAGATCAAACACATCATAATAAATCTAAAATAAATTGTACTTAGTTATTATTACAACACAAATAATAGTACATCAATTTTTAAACAATAATTTATCAAACCTTACACAAATAGTTCATCAAGTAGCACCTAAACCAACACCCAAACATACAAATATTTTAACATATGAACATGGAACTAGCGCCTTTGTTGGCCATTTTACTTCCACCACTCCTCGATGATATCGTTTTGAAAATGAACACGAACATCGGTATCTTGAATGGCATGGTAGGAGCTAATAAAGCATGTCATGCTATCTTCCCTTCTTTGCACATGTACGAAATGTCCAATGTCATAGAAGGAGCAGTCTAGATCTTGTTTCTCAAGTACTCTTCACCAAACACTAGCGCCACTGGTGCAAAACGCTTGACATATTTGATGGCTTAACTCTCACCCATGGCTAAGTTGTTATCAACAAGATCTGCTGGAATATCATATGCCAACATGCGCAATGCACCAGTGACTTTCTGGATGGTGCTATGGCCAAGTTTTTTGGCGCAATTCCTCCTTTGCTCGAAGAACCTATCATACTTTGTCACACACTCTGCGATGTGTTCAAACATACCTTGAAAAAAATGTTTTCAAACTACACATAGCAACAAAATCAAAACTCATGACAATAATCTCTTCTTTGGAGAGGTCCCATTCTTCATCGGAGGTTGAATCATCATGAGAAGAACTCATCTACAAGCCAAATATTTGTTGCAGTAGGGCGAGTCGCCGCCGATCAAATCGAAGCTCTAGGCCAGTTGAATCTAATAGTCGTGAGCGGTGGAGGCGTTCGGGGAGCAGGTGGGTACGGATGGTGAGATTGGACTGGATCTACATGGCGGCTAGCCGCGACCAGCCCAGTGATCTTAGGGATTTGGCGGGAACTGCTAGCGGCCGATGGCGACAATAATCTGTGTGGCTGGGCTGCTGGAGTCGATAGGGAAATGGCGCGGACAGCGGTGGCGGAAGTGCGGGTGAAGTATCCTTGTGGCAGTTGGTTGCGTGTGCTCACGTCGACTTTTGCTGCTTGTTGTTTCTCATTGGGCAAATATACCGTGCGTGAGGAAATTTTTGGGCGCCCGGCAAATGCTTTTAGTCGCGTGGCAGTTTGCAGCGACTGATGGAGCACGATTTTAAGCCTCTGGCGCAAAAGAAAAAATGATTTTTTAGACGCAACTGTATTTTAGTGCATCCGCTGAAGATGCTCTTAGAGGTCTCATATACCAAACTAGACAACTAGTATCGTTGTGCAAAAGTAATATAGCAAATCCTCTAGTAGAACTATTATTATGGCATGAAAATTCGCTTGTCGCAAGCAATGATCCGTCGGAAATTTTAGTGAAATTCGGAGAACAGTTAGATAGACTGATCCTGGTCATTCGGATGTACACATATATGCGCTCGGTTAGCAAACTCAATTTGACAGAGTCGTAACCACCGAGAACACACACCATTCCGCGGATGAACGGATATACATCAACAAATGCTTGCATGACACTATAGTTATACTTAGAGATAAGCATCCCGTTCTTGACTCTCACAGGGTTGAGAAAAATTGACTCAAATCAATCAACCATACTGATATTGTAATATATATCGGACTTCCCCCGCTTCTTGAGACCTGGTCACCTATATATAGGAGTCGGGAGAGGACGGTGAGGGACAGATTGAGAGTAAGCCAAATCGAGCACCACGTTTACTTTCAATACACGCCTTGTTTAACTGATTTACTTTTGAGTTCATCCGACGCCCTATTCCACTGATCCTAAGTCCTTCATCTAGGACATTTGTCGAGTTAACCCTCGTCATTCACAAAGCTAAAACAAGTTCTGATGCTGAGCAAAGTAATATAGCAAATCCTCTAGTAGAACTGTTATGGCTTGAAATTTTTTTTTAAGAAGAAAAGGGCAAAGCCCCAGCTCCATTTTACTGAAACCAGCCAGTCTTACAACATTCAGATCAATAGCCGTAGCTGAAGTTTCACCTCCACAAACCCAACAAGTCTTTTGCTCCCCTACAGGCGAGCTAAGTGCAACTTATTACAAACCACGCAACAGGGAGATATATTCCCAGGAACTTCCATCAGACCAGGCTAACTCTAGAAACAACTACCTTTTTTAACACCCACTCTTTGTTTTTGGCCAGGAGATCAGACTGCTTTTGCTCAGCATCAGAACTTGTTCACCACCTCAAAGCATTCTCCATCACCCACCAAGCACAACGACTTTGCTTCCAGAGTCTTCGCCAGATCAGAGGCCTTGAGCTGCTACCAGGGTTGATTCGTATTCAGCTGATTCTGGATCAGCATCGCCATCTGAGACTTGACTTCTTTCATCGGAGTCACCCTGGCTCCCGCCACAACAGCATCTGAGGAGCACGCATTAATGCTTCCAGCTCCATAACCACCTGCTGTGCGCGCCTTTATGGCTTGAAAATTCGTTTGTCGCAAGCAATGATCCGCAGTGGCGGCGCTGGGTGTCTTCACCTGTATTCATGTGAATACCCAAGACTCGGTGCAAATTTGCTTCTACGTGTATTAGTCATATGGCCCATACTGCTATACAGCCCACCAGCACACCAGGCACACACGCACGCACCTTGACCAGCAGTCTGTTGCTCTCGACGCACACACGCTGGCGACAGGTGAAGCGACAATGCGGCGGGCAGCGGACCAGGGCACCGGGCAGAGATTACCACAGCACAGCGGCCAAAAACGAGCAGAACTTCATATTGTTTCCCCACGCTCAGCTGAGTAGCAGACTAGATGCAGATATGTGCATTTTAACCTCCTCCTTTTCTATTATTTTTATATTGCTGTGCCGCATAGATGCTTCTAATTTCAAGATTTTCCCCTATATTAGCTTGAGTTTTTTTACAATGAATACCCACCTTCCAGAACCTGGCGCGCCACTGATGATCCGTCGGAAATTTTAGTGAAATTCGGAGAACTGGTCATTCGGATGTACAGATATATGCGCTCGGTTAGCAAACTCAAATTGACAGAGTCCTAACCACCGAGAACACACACCATTCCGCGGATGAACGGATATACATCAACAAATGCTTGCATGACACTATAGTTATGCTTAAAGATAAGCATCCCGTTCTTAACTCTCACAGGGTTGAGAAAAGTGACTCAGATCAAAAGGTGGATAGTGATTTTCCTACGGATCGATCTGCTCCAATTATGGGAGCCTTACCCCCTAGGACACGTAAAGATCTTAATATCCATACGAATGTGTATGGGGAATTGGGAATCGTTGAGCGCGTCATCGTCGAATAAAAACATTTCTTCCCCTGTGTGGCCGGTGACGAGTAACCATTCACAATTCATCGATAAAACTACATATGCAAGTGGGTTATGGGCCAAACACAGGACAAAAAGCAGGGCAACTTGGACATAGTCCTCCTCTCCCTTCTCTCACTGTCCCAGGAATTGCTGCTGTTGACAAGCATGAAAAGCCAGGCCCTATCTTCTAAAAAATACAGCTCGTGGCTGGTGTTGTGCGCCAAGTCGTTGGTGACTTAGTGCCTAGAATCTTGTACTTTGTGTCCTGGGGTGATAGGTTCGGTTACGAGGGGATTCTAAGTGATTATTAGTGATTTCTCCTAGGTGGGACACTCTTGTTTACTTGCAATGGAACCTCCTAGGTTCTCGGTTTTCTAACTTGAATGGCAACATGCCAAGCATCCAAGCAGTGGTTTTACATGGGTTTGTCGTGTATAGTGTTCATTCCTATGGGACTATATACTATTGCACGGATGCAAAATGTAAGGCTTTTTTTAGACAATCAATCTGCAATGTAAAAGTAAAACAGAAAACTATGGCCACTAGTTTCTTAAGCAAACCTGTTGCTTCACATAAAAACAGCTATACAATATAAATGTATTTTCAAGATAAATTTAGTCACATTAAACTGATGTTTGGATGGTAGTATTTCTATTTTATATATGGTCACATTTTTGAACTGATAAAATTATGTAGGCTTACATTTTAAATCAAATATGGCAATATACATCCATATTCAAGAATCACAAAATAACAATAGATAGAGGAAACATGTAAAACTCAATATCCCTAAGGATGCATATCATCTGGATGCTTCTCTAATATTAGAAGACTAAGCATAACATCTCCTTATATTCCTTTGATCGTGTAATAAGTAAGCCTAGATTAAAAAGAATAGTCTGTGGTGACCCAGCATACCACTGCATGTGTAGTATGCCAGTCGTTGATATAACACCAATAAAACACCGTCTCACTAGTATTACATCGATCAGAGTGGTACAATAGAAACATCGTAGGTCCAAGGTAGGTGCATAGGATTACAAATTTCATCATACAGAAGATCTTCAGAACCTCCTCAACAGGTAGAGGTTTAATCCCGGCGATTACAAACGAGAATAATACCTTGAAGACTAAGCTAGAGCTACACTAATGCAGTTGGCTTTCTACAGAACTACTCTAGCTACTTAGGTTCTAGGATTAGGGAATTGACTCCCTTCTATTCCTATTCTAGTTTTCCACCAAGCTTGGCGTTGTCGTTGGCTTCATTGATAGTTCTGACATTGATAGAAGGCTTCATCTTCATCTTCAGTGTCTCGAGGTTGCCTCCTTATGTTGCCTCCAATCTAAGCAAGGGTTACGAGGGAGTGGGGTGAGTAACGAGCGTTACCCAGCAAGTTCATATAAGGAATAAGGTGTTTGATGCACTATCTACAGCCTTAGACCCAAGAGTCGTTTGGCAATGCAAGTTTTTGTAAACATTTCTTCAAAGGTTGATTTTATTCAAAAGAACTATGTCCGTCAGCCTTCACAAGTTGATTAGAGCTTCGATGGGCTCCTTTCCTGCCGCGTTCGCAGCTCCTTCCCGGAACAGGGAGTATCCAGATACTTTCTTACACTCTGCAGAGGTGGTCACTTGTACCCATGAGAGATCAAAGCCTTGCTGCACAACCAGGCGAATCTTTCCTGTCCACACTTCCTTGGTGTGGGGCCCAGTCTTGTGATCCAAGCCAATCACCGTTCTTCTCTGCGACCCCGCAGACCCACCCTTTTGTAATTCCATCCTCCCCTATACCCATATGCAGACCGATTGGCGCACTGGTCCTCCCCTTTACGCTATGGACGCTCCCATAGGTAGACCGATCCGGACCCAGATGCCCGCTCCTATACAATATGGGTAGACCGATCCGGATGACCGTTACAATCCATCATAGATCAATTAGCCAGCTTGTCCCCCCTATACTATAGGCAGCCCGGCAGGAAACGCATTTCCCCCACTATGCACTATAGTAGCCCGCGTAAGACAACACTCGGCTACTAATCCGTTGGCATGCGAGAGGAAAAAGATACAGCTGACTTCTCCGTCTCATTCCAGATCTCATGCTTGACCATAATTTACGGCGCTAGAATCACTGGCGACATTGGTTATCAAGTCCTAGGGTTCACTTTCCCGAGAAAATGGAACCTCCACCACAATAATCATACCATGGTTCCATTTGCCAGCCATCCTAGGTTACCACCACTCGGGTCGATAACCAGCTAATCATATTAATTATGAAAAGAGGACCTTTTGCTTTTCAATGCAGTAATTATCATACCACTGGTATATTTGCAAGTAATTTGCTAAAAGTAATCAAGAGATATGAGCAAGAGTGAACTTGCCTTTCTGACTGCAAGATTATGCGAGTCAGGGTCTTCGATATGATAGAAATCCAAATTCTGAAATAGCAATCATCATCCGGTAGGGATGATGTTAGAAATCTGCAGCATGATATGCATAAGATATGATATGCATTACTCTAAGCGTAACCTAACCCCGATGATTTGTTATCATTGAGTTATGGTGATTTATTTATGATGTGTTGCACTTTTAAATCACACCAGAACAGGGTTGTTAAGCATTTTAGGTTAGATCACTATCAGGTGCTATTAAAAGAATAATACTTTAACAAGAGCTATTGTTTTAGGGTGTTATAATCATTCCTTGCTACAAGAGAATGATGGTTGATGGTGAAGACATGAAGGTAACACTTTTAAGTTATATCTTATAATTAGCAAGCACTTGGTTGATCATGGATATGCAAAGTCAAAGTAAAGTATACATATAGTAATATCTAAGTAGTTCTAGGGCTGACAACAATCTTAACCTAACCAGGCAATTGTTATCAGCAAGCATATGGTTTGGTGAAATGCTTACTTGATATGTTCTTAAAAGAATAACTTTTGAAGAACATATCTCATAATGGACATTTAGTATAAAATTACCTTTTAGTGGTCATTTACTTTATAAGAAGGTTGAAGTGATTAATAAAACACAAGTTCCTTTATTATTAGCTAGTAGGGTTTGAATCACAATTTTAAATGATTCTTAAATCTGAGTTAGCAGTTATGAAACACATGTTAATCAATAGATTATATTTGAAAATAGAGTCTAAACTTAAGTTCATGCTTATTTAAGAGTTATCCTAATTTCTTATCATTTAAGAAAATAGTTTTAGGATTTAAGTCAAATTTTAATGATTTAAAATTGACCTAGAAGTTTTAAATTTAACTTTTGCTGAAACAATAGTTGAAATAACAATATTAGAGTTAAGAAATAACTCTGATACAAGTTTATGATTTTTCCCAAATTTTTCTATATTAAATTTGTTTTAGAAAAATCATTTTAGGGATTAAAATCCCAATAGTAAAGTTTTAGGATTAATATTTAATAATATCAAAATATTAATTGGAATAATAATATTAAAATAGTCAAATTTTTATTTGGTATTTGAAAACTTGGTTTGAATTATTATAATTGGATTTGAATTCATAATTCAAATACTACTTAAACAAGTTTTCAAATTTAGTTCAAAATTATTTCACACAAGCATGTAAGATTATAATTTAAATAGATAGATTATGTTATTGTGATCATTTTGGTATATCATTTGTATTTTTCTGATTTAAAATGAATTAAATATGAATTTGTAAAGTTTCTGATATTTTCAGGAATTTCTATTTAATAGCCAGATACTTTGTATACCGAATCAGGAACTAGCCCTAAACACTGACTGGTGGGGTCACTGCCAAGTCAGCTGCCACACAGGCTGAAGACTAAGTCATAGAGACTGACTGGTGGGCCAAGGGCCAGGTCAATGCCACGTTTGCCTTGACCGAGTCAAAATCAATGACTGCACCGGGAAGTTCACCGCCGGCGGGACAGGGAGTGACGGCGGCGGTGCGCTACTGCCTCCCCTGATGCACGAGTATGCTAAAAAGAACCAGGGGTATGCAAGGATCACTAAGGTGGCGGCGTTGTGACCAAATGGTCAGCGGAGTGACGACGGCGATGACGTTCTGCGGCGGTGCATGGCGGCGATCTACGGGATTACGCTACAGACCACCGCATGATGAACGGAAAGGCTCAAAAGGTGCGCAAGCTCACCATGATGCTTGCAGGATGGTCGACGAGGTAGGAGATGACCGGAGTTGAGCGATTGATCAAGAAATCCGGCGAAGTCTGCTGCAAGGGAACGTCGAGATGCGCTCGATTACAAGCCCCCCTGCATGATTGCTTGCACCAGGATGACGAAGGCGTCCAGGCGCTCCTCCAGGAACAAACGCTGGAGCTTGGGGTGGTCCCAATCGACGACGAGAAGATTTGGACGGAGCTAGGGTTTCGGCCCGAGTGAGCCAGAGAGAGGGAAAGAAGGGAGGGGTGGCGTTCTAGGATTCTTCGGTGGCGGCGCAAAGGATCTTATAGGCCTCCGAGGGCGGCGGCACAAATCCTGGCGCGGTCGACGGCGGGGAGCTCGACAGCGAGCTGCTTCGCTTGATCGGAGGTTGAAGACGACGGTCTTCCCCTCGGTGGGTCCCCCTGTCAGCCGATACCGAATCGGTATCCTCAACTGGGCCGCATGCTGGGCCGGCTCGATGGGCTGCGGCCAGGTAAGTTTCTTTCCTTTTTTTCTATTTAATTCTTTTTCCAATTTCTATTTTCTGTTTTGAATTCACTACTAATATTTGAATGTGTTTTTGCAGATTTTTTTGGATTTGGGACTTTTTCTAAAATCCTCAAAGTATTGTATACAGATTAATATGGTGTATTAGATGATATTTAAGTGCATTAGCACCAAGCTATAATGAATATATTATTTGGATTTAGATAAGGATTTTAATAGGAATGAATTCAAATACTATTATTAGAATGTTCAAAACTTTGATCAAGTCTTGGGCAACTCCTAGTTATATGTAGAAGCATTAACTTGTAATGATATGGTAAGATAACACTATTAAGGACTAATAGTAATGTTGGATTTCAATTTTAATGTTTCTTCTTTAAGAGGGTATAGACACTATATTTGTACCTGAATGAAAGGAGAACTATTATTTATAATAAGTGATAGCATTGGATTTCCTAGTTAGGTATATGTATCTATGAACATGATGCCCTTAGTTTGATAACAAGATGCATGCACATATTAACATGTTCAAGTTAATCACTAAATAAATAATAGGGTTGATATTAAGAATGTTTATGGTGTGGACATAATTCATGGGTTAAATTATAGGATGTGCTTCTAGGGTTTTACTCATGATCCTAAGGTGGTGCATAAATTGAAATAAGAATAGTAGAATAGAGTCCAGTGGAGTAGATAAAGATATTGAGTGTGATGGAATTATGTCATCATTGTTAGAGGATAGGGATCACACCCAACATATGGTTAGTTTGATATAGATTCTACCAATATAGGAATTTAGGAGTTAAGATTTAGGTTTGTGTTACTACTACCCATATCATGTTTCATTGCTTAAGCAAAATATATACTTGAACCAAGGGTCTCTACTAGATTTTCATAAGAATGTTTCCCTCCTAACAAGGATAGGTTTTCTTGACTCCCATACTCTCTCCTGATGATGGATGATATCTGCTTATCAAACCTATTTCTCACACCTCTCACTATTTTCTTCCTACAAATCTGGTTAGAGTAAATACTATTGCTTGCTCCTAGTTTTAGCCAATGATGATTTTGAATCAGGGGTATGTTTCTCTTGCCTATGGTGATTGATTCCCTTTTTCCCACTAACTACACTCCTCTCTTCTCACACTAGACCAAATTCGTCGGTGCCATCATACCATGGGTTTATGGTGTCAAAATGGATGCCATGGGGTTCCTTTTATAGTGTTTTGATGTCCACCACAAGTTGACACCTCAAGTGGTGACTCTTGTTTTCATTTGGTGAGTAAGCTACTTGTTGTCAAGCTCTCATGCATGAGCATTACTTGGGGTTCAAGTAAAAGAAGATATTTTTATGTGGATAACTATGAACATTACTTGGGGTTCAAGTAAAAGAAGATATTTTCATGTGGATAACTATGAACATTACTTGGGGTGCAAGTATAGGAAGATATTTTGAAGTGGATAACTATCCTAGGTGGCATGATGATTATCCTCTAATAATCATTATTTTGGACAGCCAAGTGGCATTTGGCACTAAATGGACTTGTGGCTGAATCAATTCATATTCTTATACATATTTGTAATTCATAATTGAATTGTTATCAATTGATATTGTATTAATTGTTTGGAAGTTTAGCTTCCAAAGTTCATATTTGAAATGATCCTGTTATTATGAATTATGCATATTGTCACATCTTATTTGTTCCTATTATCAGTTGTGCTCAAAACATCCAAAGTTAGCAAAGGTCATGTTCAAGTTTTAAGTGATTTGATTTGATTTCACCAAGGCATGATCATAAGAGTTTCAAAATGATCATAGTTAATTTTATTCAAATAGTTTGAACTATTTAATGGAATGTAAATGAGTTTAGTTTTGTTATATCTCTTATAGTTAATAAGTTATGATTTAAATAAGAATGGGTGGCTTTTATGCACTTTAGACCTTGTGGTTTACCAATTTTGGTAACAAGTTTAAGAGTGAATTAAATTATACCCAGAAGTACTGGCTAATTCTTTAAGTAGTTGAACTCTATTGTAAACTCCTCTAACCAACTTGGTACTAGGTTAGTCTTTCCTTCTTCTAAAGCCTCTGAATTATACCCTATGGTTCTATCTCAAGAGATAGGAATGATATTGGATTTGATATAGACTCTCTCCTTGTTCTGGAGCTAAATAGACTTAGATGGGAAAGATTATGTTAATCAAGATATGAAAACAAAGTAGATTAAGAGTCAATGTAAGACTTGTGTTGTCTTCCTTTAAGCTAGGAATGGCTTCAATGATTTAGGTTTAAGAAATACCATGGGGATCATGGTAGAATTGGTTATAAGGTCCTAAAATGATGTGTTAATATATTATTCCTACCTCACATTCATCTCCTTTGATTGTTGTTATTATCTCTACCCAAAACAAGGTTGTTAACAAAGGTCATGTTGAAGTTTATCGCACTTCAGTCGATGAGCTACTTCAGTTCCATCAACTCAAGAGAAGCTTCAATCACTTTGACAAGTTTTATTTAAAAGCGCAAAAATTTCCCAGATTTTCTATGCATGAATGCAATGCACACTTCTGTGTCCTCTCTATTTCTAGCCTCACATCCTAGGATGTTACATAGTCGCAACAGGTTAAACACAACACCAAGGTACATTGGCGTATCTAACAAGTGCATGACACATACACAAAGACACATGAAAATATGTATAGCTTGATTGCACAGTGTTTATTTCAAGATTATACAGATTATGAAACCAATATCTCTGCGGATAATTTTTGGAAGAAAAATGAAAGCATCTAAGACAGGTCAACTGAATGCAATTTTTTTAAATTAAAACAACATTATTACAACTATGATTATTCATCTTGAGTCTTATATTATATTTAGAAAACTGAGCATTTGATTGTTTTTACTGTATTTTGAAACACACAAGTAAGAAATAGGCAAGACTACACTGGCATATGATCTTGTATTAAATAGGATTGGACAATCACAAAATTACCACCAAAGATCGTTGGACACACCCCATGAAAAACATAATAACCGTAGCAAGAGATTTGACTAGATATAAATTTTCCTCCAAGTAGAGTGCAATGAAATCTTAGAAATATTCCTAAGAATTTCAATTCCATGAAGAAAACAATCTATGCAACAATTTTTTAAAGATTCTAGTTTCTTTACAATCCTATTAGTTTCCTTTGAATCAAAGGAACTCATGACGATGATGTCCTATTTAGCACCAACATTTCTTAGAGATTGCACTAAATTTGTGGACGAAGTTTAAAATTATCAAAGTACTACCGAGATGATGAGTTTCTTATTAAAGCTGTCTCTCCCTCCTATTTCATTAACAAAGTAATGATGTTTTTGGTAGTTTAGTTCATAAAGGAGAAATAAAAAAGCACAAATGTTTGTCAGACATATCTATACCATTGCCTAAGGATCAAACAACTAACACCGCCCACAACTACTAGTACCTAAAAGAAAAGCCAAAGAATGAAACTAAGTTTTGTAGAGTTAGATTATGAACTCTCGGAGATAACATCCTACATACTACTTGTTTCCTTTGCATTCTAATCGATGAATCACTAATGTGCATTCATGCATCTAATTGGAGGCCACAACTGTCACTCAAGACAAATGTTGGGAGCCACGCGGGAGAACCTCATGCCGCCATTTTGTAAATTAGCCCAATGATCATGTATTAGGAGGTATTTTTTCCTAGAAACCAATGTTTTTCTTTGTTTACCACATCACCCAAAGAACTTCAACTACCCCAACAACAACCAACATTCTTTCTACTGAAGTCTAGGAGCCACTCATCCATCTTATTCTGGAACCTATTGTGAATCATATGGAATCCAAAGTATCACGAATAGCTCTACACATATATTTGATCAAGGAAGCAGGTGAAAAATAGGTGTTCCATTGTTCATTTATTGAACAAAAAATGCTTCCATCACCGGTTCAACTCTAACACCCATGTTTTCCTTGGTCAAAACAATTTTCCCGTGTAATAACCGGAAAAAAACTTGCTTCTTGTAGGGATTTTATTTTTTATACAAAAAAGTGATAAAATAAACTTGTTGTAATTTCAATGCATACACATAGATTTCACCAAACAACCATTTGACTTAAGTTTTGACATGATTTTACATCCCGTGTTTGTCAATGGAATATGCTGACACATTTCCTTAGGTTCCATTGATTCAAACTCTCCCTCAACAAATATCTTCTAATATAAAAATAGACCAACCCTAGAGTAAACCTTTGCCATTTTATATTTTGAATCAAGGTCAAATAATAAATTAAAGGGAATCTCTTTGCCAATGTTCTTTCCCTACCCAACCATCTTCTCAAAATTTACAAAAAGTATTTGTCACCTACACATGGCGATACAAAAATTGTGAGTACCCATTCCCCGAAGGTAAACTGAGAAAGTGGAAGTTTATGTAAATCTTTTTCCTCAACAATTTATGCTAAACACATTTCTCATTCTCTTACTTCACAACCATTGCTAATAAAAACATCCATGGTCAAAACATCAATGATTTGAACGCACTTTGGCATTTTGGTTGGCAAACATGAGGTTAATTGACCAATTGGTAATTTTTAACTCCATCTCCATCACCCCACAATAGTGGAAAATAATGAATCAAATTTTTTGTATGGCGGAGTTGATTGTTTAGAGGAAATATTTGCATGCAAATTCAACGAATACATGTAGCAATTAGCACTAGTTGAATCAGCAATGCATCAAGCTAAGGTTTTACCCTAGTTCTAGCTAGAATTTTTGTAAGATAGAAAAATGTATGTACTAAGTATTAATGCCCAGATCGAGCTCTCGCAGAGGCCATGCATTCTCAAAATGGGTGCTCCGCCACTGTGTAACACCCCGACCACCCGGGGCCGAACATGCTATACCACTTGCAGCTCTTTAGGATGTGTAGACTCACCTCATAGACCAATACTAGTCTTTCCTACGCACTTAACCTCACTCATATGCACCCAGAAAAAACTTCCCAGTCGATCGTGCATCCCTAAATTGTTTTAGGCTAAGCACACTTAACTTGAATGTTCTCTGGAGATGAGTTTCCGAAAAAGAAGTTGCAATTTGTTTGTACGAGTATCCTATAAATCTTATTAAGCCCCGAGCCAGGATGTCACATACATACATCCCTTATAATATCTAAATTGTCCTCATATAACAACACCAGTCTTTCATGCGCACTTTATCCTCACTCGCGCACACCTAGAAAAAACTTCCTGGTCGATCACCTATCCCTAAATTGCTCTAGGCTAAGCACACATAACCTGAAGGTTCATTGGAGATGAGCTTCCGGGAAATAAGTTATTTATATGAGTATCCTATCAATCTTATTTAACCTTGACTCGCACATGCTAGTGTAACTGCAAGAGCCGGCTCTGATACCAAATGTAACACCCCAAGCACCCTAGGGCTAAACCCGTTACCACCTATTACCACTCATAACTCTTGCGGATCTCTATACTAGCCCCATAGACCAACATTAGTCTTTCATACGCAATTTTTCCGCACCCATGCGCACCCGCGAATAACTTCCCGGATGGTCACATCTCCAAATTCCTCTAGGCCAAGCACGCTTAACCTGAAGGTTCTTTGGTGATGAGCTTTCGGAAAGAAGTTGAAACTTGTTTGTATGAGTATCCTATTATTCATATCAAGCCGTCAGCCAGAGTGTCACATAAACCTAGCTCTGATATCAAATTTAACTCCCTGACCACTCCGGGGCTGAACATGTTACCATTGGCTCTAGGATCTCTAGACCGACCCCACATACCAACATTAGTCTTTCTTGCAAACTTTGTCCTTGAAAGTATGAACCTGAGAACAACTTCCCAGTTGGTCACAGTTCCATAGATTATTCCAGGCCAAGCATGCTTAACCTGAAGGTACTTTTGGAGATGACCTTTTGAAAAATAATTTTCCATTGTTTGTATAAGTATCCTATCAATTTTATTAAGGCCAGAGCTAGGATATCACACACTTCACCACAACAATCTCTTTCTATATAAGTCCAATATTTTTGCAACTCAAGCATGACAATAGACTAAACTTGATGAACTTTAGTTTATCTTAGTTGTACTCTCTCAGATACAATTTATAAGACATACATGTAGTTTAAGAAAACTTTGACCACCAGTTTAATCAACAAAATATAAAAGATATGTCATAAAAGCTATACCATTGAATTCATATTCAAAAAGAAGATTCCGAGGGTACAATATGACATATAAATTCATATTTTGTTGACCAGATTAATCATCAATTTTTTTCTTAAACTACACGCAAGCCTTATAAACTATACTAGATGTAGTACATGCTATTTTGGTATAAAACAACGTCTAGGTGTACAACAAAATATTCCTCTCTATGATGATTGTATACTGTATGCATGTCCATGTGTGTGTGCTAATATTGGCAAAGAAAAAGAACACACTAGTTTCACTTGTAGATTGAGAAAACATGAGTACAAATTAATCACGGTCTAGCAATGCTCAAATGCATTTCTTGTCCGCCTTTAGTACCAGAAACTAGTTATGCTTTCATACCCCTAAGATAGGAGACCATCTGCATACTTCCTTTGATCCATATTATTTGTCGCTCATATGGATGTATCTAGACATATCCATATTCGCGACAAGTAATATGCTTGGGAGGGAGCACTATTATTATAAACTAGTCTATTCAACCAGCTTATTGCAACTATATTTTTTCAACAACCTTTTCTATTTTTCTTAGTTGTTTTTGTTTTTATCAGACCAGATTATATTATAAGCTCCACACAACACGTCTCCAAACCACAAACTGAACATGAGAACAATCACATGCATGGTGACCACTCATCATACTGAATTTTTGGAAACATCATTTTACTCTTTGTTTTTTTTGTTTACTCTGTGAGACATGACTTTTGTCAAAGGAATAATAATAATAATAAGACATCCAACTTTCTATCACCATCATTACAACTTATGGTTTACTCAAGCTTAACTAAGCTATTTTTCGATGATTTCTATTGCACCCCATAGTCAAAACTCTTCTCTTGTGATATATAGTAATTGGTTACTCGTCCTTAACCCTAAGTTTACTCATTTTGCTTGGGCCTCCAGTTTAATGTTTTTATTCAATGTCCATCTTACGGATCTATATGCTCCAACTGGAACTGGCGGCTAGTACCAGTTTAGTAATTTGCCTTTTATTTTACGAACAATGTTTTCACCAAAAGAAACCTGAAGAAGATTCATTTGATTTTTTGTGGATTGTATAACGAAAAACTTGCAAGGAGTGGCACCCTGTCAGATGTGTTGCCCCTATCGAGTTTTGATCTCGAGGGAGGCTTGGTTTTTCTACGCTCCATTTTGTATGGGTGGGAGTCGACCGACGTCTAATCAAGAGAGTACAAAGTTGATGATTTATCCATCCAAGTACATTCATAACATTTGTGGTTTTTGTATGATTCAGTGATCACGTTTCCTCATGACATGGAAACCATGCTCTCTGTCTGAGTGTCTGCCCAAGAACATTTCAACACATTATTTGGCACACCAAGCTCGGAGAGCTATGGCACACTATTTTTTATAAAACACGCGCTACACATTTGCGTGAGCTGTTTACAGCCGATCATGCTAAAGATCTGTAGTTAACTAAATCACCTCCGCATTCCAGGTACAGGTTCACGGGGCTTTCCCCGACAGCGACGTGAAACCCATCCAGATGCATCCGTGGAAGCGGATTCACAAAGACGCGAAACGGGGACCAGACAAAAAATATAAACAAAACCAATTCAACGTTAAAAAAAAACCCTCCAGCTAGCGACAAGTGTCCCGGGAGCCCACGGAAGCCAAAACTTGCGTCTCACGAACCCCCGGGCGCGACACGTCAGCGCGCCGCGGAGCACGGCAATTGTCCTCGCCGGGCCCACCAGGCGCGATCTCGGCCGTCCGTGGCGCGGCGAGCGGATTATATATTCAGACGCCCCTGGCCACGCTCCGAGTAGTGGTGGTTGCTTCTCTCCGAGAGTTCTTTAAACTTGGATCCGAGCATGGAGAGCGATTGACGAGCCCTGGACCGTCGGTGGTTTCCGATTCGCGTTTTGGAGTTTGCCGGGACTCGATTTCTGGGCAGGCAAGATTTTTTGGCTGGGAAAATTGAGGATTTGGTCTGATTTCTTGCTGGTCTCATCGGTTCCGGGTGATTTTTTTCAGGGTAAAGATTTTGGATCCCCTGTTCTGTGCTGCCCGGACGATGATTCGGTTATCTTCGCACCTGGGCTGAATTTTTTGTCGGACGAGTTTTTGCTGGGGAGCTATTTTTAATGGGGCTTCTCCTCACAAACCAGTGAACTGGAAGAAGAAACTTTCCCAATAGGAGCAGGTTTTTTTGTGGCTGCGGCGCCTCTAGTTTCAGAAGGCGGCACCTTTATTTGCTAGGCTTCGCCGCCGGTGTTCGTTTTAACTTGGCAGATCCAAGGGAACACCAGATTTTGTTTAATTTTGCCGGAATTTTTGGTCCGATCGAAAGGGTCCCAAGAGATTTTTTTGGTGGTCATGGCCATGGGGCTGGGCCGATTCACCCACTGGCTGTGGCCGAGCACCGCGGCGCGTGTGGCACACCACGAGCTCCCCACCACGGCCCTGACGAGCTCCTCCTTCCCGGACTTCCCCTCCGGCTTCCGGGAGCCGGACACCGTCACCTTCTCGAGCGCCGGCGCAGGCAGCCGCCGTGGGCGGCAGCGGAGGGTCAGGAACCAGCGGCGCAGCCGCGGGGAGGCCAGGGTCGACAGGGAGTACGACATGGTCATCGTGCCGTCCGACGGCGGCGGGTGCCTCTCCGGGTCGGAGTCCGACGACTCGGACTGGTCCATCGGCTGGCTGGAGCCGCAGGCGCCGGATATGCAGACGGACGGTGACCCTGAGACCGGCTTCGCCGTGCTCGTGCCCTGCTACCGCCGCGGCCGCGCCGAGCAGCCCAGGGCGCCCGAGGGCCGCTTTCTGGGCGCTGGCGCTCTCGCCGACGGACGCCTCTCTGGTGAGCACTGCTTCAGTTCTTGTGTTTACATTTGCTCAGAAAGTCAGAATTGGGAAGATATCATGCCACGTTTGCTTTGATTATGAAAGTATTATGTCTCCGCGTGTTGAATTTAAAAGGAATCATTTGCTGTTGTAGGTAGTACTAACAACAGTTCATGTTTTTAAGTCAACTTTTGGCAAAGTCTGAATACCTTTCAGTTTATGGGTCATCTGTTGTTGATGGGGCAATGAATTCAGCTTGTTAAGCTAACATATCTTAACCTATAACGAGATAAGATCCATTTTCATGTTTTTTCTGTTGTACTATTAGCATTTATGGGGCACATCGACTACTGGTCATATGCCATTTTCATGTTGTGCTGTTGATTGGTGGGTTACGTGACTTCTTCTATGCTTTGGGCTTGAAAATATGTTTAAGACTCCTCTGCTGCTATGCTCAACAACAGATATGCAATACTACTTATGATGTTGGTTTTACTAGTAAAACTCTTATTTCATCAGATACTTGCCTAGAGGCATGAATGCATTGTAGAATTCGTTGAATTTGGCAATGTATAAATATCTTTGTTAGACCTCTTCAACTGTTCCACTTGCAGCCATATGACTTGCTTTGGTTGGCTTCTGCTTGGTGTATCAAAATCTGCCATATGATTTGCTTTGGTGTGCTGTAGTTGAGGCTTGAGCTTGCTGTATCAAAATCTGCTAGACGACTTTGTGAATGAATATGTTTGAATTTGAATTACAGATAATCCAGAGTTCTAATGATATACTTCATAACTTTCATTCCTCTTTCAGTGTCATGTTTTGTATAATTATATGGATCAAACAATATATAATTCTCTGTTACACTTGCATCATAGGAGTATACAGATTCCTTTTGTTGGTTCCCTTATTAGGTCAATTAAACAGTGGCAGTATATTATTTGTTTGAATGATAGTATTTCCTAGTGTGTAGTCTTTACTGTTGTTTGAATGATAGTATTTCCCAGTGTTATAGTCTTTGTCATTATCGAAAAAGTGTTGTAATCTTTGTGGAATAATAGCACTACCTTGTTTGTCATTACCATTTACTCCAGTCATAATAACTCGACAAAGTTGCCTCCTGTCCTAATTACACTTCTGTATTCCAAATTTCCATTTGAGCTATTTAGCCTACCGTTCAAGTACTGAGGGCTAGGTGTATTTGGTGCTGAAGATAATATAGCCATTTCATTGCCTGCTTGTGCAGAATGTTTTTTTCCATGCCTACCTGAGTTTTTTAATTGCTAATAGTTTAATCACCACCAAGTGTTATGCTAATTTCTTATCACCACAGTTTTTGATATTTTTCTAACACTGCTCTTTCCTTTTTTTACCGCTCTGCAGCTGAAAACAATTTTGTAGAACAGTGGCTTTCTTCTCTCCAGAACTGATATCTGGAATCCCCCTCCATTACGTTGTATATATCATTGCACCATATCATTCTACTATGTTTCTGCGTCCCCGATGCAAAATATATCGATGAAGGAAGACATTAAAACCCTCCCCAAAAAAAATGACAAAACGAAAAAAGAACAAAAAGAGGAGCAGTGGAATTTTGAAGCAGCACTGAACGGGTTTGTCCTTCCGGAGGTTTCAAGGCTAATTGTATTCATTGCAGACCAAGGCAAAAAGCTGAACAAGACCAGCTGCGCTGTGCGTCGTAGAAGATACACATCTCATAGATGTGTGCTTGTTAACCTATCTACGGCGATATTGTAGATATTATTTGCTATGTCATCGTTCATTTTGTCCCACTTGATTCTGGACCTCGACCCTGCTACTGGCATGTATATATGGGGTCATTTGGTGTGTATATACATAGCTGCAGATGTGCAGTAATTCAGTGTGCGTGTGTGTTGATGTATATTGGAACTGGACTGCTCTTTGTGAATTCAGCTGTATATAAAGCTTTTTTGTTTATGTGGACTAGTTCTTGGGTTAGCATTGCTGTTGTTGCTGATGATGTTAGGGCCTTGAGGGTACCAGTTATTCTGTTTCTGATTATGTTGGTCATGTTGATCTTAGCAGTAGCACTATATGTCCCATCGGATTTAGTACAGCACGGAAGAACTATGTGAATGGTATCTCTGCCTGTTGTTGCTACCTGACCTGAGGTTTGGGACAAAGATAAATGTGCAGTTGGCATTCACTGAGATTTGTGTCCCATTGATCACTTGTCCTCAATCGTATGCCAGAGATCCTCGTCAAATTTCCCTTTTTCGTTTGCACAAAAGAAGGTCAATGCAATGGGCGAATAATGTATCCACTGATTTTTTTTTTACTAGACGGAAATGTTCTTGGGCTACATGACCCCACTGGCGTAGGATTTTTTTGGGCCACCAGTTACGGGGCTGTTTTCGGCCTATCCACTGAACTGGCCTACTAATGGCCAGCCATCATAACCATTTTTTAAGCATAAGCCAACCTAACTTCTTTTTTGAACAAGAGCCATTATGACGGTGAACCCTAGTCATC
Organism: Dactylis glomerata; assembly: GCA_007115705.1. Taxonomy (NCBI): domain Eukaryota; kingdom Viridiplantae; phylum Streptophyta; class Magnoliopsida; order Poales; family Poaceae; genus Dactylis; species Dactylis glomerata. The sequence goes on along the minus strand of QXEO01000120.1, from coordinate 590,458 downwards.
GCTCCATGTGATGATTTTTAGCTTTACGTCCACATTGTAATCTTAACGGGCCGGCCCACTAGCATCCGAGGCCCGCGATTTTTTTTGTTTTGGGAAGTTTCTAGAACCTTCCATCCGGTTTAATTTGGTTTTCATTGTTGGTTTTTATCGGTTTTCGTTTTCTCTTGTTTTCTGTGGTGTTAGAGTCGGTTTTCCCTCCGGTTTTCTGCATTTTTTCTTCTGTTTTTCTGTTTCTTTTTTATTTTCTTTCTATGTTCTTTTTTGTTTTCTTTTCTTTTTTAAAATTTTGGAAAATTGAAAATTTAGAACAGTTTAAATTTTTAACAAATTTTAATTTGAACAATAGTTTTTAATTTGTACACAATTTTAAATTTGAACAGATTCGAATTTGTACCGTTTTTAGTTTGAACAGATTCAGATTTGAACAGTTTTTAATTTGAACGGATTCTGATTTGAAAAGTTTTTAATTTGTATAGATTTTAAATTTGAACCATTTTCAAATTCCAACAAAGTTTTCAAAAAAGAAAGAACTAGGAATCGAACAAAGAAACGAACCAGCGATACACGAGCGATCTAGGAATCGAGGAGTACATGGGCCAGCCCACCGGTAACACCTTCAGGCGTCAGCTCGGGAACGGACACCGTGAGCGCTGACTAGGGGCTTCCCATTATGATGGACAACATCCATCTAGGCCGAGGTGGCGGGAGGCACTCCTAGGCATTGATACGGGCTGGCAATGATTCGGCCCATTAACATATACAATTTTACTTTTTTATGCAAATCTCAGAGCAATGTTTAGTTAGTTAAAATTTTAAAAATGTTCATTTCACATGTCAAAACATAATTATCAGGTTTTATAATAATGTATTATAAAGAACCTGTACGTGCAAAACAATCATTGGGAAAAAATCTCACATAAAACAAAAATATTCATGTTTCAAAAGTAAATTTCCATGGGTTCCAAAAAACTTTTCATGGGTGATACATAGAATATTCATGTATTTAACAAAAATATTATTTTAAAAATAACAAAATAGTAAAAAGTAGAATTCATAGTGTTCATCTATCTCATAGAAATGTCCATACCTACGAAAAAGTACCCATCTATTTATCAAAAAATAGAGAAAATATAAACACAAGAAAATAGAACAAATAGATAAGAAAACAAAAACGAAAAGAGAATAATACAAAAAAAGTACTCCCTCTGATTATGTTAGATGGTTTAGTACAACTTAGTATAAAGTTTGTACTAAGTCACTGACACCCGTTTCTGATCGGAGGGAGTAGAAGTTAGTGAGCCAGCCTATCCCGAACCGCACACAAGCGATCTTTCTTGTGATAAGAAGCATGTGATGGTGCTAGACTTATGATAAAGTGATGTCTTTCCATGCAAATTCTTCCAATTTATATAATATTGTGGAATATATATGAAAATTAAGCACATTTGGGATAAAATGTTATGTTGTTTGACTTCACATGTATGTGGTGCCATTACTGGCTGCTCGGTGAAAGGGTGGCATGTTTCGGTCCTTGCTGAGAATTGAGGTCTGCTTCAAAAATAGCAATGATGATGTACCTCGTACTAGTCATGCTTTTTGGCACTCCCTATGAAATCTCACTATTTAAATATTTTTTTTGGAAATGGTACATATGAATCATGTAACAAATTTGAACCCAAAATTTTAAATGCAACTCTAACAAAAGGGTAAACCACCCTAAGCCCTAAATTTAGAACATTAACCTGATCAACCATGAATTTGCTTTATTGTTTCCTAAAATACATATGGGGTCTACGTTTGAGATAATAAAAATATGTAACCTTAGTGCTTTTATACCGGAAGTACTTTCTACCCTTTCTCCAAGAGACTTATTTTGTGGATGTACACAAAAGGGCTCTATGAATGTCCTCCATCACGTGAACAAGGTAAATATTAGAATTGATTGGTTTTTGCTAGAAATATGTCATCGAAGCAATCCTTGAATTTACAAATGGTTTTTTTATTACCCTATAATCATAAAATACTAAGCTAATATAGTTCTTTAATACCCTCAGTATACATATTGGAAATAGTTGTGAAGCTCTATTCAGTGTATGATGGCTATTTTAAAGTGGTCCTAAGTTAGATGACGACATAAGGTAACACATCGATTTTTAGACTAACATGCATATATTATGATGACCAATCTTCACAATTCCTGAATTTGTAGATATCAAAGAAATAATATGGACATATGCTGGAGAACACTGTGTTGAACAAATCCATTAGGAGAAACATCAATATGTGTTTATTTATCTTAGGTGCACAAATATATGACATATCCTTAACTATACTCAATATGTCACATGTTTTTGAGATATATTGATAGTTCTATGGTGTGTCGAACGAACGCTACACCGTAACTAGGTAGTTGTAAATTTAGTTTCGAGCTTATCATGAAATACAATATGAGGCATGATCAACCAAGATAGGATTTTCCCCCTCTCCATGGACAGATATACATAGGCCATGTTGAGTGACCAGTTCTAGAAGTTCATGGCCATGTGCTAATATAGTGTTAATTTTAGTTAGGAATGTAACACATTGTCAAGAAGACATCGAGTATCAAGACAAACATGATAAGAACTTGCCCTTATCTTGAATAACATGTCACGAGGAAAAGGAAAGATACATATATGAATCACTCTAAAGGTTCATCTAAAGTGACTGTGCCACTTGGGAGTTGGCATAACCTGCTAGTGGCTTCTACCAATCATTGGTTGAGTAAGAGTAGTTGCAACTGCATTAGGTCAAATCATGACCCAAGATTCTTGTGTTAAAAATGATCCAAGATGGGACATGAATTTGTACTTAGGATACTCATGTCTGAGGGGCCATAAACCTACAGAATCACACACTTAATAAGATGGAACCGACTCAGATTGGATCTAAGTGGGTATTAGGTACAAGATTGTGATTGTTCTCTATGGTAGAAGCCCGCCGTGGGATGTCTATGTAAGAGGAATTGGAGGGAAGGTTAATGTATGATCTTTTCGATAGATTGAAATCCCTAAAACCATATCCGCCACCCACACCTAAGTTGAGAGATTAGATCTAGAAATCCACAACACAACTTTCCTCCATGTATGCGTAGAAGCTAGGCATTGCACATGCTTGGTGGTGCGGTGTTGATGTAGGAGTTTTGTAGATGATCGCCCAGTTGGAAACCCCAAGAGAAGGTGTGATGAGCACAATAGCAAGTCTTCCCTCAGTATGAAACCAAGGTTTATCAAACCAGTAGGAGAAAGAGCCAAACTTCAGAAGGTTGATGCTCGCTAGCTTCACGACAGCTCCGGACAATATATGTATGGCGCCTACTCCAGGGCGTAGCTTTGCACCAGCAGCAACGTGGAACCTGCACACAACACAACCGAGTACTTTGTCGCAACTTACAGTGAGGTTGTCAATCTCACCGGTTTGCTGTAAACAAAGGATTAAGCGTATCGAGTGGTAAAAGGTAGTAGTTTGTGAGAATTTAAGTAAAACAAGTAAAAGGTAAACGGTAATAGCAATGTAAAAGAATGGACCGGGGTCCATAGTTTACTAGTGGTGTCTCTCCATAAGATAAATAACATGCTGGGTAAACAAATTATAGTTGGACAATTGATAGAATAAAGCAAGCGTACAAATATCATGAGGATCACTATGAGATTCACTTGGGCATTACAACATAATACATAGACCGTAATCCAACTGCATCTATGACTAATAATCCACCCTCCGGATGTCGTCCGAGCAACCATTGGGTATTAAGTTGCAAGCAACAGATTATCGCCTTAAGCAAAGTGTGTAATATAAATAATACAAATATCCTTGAACATAAGATTGTTGTTTTCTCCCTAGTAGCAACAACACATCTACAACTTTAGAGGTTTCTGTCACTCCCCCAAGTTACTAGAGGCATGAACCCACTATCAAGCATAAATACTCCCTCTTGGAGTCACTACTATCTACTCGGCCAAGATATCTACTAGCAACGGAGAGCATGCAAGATCATAAACAACATAGAGATAACATAAAGATGATAAATCAACAATTCAACTTGACAAAGTACCAATATTCATCGGATCCCAACAAACACAACATGTAGAATTACACAACGATGATCTTAATCATGATAGGCAGCTCACAAGATCTAAACATGAAGCACATGGAGGAGATGACAACCATCTAGATACTGCTATGGACCCGTAGTCCAAGGTAGACTACTCACACATCACTCCGGAGGCAGGCATGGTGATGAAGAAGGCCTCCGACGGTGATTCCCCTCTCCGGTAGGGTGCCAGGAAGAGCTTCTGGACCCTCCCGATCTCGCGTCGACGATAGCGGCAGCTTACAGTAGGTTTTGTGGAAAATTGATCGGGTCTTTTAGGTTTTCCCGTCGAGGGGAATATATAGGCAGAAGGGCGGATTTAGGGAGTGGGCCAGGGGCCCACACCACTGCCCGGTGCGGCTAGGGGGTGGCCCGCATCGTGGCATGGTGCGGCCGCCCTCTGGTGCCCCTCCATCTCTGCTTTGGACTCCGTCACACTTCGGGAAAAATAGGAACTTGGGCTTTTGTTTCGTCCAATTCCGAGGATATTTTCTGTGTAGCTTTTCTGAAACACAAAAATAACAGAATCAGGGAACTGGCACTGTGGCATCTCGTTAATATGTTAGTTCTAGAAAATGCATAAAAATGCCACGAAGTGTAAAAAAACACAAAGCAAATGGTGTATAAACAAGCATGGAGAATCAAAAATTATAGATACGTTTGAGACGTATCAATGCTACACTTAGACAAACCACATGAGCGAACTCGAGAGGAGGAGCAACCAATATGACTAACTGTATCGACGTGTTGCACCAACTCCACTTCCTCAACGAGTCTAGTTGTACATCTACTGGTAGTCACAAGATTTATAACAACACATGTTCATGGTTTACACAATTTAAATTATATTTAGTGGCTTGGTGCTCCTGTAGACTATTAATATCTCAACTATCCTTCAATGGTGATTGACTAATTAATGAATGTCATTCTGCATTTTCCATATAATAAATGTTTATATATGGATTGTATTTAGCTTTTCATGGAGTATTTATCTAGTGTATATGAACTTAAATAAATATGGTATCAAACCATGTATGAATATAGGTTAAGCAACCAAAAAATATGAGAAGAATGGGATAAGAGTGAAGAGAGATGAGGGATTGGCTAAGGAGGAGGAGAGATTGGAAGAGTGAGAGGAAACATGCGGATGACCTCAATTTGTTGGGTAGAAGGTGGAGACTATGCTCTCTTAGACGGTGCATAAAGGTAGAAGGTGGAGACTCAACATAAAAGTAAAATAAAGGCCCTTCGCAGAGGGAAGCAGTGATTGCAAGTTTTATAAACCTCCAAAAAGTATGATACTTACTAGCTTTGAGCTCTCATTGCCCCCATAATAGGCATTTTGAATGGTTAAGGTTAATGCGAGTATAATTACAAAGCATATGCTTAACAAATCATAAGTTGAAAATCTCGTGTCCCGTGAAGTACGAATACCCAAACCTCATGCTACTCGACTTAGGTCCCAAGGAAGTTCTTATCATTGTAAGCATACATGTATCATCGAGAACGCCAACGTGGTACCTCTTGCCCGATGACATGGAACAAGCCCACATCAAAATGACAAGACAAACAGACAATGAACACCTCGACATCTCTTTTATTTACCATTGGTATAGCTTTTTATTGTGAGATGCGTCGTCGAATGCCCACTATGGGTATGCTGTAAATTTCCACCATGAATGATGCATGGCTTAGATTAGCGGCCCAGACATTTCTCTAACACATATACAAACTCCATGAGCTCACAAGTTTCTAACTTATTTCACATCACAGGTATCCATAAACAAAAGATCACGATATCAACTAAATGAGAGAAAGTGCAATGTTGAAAGCTTGCCCCATGACGGCATGGCTGGGCTAACCTCCAACTTACAACTTGCAAGCATAACGTCAACATAAGAGAGCCACAATGTCGAATTTATTAAAAGCAAGAAAAATAAAGTGTGCCGTTAGGTTCGTGAGAGCTTTACTGACTAATTTTCACATAACACAAAAAGTTTAATTCGAAGAATAGATAAAAGCAAGACGAATGTGCTTGGAATAGCAAATTGCTAATAGGTAGATATGGTGGACACATTGGAAAACTTTGGTTTTTAGGAGTTGGATGCACGGGAAGTATTCCCTCTCAGTACAAAATGAAGGCTAGCAAAAGACTGGGAGCGACCAACTAAGAGAGCAATAACGGCCATAATCATGCATAGCGACAAAACATCATTAACCAAAGCATAAAGTGGTATCACAGGTCAAAAACCAAATGATCATAGAGGCTTATGGCAACTTGTTAGAGTCAAACATGTTGTAAGCATGCGCCAAGTCAACCCAAATAAAGCATCAAAGGAGAAAACCACAATAATATGCTCCCATATAACAAAAACAACGCATGATTCTTTCAAAGGCACATTAAGAAATCTCAGTCATTTGAGACAAGTTATGCTACAGCAAAAACCACTAAGCATACTATAAAAATAACATCAAGCATGACATGCAAAAGTCTAAGCCACAGTCTAAACAAGCTCCCATTTATACCACTATAGGCATGAAACTTTTTTCTCTTTTCCAACACCATTCAACCTTTTTGAAAACACTCTTTTAGATGAAAACCAACATAGACCAGTGGTCTAAATATACCTTGATAAAAAGATATAACAAGATCTAAACAAAAATCAAGGCCAAAAACGAAAGCTAAACGCAGTTCTAAAAAAAGAGAACACTCGTTGAACGATAAGAGTGAAAACTAGAGTGTTCTTGGCAATGAAAAAAACGGAGTATGTGTTCTCCAAAAGAAATTTGTTGGGGTCCAACAATTTATTGAAGCAAACAAAACAAAATAAAACTGAAAGAGAAAGTAAAGACGCTCCAAGAAAAACGCATAGTACATGAAGCTATAAAAATATAGTGTTTTGAAAGGTGACCTGATTTTTGCTGATGAAGAAGGGGTGCCTCGGGGGCATCCCCAAGCTTTGACGCTTGTACCTCTTGGATATTTCTTGGGGTGACATAGGCATACCCAAGCTTTAGCTTTTGTCCATACTTCATCTCATATCATCACTCTCCTTTCCCTACACTTGAAAACTTCCTTCATACAAAACTTCACACAACTCTATTAGCAACATTAGTGTAAGCATGATAGTAAATCTACTCTTTTTGTTCAGTTTCCAACTCAAATATACCATCCATTAAAGCATAATCTACTGTAGCAACTTCCTCAAAAGTTCTGTGATCAAAAGAACTCAAAAAGAAAGCGATCGAGAGGCAAACACAAATAGTGGCAGAAATCTGTCAAAACAGAACAGCTGACAAAGATCGATTTTTTTGAGGACCTTCTGTTGCTCAAATTGAAAAGTTCAAAACTAATAAAAGTTTGCAAATAACCTGGGGCACGCACAAGAAATTGCAGATCAAAAAGATATTCTGAGAATTTTCACAAATTTTTACGGTGCAGCGCAGAAATCTGTTTCAGGACAGCAACTTCCCCAAATCTTACCTTCCTCCCATTAGAGGTTCTTCTTGGCACAAAAATGAAATAAAAATGATAAGGAGAGGTCATTACAGTAGTAATAACTTCCAAGACTCAACAAAAGGAAAAAGTACTGAAAAGAAAACATTGGGTTATCTCCCAAGAGTGCTTTTGTTTAACGCCTTTGAGCTAGGCGCGGAAAGTGGAAATCAAGTAATATCAAGTGATGAAGCATCAAGTTCATAATTTGCTCTAAGAATAGTGTCAAAAAGTAATTTCTTTCTCTTTCTAGGGAAGTGTTCCATACCTTTCTTGAGTGGGAATTGATATTTAATGGTGCCTTCCTTCATATCAATGATGGCACCAACAGTTCTAAGAAAAGGTCTTCCCAAAATAATAGGACATGAAGCATTCCATTCAACATCCAAAACAAGGAAATCAACGGGAACAAGGTTATTGTTAACCATAATAAGAATATCATTAATCCTTCCCAAAGGTTTCTTCTTAGCAACATCAGCAAGAGAAACATCAAAATAACAATTTTCAAGCGGTGGCAAACCAAGCATATCATAAATCTTTCTAGGCATAATAGAAATGCTTGCACCAAGATCACATAAAGCATGACAATAAAAATCATTAACATTCATATCAATGATGGGCTCCCAACCATCTTCTAACTTCTTGGGAATAGAAACCTTTTGTTTCAACTTTTCTTCCCTAATTTTCATGAGAGCATTCGTAATATGCTTTGTGAAAGCAACATTCATAGAACTAGCATTAGGACTTAAAGCAAGCTTTTTCAAGAACAAAATAACTTCAGATATATTGCAACCATCAACATCAAAATCATTAAAAGAAGTAGAGCTATTGTCTTCCATACTCCGAAAAATTTCAGCACTTTTTGTAGAAACAGTTTTTGTAGTTTTAGGCTTTTTCGCACAAGGAGTAGGAGTTTTCTCTACACCAATCATAGTAAGATGATTGCTAGCATTTGAAACAACATCACTAGAGGTGGTAATAGTACAAACCTTCATTTTTCTAGCCATCTCGTCTTGTCTTGCCCGCCTAGCATGCAATTCTGCTAACATCCTAACATTTTCATCAATTCTAACTTAAATGGCATTAGTAGCAGCAAAAGGATCAGGTTTAGCAGATATTCTATTAATAAAAGAAGATTGCGCATCAGACAAAGATGAAATATTAGTTTCATCTTTAGAAACCTTATCTTGCAACTCAGGAATGTCCCTATTCAATTTATCAAGTTGATGACTAATAGTCTTCCACAAGGCGGATTGTTCCTCCATGGTTTTGGTGAATAACTTGTTCTGCTCATATTGCGTCTGCATAAAATTCTTAGTAGCCCTTTCAACTTCTAAAATCTTTTCTTCACTAGGCATTTTAGGTCTACGAAGATACCTATTGTCACCATTAGAAGGATACGGCCTATAATTGTTGCTAGCAAAATTGTTCCGATAAGCTCTGTTGTTGAAATTATTATTTCTAATGAAGTTCACATCAACATGATCTTCTTGAGCAACCAAAGAGGCCAAAGGAACATTATTAGGATCAACATGAGCTCTATCATTAGCAAGCATAAGCATAATAGTATCAATCTTATCACTCAAGGAAGAGGTTTCTTCAACAGAATTTACCTTCTTACCTTGTGGAGCTCTCTCGGTGTGCCACTCAAAAACAAATTACCATCATATTATCAAGAAGCTTTGTTGCGGTGCCCAAGGTGATGGACATAAAAGTGCCTCCAGCAGCTGAATCCAAAAGATTTCTTGAAGAAAAATTTAGTCCTGCATTAAAGGTTTGGATAATCATTTAAGTAGTCAGTCCATGAGTGGGACAATTCTTTATCATAGATTTCATTCTTTCCCAAGCTTGAGCAACATGTTCATTATCAAACTGTCTAAACTTCATAATATCACTTCTCAAAGCTATAATCTTAGCAGGACGATAATATTTCCAATAAAAGCATCCTTACACTTAACCCAAGAATCAATACTATTTCTAGGCAAAGATAGCAACCAATCCTTAGCTCTTCCTCTTAAAGAGAAAGGAAACAACTTAAGCTTAATAATATCACCATCTACATCCTTATACTTTTGCATCTCACATAGCTCAACAAATTTTTTGAGATGAGCTGCAGCATCATCAGTACTGGCACCAGAAAATTGCTCTTTCATAACAAGATTCAACAAAGCAGGTTTAATCTCATAATTTTTTTTCTCGGGAGCAGGTGGCGCAATAGGAGTGCAGATAAAATCATTGTTGTCGGTCCTAGTAAAATCACACAGCTTGGTGTTCTCAGGGTTACCCATTCTAGCAAAACTAAAAGCAGGCAAGTAAAAATAACAACTATAAAGGAACTAATTTTTTTTGTATTTTTGATAAAAAGATGCAAGCAAAAATAAAATAAAGCAAAACAATAACAAAGTAAAAGATTGGAAGTGAGAGACTCCCCTTGCAGAAATCTTCTTTCTCCCCAGCAACGGCGCCCGAAAACTTGTTGGTGGTGCGGTGTTGATGTAGGAGTTTTGTAGATGACCGCCCAGTTGGAAACCCCAAGAGAAGATGTGATGAGCACTGCAGCAAGTCTTCCCTCAGTATGAAACCAAGGTTTATCGAACCAGTAGGAGAAAGAGCCAAACTTCAGAAGGTTGATGCTCGCTAGCTTCGCGACAGCTCTGGACAATATATGTATGGCGCCTAGTCCAGGGCGTAGCTTTGCACCAGCAGCAACGAGGAACCTGCACACAACACAACCGAGTACTTTGTCCCAACTTACAGTGAGGTTGTCAATCTCACCGGTTTGCTGTAAACAAAGGATTAAGCGTATCGAGTGGTAAAATGTAGTAGTTTGCGAGAATGTAAATAAAACAAGTAAAAGGTAAACGGTAATAGCAATGTAAAAGAATGGACCAGGGTCCACAGTTTACTAGTGGTGTCTCTCCATAAGATAAATAACATGCTGGGTAAACAAATTACAGTTGGGAAATTAATATAATAAAGCAAGCGGACAAATGTCATGAGGATCACTATGAGATTCACTTGGGCATTACAACATAATACATAGACCGTAATCCAACTGCATCTATGACAAATAATCCACCCTTCGGATGTCGTCCGAGCAACCATTGGGTATTAAGTTGCAAGCAACATATTATCGCCTTAAGCAAAGTGTGTAATGTAAACAATACAAATATCCTTGAACACAAGATTGTTGTTTTCTCCCTAGTAGCAACAACACATCTACAACTTTAGAGGTTTCTGTCACTCCCCCAAGTTACTAGAGGCATGATCCCACTATCGAGCATAAATACTCCCTCTTGGAGTCACTAGCATCTACTCGACCAAGATATCTAATAGCAACGGAGAGCATGCAGGATCATAAACAACATAGAGATAACATAAAGATGATAAATCAACAATTCAACTTGACAAAGTACCAATATTGATCGGATCCCAACAAACACAACATGGAGAATTACACAACAATGATCTTGATCATGACAGGCAGCTCACAAGATCTAAACATAAAGCACATGGAGGAGATGACAACCATCTAGCTACTGCTATGGACCCGTCGTCCAAGGTAGACTACTCACACATCACTCCGGAGGCAGGCATGTTGATGAAGAAGGCCTCCGGCGGTGATTCCCCTCTCCGACAGGGTGCCGGGAAGAGCTTCTGGACCCTCCCGATCTCGCATTGACGACGGCGGTGGCTTACAGTAGGTTTCGTGGAAAATTGATCGGGTCTTTTAGGTTTTCCCGTCGAGGGGAATATATAGGCGAAAGGGCGACGTCAAGGAGTGGGCCAGGGGCCCACACCACTGCCCAGCGCGGCCAGGGGATGGCCTGCACCGTGGCATGGTGCGGCCTCCCACTGGTGCCCCTCCGTCTCTGCTTTGGACTCCATCACGCTTCGGGAAAAATAGGAACTTTGGCTTTTGTTTCGTCCAATTCCGAGAATATTTCCTGTGTAGCTTTTCTGAAATACAAAAACAGCAGAAACAGGGAACTGGCACTGTAGCATCTCGTTAATATGTTAGTTCTAGAAAATGCATAAAAACGCCATGAAGTGTAATAAAACACAAAGCAAATGGTGTATAAACAAGCATGGAGCATCAAAAATTATAGATGCATTTGAGACGTATCAATGCTACACTTAGACAAACCACATGAGCGAACTCGAGAGGAGGAGCGACCAATATGACTAACTGTATCGACGTGTTGCACCAACTCCACTTCCTCAACGAGTCTAGTTGTACATCTTGGTAGTCACAAGATTTATAACAACACATGTTCATGGTTTACACAATTTAAATTATATTTAGTGGCTTGGTGCTCCTGTAGACTATTAATATCTCAACTATCCTTCAATGGTGATTGACTAATTAATGCATGTCATTCTTCATTTTCCATATAATAAATGTTTATATATGGATTGTATTTAGCTTTTCATGGAGTATTTATCTAGTGTATATGAACTTAAATAAATCTGGTATCAAACCACGTATGAATATAGGTTAAGCAACCAAAAAATATGACAAAGAATGGGATAAGAGTGAAGAGAGATGAGGGATTGGATAAGGAGGAGGAGAGATTGGAACAGTGAGAGGAAACATGAAGATGACCTCAATTTGTGGCGATGATGATAGTTTGGTGGCTAAGCTTGCACATGACACCCAACTATTAAATACTTTGGGGAAGCTTTATTCGGATGGCAGTGGTGTCTCACCCTAGCGCATGATGGTAGAGAAGGAACAAGAGATGAAAGGAGCAAGGAAGAGAGGATGGTCAACGGCCACACATGCAGGAGTAGGAGAAGAAGGATGCCATTGAACGTCATTCTATCTAGAAGTAGGTAAAGAAAGGAATATCACAGGGGTATTTTCCTTTTTTCGGTTCACTTCGGTGGTATTCTATATTGAAAACATGAACACAACAAAAAACGTATTGAAGTGAATCATAAATATAAAAGGGAGGAGTAGCTCTTGATTTTTTTTAAAGGATGGAGATGATCAAATTCAGTCATGTTCCTCTTTTCGGTGATCTTCAACACATCTATTGAATTCCCTATGAGTGAAGGATTTCTAAAATGGAGCTCTCCTCTTAAGTGTTATATGATTTGATTTTCCTAAATTTTGGGACGTGCCTTCTTGATGTAGATGATGACAGTACACATAAGCTGCAAGGGATAGATGGAGGAGGAAGACCGAGTGATGTGGCTTCTAAGGTAAAAGCTAGACACTTAAGTTGAAATGTCTTTCTTATATAATGCTCTCCGATCCGACAATTAATGGGCGCACTTGACTTTGAAATGTCTTAATGCATGGCTTTAACAGTTAATATATACCTAACTATGTGGATTGAGCATGCATAAATGGTATTATGGTATTTGTTCCACAAAATATTTTTGTTCCATATGTTTCTATACTATAATTTTGAATTGTCATAACAAGTGAACAAGTGTAAGCTTTCTATTATGTATACAAGCTACAAGTAAAACTTACAATCAAAGTATTGTATCTGTGAGAGGATCATAAAAGTTCGAGTACTCTTTATATTTTAGGGCTGAGAGAGAAAATTAGCTATGCCATGTCACGGGAGAAACGGTTGACAATTCTATCAAGCAACACCTCTCAATATGTTCCCTTCATCGCATAAGACACAACAAAACCTTTTGTCCTAGATTATTTGTAGGGAGCAAGCGAAAGATTAATGATCATTTTCATTCAACTAATAATGTGTAATCTGTTGCATGCATACATGATGACTACCATGGATATATACTTGTTTGACTTGAATCTCATGCTAGGCATGTTGGCAGTTCCAAATTTAACGTTTATGATAGACTATAACATGCGACTTTGCGTGTTATAATTTTAAATAAATATGCTAGTAATAATTTGTTACAAATTTATAAAATTATCTTAACAAATTCAGTGATGTTGCTAAATTTTTGGTCAACACAGGATACCCATTGGGTCAATGAGGCCACCAGTTTTCTTAAAATGGGTTGACCCGTGGCCTACAAATTGGCCTCTGAGCCACGAGTTGGGTACATGGCTAGGTTTGAGGCGACCCATTCCCATCCTAAATCTAAGGCAAAAGCCAGATACTTAAGTTGAAATAGTTTCCTTATAGTATAATACTCTCCGATCCCATAATTTAGGTGCACCTGACTTTCAAATGTTTTTGGAAAAAATTGCTACATGACAATGTTATTTTGTGGCGTTTTTTAAAACACACTGCTCAATTATATATTTGCTAGGTATCATTACAGTTTTATGACACATTTGCCAAAACACACTGGAGTGCCAAAAATAGAAAGTTTAGCACTTTTATTTGGGATGACCGGTTTAAAAAAAATTGTGCCAAACTTTCCGTTTTTAGCAATGTGGTGTGTTCTAGCAAATACACAATCGGGGAATGTGTTTCGGCAAACGACACAAAATAACGGTGTCGTGTAGCAAATTTTCCTGTTTTTAATGCATGACTTTGACCATCAATATGCACCGAAGTATAGGAAATGAACATGTATAAATGGTATCATCATATTTTTTCCACAAAATACCCTTTTCAATATGTTTCTATAATATAATTTTGAATCGCCATAACAAGTGAACAAATGTAAGCTTTCCATTATATATAACACTTACAATGAAAAGATGTGTGTCTATATGAGGATCAGAAAAGGTCGAGTACTTACGCTTTATATTTTAGAACTGGGGAGAGTAACTACTAATTAGCTATGCCATGCATGTGGCTGAGAATTTGATCAAGCAACACTTCTCAATATGTTCCCTTCATCACATACGACACAAAAACCTTTCGTCCTAGATTATTTGTAGGGAGCAAGACAAAGATTAACAATTCATTTCCATTCAACTAATAATATATATGTTATCTGTTGACCACTGTCGACGCACAAGCCTAATCATATAAAGGCTCCTTTATCCTAATTAACTACCACCAACTAATTTAAGCTGATTAGTCCCCGCGTGTTGGATACAGCCAGCTTCCAGCTCATACCTCATCATGCATGCCAACACTGTGCATGCCACTCCATTACACGTATGCGCTTTACAAGCTAAAAATGGATAGATAGCATATGGCACAGCTAGCAGTGGCACAACGACCAAGGCAAGAATCTTGCTCACGACAAACTTGGCACTATGAATATGAATATGAAGATGAGATTGTTTAGTTTTCAGTACTCCCTTCGATCGGAGGAAGTATATCATTTCAGCCATGTGATTTTCTTTTTAGATTGGATATGTATCTAAGTAGAGAAAAAATTGGCAGGAAGATAGTAAGCGGACTAAATATATATATGTATGCGTGACAAAACTAACATCTATGTTTCCATGAAATTTATCATAACAACACGAGATCGATCGAGGATCACGTGTACATAGATTGTACATACACAAAGAATACGAATTGGCCCGAAAAATTACAGAAAATATCGGACAAAATCAAATCAAAAATCCTTTTAGGTACTCAGCTATACGCTAGTTGATCAACCATACTCCTTCAATATATACCACTCGTTTATATGTGTGACAATACACGCATACGTATTTATACGGTATACCACACAAGCGGATGTAGCTAGCTAGCTATAGGCGTATCGCCATGGCCATGGCCTTCGCAGAGCTCCGACAGCGCCCTGAGTAGCTCCACCCTGGCTCGGAGCTGTGCGATGTAGTCGGCCGTGCGGACGAGCAGCCGGTCGGCGGGCATCGCCGCCGTTCCGGGCACCAGCCGCCGCAGCTGCCGCACCTTCCGCCCCACCGACACCGTCGACCGCCGGCGACGGCTCGGGCACGGCGACCTGATCTTCCTCCTTCTCGCAACCTCCATGGCTGAAGAACGGATCAACAGAACAATGAATGAAATATGCTAGCTCTACTAGCTACTGTGGTCTACGTGACGATGATGGGGAGGGAGGACGAGGGATACCTGAGCTGGTGCTGAATAAATAGAGGACGGGAGGGGGTGTTCTGGGAGAAGAATTTGCAAGAGGGGGCTGCATGCAAAAGTGCGCGTGAGCTGTGGCCTGTCGCGTAGTGCCATGGTGGGTCCCACGCGTGGACGCCACGTCTTGTCTCGCACACGTGTCTGACAGCTTTCTGACCGCCCAAGGACCCCGGAAATTTATGGGGGCTGATTCTGTTCTGCCCATTCTGCCCTTCGCTCCTTCCATCGTGTGAGCGCCGAGACAAAAATGGCTCGCTTTGGTGAAAATTTAAAACCACGCAAAAAAGTATAATTAGAATTTATTCTACTTTGAGCCATGTAGGAGTGAAATTTTGTTTGACTGCACATAGGAAACAAATAAGAATATTCTCAAAAACTTGAGTCGATGAAAAGTTTCCATGACAAATAAATCTTGTGAGAAAGATCCATGCATTCTTGCAAACAATTCTAGAAATTCAACAACCCACGGAAGATTCTTTTTGAACTTGCCATCAAAATTTCACTGAAAAGAAGGACAAACGAGAGAGCAGTTGATATGTCTTCTCTTCCTATCTTGCCTAGGTACACTAGTGACTAGTGAGTCTAGTTCATCCGCTCCTAGGCTCTCGTTCACCTTACAAGGATGCATACATGGTAAGAAGTGGGTTAAATACTTTAAGTGATGATCTCTACTACAGTTACACCCAGGATTCTACAACTAACATGTCGAAGCTCTAGAAGTATAACGGGCAATCACTAGAGCTCACACATACACGTTAACTGAATTTGCCATGTCTACTTTTGTTTCTGGAAACTACTCCAAATGCTCCCAAGAATATTACTACATGAGATGTGTTTGTTTTACTCAGGAATAAAGGACCTAGCGTAGACAAGAAATCTAAGCATTGGAGCGTAATCAAGCATGTATGTGAAGGCAATCACACAAATACCAAGGGCACAACATTGAGTATTGATTTCAAGATTAATTATGAAGCCACCATAATAACACAACAAGAGACAAAATATACAAGTTGGCACTCCATTAAGGTTCCTCCACACCCTCCATTGCTTGGCCATAATCTCATCCCTTTCTCTTCAGTTAAGACCTTTAGGTCATCTTTTAGACCGGGCCATGGCTATTTATTTTGTGTAGAGTTGATTTCTCTAGCATCACATGCAAACGGATTGCTACATCAAAATGAACTTGCATCCACTCGGCACATTCAACTCCTGAATTTTTGATACAAAGCCTACCAATTTGGACTAGTGGTATGAACCATGTTTTAGTTTTACATTTGCCGCGACCTGGCGCACACATTTTTTGGGTGAAAATAGTGAATCATTGTGATGCATGTTCAAAGAGTCATTAACAATTTTGGTTTTTCGCGAGACCACACGATTTATGCGTTGTGAATGTAAAGTATATTAGTAGTAGAAAATATAGAGTTGTTGCGGAGCTTTTAATTTTCAGCTTCCCAGCCGATTTTAGTGCACAACCATGTACTCATTGAAGTATGATCTACAGTCAAACAAAGCGTCCTATCTTGATGATGTCCATCACATCGATCCATGTAGGGTAAAGTTCTGGCCACATGCGTACGGTCAATTGAAAGATTGCAATATTTGTCTACCAAACTTATTACACAGGACACCTAAAAAAAAGGCGAAATATAATGTAACCGGATAATCTTCCATAGTGCAGATAATCATACATGCATGGTGTCATTTTAAATTTTTAATAGTATCACACAAGTGCATATAAGAAAAATGGTTAGTCTACCTTGGAGAGACCGGCGTCAAACCAAACCAGCTGCAACCAACTCTGAAAAGCTGAATTGTCAAGCTAAAACGACACCTAGTGCCAAAAGCAAACACATAACCGTTTGAGAGAACGTGTTTGCACGTGCGTGGCGGTAGGCGTGGCATGATGGCCGCCATCTTTAATCCTGTGATTGCCTAGCTATGAGGTGGAAGATAGGGGGACCATGGCCGGGGCTGTGTGTGTGCACGTAACATGGCTACATGCAAAGGGTTTTCTTGGCGGGAATACGCATGGGAGAGAAACGGGGCTGGGTTGGCCCGTTGTGGTTGGTGCACTCAATAACGGGAAACGGTGCACATGCATGCACATGACGCTACTTCCCGCGCCGCTACCTAAGCGCCCTGATGAACAATCTTGTCTTTGGCGTTTTCTCGATCGATATTACAAATCCGTTATTTGACTAAATCCGAAAATTTAATTCGGCTCCAGGGTGTATATGCTTCCTCTACCTAAAAAACATATTTCTGAATGTAAAAAAAAATTGACCGATTTTTTTTATTTACATATCCACATCTAAGCGTGTTTGTAAAGTTTTGCCAGAAACTGATACTTTTATGGTCTATGTAAAAATACAAAAAAATAATGCGAAATGCATTATTTAGCACTATGTTTTACCTTTTTTACACACGCCACATGACACGTCGATTTATCGTGAAACGACTTTGTGGGCATGTAGCACATGAAGATACATGTGCAAATTTTTTGTTTCAATTTTTTGACAGTTTGACATGTGTCAAATGTATTCTAAAATATAGGGAGCATATGCTCTCAGGAGCCAAAACACCACTCCCTTGCAGTGCGGAGTGGAGGTAATAATTGTGAACGGAGAGAGTGATCTCCCGGCCCACTCCCACTAAACCTAAATGTAAAGTACGGTCCATGTTCCAAAATATAAGCCTCTTTATAAAACTAATTGCAGTGCGGAGTGGAGGTAATAATTGTGAACGGACAGAGTGATCTCCCGGCTCTAAACTGTTAATCTAAGACACGTTTATGTTCTCTTAAGAGTTAGGACTCGTTCCAGATGTAAAATCTAAAATGTCAATCTAAGACACGCTTTATGTTCTCTTTTTGCTCTGAAATTTGTAAACTTTAACCAAATATTTAGGGAAAATATCAACTTTTACAATGTAATATCTATAGATTAGAGTCATCATAAATCATATTTTCTTATTATATGCGTTTGATATGTTGATATATTTTTATATTTTTGACAAACTTGACGAAATTGACTTTGACTTAAGTGAAAATGCGAAGTAAATAAAAATGGAGGGAGTACTCTTTTTCTTTATATGGAAAAGAGAGAATAGTTCTACATTTACCTTGTACAAAAAATATATTACGTGGACTCGCAGCTTGGTGCATGTAACATCTTAATCCTTTTTTTTAAGAAATAGACCTCTTTTAGGGCATGTGACAGCTCAGCGCTAGGGCCCTCACCTTCCATTTCGTCTTTGCAACAGACCAACGGCCTACCAGATATGTACAGTAGTACACGCCCTACCTAGCTTTGCTTGCTAGGCTACGCTTAGTCAGGACTTGTCCCTGATCCTCGTTTCTTCATGAATGTGCCAAGGTTACACAGGTTAATCGTGCATACGCTAAGTGACTGTAAGGAGATGAATAATTCTTGCGATGACATACATATAGGAGGAACCGTAAACAAAGGACAACACATATTGTAACCAAATAAGAAATTGAACTTGGCTGGTGGCCGCTTGTGAAATAATTGAAGTTTTAGGTTTGTTCTAAGTCAAACGTCTTTATATTTTACCAAAACTCTAGGAAAATGTGTCAATATAGATGACTTCAAATATTTTAAACCGAAGGTCGGAGGGAGTATAGAGCCTGCCTCGAGCGTTACAACGCCCCCTCGATGGTAACTCAAGGGTGAAACCCTAGCCAACAATGGATCCTACATATCTCCCCTTATTCCATCCCTCACTTCATTTAGAGGTGGTTGCCAACAAGCACGCATTGCGCTCATCATAGTGGTCTCTATTGGAGATGTAGGCATACCAAAAGGATGTAGCTGGCGCCTTGCGGGTGGTGAGGTGACAACAAAAGTGTCTCGTAGCGCGCTGGATATCCTTTAGTTTTGGTGACTTAGGAAATGATTTCATTCCCTCTTTTTTGTATCGCATTTAGCTTCGTGACTGCGTGAAAAATCCCTCTAAAGGCCATTACATGGTCAAGGAAATCTATATAAGATCCAAAAACTAAAATAAAAGGGCCCCAATTGGGCACGGATGTCTCCTCAGAAGGCCCGCACATAGCGGACCGGTCAAGTTGCCAGGGTAAAGGGTATGGTGGGTCTGGCAATTATTTTTTGGAAAACCAGAAGTGTTCATCCAAACTGTTGGTCCAAGATCGTGCGGCCCAGATCACATCGTGCGGGGATACTTAGTTTCTAAGTTCGCCCGATAGTTTTCGGATTATCAAATCTCAACTTATGCTTTTAGTGTGATGATGGATATATCTTTTAATCCGATTCTTGTTTGTTCTTAGAAAGGCTACTAATAGTCACGGCTCGATCTGTCGTCTCTGTGCTCGTACAAAGCTCGGCGCTGTACTTGTATTGTAACTAGCTAGCTAGCCATACATGCGTACAATCATACGCAACGCAACAAATAATTCCAGCTGCACACCACCAGCTCGCAGGTCGCAGCTAGCTTAGCAAGTTAGCATAAACTCACCGGCACGGCGGCACCGCACACGATCGAACACAGGACGTTCGTACGTCTTGACGTGCGTCATCGGTCGATACGATGCGCGCGACGCATGTGCTCGCGTAGGCAAGATAACCAGATCGCGTCGGAAAATTTAGGTACGTGAGAGCTTATTACACTCGAGTACGACTGCTTAGTGACTAAACACGACTTTGAGCTCCATGCTCCTTTGAGCTGTTCGGAAAGCTACAAGCCAGCTCAGGGTGGAGGACATATCTTGCGCGCTCCCACGATTATGCTGCAGGCCTTCGATCTATCCAAATTAAGGGCTGTGGCGATGAAAACACTGACCCTATTTCGGCGCCCATCAATGTGAAGTTTTGCCGATTTTGAAACTCAGGTTCTCGTGAAGGGAGCCCCCACTTATCGCTCGTTTGCGGGAGCGAGTAGGCATTGCTCGAAAGCGCTGCTGGCTCTGCCCCGTGTGTATCCTTGTTGGGCCGCCCTAGTAAGGGCTTCTTGGTATAGTTTTTTTTTTCAAAAAAAGTTCCAGATTCGAAAACTTCCAAATTTGAAAAACATACAGATTTTAAAAAGTTTAATTTGAAAAATGTTCAGATTTCAAATTTGTTGAAATTTAAAAATTGTTCAAATGTAAAATTTGTTCAAATTAAAAAATTGTTCAAATGTGAAATTTGTTCAAATTAAAAAATTGTTCAACTGAAAAATTTGTTAAATTTTTAAAAATTGTTCTATTGTAAAAAAATTCAAATTTAAAAATTGTTCAAATGTGAAATTTGTTCAAATTTAAAAATTCTTCAAATGTGAAATTTGTTCAAATTTAAAATTGACCAAACTTAAATTTGTTCAAACTTGAAAAAAAATCACAGTTTAAAAATTTGTTCAAACTTGAAAATTGTTCAAATTTGAAACGGTTGGAATTTGAAAAATGTTCGAATTTCACAAAAAAAATCTTCAAACAAAAAAAATAATAGAAAAAGAAAAACCGAAAAGAAAACCAGCCAAACCAACGAAACCCACCGAAACCTAGAAAAAACCGAATCAGGCCACTCGGGACATTCATAGCAAACGAGACCCCGCCTCCTCCCCATCCCCCTAACTGGGCCAGGCCCAACTAATAGAAACAGCGAGCGCGTACGATTAACGCGCTAACGCACGACAAATAGGGTTCGCCTCTGGTGAACCCATGCCCATCAGTGTATTTCCTTTGGTGAGCCGTATCTTTTTTAGGGAAAGGCATCATGGCACTTTATGTTAACTAGGAAATTTGCCCGTGCGTTGCATCGGAAAAACCCTACGAGACGTCTGCTGTGAAAATAACAAAACTGCGCCATATTTAAAATTTAAGCAGTAAATAATTGAAAGGACACGGATGTCGCCTAGAGGGGGGGGGGTGAATAGGCGATTTAAAACTTTTATGAGTGGCTTGACAAATGCGGAATAAAACTAACGTTTAATTTGCCAAGCATACAAAACCTAAACAAACTAGGTTCACCTATGTGCACCAACAACTTATGCTAAACAAGTACTAGAGGAAGTAGAAGCTTCATTGTTAGAACAACCAGGAAAGGAAAGTAATTCATCACAAGATGTAGCAATGTTATGAGTGGATGAATTACTAGGACTAGCACAAGGCAATATGGCATTTTGAGAAGTAGTGCAAATGTCCACATGAGGCTCACTAGATGTTACCTTTGACATAATAGCCTCATGAGCTAATTTTAGCCTATCATGGGAAGCTAGAAGATCCTCATGGGAGCTAGAGAGCTTTCCATAATTTTCTTCCAATTTCCCATAATTGCTAGTTAGCAAATCAAGTTGAGCCCTTAGCTCAACATTCTCCTTCAAGATGGATGCTTCACAAGAAGTAGAGTTAGTAGCACAAGCATCATCACTAACGGAAAGCGGAGAAGGCAATTTAGTAAGCTCATTTGAATTTGAAGCTTTAAGTTGCTCATGCGACTCGGTGAGAATGATGGGCTCACACGAAATGACCCTAGAGTCATTTTTAAGAAGCTCAAAATTCTCAAGGAGTTTAGCGTGAGTAACTTCAAGCTCATTATATTTTATTTCTAAAAAATTTGCCACCTCAAATGCTCCTTCATGGGATTTCTTTACTTTAGACAATTCTAGAGTAAAAGTCTCCTCAAGAGATTCTTTGGTGGTTTGTTCTTCTTCTAGAGCTTCTTTTAGATCCGCGTAATCACGGGCATAACCTTGCATTTTAAAGATGGTATTCTCATGCTCCTCAATTATTTTATTGCTCTCGGTGGCAATAGCCAAAATCTTATAGAAGTAAGAGCAAGCAATTTTATTCTTACGAATAGCATGAAAAAACATTTCACTCTTCTCAATTAAAGAGGCAAAGTCATCATCCTCTTCTTCATTATCCTCATCATCATCACTAGATATATTGGGTTCCAAAGAAGGAGTTACCTTTGAAGACCTAGCCATAAGGCACATGTGGGAGCCAAGAGATGATGAAGAAGAATCACTTGAAGCTCTAATTAGAATCTTGTCTTGGCCCATGGAATATTTGTTTTCCTCTACATTGTTAGACACACAACAACTAGAGGAAGTAGATATATTTGTATCATGGAAACAAGACGAATCAAGCATATCATCATGAGATTTATTCATGCAACTTGCACATGATATGCAAGGACTATCAACACAAGCATGTAAAGCATTTATGGTGCTAGAGGTGTTTAAGTCCAAAGATGAGGCATTGCAATGAGATATATATAAATGGTCATCACAAGTAAGCTTAATATCAACATTGCAATATTCATCACCACTCACCATAATGTTACCTTGTGTCTTACCACACATTGGTGAAGTGGATGAGAGTTCATCACGGCCGGAAGTGGAGGGAATACAAAAGTGTTGGACACATCATATTTTTCTTGAATCTTTGTCCAAAACTCATGAGCGTTACGGAAAGGTATGATTGCAAGAATAACTGCATCGCTCACAAAATCAACAAGCACATTAGAAGCTCGAGAATTAAGATAAGAGTTTCTCTTCTCCTCTAAAGATAGACTTTGGGAATCCTTAGGAGGAGAGAAACCCATATCTAAAATTCTCTCTATATTTGGGTCCATATCACGAAAATGATTAATCATGCAGATTTTCCATATATCATAATTAGTGCCATCAAATATAAAGGTGTCATTGTGCACTAATCCTTTAGCCGACATCTTTGCTCTCAAGGCGGTGAAGCCTAAAAATGAGAGACCTTGCTCTGATACCAATTGAAAGGACACGGATGTCGCCTAGAGGGGGGGGGGGTGAATAGGCGATTTAAAACTTTTATGAGTGGCTTGACAAATGCGGAATAAAACTAACGTTTAATTTGCCAAGCATACAAAACCTAAACAAACTAGGTTCACCTATGTGCACCAACAACTTATGCTAAACAAGATAAGCAACTATGTGATAGCACGATATATATAACTTCAAGCACGAAGGCTATCACAAAGTAAATTGCATAAGTAAAGGAGCTCAGGTATAGAAATAATCGAGGCACGTGGAGACAACGATGTATCCCGAAGTTCACACCCTTGTGGGTGCTAATCTCCGTTGGAGCGGTGTGGAGGCACAAGGCTCCC
Organism: Dactylis glomerata; assembly: GCA_007115705.1. Classification (NCBI taxonomy): domain Eukaryota; kingdom Viridiplantae; phylum Streptophyta; class Magnoliopsida; order Poales; family Poaceae; genus Dactylis; species Dactylis glomerata. The sequence continues at coordinate 566,770 of QXEO01000120.1, read as the reverse complement.
CAAACGCCACGAAGGCTCACCGTAATCTCCTCGAACCCTCCCACCAAGATGGAAGACCCGATCCACTATGGGACCCTTGAGGGCGGTCACCGAACCCGCACAAAGCTTGGGGCTACTCCACAACTTAATTGGAGGCTCCCAAATCCACAAAGCCACTGAGATTGGGGCACACTCCACAACTCAATTGGAGGCTCCCAATAATCACCACGGAGGCACCACAAAGCTTAGGAATATCTCCACAACTTAATTGGAGATCCCCAAGAAATCCACTGAGCCGTCTAGGGTTCCAAGAACCCAAGAGGAAATAAGCTTCTTGCTTTCACCACCGAATCTCCGAGGAGAACTCAAACCGATGCACCAAATGCAATGGCAAGAACACACGAAGTGCTCAAATCCTTCTCTCCCAAATCCTACCAAAGCAACAAATGCTATGGAGGATATGAGAGGAAGAACAAGGAGGAAATCCACAAAGAACTCCAAGATCTAGATCCAATAGGTTCCCCTCACTTAGAGGAGAAAGTGATTGGTGGAAAAGTAGATCTAGATCTCCTCTCTCTTTTCCCTTAAAAAGATGCAAGAAACATGGAGGGAATGGAGGAGGGAGGGCAAGCTTTGAAGGTCAACAATGGAAAAGAGAGAAGCCCAAAAACGTGATTGGTTCAAGGAAGAAGAAGGGTATTTATAGGTGGGGAAAAACTGGCCGTTGGAAGCAAATCCCGCCAAAGTTCGGCGGAAAGTCCGGCGCCGCCGGACTTTTCGCCGGACGGTCCGGCGAACAGTCCGGCGGTCGCCAGAAAGCCCTTCAGTAGTGCAGTTCGGCGGGGCCGCCGGAAATTTCCGGTCCGCCGCCGGACGGTCCGGCGGCTCCGCCGGACGGTCCGGCGGCTCGTCCAAAAACCAAATAACTTTTGCAAGGAAACTCCGAATGAGATGAAACCAATTTTGTTGGAAAGCTAACAACAAGGAGAACCTCACAAAAGGGAGAATTTACTATGAATTTAGAGGTAATAAGAGTCTCTATAAGAGGAACCGGTAAATTCTCCAAACACCAAAAAACGCAATAAGAGTTCCATACGAAATCCGTTTTTGATGAGCTAGAGCTTGTCATGGAAACAACCACAAGCTCTAGAACCTCACATGGATAATATCCAAATAAGAACCAAGAAAGATAATGCCAAGTATGCAAAGGTTTGAGCTCTCTCCGAACGATACGAATAAGCTACTCACTCGAGAGCCCCTCTTGATAGTACGGCTATCGATCCTAAACCCGGTCTCCCACACTATGAGAGCGGTAGGAAAGAAACCCTATCAAGAACATACCTTTGCCTTGAGCATTCCACTTGAACTAGATGGTGACAATCTTGATCTTCTCAAGTTGGACTACCTTTCTTGATTGCGCTTGCTCGGTGAAGTCTTGCGGATTGCTCCCCCATACTTCACTATGGGAGAGACACTAGAGAAATATCTTCACATGTCCATTCCCACCAAATGGACACCGAGCTTCAAGCAAATGATATCTTCTAGAAGCCTATCTTGATCTTGCGCTTCGACTTGATCAACATTGCACTTCATCTTCTTCTTTCATAATGATGATGTCTTGAGAATGCACATGAGAGTTCACTCCATCTTATTCCTCAAGACACACTCTATAGGCTCAACTCCCTTATGACCAATCTTCGGATCACTCCTTGAATAACACCTTGGTCATCACATAATCTTCTTTATATGCATCTTCTTACAACCTTGAAACCAACATATGGCTCAAGAGTTGTCTACGGACAAGTCCTACAAATATAACTCGATGCAAACATTAGTTCATAGGGATTGTCATTAATTACCAAAACCACACATGGGGGCACATGCTCTTTCAATAATCCTATTTGCATAAAATATCAAATCTAACATCTTTTTTAACCTGGTCGCAAATTTTATTATTGCTTTTGGACGTGGCACTTGTCTTTGTGACATGTTGTCATAGCGATGTATAACTCCCAAACAGTGCTATGCCCGTTAGGGAATTTTGAGAGTGCTACTTCGCCGGATTGAAAGTTTGAAATCTTCCCAACCTTCTAGTGGGTTGCTATGGAATCACGTTAAATCGAATAAGCAATCTTTTATATGTTTATAATCCATCAGACGAATCCAAATGGCATAGAGTTCCATAGAAACAAATTATTCGAAATCCATAGAATCACAGTGATTAATCTCCACTATTAAAAATTCTATTATGATATGGATGAATCCCAACTATTCTCCAAACCCTCGGTAGATTCCTACTATCATTTGAGAAAATTGTCAGTATTGGATATTGCCTAACACTAAATGCATATTTTATTTGGTAACTATGATCACAAACTATTTTAAAACTATGAACACAATCACCCAAATTCCCTTGTTGCATCTAAAAGAACATATTACGTATTTACATTATAAGGCGTAAGGTAACTTTGTTCACTGTAGCAGAACCAAGGAATTGAAAAGAACAAACTTATGCAGTAGTTGCTACGGATGGAATTTTAATTAGATTCTATCGTAATTTAGCTAATGAATTGTAGGACTGTAGACACATGACACCACATACCTGACCTGTGATCCAAGACAGACAAAAACAGTACATTTGCAGCGTGAGGATACACATGAAGACACATATGGCAATAGCTGATGTGGGATAAGTAGCGCAGCGGCAGGGCATCATCTCCAACGACAATAACCGGACAAGCCTGAAGTACTCGCGTGTGCGGGCGACGGACATGTTCTTTAGCTCCGACGGAGAGCCCCGCCACCATCCCGAGATCGATCGGAGTCAGCAGAGAGCTACCCATTCTTTTGCTTCTAGTCAGCTGACACCACCGCTCCCTTTTCTTGTTTAGTTCGCCGGATTTTGAAGCCCTAGCGCGCTCTTATCGAAGCTTCGTTGTGGCCATACTGCCGACGATAAAGACTCGAAGAAGCAGTGACCCGTTGAAGCAGGGCGCTTCCCTGCCTTGCGGATCTTGGCGACCAGGCGTCAGGGTGCTTACATGGCATCATACAGGTACAACCTAGCCTGATCGATCCAGTTTGACAAGTTATCGTCAAAGCTCTTCAGGTCCTGCTCGCCTCGTGATCGATCCAGTTTGATCCAGTTTGACAAGTTATCGTCAAAGCTCTTCAGGTCCTGCTCGCCTCGTGATCGATCCAGTTTGACAAGTTACCGTCAAAGCTCTTCAGGTCCTGCTCGCCTCGTGATCAATCCAGTTTGATCCAGTTTGACAAGTTATCATCAAAGCTCTTCAGGTCCTGCTCGCCTTATCGATTTCGTTTCTGTCTGCCCTCCGACAAATTGCTAGCTCGCGTGTTTGGTAATTGGAATTTAAACGCTCAATTTTGATTGTCAATTGATGCAGGGCAATCAATCTCGCTCAGCTATTTCAAGGCTCAGAAAAAGCAATCAAAGCCCAACTCGTTCAAATTGGGGCACTCAATTTAGATCGATCTCTTATTGGACATGGTTATGATCTCCTATCGACGGTTGATCATATGTACGTCAAATCTGGAGACCTGACCAAATACGACCTAGAAAACATGTGCATCAGAAATAACCCAGCCCAGGAACTTTCTCTAGGCCCGCTACGGTACAAACGGCAAAGGTAATTAGCAATTGAAACGGAAACGGAAGAACCAAACCATGGAACTCTTGTGTACTTTATTATTAGCTATAGATATAGATATAGACTATAGATATAGATATAGATTAATTGAGGTAAAAAATAGGTCCCTCAAAATAAAACATCAACTAGCTCTAGGGCAATGCTCGAAAATAGAACGCAATCCTCGAAGATACCTGCATCTGGCCTGTAAGTGTTGCCGCCATTCTTCGTAACTTCAGTGACTTCTTAGCAGTCTGAGTGCGCTATCAGCCTGTTACATCCCACCGATTACGCCAAAGACATACTGTCGCGTAGGGCACATCTTTCAGCAGTATATGCATCCTCAACAAAAGGTAACATGCAATTACACCTTATAAAAAAAACTCGATCATCTCTAATAATTGCACCCGTCGCCCCAGCACCTCTGTCAGAAGTAGACGCATCGACATTCAGTTTCACATAGCCGTCCTTTGGCTTGACCCAACCATGTTGGCAACTCCCCTCTGATGTAGATCTCCGGATCGGAGTCCTTTTCACATATGGTTCAGATCGGTCTTGACAGACTTACCAAATCAATTAATTGATAGCACTTTGCTGGTGGCTTGGAGAGCTTGGTTTGCACGGAACGAAATTACACATGACAAACCTCTTCCGTCTGTGGAAGGCTCCAAGAGATTTATGTGCAATTATGTCAATTTGACTGACAATGTTTCGAGTCTGTCAACGGATCAGATTCTGAAAGGTAAACAACTAGAGGTGGTTTCAGAAATTCGGCCAGCTAGTACCATTAAGGTTTGTGCATCTCTGCTAATAATATTGCTACAGGTATGGTCCGTGGCACGCAAATACGTTTCCGTTCACCCAAATTACGTTTTCACCAGCCGAATCGTTTTCTTTATTCGTGTCCGGTTTGTGTCCTCCGTCGTCCTCGTCTGAGGCTTTAAAAATAAATTGCGTCGGTGCCTCAGGCGGTTCTGCTCGGAAAGAGAGGTGCTCAACGGCCGGTGGGCGCAGGTGTTGCTTGGACCGACGCTCCCGGCAGGGGCTGTGTGACTAGCTTCTGTCGGCTTCAGTGCCGTCCTATAAATTTGAGATCGATGGGACCGGCTGCTTGTGATGGGAGAAATTTTGAGATTTGGGAATTTCTCTTATGCGATTGGACACGGTGACAAAACATGGGATCGGCACTGTGTCAAAGTTCCCGGTGATAGGCAGCTCAGAACTACCAGACCCGACTCAGACGTCCTCGATGAAGCGACCAAGCTGATGGCGAGCACCCAAGCATACAGCATGTGAGTTTAGGTCCTCCAGAATAGTATAATAAATAATCACTGATGATGAATACGTGAGCAGACCGTATTCAATTTTAGATCTTCGAAGCCATGCTAGATAGTATCATTAGCACTTACCAAAGATAAAAATTCTTCACACTCAGGAGAGACACGTACACCAATATTCTTGTTCTAGACTTTGAGCGCGGCTGCTCCATACTGGTTTTGTGCTTCATGGTTCATGGATGCCAACCTCAGGGTGAACCTGCTGAATCTTAGGTAGCGGCCGCCGAGAAGGCGACGAGCACGATGTCGCCCAACAGCGCCGCATGAAGGATACAACGCTTGACAGAGGAGATGTGCTGAATCGAGCTACATCAGCGATTGGTAACGGAGACTGGCATCGTAGCGACACCACGAGGGCCGTCGAGGGCTCCCGGAAGTGGTCGCGCCGCCTATGGCGGAGCTGCCCAAACGCTCTGTTTCAGTAGCACTACTCGATACTCTAGGTGGTGAAATTTGGGGATATCTTTTCAACCGGCTAAAACAAGAAAAAAAAAGGAATCTTGAGAAAAAATGGTAGTATTAGAGTAGTGGGCTACAAATTAAGGCCCGTGTAGTGTACTCAGTAATCCATAAACATTATAGTGGTTTTTAGTTTTTTTGAGCTTGTGAAGGTTTTTAATTTGCTATATAGCATTGAGAGACTACCTTAAACTATAAGCATTCTATAGCATAGGCATAGGGAGGTCTAGCCAGCCGGGGCTAAACATTTTTTTTGCGACCAGTAGTTGCAGAACTGGAACATGGACAACACGCGGCTATCTATGCATTGGGAATGTAGGGCTCGGTGGTTGATAGGAGGTGTAGCCGTGGAGGCCATGAAGAGAGGAAAGAGGCGGCCTAATGCATGTGACAATGGCGGAGAAGGGATCACGGTCAGGGCAAGCGAACATTAATGCCGATCTGTAACAGGGTTGTTGCTTCAAGGCTTCTAGCTAGCAAACACCGCATCTCTCATCAGTCACAGTTTCAGGTTTGTGCGCTGTGTGGTGTATGGATACATGGATAAGGGTGATGTTGGTTCTAGCAAACAACATATGGCTAGGTATATACATGTTTTTCTTAAAAAGATTGTTTGCATGCAGTCATTCTCGACATGGCTAACAATTTTGTGTGTTTGTATGCTTTCATGATTAGGCATTGGGCATTGGCCTCTTTTAATTGAGTCGGATTTATATATGTTTATACAAATACATCATCATTCGTTTATACTATATGTTCTGTTTTAATTGACGTCACACTCCACTTACAGCCCACCAATATGCGTCAATTAAAGTAGAATGGAGGGAGTAGTCCGTAGCAACGCACGGGTCTTGTGCTAGTCACTGGATAAACCTTGGATTAAATCCCCATCTGCCTGGGTTGAACTCACTGTCGATGGTTCTTATAAAGCGGAGAATGCTGCCACCGGCGCAGGTAGGTTTGCCAAAATAAATAAATTGAAACTATGTAAATCATGAAATCCCATGCCCCCTTGATGTTTCGGGATGCACATCTTCCCACCACAAATACCAGCACATATGCTTTTGCTGATCATCATCTCCCCACCAGTACCGAGATATTACAGACATTATCCATTTGCACGGGTAGCTTGAATACAGACATGGCATATGCCAACAAAGCTTGTGCAATAGTTTTCGATAACACCTCCCTTCCCACAATAAAACGTTTTCTCCTTTCATCCACTCAATCTACTAATGACACTATCTATCAAGTGTCGGCAATAAATCAGTTCGATCCACCCCCACAATGGGCGGTAGTCCTAGATTTATCTATAATACCTTCAGTCAATATACTGAGGGTAGTGCAATGCATATCAAGTGCAAGGGCTAAAGAAAATGCTAGATTTTGTCTCGTCATGGACATTCATTTAGATTTTGCACAAGAGATAAACTTGGATCTGGTATTCACAGCGGAGGGCACCAGCTGCATCGACCAACAGAAAGTAACTTTCATTTTCGAAATACTTCAGATGCATCTAGCTTAGAGTTTTGTACTATAACTGCTAATCGTTGCTTTGTATTTATGTACAAACAGGGTGAGATCTTGGCGTTTTGATGTATTCATCTAGTACGTATCGTATATATGAATATGTCTTATATGGACAAGAATTCCAGTGTTCTTATTTTCTGCTGCACACGGTATTTAATCTGAGATTATAAGCATATTTAGTTATTTCCAAATTGTAAATTAGTTTACCAATTGATTTTTTTCCGTGTAGCTGTCCCTATACAGGATATATATTTCGGAAGATTTTTCAAGCAGCTTAGTATGGAGAGCAAAGGAAGTCGGCAGAACCAGTGAACCGGATTGCAGATGATTTCAAGATTTAATAGATTAGTTTCCAGTAGTTTAGGATATTACATACCGAAATTCTATGAATTATTCAGCCATGTACAAACATGTTTGTAAGGATGTACATTTTAATTGTAAAGTATTGGTGCCATCAAATGATATAATACATATTTTTCTACACGACGTTATTATGCGTTTTGTTTTATTTTTTGATAGCTAGAATTTGATTTTAGTCATACGATGTGCACTGGTGCTAGTTGATTTTAGTCATGGATAAAATTGCCATCCTTAATCCTATCAATGATGCAGATTTCGTTAGCTTGGACTGTGGTGGGAAGCCTGGTGATTACACAGATGAAATTGGAATCCACTTTATCTCTAATTGCAGATTCATCTCCAGTGGTCAGAGAGCAACGCTGCCTCCCTAGTAGGTCCAAAGCAGTTCAAGAGTTTCCGTACTTCCCCGTAGACAACAAGAAGTACTGCTACAACAAAGATGCCAAAGAGAGGGGCACGGTACCAAGTAAGGGCGACTTTCCTCTACGACAATGCTGCATGGAGCAGTATCTTTGTACTACACAAGGTAGAACAAAGAAAACATTTCCTAAACCGGACATACAATGCATTACAGAACATATGATCATTACCCTTTAATAACTAGGTTATAGAAAGGAACAACTGCACACATGCCATGGAGAGAAGTTTAATGGTGATAGTAAAACTAAACCAATCTGGAGTACCAGTAACCATCAAATGACCAAATCAACAAAGCCAATGATAGAAAAAAAGAGCCAATACTAAGTACTAGACGTACCATGGTGTCATCCCCCTGCTGCTCTTATCTACCTGTTGCGCTTCTGTCATCTATCCAGTCTACCGCTTGTATGTAACGCAACCTCTTGTCATGTGTTAAAATATAATTCTTTTCTTTTATTATTTTTTTGATAAATCTTATTGTATTATATAAAACTATTATAAACAAAGGGCTGATTTGGTTCATGCATGATGTTCGCACATTTCCAAAAATATACGTGCAAACCCCTCCCTATTGTGATATTGGGCGCCACACACTATTGCGAGTACTGCATCCCTATCCGTGTGGATTATCCAACTTGGGCTGACCCAGTAAGGAGGTCAACCTATCTAATCTCTGGCACGGACGCGTGGTTTGCTGGATCAATACTTGGCAAGCTGCCACTCGATTTCCCCTAAATTCTGAACAAGAAAAATCCTCAACAAAAATCCTCTCTTCCTAACGATTATATTTGAAGAAGTTTTTTCTTATTTTCTTCGTATAACAAACTGGTAGGATTTGTTATTCAGCGGGAAATGTAGTAATTTCTTCTGAGGACAATAACCAGTTCACATTCTTTGGCTCTACCTATTCATTATAGAGTAAATAGCTCTTCACATGCTTTTTTGTGCATAGCATACGAAAAAATTAAGTTTTTTTATCCTTTCAATGATGCAAGTTCCGTTAGCTTGGACTGTGGTGGGAAGCCTGGTGATTACACGGATGAAAATGGAATCCACTTGATCTCTAATTGAGATTCATCTCCAATGGTCAGAGAGCAACGCTGCCTCCCTAGTAGGTCCAAAAGCAGTTCAAGATTTTTCGTACTTCCCTGTAGACAACAGGAAGGACTGATACAACAGGGAGAGGGGCACTATACCTAGAAAGGGCGACTTTCCTCTACGACAACTTTGACGAGAGCCGTATCTACCCCAAGTTTCAGATCTCACTCGTACTTGCGCAGTGGTCCACAGTCGTGATCGGCAACCCAATCTCAGTTGAGGCCGAGGAGGCGATTATGCTGACGCAGACACCGAAGGCGAGACAATACCAAGGGTCCCTTGTTCACAGCGGGAGAGCTTCTCTAGGGCCAGGGGGCTATTGCCCCCCCCCCCCCCCCCCAACTCTAGAGTTTTTTTTGAGACATCTCTAATATTTATGCTAAAATTATAAAAGATTACTCAAATTTTAAAGAAAAGTTTTTCCTCTTCCTTAACTTTAGAAATAGAAGATTATGAACAGATACGTTGATATACCTTGGCTCATAGAGACGGTAGTTACCTCTGCTGCTATATCAACAGTCAAACCATTTTGTTTTTGCGAATCTGGGCTAGATCTTCTATTTATGTAAAAGATGTAGCCATCCATGAATTCCCTTGGGGATGCTCAAACATAAACTCGAAGGACAAGAACCCCTCTGGCCAATCACCGTGATCTGCATGACACTTTGGAGCGGTTATTCCTGTATGCTGACGAAAACTAGTCTCGCAACCAATGCCCGCCTTGTCCCTTCAGCCATTTCGAGTGGTCTCACGAAGTCAGCTTTCCAACATGTGTCGAACGGGTCATCTGGGTACCTAATATGTAAAAAGAGAAATAGAGAGATTTAGTAAAGCCATGCCAAGAAGTTTTCAGAACACAACTCAGCGAACATTTACACCGGGGATGGGAGAGCCAGATGTTCAACTCCTCTCAGTTCAATGTACACTTCCTTATTGTGCTCTTTTTTTCTTCTTTTATTAGAATACCCTATCAATTTGAATGGCAAGGCAAAATATTTGCACACTTTCTTCACACTTCGTGCAATGCTGCATGGAGCAGTATCTTTGTACTACAAACGGTAGAATATAACAAAGGAAACATTTCTGAACCTGAAGGGGACATATAATGCATTACATACGCATGATCACTACCCTTTAACTAGATTGTAGAAAAGGAACAACTGCACAAATGGAGATAGCTTTGATTTGACGATAAAATTAAACCAATCCAGAGTAATCAGTGACCACCAAATTACCAAATCAACAGAGCCAATGATAGAAAAAGAGCCAATACTAATTGAGTTAGTATGAAGACCGGGACAGATCAGTAAACACTTCCTTGTTGTGTTTGTTTTCCTTCTTTATGGAGAACACCCTGTTGAATGACATATTGATAAGGCAAAATATTAGCCTGCTTCTTTGATACAGTAAATTTTAATAAAACAGTCGTATGCATCAATTGATGCAGAGGCCGTGGCTGCTCCCCATTTTGAAAAAACAGAAAGAAAAAAAAGTTGTTGTGAGTGATGAAACCAGTGCCGCCGCTAATGGTTCAGAAGGATTTGGCACCATAAACACCAACTAATCGGATGAATATTCAGCCAAGACGGTCATTTTCCACGACACGATCAATACACCAAGTCACCCAAACAACGACTTAAGTTAAGACACATATGCCCCAAACCCTTTCCAAGTTACTACTGACTACGACGTCAAATCAGACTTCTCTGTTCTGTTCAGCGCACAGAGAGAGATACTCCGCTGTCTGTCACTGAATCGGTGATGGAGACGTGAGGCGTGTTCCAAAGGACCTGTTCGTGCCGTACTGCCGTCTCCCCGGCCGGCCCGGAGACGCCGATGGCGAGATGCGCTCCCGGCCGGCATCTGGCGCCCCCACATTGTCCCAGTTTACCTGGCTCCAGCACACGCGCCAACACACAACCGGACTTTGAAAACTTCGCCGTCTCTGTCCGCTTGGCCCCTACTGCGTGCGTGCGTGCCAGCACCATGCATTCAGCCATATCCCAGCGACCCAGCCTCCTCCCGCGCCATCTTAATCCACGTCCAGACAGTGGAGCTCAGTGTCATTGGGCACGCCGGCGAGGTTCAGTGAGTCGGACACGGAAGGTTCAGTGAGTTGTATCCGATCATCAGATCATGGGGAGAGTTCTTGCCACGGCCGCCGTCGTCCTAGTGGTGGCGGCGGTGCTCTTGTGTTGCTGCTCGTACGAGGTCCGCGGTGAGGAGACGGACGACGTGAAGGAATCCCTCATCGAGTTCCTGTCCAAGCTCGCCGGAGGCGGCGACGTCGGCCAGGCGAAAGCGCAAGCCCTCGGGTGGGACGAGTCGGTCGACCCGTGCCCTGGCGCCGGCCGCGACGGCATCGCCTCGAACTGGGGTAAGCAGGTCTCGTGCTTCAACAACAGCGATACCAACGCCGGCAAGATCAGGATCATCGACCTCAAGTCTCTGGACCTGAACGGCACCATCGACGCGTCGCTGCTCTGCGCCGCGCAGGCGCTCCGCGTGGTGAGCCTGCAGAACAACTCGCTGACCGGCGGCCTCCCCGCGGGCCTCTCGGCCTGCTCGGGCCTCAGCCACCTCTTCGTCGACCGCAACCGGCTCTCCGGTAGCCTGCCGAGCTCCCTCGGCAGCTTCAGGAGGCTCCTTGTGCTCGACGTTTCCAGCAACGACTTCACCGGCGAGCTTCCCGACGGCCTCAGCCAGATCTCCGGCCTGGTAAGGTTCTTCGCCAACGAAAACCACTTCGAAGGCACCATTCCGGACTTCAACCTCGACAAGTTCCAGAAGTTCAACGTGTCCAACAACAACTTCACCGGACCGATCCCTAAGCGCCTCGGACGCTTCCACAACGACAGCTTCGGGGACAACGCCGCTGGAATGTGCGGCAAGCCTCTCTTTTCTGAGTGTCCCAGCTCCGGTGAGGGAAAATCAAGAAAGACGCGAAAGATCCTCATGTACCTCGGGTATGTCCTCCTCGGCTGTGTCATAGTGGGCTTCGTCGTGTACAAGCTCTGCTCCAGGAAGAAGAAGAATATGCTGGGCAAGAAGAAGGCCAGGGGCGGCAAGGACTCGTTCTACAGCAGTAGCGACCCCACCATGACGATGACGACGACGGCGAGCAAGTCGGCCTACTCGCTGCCGGCCTCGTCGGAGCGGAGCGCGACGGCCGCCGGGGGCGCGCCTTCGGTGTCGCTGGTGGTGCTGAAGCGGTCGGGCACTGCCTCGGTCACTTCAACGGCGGCGGCCGCTGCGGCCAAGGACCTGCGGTTCGAGGACCTGCTCAAGTCGCCGGCGGAGCTGCTGGGGCGCGGAAGGTACGGGAGCTCGTACAAGGTGGTGGTGCCCGGCGGGGCGGCGCTGGCGGTGAAGCGGGTGAAGGATGCCACGGTGACCGACGACGAGTTCCGGCGGAGAATGGAGCGTGTGGCGCGCGCGAGGCACCCGGCCGTCCTGCCGCCGCTGGCCTTCTACTGCGCCGCGCAGGAGAAGCTGGTGGTCTACGAGTTCCAGAGCAGCGGCAGCCTCCACAGGCAACTCCACGGTATGCTGCTGCTTGTTCGATCGTTCTCGTTACAAACAAAACGAATTCTGCTTCAGCTCACATCAATTCGTAGAAAAAATTGCAGAGATTATATATATTGGTTCACTATGGATATGTATGGTCTAATATATAGATGAAATTTCGAATTTCTGTTAGCCTAGAAGTCTTCAAAGAATCCACCAATTCGAATGTATGACATGCAATAGAATGTTCGCGAGGCAAACATGATGATGCGGTGTGCCATGTCATCGACTCTGTCAGACTTGGAAGCCTAATTTATTTATACAGATTGGGCCATATCCAGCCCACTTCTTTCTGTTGTGGGCTCAAATAGACAGCCTCTATAGTTAGGCCATATCCAGTCCTGAACTGAGGAAGCCTATAGTACATTCAGCCTACAAGACCCATCAATTGCCAAGTACTATAAAGTAGAAACTACTCAATTGAGTAAGAAATCTCAACAACAAAAAAACTCACTTGAGTATGAAGATTCGGTTCGGGGTGCCACTTCGCTCGAAAATAAATTGAGTAGAGAAGTTAAAAAAAATGAATAGAGAACAGCATACACTTGATCACGTGGTCAGCAATCATCTTTCATGTTGGAGTATGTTTATGAGAAGATCATGCATGCACTTGGCTACTTGCTAAAATTTGAATAGACCGAGACAAAACAAAGAGAGTTCCTCATGCACATCTTTTTACTGGCATACTTCATAAACAATTTGCAAATACATGACAACTTTCATGAGTTCTTCCATATGATAAACAGTTTCTCTAACCATTTTTGCATTCTTAGTAAAATAATTCTTACCGCATGAATTACTTCTCACTAATATGTCATTTCTAGTCATGAAAATAATACGAGGTTCTTCTCAACGATGATTTGCAGGCTCTATAGAGAGCAGCCAGGCCCCCCTTGACTGGCCGGCGCGCCTTCACATCGCTGCCAAGGTCGCCGACGGCATGGCCTTCATGCACTCTGCCATGCGCGGCCACGGCGCGAACTCCTACTCCTCCTCCTCCAATTCCTCCTCGTCTGATTCCGCGGCGGCGGCAGAGGGCGCAGTAGCCCACGGGGCCCTCAAGTCCTCCAACATCCTCTTCACGGCCAGCATGGAGCCCTGCATCAGCGAGTACGGCGTCATCGCACCGACGCTCCCCCCCGGCGCCGCTGGAAGCAGCCGGAGCTCCGGCCTCCGTGCGGACGTGCGCGCTTTCGGCGTGCTGCTGCTGGAGCTCCTTACAGGGAAGGCCACGGCGGCGCAGGGCGACGGCTCGGAGCTGGCGCGGTGGGTGACCTCGGTGATCCAGGAGGAGTGGACGGCCGAGGTGTTTGACCGCGCGCTGCTCTCCCGCGACGCGGCCGTTAACGAGCAGCGGATGGTGCGGCTGCTGCAGGTCGCCATGAGGTGCATCGAGGCCACGCCCGGCGAGGCACCGCCGACCATGAGAGAGGTCGCTGGGATGGTCAACGCTATCCGCGACGAGGACGACAGGTCTCTCTCCGCGGAAGCTTGACACACGACACGAGCATTTGAATTGAGCCACTCGGCGGTCCGTAAATTCTGATCGACACTTTATGTATAAGCATTTCTAATCAGCTGCATTTGAGCTTATAATGATCACACTCCCTAATTAGTTTTTTTTCCTTCATTCAGATAACCAGAACGCACTTCATTCTACTACACTTCTAATATTTTTTCTATTAATTTTTTTAAGTTGTACTCCATCTGTTCCATATTATTCCGCATAGAAGTTTTGGTCAAAGTCAAATGTTGTAAAGTTTAACTTATTGTATAGAAAAAACATGGCAAATTCTATAAATAAAATCCATATAATTAGAATCATAATAAAATAATTGATTGACTGCAGGCAAGCACAAACGGCTATGAAGATGCAAGGTAGGGTGTTTGATTGCGTACAAGTCGGTGATCTTATCATACTACACCATTCATATGACATACAAATTAACAACTTAGATCTAATCATCTAGGAGTGTCGAAGCGGAAAACTTACAACATGTGAGTTGTGGGAAATGACACAATGAAGCTAATTAATACTCAAAGGAAATATCTAAAGGTAAATTGTGCGCGAACAATTTGATAACATTCATCTAAAGTTACAAACATAAACACGAAATTAAGAAGATAAACTTAACAAAACTCCAAATCGATTGTCAGAATAGAATCACATCGTGATTGCGGATGTTTTTCATGTTGACCCTATCATGAACCGAAGCACGACTTGCAGGCCCCTACATGTAGCATTGAGGGGTTAAGCCTAAGGCGATTGTGTCCTTCCAAGCCTCCGGTTTCAAGACAATATATTAGTGCTAGGCTCTTCAGTAGTTTAAGCTACTGTATTATCTTATAATATGTCTTGTCCTTTGGGCTTGCTTACTTTCTCGAGTCACAGTCAAAGAGTGCTTCCATTTTCTTTCACCAAAGTAACTTTCATGGATAATTATCACTAGGATTTTCCGCTAACAACTTATTGAACCTTATATCTAGAGCATGCCTCACACCATAGAGCACCAACCCACAACTTGTGTTTCTCTCAATGCATCGATGAACCACTGTTTCCTTCCAATAAGCCACTTGTATATGACATGGAATACTCCATTTGCGATGTGGTATGGAATAACAAACATGAATCCACAACCAAACTCATTTCATCATCCATACATTATAGCATTCATCATCTGTGATGGCTAACTAGTCCACATATATCTCCACAATGGCAGAATTTTTCTTGATCTTTTGTTCGATCTTCTTTGCATGTTTACTCTATGCAAGCTCTCCTTTATTGTCTGCACTCGCTCTTTATGTGTGTCGATTTCCCACACTAAAAGAAAGTAAACTCTTTTTATCTATTTTAACTTTCACCTCCCTTAGATTTATCTTAGCCTTGATGAAATCTTTCTTGGTTGCACTTTTGGTTCTTATTCTTACCATTAGATTCAACCACATACACATTAAAATAAGAGGGAGCATTCTTGCCATTTTCCTTCTTATGCATTCATCATTCAACATGATATTCTTGAGTGTCTCGAAAGCCATCTTACATACGATGTTGAACTGCTAACTAACACAACAAGCATGTCCAAACTATCAAGCATGGAATTTAGTAGCAACAATGCTTGCACCAAATAATCAAAGTTGGTCTTCATTGGTGAAATATGCTTTACATGGTATTAAAAGATATTCACGTGCTCAATAAGACTATTTTCATCTCATTACTCAAAATTTTCAAGTATTTTGATTACCAATGCCTTATTCATTGTTGTTTTTCTCTGTACATGGACTTCAACTTCTGTCACATCTCATACACACTTATTTCATTTGCAACATGGTGGAATAGATTGTTGATGTATAGACGGAACATACCTACTGTCTTTCGGTTCAACACTCTCTAGTCTTCTACCATGACACTATGTGTGACAAGGGTATAGCTAATAAGGCCCATTATCTTGGTACCCCTGGGGCCCGTTAGGGAGGCCTAAGCATAGATGTAGTCGAAATACGAGATGACATTGTATATGTACATTGTAATTTGTATTGAACCTGACCGGTTCCTCGAGACCTGGCCACCTATATAAAGGGGCCAGGAGAGGCCAGCCAGGGACAGATTGAGATTGAGCCAATTGAGTACCACGCTTATTCTCAATACACATCAAACCTCGCCTTGTTTGTCTGATCTTTACCTTCGAGTTCATCCGACGCCGTCTTCCCCCGATCCTAAGTCCTTCATCTAGGACATTTGCTGAGTTAACCCCCGTCAATGTGTATCCTGCCTTTCACTACTGGGGCATACAAATCTTTGCAATAAATGATGTCTTCCATTATGGGCTTCCATATGAGTAATTGGAACAATTAAATTTATCATGCCACTTATGGTGCTGCCTATTTTATACCAATTATGAAATAGAACTACAATCAAACTATGCTGGGATAAGCAATCTCATGAGCAATCTTTCTTCGATACCACTTTGTTGAGGATAGCAAACACATAATGTGATCTAAAAACTAAGTATGAATAAATATAACTTTCATGTACCCACTAAAGGATCATTGCTCATGACGGAATAAAACATATGCATACATATATGTAGTATAGACTTATTCTGCATGAACCTTGGACAAGTCCCGATTGCTCTCGGCGCACAGGTAGTACGAGTATCTCAGTTTGAAGGAATGTAGTACAATTCCTATGTGTAGTTATCCCAAAAGTGCAGCAGCATCAACATCAAAAGATAGACATCCAATAATGTGCCACCCCCTCCCCCCAAGTTGGGGCAAAAACCGGTCAAAGCCCCCTAAATAATCTTCCCATAATATCAAAAGTATAATACAACAAGTTTTTTTTTCTAGATAGCACTAAAGACTCTCATATAAATAGAGCTATCACTATCTTAGAACAATCTCACCAAATATGATGGAATCGCAACTTGAAGTAGACAAGTTTGAGGCTGTGAAGTTCATAGCCCTGGGGGAGCACCGGTTGCCGATGGCATGCTTTTTTCCTTAAACTTACTATCTTTTCCTTCTCTCATGATATTTCCCACTTTTCCAATGGATGGTAATCTAGTTTTCTCAACCTCTTGGTGGTGGATAGATGGGAGACCTAACATCCCTCGTGCCTAATATACAAAGTCCAAAATACATGTAGATCGTAACCCTAATGGGTGGTGTGTTCTCGCACATGTTTGAGTTGTCTAAAACACATCAAGTTGTCTATCTTTTCACTACCCACATAAGGAGGAAATCGTAACCATACATCAGTGGTATCAGCGGAATTACTGAGAATCATGCGCCTCGATCCACATGCCATCTATAGTGAGCAAACATACGACTCTAGTGGAATGCGATACGAATAACATGCATGAAACTCCTTTTTGTGTAACACTATAATTGCAACAGTTCCATATTTGAGACACTAGTCGGAGGTGGGAGATTAAAAGCCATAAATATATTTCTCCACACCAACTCTACGGATGGGCAACTGAGCCACAAATGGTGTATTGTTTCATGGCAACACAACATCTTTTCAAATAGTTTTTGAAAAATAACCCACATTCAAAAAGATTGCCACAGTGGTAAAAATTACTCCATGACCCTCGGTTTTGAGGTGTTATTCTTGCTTGAACCCATAGAAAAAAGTGGATATCTTAACCTGATGATTGATCATCAAGAAGTCTTTCTATTTCTATTTTCTATTAAATCGAAGAAAACTTGAAATTGGGTTTGAAATAAATTTACAAGAAATCCGGACACCAATCCTTAAACATTTCTTGAAACCGCAAGAGATCAGTATCGTGGTGGTATTCAATCATTTCTATATGAAAACAGGTTATTTATTATCCCTGTTAAGCATTCATGGTTGAATGGTTAAGGAGCCCGACTCATAATTTGTAAATTTGCGGGTCCTGCACCGCGTCTGAAGCTGTTTTCCCGGGAAGCTCTTCGTTGACTAATTTACAACTACGGGAAGCTCTTCAAGTTGGCATGTGTGAGACTGTGAGTACAGGTTGTAGCCCTAGCTAATGCACGAGGCTTGCAGTACTGACGGTGTTGCGTCAGTTCATCAGTTCAAATACTACAACTTGCAATCAAAGATCAAAGTGGATGCTAGCTTACAAAGATGAAGTTGCAAGTTGCGCCTCCTGAAATCTGCCTACCCGCTTTAATTAGTACTCGACCAACAGGATAATCTCGCAGGTTACACAAAATTATGAAGAATAAATCTGTACATAGTCATTGATGTATGCAAAATTTTATTACGAAATTCCTTGTATTGTGGATTACACAAAAATAAAAATAAAAACTTGATTAAATTTGTAGATTTAAAATATACATACTCAGATCTAGACCTTTTTCATTTTTGTGTAGCCCAAAATACAAAGTATTTGAACGTAACATTTTGCACATTTGTGGGATAAATAGTTAGCTACATGCGAACATTTTTTTCCAATATTTTTGAAACTCAAAAATATGATTTTCCAATTTTTTGAAAAAGAGGGATCACTGGTGCCCATTTGCACCAAATCTTCACTTGTTACTTTTGCCTAAACTTTATTACAGTGGTTAAATTTGATTAAAATATTAAAGAGAACTTTTGGTAAATTTTAATAGATGTGTTAAATTTTTCATTCTCGCGAATACAAATACCAACTATTTTTTTTAGTATAACGGGCCACAAGAAGTCAGGACACATAACAGTTATCCCGGGAAGCACTTCATTCGCAACATTCATTTACAGCAACAATAGGAAGCTCTTGAAGTTCAAATACTCCCTCCGACCACTAATACCTACTAATACATATCTCTGATATGATGTATCTAAACATGTTTTAGTGTCTAAATACATCATATCAAAGACAGGTATTAGTGGTCGGAGAGAGTACCATAACTTATCAATCAAAAATCAAAGTGGATGCTTAAAAAGATGAAGTTGGAAGTTGCGCCTCCCTGAAATCTGCCTACCCGCTTTAATTAGTACGCAACCAACAGGATAATCTCGCGAGTTTTTAAACACGGAAACAGAGCGAACAACGCATGATCGAGTAACATGATAGCTAGACCGAAACTTGGGTTGACAAATCCAAGATTCCAGGCCGCGCGTTATCCAGTCCACGTCGAAATTAAATCGACCCAAGCTAGCTAGCTGCACGGCTTGCATGATTAGTTGATCAATCCGTAGACGGTTGGCTGGGTTTGACTTGAGCGCCGCATGTAGTAGACAAGCCACGCTAACTTTTGCTGTCCGTTTGCTCGCACCGTTGGAGGAGCCCACGAGCTGGTGACCCAACCATGACTCGGACGCGTGACCGCATGCCGAAGCCGACGCCAGGCCGGCCGGCCGTGCTGACAGTCAGCCAGCACGTACGCGCGCGCGCGGTGCCAATATGCGTCCGTGGCCCCGATCAGATGCCCCCGCGACACATGCCACGGCGTTCGCCACAGACAAGATTACGGGACACCAGCCTGCGCTCGCTCATATCATGCGGGAAAATTCCAAATTAAACCTTGATGAAGATTTCTGTTTGATAAAGAGCATATATTAATATCGCAGAGATACTAATTACACACAGCCTCTGTAACAACGCATTGCTCTAGCGGCATTACGGATGCACACAATCAAAAAAGAAAAAAGAATAAGTCCCGCTTCAGTGATCTATTCGCACTAACACCACCAAGACATGCAGACAGCACAAGAAATCCAACTTATCCAAAAGCGACGCCTCTAAGAAGGGAACAGTGCACAAGCACCGTCACCGTCCGATCATGGATCTTAGATTTTTATCCTAAAAAAAGTCCCCGCTCTCAAAACAATGCCTTCAACAAGAACATTGCTAGGCACAAACAATTAAGATCACCCCTCTTGGATTTTCACCCTAAAAGGTAAGACATTGGACTTCTCCTGTGCAGTTGCCCCCACTTACATGCTGCTGCTCCAAGTCACGAATCAACAAAGCCAATTCATCCTCACTACAAAGACTCTAACCACCATCTCTGGTCCCCAGATATCGGCCTCCACGATATTCTCCGCTAGCACCATGGAGCGAGAATGTGCTCCATGATATAAACAACCTGCAGAGCTTCAAAGCGCTCCCTCTGAAACCAAACGGTTAGAGGAAAAAACGGGCGCGCATGACCAAATTCCACAAGATCCAGCACTCTCCAGGCATGAACCGCCCAATGGAGTACGCCGGCGGAGCCTTCCGGAACACGCAACTGTAGCCAGATCGATGGGAACATGAATCCGGCAGATCAAACCCTCGTCGCGAGTTGGAATCCTAGGACCGCCACCTTCTAGGCAAAAGATAGGTCGAACCCTCGACATCTAACTCCATAATTGGCACGCGAGCCTCAGTGGTCCCGATTATTAATTTGAACTTTGAGACTGTTTTAGCCGGGATTCGGTGACATGGCTAGTGAGAACATGGGTATGGTTGACTAGATGGCTGGATTTAACGGTTAGGCTCAACCTTGCGCGGGTCCTAGGAAATTAGGGTTCACCGTGGGAGAAGAAAGGCGCGGCGGAGGGAAAATCAAAGCGGGACGGCTGCTGGCGGTAGAATCCACGATGTCCTAGTCGTCGGCTGGTTCTTCCTTTCCTGGTGCTGGACGAGGAGCTCGGAGAGCAACGCAATGGAGGGTGCCGATGACGCATCTGGAGGAGCCGATGCAGAACGCGCCAATGAAGATGTGGTTGTGCAATCCACCGCGAAGGCACCCTGATGGATATCCTGGGGTCTTCGAAATCCAAGACTGAAGCAGGAGCTCTCTTTCTTCTCCTACAATATTGTTTAGCTTTTCCATTTGTAATTGTCTTCCTAGGAGGCTTAAACCCTATTGTGGATCTTGTTGCAGGTTGAGCAGATCTTGCTGGTGTAGAAGTTTGAGAACTTCTTGATGGTGAGTTGCTGCAGGAGGTCTTTTTGTTGGTGCAAATGGTGGAGTAGATCTTCCTACTGATGCAGATGGTGGAGAAGATCTTACTGCTGGTGCAACTTGTGAAAATGGTCCACCTTCCAAAAAATATGCAAAACAATATGTGTTATCAAAGGAAACTACGTAGTATTCATCTGTTACCAAGGAGAATCACAAATATTCATAAAAAATCACTAAAATTTACTAATATTTGTCTAAAACCACTAATATTCCTGGAAATTCAATAATATTCAGGAAATAGTAAAATTCATCTAAAATCACTAATGCTCCTCTAAAATTAGTAATATTTATAAAAAATAATGAATATTCATCTAAAATCACTAAAGTTAAGGAAAATGACTAATATTGATAAAAACACACAAATATTCATCTAAAACACTAAAATTCAGGAAAAATACCCACGTTGGCTTCGTTTTTTGCTAGTTTTCACAAAGTGTGTATTCTTCTTCCTGCTTATCTCTGGATTATCTTTGCAACGAGTTTCCTTGCTGTGTCTAGGTTGCCACACATTGAGCAAATAATTACAGTCTCATGGTTTCTCATTTTTTTGCTAGGCTTAGGTTTTCTCAGTTTCTTCCCTCTTCCTGTCATTCTTTTTAAGTCTTCCTAGCATTCTCACATGTTCTCACAAATTAAACATGGGCAGCCAAGCCATCTTAACTGTATCTAACTCTGATTTCATAAAAACAATTCACCTTTTAATCACAATGCCATATCTCTTCAATGCTTTGACAATGTAATTTGTGCATCTGAATACCATTATCAAGCTAAAGTGTGGAATTTTTGTGTCATCATTGTATCTTTGAGTTTCTCGAAGAAGGAAATATTACTTCATCGATTCCTCCAGCTGCACATGATCTTTTAAATGCCCTTTGAGTACTACAACAAAAACTTTTCCCTTTCGATCTCTGACATCTCTTCATCGCCCCCACATAGTAGAAATTTGGCCTAGTGCGGACAAACTCACCTCCGATGTGGAATCTGACGTTCATAGTCTCCCTAGGGTCCATGATTTAACTAGAAAAACACACACAGATATGACTAATTGTCCTAATCTGAACAATATCCATGAGAAAATCACACTCAAACCAACCAAAAAACCTAGGTTTACCATAATCGAAAACTGTCAAAAATTACCGCTAAACCCTAACCCTAACGGAGCAGAAAGAGCCTAAATTACATCAACCTTGAGAAGATGTTTGTGGGAGACATTACCTTCGATGGCGCTCTTCAGTGCACCATCACGATATTGCCGCTGCCACCGATCACCCCGCCCGTCCCATTGCCGTTGCAAGAACTAATGAATGCCAAGGGACGATGCGATGGGAGATGAGGGTGGACTAGCTAGGTACTTCTACGTGTCACACCCGCGACTAGCTGCCCAATCCCCATTCCCACCTGCCACGTCGACAATCCCTGTTTCTGGGGGGTCCCAAATTTTAAATTAGACCAGAATCAGAGAGTTTAGTGCGTCGATTTCATGTATTAAGAGTTGAGGGTTCGATTTATCTTTTGCCTAAAAGTTCAGGTTCATTTTGTTAGAAATAAAATAGCTTAATTATTAAGCTAACTAGGCAGTTAATTAGATTAGCTTACTCCCTCCATCCCGGTTTTAAGGGCATAATTTGTAAATCTCTTAGCCCTAGGTGATCTATGATTGGTGGTGAGATTTAGCTCTTTGTCCTCATTTAAAGACCCATTAATTAATAAAAAAGCACATGCATTGGTTGTTTGGCCTTGGAAATACAAAAACTCCTCATGCAAAGCTGCTAATTAAACACCTTAAATGCTAATATGCCTAGGAGGTGAGGTATTTTGGGATTGCATGATTTGTGAATTGTGCCCTTAAAACCGGGCTGGAGGGAGTAGATCCTAAGCTAAGTGGGCAGTTATTTTGTCTAAACGATGTGTCCCTCCGAAGAGGCACAACCTTGTAAACCGCCATTGCATGGCACCTGTTCCAGGGGTATAAATACCCCTTATTCATCAATGAAAGTATCAGTTCATTCTCTCAACACTTTTACTTCAAACACGTTATCACGCACTTTGCTCTCCAATCGAGAGATAGGCCACCAGAAAAGGACCGGCGGTCAATGGGAATACGCCGTCCCGGGTAAGGACCGAGCATACAACTACGGCAAGGTAAGCCGAACTCCGGCGTCGCTCTTGCGCACTGCAGCAATGAACTCTACCTACCGGTGGTGTTGCTCAAATGCTGGCGGCATGGGCACCATAGGCAGCGCGACGCAACGCGCGGCGGCGGTACCCATGCCTCCCTCGCCTTCTCCTCAAGATGGCGGCGGAAGACCAACACAAACACTGGCGGCGGCGCACACGAGTATGTCCTCTTGACATGGATACCCACAACCACGACCTTTCGGCGTGGCTCTCAACGATGTGTCCGCGTAAGGCGGCGCATCGGTGGTACTGCCCAACGACCGACGGGCGGCACCGCACGCCTGACGCCCCTCATACGGTCGGCACGGCTCGACCCGGCGGCATACGCCGGAGAGCGGTGAGACCAGCGCAGCCGTAGGCTTTGTCCTCGGCGAAGCACGGAGGCGTTCCATGGTCGGAGCCTGCGGCTCCCAGCAGAACGGCGCATCTTCGGCAACCGGCTCACGCGGTGACGAGTAGCGCACGAGACCTCACGGCCGGCGTCGCACTCGGCGGCCTCCCCTACCCAGCAGGGGGAGATTTTTTTTTTTTTGAAAAATAAATGGAAATCTATTAACCAGACTCAGCGATCTCGCTGGTCACCAAAACAGATACAAAGTCTGGGGCATAATCAGCCCAACCAACACATTCGACATCAGCACGCAGGCCGTGTTGAGCTAGCACATGTGCAATTTTATTACAGGAACGGGGGCAGTAGCTGAATTCATAGAATTCAAACGAAGCGATACAAATGCTTCTAGCTTCACGGATCAGGACGCCCAGATCAGATAAGTCATAACTTCCATTCTTCAGTGCATTAACCACATAGACGAGGATAAGGAATCATATCTCTTTGGTGTTCATTCAGTTTAGCCCCTTCTTTGCTACATTTTATAAATGAGCCATCATACTCGTTAGACATTGAGTCCTCAGACTTGATATTTTTAGTACTTCTACCATTTGGTAGAGCTTTTACTTTAGAGGAAAAATATCCCTAATAGATCGTAAGGTTATTTGTATAAATTGCATAAAATAATAACTATGCACTATATACAAAATGTAAGGTCACCATATGATGCCCTCATGTCTTCACGTAATGCAACAATACTTACTTGCAGGACATACACATCATTCCTCTTGAACTTGTGTCATGTCATATAATGCCTCTAGCATTCTGTATAACTTGCTATTTAGTAAAACAACCTTATTTTGTAATTGAAAGCTAATTTTTTTACAAAATTCTCACTCAAAATGTGAGGTCGAATCGATAATGAGATAAGATTCTAGACCTTCTATCTAATAGTATAATTTACAAATATGTAATCTGACATGTTATTAATATATATGCCTTTAGCATTTTATAACATGTTATTTGGTACAACAATTTTTATTTTGCACTAGAAATTTACTTTTCTTGCAAAATTTCTCATTAGAAAAATATGAGATAAAGATATATGTAATTATCTCGAATTATTATTTGTGAAACACAAGGTGATGGCATCTACTGCATAAAGTGCAGATTATCCATTACTACGAGGCGAACTTATTCGTCATTATGACAATAAGATTACCTATAAAATGTTCTTCCAAATAATTCAATATCAAAGTATAACACAAGGTAATAGGATAAGGCGTCTACTGACACACATCAGATTATGCTTCCTACTACTGAGAGATGTACTCCATAAATATGGAGAGTATCTACAATGTGTTAACTTGAAGTTCGAAGATCTACACATAAATGACTTATAAGCATCCGCTTAAATTCCAAATGTTCCTCTAGAACATGCTTGTTGTTTACCAAAATAAATTGTACTATCATAGTAAAAACTTGTATGGTTATTTCATACTTCTATTACATTCTATATCATATGGTGATACTTATATTCACCGTGAATAACTAATTTCAAAAGTATATATCCATGTTTGGTGCAAAATATAATATCATCCATTACTTTGGGAATAAAGTCCAAAACATTGATATAAATAACATTTGATGTCTCAACATTGAATGTCTACCCTATGGTCATTACGGAATCACCTTGACCATTAACATATGCTCATTGAGAGCATTTTTCATCAGTTTAAATTTACTAACATAGTAAATGAGTTGCATGATCATCTCATGCAGGACATGGCTATCATTCCCATTAGTGGAAATCGCTGAGCTCATATTACATGAGAGAAATTGATTGAATATCGATTTTCCTCTAAATCTCCATCAAGGAGATATATGATGCATAAATGTAGTGGTAATAGTTTCTCAAACACTTTTGAGGACTTCTACTACATTGTGGGTTTCTTTTCTCTCTTTCTGTTGTCTATAGAATCAACTCGAAGTTGATATTTTATGATCAGAAAAAGTTATAAAGATGTGATCAAAACCTCTAATGTACTTTACATCATTCTTTAATAATAATGCACCAACATTACTGTCTTTATTTCAGGCTAAAACTATATGATATCTTCCTATAAAGAATCATCAAGTACACCCTATAGGTGATAAACTATTACCTGAAATCCATACTAGTACTCAAAGTACTAGGAATCTCGTTGGTCTCAAAGTGAACCATGAGAAATCAATGTAAAGTGGAGGTAAAATGACAAACAGAAACAAAGTGAACAAAGTGAATCATCATACATATGCATTTCCAATTCCCATATCATTGGTTAAGTTATGCCACAAATTCATCAATTTGTATGAGTTCATTGGGATAGTTTCAAAGCTCACTTCAATAATCACCAGAAAATAGTATGGTTACAGATTGTACTTATAATCTTTCATCAGAAAGAGAAGATAAGTATTGTCTGATAGGAGATGCACTCCTTCACAATAATAATTTGTTTGTGAAATAAAATTCCCAACACATTTTGATGACCTTGTTTAGTCTTATAAATATCCCATTATGTCACTTAGCCTATAATTATACTACTACATGTGGTATGTTGTCCAATAATATCATGTTGTTTATACATGACAATTCAATGTATGAACCAAATTCATACTAATTTTGTTGCGTACAAAGTAATTTTTCAAATGTTAATAAATTTAACATTTGGCATTATCGCCTTAGTCATCCCATCATAGGGATGATACAAAAAATTATCAACAATCTTGTTGGTCACAACTTGAAAGTTGCAAAATTCTCAAATCATCAGATTTTATGTGCACCACATGTGTCATAAGAAAATTATAATTTTTAAGGCTCTCTCACCTTAAAATTATAAATTGAGCCACTCAAATTCTTAAATGTATACAAGAAGATACATGTGGACTATTTAACTATTATATGGGTCATATAAGTACTTCATGGTATCCATAGGCGCATCCTATAGATGGCCTTATGTGGGTCTCTAATCTCCAATGATCTTACTAAATTGATTGCTCAATTATCAAATTAGAGCAAATTATCCTAAGATATGGATTAAAACCATGTGAAGTCATCTTAATGAGCATTTATGATTTTACTAAGTATCTCATGTACATACCCAAAATGGTGCAACTAAACTCTTTATCAAAAGAGTAACTAATTAAATGACCACATCAAGAAAATTGAATTATACCAACCTCTTGTTGGAGACATGCGTCCTTACACGGCGCAGATCTGATCAAGATCATAAAACTGCATATCATACTGCTTCCCCTTGCAGTAAGTACGTGGAAATCAAACAAGTATTTCCCATCTGCGATAATTCGGTCATATACCGATATCACCACCGCAACGTACACCATGAGCTCTCACATCAAATTGGGATCTATGTGAGAAATAACTAAGGTATTATCCGTCAAATACTTGACCCTAACAAGGGAGTTATTGATAGTCCGTACATTGATTGCATTTACAATAAGGACACTTTTGGCATTAGGGGGAGATTAGTACCATAAAAAATGCCGATAAATAAAGTAGAAATGTCATAGACATTCAGTCCTCATAATCACGTACTTGAAAATTTGAACATGAAGTTCAATCATAAATTTGCAACATATTGCAAATCTGCCACATACATTTACAGAGAATAAATATGTCACTACATCATATTATTCATGCAACCAACATGCAACATGAGTGGAGGTATCTAATTCAACCACTCTTCTCCCCAAATGAGAGCAAAAGGGGGAGAAATCTTGTCACATGGGATTTAAATTCTCATATGCTTCCGCAGATATAGAGGAAATGATATCCTCAAATTGTAAATGTAATTCAACCTCAAGTTGAATAAGACAAAATGGATGCTCATCATCCAAACCAACACAAATGTGCAAACAATTTTAAAGTGTTGGACATCGAAACACATTGACTCCATTGTTATGGGAAATTATGAGGAGTTAAATGACGTAATTGATATTTCCACAAATCCATTGATTCAACAGATTTATATAACATAAAAGCCTACATTTGTCGACATATATTTATTCTTAAAATTGCTAAAACCTTTAGGGCCCTGAACCAAAGTCCATGGCAGAGTGCCTCATGCACTCGTATATTGGTTCAACTAGAAGGAAGAAATTAAATAAGAATAGCACTCGCTCAATAAAATAGAGTTATATACCTTAGTAATACCTACTCCTCATAAGGATTTTTCCTCTGGAAGATCAATAATTTTTCATTAATAACGAAAACAATGAGGTGGTGAAAAAGCGAGGCTTGTAGCATAAGGGTCCACGCAGAGACCCGACATCAATTATGATGCAAAATACCCTCTTGGTATATGTGGATTAAGTTTTGATATTATTATTATTGGCAGTTACAAATACACTATTCATGCAGTTGATGGATCCATACATATATGGATCACTCATTTTGGATACCTATATTAAAGTCCCTTCAGGGCTTAAATCCAAAAGAAAATCGCAACATGTATTTGTGTAAATATTCAATAGTCACTCTATGACTTGAAGAGATAGTCGGAAAAATTATATGGTACAACCGACTTAGAGAATTCCTTCTTCAAAAGGATTACTCAAATAATGATGATTGCTTACATGTATTCATAAATAAAATCCCTAATTGGATTATACATAACCTTTGTACATGTAGATGACTTTATCATCAAATTATATACATGAAAGGTGCTTACAATCATCTTAGGACAGAAATTTGGATTAAACCAAATACCAATCAAGTTCACAACTTGAGTATATCCCCTCGGGAATACATATTTACCAGCCTTCATGTATTCATAAAATGTGGTAGAAAGTAATTATGGATAAACCATATCAACACATATGGTCATACTATCCCTATCAAGGTACAAATCATTCATTAATGGTATCAATAATGAAGTGATATTGGGACCTATAGTTCCATACCTCATAATCTACATCATATGTGACAATATTTTCGTTGTCAGTTTATTAAAGTGCAACATCCAACCAAACATTGAGTGAAGTAATATCATTCGGTATCTTCAAGGCACTAAATATATATCTTGATTAATTCCTTCAGGAACATCAAGGTTTGACCATCATGTGATATACATATATTGGCTATAATCATCTAATCCCAATAAATGCCATATCATGGACTGAACTCACTAGAATATCCTTCTCAAGGATATCTCCAAAATTAATAGACTCTAAAGTCTACCCTCATTAGTTATTTGGAATAATTACTATACTTTGAAGCATCATAATTTTATATGGCTTCATAGAATGATTAACCACATTCAAAATGACGTGGTTAGGATTCAACAGAATCACCAACAATATCTATCAAGATAATGTACACTTGTATTGCTCAAACGTATGTGGTTATATAGAGAAACAATGTTGCAAAGGAAATTGCTAGTAAAATAGTATTCCCAAAATGGGCATATTGTTTTAGCAACCATATATTGTGAAAATCTAACAGATTTATTCACAATGTCTTTAATTACCAACTTTTGTTTTCCATAACTATGTCATGGAGTTGGTATAAGACAAATGTGAGATTTGCACAATTGAGGGGGAGTAAACTCCCTAATTATAACCCGTTGATGATCTTCAGATCATATATATTGTACTCTTTTTCCCTTGATGAGTTTTTCCTAATGATTTCTCATAAAAGGTTTTTAATAAGACAATTATATATACAAGTATTTAGATATGCCATATCGCTTTCTCCTTATATTTTTCCCATTGGGTTTTAAAGGAGTTTTCGGTGGCATGTCATATATGCACTCTTTGCAATATTTACTCAAGATATATGTCATCCTTCCTATTTTTCCCCATTGGGGTTTTTAGAAGGAAGTGCAAAGGCATATATATTATTCTCTAAACTCACTAATGAGGTTTTCCCTTTTCAAGGTTTTTCTCATGTGAGTTTTCAAGGAGATAACAACACTATATGTTGTATCATTTTCTCCTTCTTTTCCCACTAGGTTTTAAGGAGTTTTAACAACATATCAAATACTCTTGTCCTCATATTTTACCCACGGGGTTTTTGGGGAAGATATTCTAAATATGATGATTTTCAAGATGATATAATTTACGAAGAGCAGTGTTGTTTACAAGTACATCCTCAAGCCTACACAAGAAGACTTCTAAGACTATGCGAGAAGATCCTAAAGATTATACAAGAGGTTTTCAAGATATAGCGTTGTCCAAGGGGGAGTGTTAGAAATAAAATAGCTTAATTATTAAGCTAACTAGGCAGTTAATTAGATTAGCTTAGATCCTAAGCTAAGTGGGCAGTTATTTTGTCGAAACGCTGTGTCCCTCCGAAGAGGCACAGCCTTGTAAACCGCTATTGCATGGCACCTGTTCCAGGGGTATAAATACCCCTTATTCATCAATGAAAGTATCATTCACACTTTTACTTCAAACACATTTTAGACATTTGCCAAGCTGCATGGGTGGTCCATGATTCCATACCGGGCCGCTGTTAGGTTGGGTTTCGGAACTGTTTCTCCGTAGTTCCCACGGACCAAGGATCCTTCGTTGCTGTAATCCTGTAGAGAACACAGTCACATTCCACATCGGTGTACAGGTAACAGGTGGAACGCCGATGGGTCGATCGACTGGATTTGGACAGGGCCTGGCCTGGATCTTTCTCCGCCGGTGCCGATGCATCCAACGGTCGGTCCCTGGATCGGGCTCGCCTTCGCCGTGGGGCGGGACCGTGTCTGCCGTCGCTGTCGCGGCCATTACGCTCCGGCTGGAAACTTGGGCGATGAATGATCGATCGGTCCTCCATGGATGTCCCGGCCGGCAGGCAGGCACCCATCGGCTCCGGCGCAACCACCTCCAACGCTGACATGCTGTTCCTTCTTCTTTTTTATTCCCCGCGCTTTCCGTATGTCACAAGTGAGGAGCCGAGCCTGAAACCGGGACAGCCCAAACGGAGGAAGCTTCACGTGCTTCCCCTCCCTCGTCGTCGCCGGTATCTGCCAACCACCCGAGCAACGCAATAGAAAACGCCCCGCTAACCGCCCGCGCCATCGCCTACCCATCCGTCCATACATACGCCAGTTGATTGAGACTCGACTTGGTTAGTAGCAGACAGAGGAAGAAGACGATCGAGCGGGAGGAGTTTCGTCGCGGAAAGAGCTTTTTAGTACTACGTCTGTTTGATAGCTTCCTCTACCGGCTGGCTGGCTGACTTCTCCAGGTCCAGGGATCTTTTGTTTCCTTTTGGTTTGGTGCCTGATTGTCCCCTCCCAACTGATTCATCATCTAGCTAGCTATCTGGGATCGTGGTAGTGGACTGGATATAAAGGTTCTTTTTTGGGTGCATGAGTGCTGTGTTGGTGCGAGAGGAAGGAGTATGGCGCCGGTGAGGAGGTTGGGCTGGTCGCTCTCGCTTCTTGGTCATGAGGTCAAGAGCGGCGATAGTCTCTTGGCCGCTTCCGCGCCGGCCGTGGCGCCCCCGGAGGCTGTCGCGGAGCCGGGGCCATCATCGGCGGCGGCGGCCAGGATCACGCCGGCGGTGTTGTTCATCACGGTGGTGCTGGCAGTGGTGCTGCTCGCGTCCGCGCTGCTCCACGTACTGCGCCGCCTCTTCATCAAGACCCACCGCGCCAATGCCAGGGCGGAGCAGATGGAGCGCCAGCTGCAGCAGCTCTTCCACCTCCACGAGGCCGGCGCGGGGCCCGGGCTCGACCAGGCCGCCATCGACGCGCTGCCGGCCTTCGCGTACGCCGAGCTCTCCGGCGCTGCCAGCGGCAAGGGCGGGCGGCAGTTCGACTGCGCCGTCTGCCTCTGCGAGTTCGCCGCCGACGACCGGCTCCGCCTGCTCCCGCTCTGCGGCCACGCGTTCCACGTCGCCTGCATCGACACCTGGCTCGCCTCCAGCGCCACCTGCCCGCTCTGCCGCACCGCGCTCACGGTCCGCGCGCTCGCCGCCGCCACGACGGCCGAGAACGCCTCCGCTCAGCCGGACATCGAGGAACAGAAGCAGGAGGATGCACCAAAGGAGGCCGTCGCACCCGCAGGCAGCGTTGTGCTCCCTGTCAGGCTCGGCCGGTTCAAGACCGTGAGGGGCAGTGCCGCCACCGCCGACGGCGAGACGGGCACCAGCAGCCGCCTCGACGGGAGGAGGTGCTTCTCCATGGCCTCCTCCTACCAGTACGTGCTCGCCGACGACAACCTTGTGGTGTCCGTACACTGGCGGCCCGGCGACGGCGGCGCGGCCATGCGTCCGTCTGTTACCGCGGCGAGCGGCGACGAGCAGGGAAAGAAGGTCTGCGCCATAAGCCGCGGCGACAGCTTCTCGGTGTCCAAGATCTGGCAGTGGCGCCGCAGCGGCGGCAGGCGGCTCCCCGGCCTCCGCGCCGGCTCCTCGTCCCCGACGGACCACGCCCTGCCGTGGGCGTCGCCGGCGAGCACGCGCAGCACGAGGCAAGAAACCGACCCCTAATCAATCATGACAGAATCTACATGACACAGCAGTACACACACATACAGATTACTGACAGACATGTACGTCTTCCTGTGCCTTTTCTTGATCATCAGTAGGCAGTAGCTAGCAATAAGCATTTCTTGGTAGCGTTTTGCTGGTGATTGATCAGTGAACCATGTTCCTCCTATGCCATTTTGGTGAATCTTTTTGCGTGCCTATTACCATGTAACACAGTATCATCATCTTCATCAGAACTAACGTCCAAGCTGTATATTTTGTACTGCTAGCTTCACTGGAATATTCTAGATTTATCATCTTCCCGGACATGTGGTACTGCAAGATCTAGCTAGCATGGGCATTCAGTCAGTTTACTGTCCCAATCTGAGGTACTACCAAACACTCCATGATGGCGCCGCGACAGGTGTTCGTCTCCGGTGTCTTTTCCTCACCTGTGCTCTTCCTGTGCGCCATTAACGCACCAAAATCTGAACCGTCTGATACACAAATGGTGGTGGCATTGTCCTTGGCTCAGGGAGAGATTGATTAGGGGGCTTAATGGCTGATGTACGAGTGGTGTCCCAGCTAAGCTAACTCGCCATTCTTCTAGCCGCAGCAACAAGCCAACAACAGGCTTAGCTGACTTTAATTATGCTGTCTCTCGGTGCTGCTAAGTTAGTTGCACAGTGGTACAGTCGGCAGCGATCGACGATGGACCACGGAGGATAGATTTGGACTGTTGGATCGATGTGTTTGAATGATCGGGTATCCAAGTGGGGCTGCTGCTTCAGCAACTCATTCGGCACTATATGTGCTAGCGCACAACAGTTCTTTTCGTGATTCTGATTCCCTCACTGTTAGTTACGAGGCCTTTTGGTTTGACTGGGATTAGATATAATTCGGCTAATTAGGTCAAGGAGACAATGACTGTGCAACTAATTACTTCTTTAAATATGTCGAGGTAACGATCGAAAAAAAAGGATGTAGTAGAGGTAAACTGTATTGAGTACTGTATTAGCCCGTTAAGTTGAGTAATGAACTAATGATAAGAACATGTGACCATACGTGCAAGGAATATACAATGCACCTACCGCGCTAAGCAGATAAGGTCACATTTCATGATTAAGTAGGCAACGGTGCTTAACATAGGTTTGATCTTTCAAAAAATTGTAAGTTGGTCCAGCAAGATCATATGCTTACACGATATAATCAACGGTAGCTGAGTGCATAATTGATGAAACTATTTAGGCTCAGTTTGTATATGGTTGATGAGATGTGTTGTTGCGAACATCCTATATAATCTAGTTCGCATAGATGATATCACCTAAGCTTCTGTTATAGACACGATAGGCAATAACAAAAAACAAGAGAAAATCACAACACGGAGACACAAGATTTTAACGTGAAAAACATTCACCAACAAAGAGAGATAAAAACCACGGTCATTAGCCAGCAAAACTTTACTATATCGGAAGTATTTACAAACGCCGTGAGTTATTTTATGATACAATTCAACTCTAGCCCACTAGTGGAAAATGGGCCTTTGGCCTGGACCCTTTAGTCCCGGCCGCAATCTGGGCCGGGACTAAAGGCCTGGCCACGTCGCCCCAAAATCGCCTAGCCGCCCGGGAGGCTTTGGTCCCGGCCCGTAACGAGCCTTTAGTCCCGGTTTGAGACACAAACCGGGACTAAAGGGCTATGCGCTGAGCGGCCCGCATGTGCGCCCCCTTTAGTCTCGGTTTGTGTCTCAAACCGGGACTAAAGTCCTCTGCCTATATATATGGCCGCAGCCCCTCTCTCCCATCTTCCTTGCATTTTTCTTGGATGGAAGAGTGTGGGTGTGTGCTAGCTCTCCATTTTTCTTGGATGCACTAGAGGTGTTTGTTGAAATATGTGTTAGAGCGATGCCGCTTCAGTTCACCGAACACAACTACGATATGAGATGCCCGAGCCACGCTTAAACCTCTTCCTCTTTATTTCCACTTATTCTAAAAGGTTAGCAACTATATTTCCTCGTTTAGACCGTGCGGTACTAATTTTTAGGATCGTTATTGTGTTTGATATACTGCCGTATGACACAGATGAGCCATCCATAGATGTACGGTGATCGACGCACAGCCGCTTACAGAGAAGGCGTGCATTCTTTTCGAGATGCGGCCGATGCGAACAAGCATGGTGGTGGCTATATGTTTTGTCCATGTGTTGAATGTCGGAATGAGAAGGATTACACTTCCGCAAGAGTCATTCAGAGCCACCTGCTTCGGTCCGGTTTTATGTCGGGCTATAATGTTTGGACCAAGCACGGAGAAAGAGGGGTTATGATGGAAGACGACGATGAAGAAGAAGAGAACGATGATGACAACTACCGATCTATGTTCCCTAAGTATGCTGATACCGCAATGGAAGACAATGAAGAAGAAGATCAGGGTGAAGAACGGGAACCAGATGAGCCCGATGATGATCTTGGCCGGGTCATTTCTGATGCACGGCGAGGCTGCGACACAGAAAAGGAGAGGTTGCAGTTCGAGCAGATGTTACAGGACCACAACAAATTGTTGTACCCAACTTGTGAAGATGGCCAGAAGAAGCTGGGTAGCACACTGGAATTGCTGAAGTGGAAGGCAGAGACCGGTGTGACTGACTCGTCATTCGAAAAGTTGCTAGTACTGATGAAGAAGATGCTTCCAAGAAAGAACGAATTGCCCGCCAGCACGTACGAAGCAAAGAAGCTTGTCTGCCCTCTAGGATTAGACGTGCAGAAGATACATGCATGCCCTAATGACTGCATCCTCTACCGCGGTGAGAAGTACGAGAATATGGATAAATGCCCGGTATGCACTGCATTGCGGTATAAGATCAGAAAAGATGACCCTGGTGATATTGAGGGCGAGCCACCCAGGAAGAGGGTTCCTGCCAAGGTGATGTTGTATGCTCCTATAATACCACGGTTGAAACGTCTGTTCAGAAATAAAGATCATGCGAAGTTGTTGCGATGGCACATGGAAGATCGTATGAAAGACGACAAGTTGAGGCACCCCGCTGATGGTCGGCAGTGGAGAAAAATAAAGAGAGAGTTCCCGAGATTTGCAGGTGACGCAAGGAACTTATGGTTTGGTCTAAGTACAGATGGCATGAATCCTTTTGGGGAGCAGAGTTGCAGTCACAGCACCTGGCCCGTTACTCTATGTATCTACAACCTTCCTCCTTGGTGGTGCATGAAGCGGAAGTTCATTATGATGCCAGTGCTTATCCAAGGTCCAAAGCAACCCGGCAACGACATTGATGTGTACCTAAGGCCATTAGTTGATGAACTTTTACAGCTGTGGGCCGAACCAGGTGTACGTGTGTGGGACGAGCACAAAAAAGAGGAATTTGACCTTCGAGCGTTGCTTTTCGTAACCATCAATGATTGGCCTGCTCTTAGTAACATTTCAGGACAGTCAAACAAGGGATACAATGCATGCACGCACTGTTTGGATCAGACAGAAAGTATATATCTGGACAAATGTAGGAAGAATGTGTACCCGTACAATCGTCGTTTTCTTCCGACCAAGCATCCCTTAAAGAAAAAAGGCAAGCAATTCAATGGCAAGGCAGAACCCCGGGGGAAGCCTGTCACCCGTACTGGTGCTGAAGTATTTGATATGGTCAAAGATTTAAAAGTAATCTTTGGAAAGGGTCCTGGCAGCCAACCTGTTCCTAACGGCCCTGATAAGCGCGCACCCATGTGGAAGAAGAAATCTATATTTTGGGAGCTACCCTATTGGGAAGTCCATGAGGTCCGCTCCACAATCGACGTGATGCACCTGACGAAGAATCTCTGCGTGAATATTCTAGGCTTCCTGGGCTTGTATGGGAAGTCAAAAGATACACCAGAAGCACGGGAGGACCAGGAACGTCATAAAGGAAGAGATGGCATGCATCCAGGGCAGTTTCAAGGGCGTGCCAGCTACGCTCTTACCAAGGAAGAGAAGGAAATCTTCTTTGAAGTCCTTTTTAGTATCAACGTCCCGACTGGCTTCTCGTCGAATATAAAGGGAATCGTAAATATGAAAGACAAAAAATTCCAAAACCTAAAGTCTCATGACTGCCACGTGCTTATGACGCAATTGCTTCCGGTTGCATTGAGGGGAATTCTACCGGAAAATATTCGTCTGGCAATTGTGAAGGTATGTGCATTCCTCAATGCAATTTCTCAGAAGGTAATCGATCGAGAAAGTCTATCAGGGTTACAGATTGATGTGGTCCAATGTCTGGTCAGCTTCGAGTTGTTGTTCCCGCCATCCTTCTTCAATATAATGACACACCTCCTAGTTCACCTAGTCGAAGAGATTAGAATTCTCGGTCCTGTGTTTCTACACAATATGTTCCCCTTCGAGAGGTTCATGGGAGTCTTAAAGAAATATGTTCGTAACCGTGCTAGGCCAGAAGGAAGCATCTCCAAGGGCTATGGAACAGAGGAGGTCATTGAGTTTTGTGTGGACTTTCTTCCTGACCTTAAGCCGATTGGTGTTCCTGAATGTCGGTATGAGGGTAGGCTGACAGGAAAAGGCACACTAGGAAGGAAAGCAAAAGTATGTATGGACGGACATTCTTTCTCTCAAGCACACTACACAGTTCTACACAAATCCACCATGGTGGCTCCATATATCGTGAGACACAAGAATATTCTACGCTCCGAAAACCCGGGGAAGACTGACTCTTGGATTAAAGGGGAACACGAGAAGACTTTCGGCAGTTGGTTGCAGACACATCTCATGAATGACGACACCGTTGGAGATCAGCTGTACTGTTTGGCCAGGCCACCATCTTCGACTATATGTACTTTCCAAGGGTACGAGATAAATGGGAATACATTTTACACGGTTGCCCAAGATAAAAAGAGCACCAACCAAAACAGTGGTGCCCGCTTTGATGCAACAGACGAGAATGGGCACTGTTTGGAAACATATTACGGGTACATAGAGGAGATATGGGAACTTGACTATGGACCTACTTTTAAGATCCCTTTGTTTCGGTGCAAATTGGTGAAGCTGACAGGAGGCGGGGTAGTTGTAGACCAAAAGTACGGCATGACAGCAGAGGATCTCAACAATCTTGCGTACATGGACGAACCATTCGTCCTAGCCAACGATGTCGCTCAGGTTTTCTATGTGAAGGACATGTCTACAAAATTGAGAAAAATAAATCAGCAAAAGAAGACATCGTCCGATGAGCCAAAGCGCCACATAGTTCTTTCAGGGAAAAGAAACATCATGGGAGTAGATGACAAGACAGACATGTCAGTAGATTATAATAAGTTTCATGAAATTCCGCCCTTCAAAGTGAAAACTGACCCAAGCATCCTACTGAATGATGAAGATTCTCCATGGCTACGACCCAGAAGAAAACAGAAGATGTCGGAAAGGGTTTGGAAATCTCTCGTGGCAGAGCTTCTCGAAGATGGAGGAAAGGGTTTGGAAATCTCCCGTGGCAGAGCTTCTCGAAGATATCGTTGGTGCTCACGCCCTACAGCATCTTCGGAAGCTCTGCCTCGGAAAAATTTCCCTGCAAGTCCGTGAAAGACTCCATCTCCTCTAACAGTTATGGAGGAAAGGGTTGGGAAATCTCCCGTGGCGGAGCTTCTTGAAGATGTCGTTGGTGCTTACGCCCTACGGCATCTTCGGAAGCTCCGCCTCGGAAAAATTTCCCTACAAGCCCATGAAAGACTCCATCTCCTCTAACAGTTATGGAGGAAAGGGTTGGGAAACCTCCCGTGGCGGAGCTTCTCGAAGATGTCGTTGGTGCTCACGCCCTACGGTATCTTCGGAAGCTCCGCCTCGGAAAAATTTCCCTGCAAAAAAGAATATTAATCAATATAGTTTTAATTGAAAATGGCAAAATAGTTAATAGTTTGGATAGTTAAAATAATTAATTTTGAAAATAGAAAATATTTTTGAATTAGTTATTCAATTTCAAACACTTTTCATATTCATAGTTTTGTCAAATTCTCAAATATACAAAAAGAATATTAATCAATATAGTTTTAATTGAAAATGGCAAAATAGTTAATAGTTTGGATAGTTAAAATAATTAATTTTGAAAATAGAAAATAGTTTTGAATTAGTTATTCAATTTCAAACACTTTTCATATTCATAGTTTTGTCAAATTCTCAAATATACAAAAAGAATATTAATCAATATAGTTTTAATTGAAAATGGCAAAATAGTTAATAGTTTGGATAGTTAAAATAATTAATTTTGAAAATAGAAAATAGTTTTGAATTAGATATTCAATTTCAAACACTTTTCATATTCATAGTTTTGTCAAATTCTAAAATATACATTAGTTATTCAATTAAAAATTAAAAATTCATATTTGAAATGAAAATCTGAAAAAACACCATTAGTCCCGGCTGGATCCACCAACGGGACTAAGGGGGGGGGGGGGGGTTTGGGCGCGAACTGAAACCGTCCCCCAAACCCTTTAGTCTCGGCTGGTGGCTTCAACCGGGACTAAAGGGGGGCCTTTAGTCCCGGTTGGAGCCACCAACCGGGACTAAAGGGGGGTATAAAAGCCTGCCCCTCCTCCTTCTTCCTCCTCTCTCACGCACTTAGCGAAAATTCGATGGCGAGCGCGAGGAGTACCGACGCCGATCGTTGCGGTCGGTTGAATCCGTGGCCACCGTCGAGCCGCCGTCAAGCCCGCCGTCGCCGTCCGAGCGCCGCCGCCTCCCGACCTCACCGCCCCCGCGCGCGACTCGCTACCCGCGTGTGCCCCCCGAGCTCCGGCCGCCCCCGAGCGCGCGCCACCGGCCCCGACTCACCGCCCCCGATCGAGCTCGCCGCCGACGCCATCACTGCAAGCCGGCTGCGCCTCCCTGCAGGTAAGAAAATTAGTTAGAATTAGGGTTAGAATTTAGGTTAGAATTTAGTTAGTATTTAGTTAGAATTAGGGTTAGAATGTAGGGTTAGAATTTAGTTAGAATTAGTTAGTATTTAGTTAGAATTAGGGTTATTTAGTTAGGGTTAGAATTAGTTTGTATTTAGTTAGGGTTATATTAATTATTTAGTTATTAGGGTTAGAATTTAATTAAGGTTATATTAGGGTTAGAATTTAGGTTAGAATTTAGTTAGTATTTAGTTAGAATTAGGGTTAGAATTTAGGGTTAGAATTTAGTTAGAATTATTTAGTATTTAGTTAGTATTTAGTTAGAATTAGGGTTATTTAGTTAGGGTTAGAATTAGTTTGTATTAAGTTAGGGTTATATTAACTATTTAGTTATTAGGGTTATATTATTTAATTAAGGTTATATTATTTAGTTAGGGTTAGTATTATTTAGTTAAGGTTATATTATTTAGATAAGGTTATTTTATTTAGTTAAGGTTATATTATTTAGTTAAGGTTATATTATTTAGTTAGGGTTATTATTTAGTTAGGGTTATATTATTTAGTTAGGGTTAGTATTTAGTTAGGGTTATATTATTTAGTTAGGGTTATTATTTAGTTAGGGTTATTATTTAGTTAGGGTTAGAATATATTGACCAACTACTTAGTTTCTTTTCGAATCGTCTTTTCGAATTTTGTTAGGTTAATTGTTAGCACTTTAATTGTTATGGTATTTTGCAGAAACTATGGATCCACATAGCAGGAACCTAGAAGAGGAAGAACTTCTCGAAGATATAATCAAAGACGCCCCCGATGTTGAACCAGCTGAATCTCCGTCGTCATATCTAAACCCCTCCGGAGATGGAATGGAGGTCGACCGACACGAAGATGAAGCCGACGGGGCAGGAGATAGCTCCAATGACGGAGAAGGGGATAGCTCCATTGATGGAGAAGCCGGTGGAGAAATAACAAAGTCCGGCGAGGTATACATATGAAGTTCGGCAATCACTTGTAATATGTGAAAAATATTGGAGATAGCTCTATATTGTATACATATACATTAATTTGATGAATGTTTCTCCCTCTTAGGCCTCCACATCGAGCAAAGCTACGAAACGAGGCCCGACTAAAAAGTTGGATGCACGGACGCATTACACCTTTGAGGTGATATTGCCTACGGGCGAACCCAAGCTTCCTAAGAATGCTGCTGACACATTCAAGAAGCAATGCGGAGTTCTCGTTAGGGATCACGTCCCGATCAGCGTTCGGGAGTGGAACAAGCGCAAAGGGGCAGCCGATAGTGACTATGTCGCCGACAGGTACAAAGATAATCTTTGGAATGATCTCATGTCACATTTCAACCTGCCAGAATGTGAGAATGAAGACGCCGCAAAAAAACTGAGGGCCAAAGTCAAGCACTGGACTCTAAAGAAGATGGCCGAACTGTTCCGTAGCTGGAAGAAGAAGCTATGGAAAAACTATCTGAAGACAAAGAAAGTGCCAGTATTCGAGGGGTATCTAGCCAAGCAGGCGAATCACTGGAAGGCATTTCAGGAGTACAAGCAGTCAGAAGATGCCAAGGCATTATCAGAAAAGAACAAGAAAAATGCCGACAAGAAGAAATATCACCACACGCTGGGGCCAGGGGGCTATGAGACTGCCATCCCAAAGTGGGATAAGAAAGAGCAAGATATGCTAGCTAAAGGCATCATACCTGAACCCATCCGTGATGAGTGGAATTGAGAGCAAGAAATTGGTTCCTTGCGCATGGTGGTTCGTACGACGAAGAAACAGGGGACCTTATCTGCAGTGACGGTCTTAGGATACCCAGGGAGAATTGGAAAAAGATAGTGAAAGAAATTAAAGAGGGAAAAAGACAGTTCACTCCAGATAGAGAGAAAGATTTGCTCACACTGGTCCTCGGCAATGACGAACATGGAGGACGAACGCGAGGCTTTGGTCCTTCTTACCCGTGGTGGCTTGGGTTTGCCAGAGACCAAGACACTTACAGAAGTCGAGCGAGAGCAAAGAAGCGACAGCAGGATGAGGAGAATGACAAGTTCAACCAGTTGCTTGCCAGGCTTAACGAGCAACAGCAGCAGATTGACGAGCTTAGAGGAGTAGTGCGCCAGGAAGATCCTGCACTCGATATTACTGGCGCCCCATCTAAGCGGAAAAGCAGCGTGGCTGAATCTGAGGCCCCGACCAACGATGCACGAAGAATGATAGAGGGCGGTCCCGGCTACCCCATGGATGGAATCAAGGAGTCAACATCATGTGAACTCCATCAGAGAATCAAGAACATATCCATGAAGGTGGTCGTCGGACAAGCTTTACCTTCTGGCCCTGATGTACGCTCGCATGGCCGTGAGATTCCAGCTGGCTATGCTAAAGTCGGGGTGCATGAAATCATGTCGGGGTTTCATGATATGGAGCTCGACATAGCTGGACCCGAAGATGAGAAGACACTCGGAGAATTACTGGGTGGAGTCATCCTATGGGACAAGAACTACATCAAGCTTCCAGGCTCGGCCCCAAGGACAACACCGCCTCTGAGTCGTTGCAGGTCACCTACACCTCCATCACCTCCAAGCCCTCCACATGACGACGGCCACCACAACACGAGTCCATCTCGATCACCGCCGCCAGACTTGGGTCGGCCATCTCCGCCGCCGCCCGCTAAGGATACTAAGCGGAAGCGTGCTAGCAAGAATTCTCTGTCGATGAGTTCTAAGCGACGGAGCTTCCCAAAGCACAAACTGTCGCCCCTCCCAAAGGTACCTCATGCTAATCTTCCCATCAGACCTTATGATCGTACCGACGAGGAAAACGCCAGGATAGCAAAGGAACATTATGATGCGCAGATGAAAAAGAAGGAACCCGAGCCCCGCCCGGAATACACCGAGAAGCAAATAGCATATGCAAAATACTTACTGACCCTTCCATCACAGTATGACTTGCACCATAAGCCAGACGACTATACACGCACATTGCAGAAGGAAGGGAAAAAGAGCAGATCACGTGCAAGTGCAAGTGGGAGCAAATCAAGTTCAACTACAAGCAAAAAAAGATCAGACGTTCCTCAGCTTGGACAACAGGCCAAACAGTCGATCCCACCCCTCAGGGTGTTACCCGAGAATGTTCCCTCTCTGGTGCAGGGGCAAGATTTGGAATTAGCAAAGAAGTGGGCGGCTGAATGGGGTATAAGTGTTGAAGACGGTCTGGCTTCCCAAGACGACAGGTTACCCAAGGCTGTGGTAGCCCCTAAGTCGCAGTTTGTCATGGGAGCGCCTTTGGTCAGCAAAGATAAGTTTGATGATCTCCCAACAAATATGCGTTACTTGCATACATAGTACTTAAGTGAAGCAAAGAATGGGAGAACGATGATCGTGGCGCGTGTCCCACGGGAGTACTACGGCCGTCCCGAAGACATCCATATCGACTTTGATGAACTCTTCCAGATGTACAATGCCGACGCCCTCGACAAATCACTTATGAGTTGCTATTGTCTGTAAGTTTTTCAATTCGTTGTCTACATATAACTTGTTCAGTTATTTCAATTCATTGTCTACATATAACTTGTTCCGTTCTGACTTGTACTCTATTATGCAGAATGAAGATTCTGGAATGTAAAAGTAGGAACATCCTAAATATTGGGTTTATTGACCCAGATAAAATACATATAAAGACGCTAACTGATAACCCCAAGGAGACGGAGGAAAACCTTCTAAGGTTTCTAACAGATCAAAATTTCTGTGACCACATACTGTTTCCATACAACTTCAGGTGAGGGTCTTACTCTGTTGTGTCCATTCACTTATAAGTGTAATTGATAAGTTACTGACATATATATATATATATATATATACATGTGCAGCTACCACTGGATTCTGTTGGACATTCAAATTGATAAGGGAAGAGTTGATGCCTTCGACCCATTATCGAGACCCTTGGAACAGTTCCAAAACCTGCAGGACATGCTCCAAGGGTAATTTCAATCATTCTTGCGCTCTATCGGTCTCTTTTGATGATTTTCTGATATATCAATTAATAAAAAACTTAGCAAATCATTTTCCTTGTCGGACAGGGTTTGGAAGCGGTTCAAGTG
Organism: Dactylis glomerata; assembly: GCA_007115705.1. NCBI lineage: Eukaryota > Viridiplantae > Streptophyta > Magnoliopsida > Poales > Poaceae > Dactylis > Dactylis glomerata. The sequence continues at coordinate 523,991 of QXEO01000120.1, read as the reverse complement.
CGTGACTGGCGGTATCGAGCATGAGAAGCTGATCTTTAGAGCGGCTCAGGTAAGTAGTAGTATGATATACTTCTATTTTCAATACATTTATGATGCTAGATTATTATTTTGATTATATTCTATTCTCGTAAAGTGCGACCAGCAGCCACGGGGGACGCATATATGTGGATACTACGTTTGCGAGACCATTCGCACGTTTACCTCTGAGCACAAGGATTACAGATACGACGTAAGAAATAAACATTCACACCTCTATTTTTACCCGTCATTCTTTGTTATCATGATTGACATTCATATTCATCTCATCTTCTTATATAGTACACGGCCATGCGGGAGAAGTACCTACCAGAGCAACGCGCGATTGCTGTTGCAGAGGAGCTAGCGACCTTTCTGAGGACAGAAGCTATAGACGACAAAGGACGATTTAATGTAGCTAGGGGCCATTACTGATGTTGGTCCATGTAATCGAATAGACGGGCTCTAGTCCCGATAATTCTGATCTCCATATAATTGTATATATATGCTCGCTTGTAAGATAAGTTAATCTTATATATATGCATAAACTAATTCCCGAACACCAAACAAGGCACCAAACGAGGCATCACGTTAATCCCCCGAACACCTAAACCCTAAAACCCCTAAAACGATAAAACAAAAAACAAGATCTGCAGAAAATCTTTAGTCCCGGTCTGTGTTACGACCTGGGACTAAAGGGCCTGCCCCTGAGGGCGCTTCCAGGCGCCCACGTAGAGCTCCTTTGGTCCCGGCTTGGAACAGGGCCGAGACTAAAGGTTAGGCCTTTAATCCCGCCTGTTTGGTCCCGGTTGGGGAACCGGGACTAAAGCCCCTTACGGGCCGGGACTAAAGCCCCTGTCCCCACTAGTGGCCGGCAGCTTACAAGGACGAATACATATAGACGACGGTAGCGATCCATACCGAGGGGGGCCTGTCGCTCCCCGCATCCCCATAGGAGTCCTGTTGGGCATGGAGTGGGCGAAGCACAACTTGCATGTCGGAACATACACACGATGTTTGTGGAATAGTAGTAACATTATAAAAAGTTTAAGATAAAATTCACAAAAGAACATATATACAACAACGATTCCAACAAGCCAAGTTTAACAAATGGATACATCACAAAGACACAGATCATAAAGAAGGCAAAATAGCATCTAGATACAGATAAAAATACAAATAGACTTAAGAGATATAAAGATAATCGATGGCGTTCATAAATTTGTCTAGACCAAGCTAAAAGAATAACAGTTGCTAACGTCTGTGCGGACCTACAGAGTATGCCAGGTATGTCATGGCATACCATACGGGTCCAGCAGTTCTACGTATACGAGAAAAAAATAAGTCCTCATGAATTCAGTTGATTTGCAAAAATTGCTTGGCTTGACTATGGTGCGTATACGAACTAGTACTACCACCGTTTTGAAAATATAATACTCTCTCCTTCTCAGTTTATAGGGCTTACGCGTATACCTAGCTCTTCTGCATGAGCTATATAATATAAATTAAATGATATAAAAATTATACCATTAGAAAGTACAACATTTAAAGTTTATAGTGATATATTTTGTATTATATATACTCAATGCTAAGTTGGTCAATTTGCCAACCTAAAAATACGTGTAAGCCTTATAAACTGAGAAGGAGGGAGTACTTTTTAGAAAGCTAAATTAGAAAGTTAATTTAGTTTTATAAAAAGATTTACATTTAGAGCACACTTAATAGAAAAAAGGGAATACCTGATCGATTGCGAACAGCTCTGTTGATCTCCCGACTACGATCTACCATGCGTAAGGAAAATCCACTATTGACCAATCAGTCAGGTTTCTCATTTCTTATGCTAATACTTGGAACTCTAACCCATCGTCTACTGGACAACTTGTTTTAACAGATGAGAAAGGAAAGACGCCAATTATCGACATCGACGAAGCTGGAAATTGTAAAAAGAAAAAGGAAGATGAAAGAAAAAGTTGCTGGGAGCCACCGCCTCATGGATGGCTGAAGGTAAACGTCGATGGATCTTTCATTGCTGATACAGAAATAGGTTCAACGGGAGTGGTCATCCGTGACCACTCTGGGCACGCCGTCCTGGCTGGTGGTGCTGTTCTCAGAAGTTGTTCTAGTGCGGAAGAGACGGAAACTATTGCCCTCCTTGAAGGTGCTCGCATGGCAATAAATTGGACAAGAGCACCTGTCATATTTGAATCAGACTGTGCTGCCGTTGTGAAAGCAATCAAAGAGAAGAAAGAAGCCTTTTCTTTTTTGCGTGGTGTCTACTCAGATTTCTATCAGCTTACTTCATCTCTTCCAGATTGGAGATGTGTGTTAGCAAAAAGAGCCCAGAATGTTGTGGCGCATGAGTGCGTAGCCTATGCTAGGCGGTTAGGAACTGGGTGTCTCTGGAACAATGCTTTCCCAGACCAGATTGATAGAGTGTTGGAAAATGACTGTAACGTGAACCTCTGTATTATGAATTAATGAATATCTTTAGCCTCAAAAAAAAAATTTGGTTTTCCTCATGTGCGTTTAGATTTAGTAGACGGTCTGCTAATAAGGTTGCCCATGAGATTGCTTAGATAGGAGCAAGATGCAATGTAAATTCCACAATTTTGTGGGAAGGTGAAGTACCTATGGGTGCTAGAGTTGCTGTAATGGTTGATATGGCCCAAATTGTCTCTTAATAAAGTTTATGAGTTTAAAAAAAAAACTCTATCGACTAATTTTTTTGTTGTGAAAATTCCTCTGATCTATTAATAATCATCAACAACAGTATAAAAGGACCCAAAAGTAATAAAAATTACAAAAAAAAATTAGACCACCTAGCGATGACTACACTAGTGCGAGCCGAAGGCGCGTCACCGTCCTTGCTCCTCCCTCCGGAGCCAAGAAAAGATTGTGGTAATAGAGCTTGTTATAGTAGACAGACGAGAAATCGTCGTGCTAAGATCCCAAAAAATCAGCACACTAGAGAGGCAACCATCGCCAATGATAATAATCGTAGATCAAAAAAGACTAATCTAAAATCACAGTAACTAACGGACACGAAACTATCCAAAAACTAGAACGTCGGTACCCAACGAGTATGCCACCACCGTGACATGACCATGCCCAGTCTACTTAGTCATATCAGGAAGAGTCTGCGGACTGCGCCGGGACATGGAAGCCGGCACACTAGTGGAAAACAGATCTTTAGCACCGGTCCGTATGGATTTTTAGCACCGGTTGTGCAACCGGTGCTAACTAGCACCAGTTGCTTTACGAACCGGTGCTAAAGGGGTACCACGTGGCCGCTCCCAGGCGCGTCTGGGCGGGGACCTTTAGTCCCGATTCGTAACACCGACTGAGACTAAAGAGTCCTAGTCAATTTTGTATTATTCATTTATTTTTGTTTATTTCAAAGAAATTTTTGCATATTGCATGGTACTACATACTGTAATAACATAACTTGTACATTCATACATACATATAACATAATTTGTCTTACGAGCGAACAAATATATATAATTGTGTTAGTTACATGGACATTAGAATTACCGAGACTAAATCCGTCTATTCGATAACACGGAGGCTATGACATCCCTCTATTACATGAAGATCATTGCAATTACATGAAGATCATGTCTACCTATTTATATGAAATCTTTTATGTTTTTCATCTATGACCTCTTTCAACAAAAATCCTGCCAATTCCTCTTGAATTGCTAGTAGGCGTTGATGTGATAGGAGCTTCTCCCGTATGCGATCATTCTATAATAAAAGATAGATCAATATGAATTTATCAATCATCATAACAAAAATTATGAATGAAACTCAACACAATTGATAGGAATAAAATAAAGTTGTGAATATATTGCTCACTTGGTTTGTCCTGCACTCATTGGTAAATATGCGAATGAACTTGGAAATATAGTATCCACATAAGTTCGTCCCCCGTGGCTGCGTCGCACACTTTACAAGAATAGAATTCAATCAAAATAATAATCAAGCATCATAATTGTATTGAAACTAGAAGTAAACAGATGAGCGGAAGTAGCTCGTATTACATACGTTGGCCCTAGTAAAAATCAGCCGATCACGCCATGGTCCCGCTAGCACCCCTTTGAACCGTTCCCAAACACTGGCCGGCAAAGAAAAATAAATAAATGAGTTATGAATTAAATGATATCTCAGCTTATCAATGAAAGAGACCGATATAGTGCTAAAATGATTGAAAATTACACTTGGAGCATATCCTGCATGTCGCGGAATTGTTCCATGTCTCTCCTTAATGGGTCCAATACTTGAACTCTTCCATTGTCAATTTCAATCGTCATCAGAATCCAGTGAAACTGCACATGCAAAATTCTTACCGGCTGCCAAATGTTTCAGAAATGGTACCGAGAAATTTGATCTTCCCGTTTCTAAGAGAGCAATCAAATCCAAAAGACGTTCCCTAATAGATTCTTGAACAAAAGGTGTTTTCCTGGATCTCTAAACCCCTCTGAATTCCACGTCATTCCTTTGAGGTCTAACATTTTGAATTCTTAACTTTAATTCTTGTACTCCTCCTAACCTTCGTTTTGTCATAAGATTTTTTTAGTTCGTGCCTTTTAGTACTCTTATGAACAATCAAAGATTCGTTAAGCTCCTCATCCAAAAAAAGCTCCTCATGAACCAAATCATCACAAAGATGAGAGGCCTGGGAAACTAAAATATGGCTCTGATCATTTTCATCAAAATCTGTTCTACTCTCATTGTTTTTTAGCATCACCAAAGAACGCTGAATTTCGTTATCTTGAATTAGCTTTGCCGCTGCAAGCCTAGATTTTTCGTTGCCCCCTAAAGAAACCCCGATTCTACTAGCTTTTTGCACTATTTCTTCTTGAGAAAAAGACAACAACGAAAACTTCTTATTTAAATTCGTACCTTGGCTGAGGAGATCGTCACGGCGTTGAGCAATCATCATTGCCCGTTCCATTTGAGTGGCATCCGCAAAAGGTTGAGCTCGAAGTCTATCACTTGACCGCAAACCCGCCATTGTGTCCTCCGCAACTCCTCCGAAAGCAATAATATCCGCCTTGGTCTTGGAAGGTACCGATGTCACTACTGATCCCGCCTTGAGAACCTCCCCAGAAGCTAACCCACCTGGTCCGCCCATCATAGGAGAGTGCTGATTCGATGGCATACACGAAACAGAGCCCTGGCATGGGGTGCATGGTGAGGCGGGCAGGTCAGCAACGCCTATATCATGGTCAACTTGGCTGGCTCAACCGCTAGAGTAAGCAGGAAGTTCGCAGGGAGAGCATGAGGCAGCGAGCTTACGGCACTGGTGATCAACATTCAAGTAAAGCTGCTTCTCCTCCCCGTTGGATAGAACCTGATACATGCCACTTGCTTTGCTGACTCTCATATCCACACGCAATCATGCAACCTAGCTTGTTCTTCTGAAACGCCTCCTCGGAGATCCAAAGGTGCACATGCCGGCGGCCCAAAACCCCAATGAAGTCAACTATATATAGCTAGGCATCTCATACATGTTTCGGTGCATTTGTTGACAGCCTAATCATTGTATTAACCTTTCTTCTCCAAACATGATATATTATCTTAGTGTTCTTTGGCATCTTTGTGTTCTGAAGCGCCTACATATGCCGGCTAGCTAAATTTGCTGCATTGAAAGGAAAAAAGCGCTTGTGAATTTTCTTATCCATCCCAGGCTGTTTCATTTTTTGCTTTGTTTTTCATCCCAGAGTGGAACTAGCATGAGCATGTCTGAAACAGAGTATGCTGGCTCCCATGATGTACTCTTTTATATGAAACAGAGCTGCCTGGCTCCCATGCTGTATCCGTATGTAACTTCAGTTTATATGGAAGAAGTCTGTGCGGAATTGAATTTCCAAGAAGTCTGGTACTACTGCCATACTCTTATGCTCAGAAAAATATGATGTTTTAATGTTTAAGAACAGCATCAAGGGAACATCAGGAAGCTGCAACTCTGATTGCCGCATTATGACTAGCTTTAAGATATAAAAGTCAGGTTTCATGTGTACTTGCAGGACAAACCACCTTGTTTTTATTCTGATACAGATTGCAATTCTGGCAAGTGGAGAGGATCAAGCTTGACTGAAGAGGATTAAATCGATCTTCCTACCCATGCAAATCTCTGTTGATACAATACATAAAGCTGACCAAACGCTTGGCAAGAATAAAACTGGGTACACAACTACACATACAGCCAATTCTGCAACTAAAATGATGAGCAGTTGGCCGGAAGCTGCAGTGACTTTGTTCACTACGGCGGTACAATCCCTAAACTAACAGCTGGTGTAGAAGACAAGATAAGAAAACAAGCTTCAGTCTTGTAGCACAATCGCAGCAGAGTCCCGATCAGACCATGTACGTCATCCCCACGCGCATGATGTTTGAGTGAGGGACCTTCAAGGATGCGGTGCCAACCCTGCAATTCCTCCTTAAGAAAGCATAGAAATAGTTGATGATGAACTTCTTGGTGAAGAATGATTGCTTCGTCGCCCTCACGTCGCCATGTGCTAAGAGATATGTGAAGCCGGATGCTATGGCTTCTCTCAGTGCCGCAAGCTCGTACTCTAAGCTAGGGTCTTCTTCTGGGGAGATGGAGCTAGAGGGGAGCAAAGGAACGCTGCCTTCGGTGCCCAACATTCGATTGTCATCACCCGATCTCTGATCTGAAAGCAGTGGAACATGCAGATCCCCAGGAGCAGTAGAAGGAAATGGAGGTATCTCGGACACATCAGACGCATCATCTCGCTCTGCCTCCATTGTGCTCACCTCAAGCGCAAGTTCCTGGGCTTCCCTCCTCATAAATTTCTCCAGGCTTTCAACCAAAAGATGCTCAAAGAAGCTATGGTCCTCTTTCCTGACGTCCTTGTAACCATATCGTGCAACACAACGGAACATGTGATAGTCTTTCTGGGCAACCCTTCTGAACAAGAACCTTTCTTCAAGTGGCACATATGGAACAGGAACATATTTGATACAAACAAAGACGATAGTGGAGTGCATTGCTGGCAGTGTGACCAACATTTGGCCAAAGATCGATGGGATTCCCTGAACCAGCTCATTGTACACAAGTCCAATACCTGGAACTCTTACTGTGCCAAGTGTTGATCCCAGATCAAGAATAAAATCCAGGGATATCTTCCCACGCATCTCACTCTGGTACTTCAACACGCTTCCATAGTTCCATGTATACATCATGCAAAGAAACAATGATGAGAAAGCAAGCGGTAACCATCCTCCTTCTAGTAACTTTGACATAACGGCAGTCAAGTAAATGAACTCGATTGCACCAAAAACAATAGGGAAGCACAGAACAAGGAACAAGTTGGTTTGCCATATAAGAAGCATCACCAAGGTTACCAGTGCAGTGCTAACCATCATGACTCCAACTTCAGCAATGCCTGGAATTTTTTAGAGAAACAAATAAGAACATTGTTGAGGATAGATAATATCATATGCAATGTCTATGAGCGGTAAGCAGGTAACTGGCCATCAGCAGATTGTTATGCAACATAGTATGTTAAGGCCATGACAAAAAGATAGAATTAAAGAATGATAAAAGGGATTTCTCCCTGATCTCAATTAAGAGAAATCAGCACTATAGAGTTTCGTTCGCCACCACAACACAACCCCAACATAGATAGTTGATCAAAGATATAGATTCCAGATGCTAAAACAAGAAGATAATGATGTAAATTCACTAAAGAAAAAAACACTCACCATATGCATTGGCGATATCGTTAGTACTTCTGAAAGTGGCCACAATGATAATGCACATGACCATGAGAAACCAATTCATCACAGGTATGTAAATCTGACCCATTACTTTCTTGGAGGTATGGATTATTTTGATCCTAGGAAAGCAACCAAGAGCCATTGCCTGCTTTATGCAAGAGAAGGTTGCAGATATCATAGCTTGGCTCGCAATCATAGCAGCAAGTGTAGCTATCACAAATACTGGCCAGAACAGAACTTCTGCTTTGCAAATAAAAGAATGACTTAAACAAAGGAACATCAAATGGAGAATGTTTACAGTGATAGTAACCTAGAAATTATGATGTATTTATGCCATTTGAACACCTTACCTGGTACAGAATCATAAAATATTCTTTCTACAGCAAGTGGGTGTTTCATCAAATATGCAGCTTGGCCCATGTAAGCAATAAGTAGGCAAGGGAATACCACAGCAGTAAACGCTAACTGGAACAAACAAAAGGAAATACCAATTTAGGTCTGATAATAAGGCATACACAAATATCAAATATATCACATAGTAAGATCAGGAAAAGATGTATCTCAGTTGACTAGTCTTGACCTGTATTGATTTGACGGTAAAATGGCCCAGATCAGCAAACATGGCTTCAGCTCCTGCAGTTACAACAGGAAATGAATGTGCTGTGATTGTAAATTCTGTAACATTGACACTTTCTTGAAGTGGTATGGAAAGGAAAAGCTGTATTAAGAGGCTGGCCAGTGCTAGAGTAAGGAGGTACCTGTGATGCACAAGACACAACCACCAAGAGCTGACCATGCCTTTATCCCGTTCATCTTGAAAAAGTAGTAGATGTACATTGGATTGAATGCTTTAAGGACTGACGTGTCATACTTAATTATATTGTATATTCCAATGGAGCCCAGGTTAAGAAACCACAAAGCCAAAACAGGAGCGAACATGATCCCCACTTTGCCAGTTCCAAACCTCTGGACGCTGAACAATAGCAGAAGCACTAGGATGGAAACAATTACAACAGCATCTGCAAAAGAAGATGAAGAAAAACATTGATTTTCTTGTGTCATTGGAAAGTAGGATTATATGACAAAGATAGTTTATTATTTCAATAATGAACTAATGGCAGGACATAAGCAGACTGTTGTGATCTTCATGGAGACATGAAGTACCATACCTGTGTCAAATCCAGCAACTTGACCCTGAAGTCCACTGACAGCAGACATAACTGGACAAAAAACATTAAGAGAGGAGGGTCAGTAAAATGCATTTTCGAGGTGAATATAAATTGCAGAATCCCTGCTGATAGAAGAAATAAAGACAACACACGGTAAGCACCTGACATTGATGGAGTGAGGATGCCATCTCCAATCACCATGGAAGTCCCCATCAGAACCAAGAAGAGGAGAATGTTTTTGAAGAGTGGCTTATTTTCTAGGCAGTCTTTGACAGAAAGAGCACGTTCAAGCTCAGGAGTTGGTAGCTTTAGTCGGAAACTAGAAATATCTTGATCGACGCGCTGCTGATTCGGCAGCAGACTAACTTTTGCGTACCTGCAAATCAACGAATACAATGCAAACGTGCCACCTGCAGACCATGAGATCGTGCATTCAGTAAGCCAAACCAATTTGAACAACAGGACACAGAATTGACAGTCTACGGCCGTCATTTACTGAACCAGTGTTTCAAGTTTGTGCATCTTACCTTCGCCATTGTCATTGGCTTTGAGCACTATGAACACGTATTTGGCGAAAGGGATCAGCGCTATGGTGTACATGACCAGCGAAAGCGCTCCGAGGATCTCCACCTCGGACTTGATCGGAACTTTGCTGAACACGTCGCTGAAGACGTACAGAGGGCTTGTGCCCATGTCACCGTAAACAACTCCGAGGGTCTGGAATGCCATCGCGACTGTGCTCATCCACGACATTTCCTGGCGCAAGGGGCCGCTAAGAGGGGTCAGCCATAGTGTCCATTGATTCAAGTCATGTGGTGTCATTATCTGACGAGCACATGGGTGCTTACTCAGGAACAGTCATGGATACTGAATGCATATGAAGGCCGATCATAATGTTCGCCCAAGGTAGCAGAACAAATTTCAACCTATGATAGTTTCAAAGGCCTAAATCCTCAGTAAACCTCCGGCGACCGATCCATCGGCCCTATGATGGTTTCGCTAATCGGTAGACGGTCAACGGTCGCTTGATTTTACACACTCCAAATAATCAACTTCAGTTCGCGAAAACCCAAAATGACTGTCCCCAAATCCGCGGATCACTGCCAGGACGTGGGAGTTAATGAGAAACGCACCGTGTTACCGTGGCCGTGGGCGCCGCGCACGGTCATGGCCTCGACGTCGAGGGAGTCGACCCGCTTTGGCCGCTTCCCGAGCCTCCGCCGGAACCCGCCTGAGGAGGTCCTCCGCGACAGCACGGCCCCTCCTCCGTACTCGGCCTCGTCGGCGGCGGAGAGGCCCCGGAGCGAGCGCTCGTCGTCGAGCGACCAGTGCGTGGACTCGGAGGAGTCGAGCTCGCTGCCGTCCACCCACCGCGAGCCGCCGCCCCCCGACCGCGTCGGCCTGAGGAGCCTCGCCGCCGCCGCAGACGCAGCCGCAGACGAGGGGGGCTCCTCCTGGATCCCGCCGTCGTCCATTCCGTCCCCCGGCGCCGGCGTTCCTCGGATCGGACGACGGGGCGGGCTAGTCCCCTGGTTGGTCAGGCAGTCGGGAGTCTGGACTGACTGAGCGAGCGAGGCGAAGGCGCGGTGAGGCGAGGTGTGGCGTGGCGCTTCGGGTTTGGGCACGGTTTGTCTACGGGGGATGGGGACCGCATCAATGACGGCGATTCTGACGAGGCGAGGATTGTACGGCTAGGATTTGTTTCAGTGCCGTGCGATTTCGTTTTTTCGATTAGTTAATGTGATCACGAAGATCGCGTTTGGCATTTAGTGGTCAGTTGCGCACCTGCGCTGTCTGTTGGCTGAACTGCAAGCAGGCGATTTTTTTACAAATATGGTCCTCTGCCCAACATAATCTACTATATATAAATACCAATCCCCCACTACAAAGAATTCTTTGCTTTCTCCTTAACCCACGTCACCAGAATTAACATAGACGTTGGATATACTAATTCGATAAGAATAGCCATCCGATCTAGACATTAGAGCCATGCATATAGCATGCAGTAACCCACGATGCTTAATTACATGGAGTAACTGACAGTCCTCTTTCCATCCTTCAATTGCTTCTGCAGCCACCGAAGAGCTCTTACGTCCTTTCCTTAGTTTTCGCTACTCTGGAGTAGAAACAATTATATTGGAAACTAATTGAGGTATACAAGAAGTTTGTTCTGCAAAATGGTAATAATAACAGCCCTTTATTTTCTCCAAGAAACGTCTATCGACCTCCTGTGTAATTTCGGCATACTAGTGGATGCATTAGTGACAAACACGGAAGCGACCCTCTCGCCTCCTTTAAATTCACGCCTTAGTTTTCCTGTTCTTCCCATTCAGCCGCATGCTACTCACTCATCCTGCCCCGCCACCACATCTCGCGCGCCGTCGAGCAGTTTTAGCTGCCACCCAATTAGGCTAACATTTTGGGGGTAAGAGAAGACCACATTGTTGCTTCATTCCCTTCCAATCCAGCCTTCACTGTGCACGATCCGGACAAGATCGGCTGGAGGCTCGGCACACATAGCCACACGGAGGCCATATCGGTTCTTCTTTATGTATTTTCTTGAACAGGTTTATCTCTGGATTCTCATTTTTTAAGTGTATGTGGATCGATCCAGGATGCAGCTCAATTCTTTCAAGATTTCGTTATATGGAATTATTGACAAGAGAGGCAAGTACATATGGGTTTTGCTGGCGTTGGTAGTGCAAAGATTTTTTTTAGATTGAGCAAAACAAAATGTTGTTTCACAATGCATGGATAAAATTGGCCGATATATGCTTTCACATAGTACTATCGGTAATGATTGTTTAGCTAATTATATCCAAAGTTGATTTTCAGTTCATTTTTGCCCGACCTATACTTGCAGGTGTCTCCAGAGAGCAAAGACTATATTATGTTAGAATATGCTTCTACTAAGTTTATTTCTCTGTAAAAATAATCACGGTAACAAACAGAAAATCAAGGGAATGTCGTTCTTTTGAAATATGTGATCGATATGCATTCATTTACTATCACACATTGGTATAACTCACTTAGCAGTATGGAGATTTGTACAAATCCCTGATTTTTAGATATGACAAAAAGAATTAACTATCAGAAACTTTTTTCACATTAAAACTTCCAAATTTCTGCTACTCCGTACTTCTTTCAGTTATTTTGGGGTTTAATCTCTGCTAACGTATGCATTTTTTTTTATCAGACAACTTACAAGTAGATTTTAATTTTAATTTCACATTTTGATAATCCAATATCACACCAATAATGTGGTGGTTGTATTTTGTGAATCCACCTCCCTCTTTCTCCATAAAATATAATTGACTTATTATGTCCAAGAACACCGTATGGGACTCATGCACTTATTTCTACAATTTCTAACCATGTTGTTATATATAATCCTTAGAGACATGTAGCGCAGCAACGCGCGGGGTATTATCTAGTTATTAAAAATAACCCTCACCAAATTCTATTGACAGAAATGGTCTGGCGGAAAGAGGGAAAACTGACACATGGCTCTTCCCGCCATAGCGCAGGGCGGAAAGCACATCCAGCCACAGGGACTGGCGGGAGGTTCTTTACGTCAAAGACGTTGGCGGAAGGTGATGAGCTACATGACGTCGGTTAGGCTGGTGCCAACGCGGGCTAGAGGCGGGGCGGTATCGCCCGGAGGGAGGCGAGAGGGAGGCGAGAGGGCAGCGGCGGGCGCCGGCTCCGTCGCCCGGCGGGAGCGGGCGAGAGGGGGGCGAGAGCAGGCGAGAGGGAGGCGACGCGCTGGCGGGGCGGGAGCGGGCGAGAGGGGGGGGCGAGAGCGGGGCGGGAGCGAGACGAGAGGGGGTAACGGCTAGCTGTCGTGGCGCGATCTGATTCGTCCACGTCAGCTAACCGTTGAGGTATCCGTTGGAGCTCCAAAAAATTCGAATTTTTTTGCAAAAAATTCCAAATTTCATCCCCAACCCCCTATAAATGAGGGACTCACCGATGTATACACAGCTCCAGCATGATTTGATTGAGCATGTGTGGGCTAATGCCTAGATTATGTAATTTTTTCAAATTTTTATGTAATTTTTTCAAATTTTTATGTAATTTTTTCAAATAATGTAATCGGTAACAATTTTAGTTGAATAAAATAATTTTCTTGCATTATTTTGAATGTTGTAAAAGAGAGGAGAGAGAAAAGCTGATGTGGAGGAGAGAGAAGTGAGAGCTGGCACTATAGCCCGTGCACTGACACCGTGGGGTGAGAGTGGGGTGAGAGTGGGGTGAAAGTGAGGGTAAAAGCTGACGTGGCGAGGCTATAGTGGGGTGATGCATTGGTACCAGCCTTAGAGAGTAGCATGTTGCAGTCCCTAAGTTTAGCTCGTACAAATCTATGATGCTCCAAAACATTTACTGCACCGATAAAAGTGTGCCACTGTGCTGCAACGTTTGGACAAAGCATACAGTGCATGCAAAGAATGGTCCCCACCGCATAGACATTTTCCGCCTCCTACATGAAAACCAACATGGCCATTTTCCTTCCGCCAATGGGAAGGGCGGGAAGAGCCTTCCGCCACCCTCTATGGCGGGAATAGTACTCCGCCATGCGTTGTGGCGGGATGATCCACGTGGCAGCTTTTCCTCTCTCCGCCAAGCTATTTTTGGCAATAAATTTAGTTGGGGGTTATTTTTAACAATGACGTTGGACAGAGGTTCATATTTGTAAAAAATTCCAAGCAGGCTGCATCAGCAAACGAACTTCCGTGCTCAGCACCTTGTAAGAGCATCTCTAGCAGTAACTGAAAAATTGCGAACTGAACTCGCATTTTTCAGTTTGTCAGAGCGCGGCGCAGATTAGAACCTGATCTTGCAAATTGAAAAGGTGAAAATTCAAATTTTGCCGGGAGATCATAAGTACGATTACTAGTTGTTCGTCAGTTCGTGCGCGGATCAATTGCATACATACAAAATTACAACAATAAACGAGAAAATAATTAGTGGACGAGCCCCCTAGGGCTTCATGCGCGTGTGCGCATCGCCGACGGGCCAAAATGGAGCTCGTGGTGGGTGCGGTGGCCGTCGCGGCGTCGCCTAGTCGTCGAGGACGACCACGTCCTTCTCCTCCAGCTCGGCCGCCTCTGCCGCCGCGATGGCAGCCTCCCGCTCCGCGCGCTTGGCCGCCTCCACCGCCGCGATGGCGGCCTCCATCTCCTCCCGCTCCCGTCGCAGTTCCGCGCGGAGCGCGGCCTCCGAGAGGCGGATGGCGTCGATGAGCGCGTCGCGCTCCTCGTCGTCGTCGTGCGCCTAGAAGTGGGAGCTCTCGCCGACCGCGGGCGTCGTCGGCGGTGCAGGGACGGGGACCTCTTCCTCGTCGGGCAAGCCGATGGCCGCGGCGAGGGACGCGGGAGGCCACTGCCCGTAGTTCGTCCACCGACGCGCCGCGCGGCGCTTGGCGCCGAGGCTGCGCACCGCCTTCTTCCGCGCTTCATCGCCGCACGAATGCGGCGAGCGGTCCGACAGTGGGCGCCTCCCACCGCCACCGCCCATGCGGCCGCCGCCAAGGCCGCAACTCCTCCCTACGGTTGTCATCGGCGCAGATCCGGCGGTGTGGGCATTCTAATTACTCGCCGGAGTCCGGGTGTGCTCGCGGTGGTGGCGGCGGTGGCTAGGGTTTTCGCGGCGGAGGAGAACGGGTTCGGAACCGAACTCGCCTTCCCGCGCGGTATAAGTAGGGGCCGGATGGGCCGTAGTTCGGGGGCCTGAGAATTTGGTTTTTGGGCTGGGCCATTTACGGGCTCCGTTAGCTCGCAGGCCCAGCACCGAAACTGTAAATCCGCCAGAATTTTACAGTTCCCGGCGATTTACGGTTACTGCTAGAGATGCTCTAACTGTCTGCTGAACTTTGTGAGCGAGCCATGCCGAAGAACAGAAGCAGGCTAAGCTGTCCGGTAGAGCAAACATTAGGCATCTCCAGAGGGCTACCCATTCGACCACCCGCGGTTTGAACGTCGGTGCGGATAAAAAAAATAGGTAAAAGGGCTCACAGTAGGCTACCCAAATAGATAAATGATCCACGTGTGACCTATTTGTGTCTCAGATTTGGTTCACGTTTGAGTCGGCCCGGACACATCGGCGTGTCCGTACGTCCGGCCCCGGACACATACGACCCCACCTATCATTGTAACATTTTATTTTTTATTTTTTATTTTTATTTTTTTCTTCTTTTCTTTTACTTCTCACTTTCTCGGAGCAAGATCTGAGCTCGTGCTCGTGGCGCGCTCCGACAAAGTCGTCGACGGCCTCACGTCGCCCTCGCCGTTGGACTCCCTCGCCGTCGGCCACCTCCCGACGACCTCGCCGCCCGCCGCCGCCTAGATCTCTGCCCGATGCCCGCAGCTCTCCCTGGCGCTGGCCGTCCCCGGCGACCTCCCGTCGGCCAAGCGCGTCTCCTGGCCACCGGCCCGAGCTGCTCAAACCACTGAGTTGCAGGAAGCACCGCCGGCCCACCGCCCTGAGCCGAGATCCCGTGCTCCGGCGTCGCCTTCCTGAGCTCCAGTGCCGCTTCCCGAGCTCTAGCGCCGCCGTCCCGAGCTCCAGCTTAGCCTTTTTGAGCTGCGGCGCCGCCTTCTCAAGCTCCGGCTGCCTCTGATGCAGTCGCTACGATGAGACTGGGGAAGAAATTGGGCCAGCGGAAGGCTTAGGCAAAAAAATAATTGGGTCGGGATGCCTGGTGGGAACCCCCCACAACGCAAACGGATGTTCGTGTTTTTCGTGTTTGCTGGCCGATCCAAACGGACCGAATCAGACAGATTCGGACGTAAATATGGATCGGCCCGCTGGAGATGCCCTTACAATCTCAAACGAATCTTCTTGTGGTAAGTGTGAGACCGAGATTATGAACAAAGACAGCATGCATTGGCTACTTCACTCGCTCCGAAGCCTAACAGCATCTTGTGAGATGACAGTCCCTCTAGCCACCCTCCTCTAGCTCGCCGCCGGCCACTCCGGTAGCGGCGCCCACCCCCCTCCCCGCCGACCTCCTCTGACGGCGGGCTTCCTCCCCCTCTCCCTGCCTCCCATGGCGGCGTCGGCACCCCCCTCGCCGGAGTCCGTCTCTTCGACCAGACCAGTTGTCTCAGGCCTGGACCTCTCCTCGGACTCAGCCAGGTCCACGGCTGGATCCCTGCCAACCGAGGTGGCGCCGGAGCAAGCTCGCCGGCCTGTGCAGGAGCGCCTGGTCTGGCAGCAACCGAAGCTGTCCCGCAAGGCGGCGTGGCATCGCCGGAAGCAAGAGCAGCAGCTCAGGGCCCAGGCGGGGCCCTCCCGCTGCCCTCCGTCCCCGGAGATGCAAGGAGTGTTTTAGATGCTTCCAGGGTGGGCACCCCAGGTTTGGGTGCACGAACACCGAGGTTTGCATCCGCTGTACTGAGGAAGGCCACGGCTCTGGAGGCTGCAAGCGCCCTCGCAGCCCGACTCCTGAGGACAAACTTTGCTGTATCGCCCTCGCGGCTGTGGCGCAGCGCCGGGGGACTGCTGGGGGTGGCCGTTCTGCCGCGGCGCAGCTACAGGGCCTGGCGCCTAGTGCGCCTGCTCCTTAGCTTGCTGCCGTGCGTCAGAGGCAGCCCCCACCCCCACCCCCGCCGCCTCCCGCGGCGGGGCATCCAGAGACCAGCAGCTGGGTGCCCTCCCAATCGGCATCGCGCAGTCCGCAGCAGCCGCCGCCGTGTATCATCCCTAGGAGCGCGACGGTCAATGACCTGGAGCGGCGCCTCCGCTTCTCTCTGGTGGCCTCGGTGGGCTGGAATCGCACGGGCATCTCATGCCGGCAGGTGGAGGAGGCGCTGGTACGGAGCGCCAACATTCCCTACGACGCGTTCTCAGTTCACAAGTACATGCCGGAGGACTTCCTGCTGGTTTTCGCGACAGCGGAGCTCAGAGATCGTGTCGCGGCCCTGCCGTCGCTGGCATGCGGTCAATCCGCGTTGTTCTTCCGCCGCTGGACTCGGCTGGCTCAGGTGCAGCGTGTGACGGCGGGCTCCAGAGTCCACCTCGCCATTGAAGGGATTCTGCCTCACACCTGGGACCGGTCAACCGTCGACCACCTGCTGGGCAACTCATGCGCCCTGGAAGCCCTAGCACCAGAAACGGCAGACAGGTCTGATCTTGGGCTATTCAAGGTCACGGCATGGACGCGCGAGGTGGATGCCATCCCCACGGCAAGGTTGCTCTGGGTCCCCGAGCCGGAGCAGGGCATGGAGCTCGAGGGGCCTCCGCCGATGCGACGTCTCCAGGAGCTTGGTATGCTGGAATACAAGACCCTGATCCATGTCTCAAGGGTGGAGGAATTTGTGGCCTCTGAAGGGCCGGCCTGGAACAGAGGCTCTCCAGGTAGCGTCCAGAGCGGCGTTCCAAGTGACGGGAGCTTGGTCGATGGTTTATAGACGTCGCAGAACCTGCCTTGGTCTTCTGGGATGGAGGACCGGCGTGGAACTCAGGGTGCCGGCGGCGCTAATGGCAGCGGCAGCGGCACTAATGGCAGCTGCGGCGGCGGCGCTAATGGCAGCGGCAGCGGCGGCCAGGGTTTCCGTCGTCCGGCTAGCGTCCTCGCAGCCCAGCAGCCAGACTGGCGGCTGCCACGTCTCAGTGGCCCAGTGCACCGGCCGGTGGCAGCACGGCTAACGACAAACGCTGGCCAGGGGGGCCCCTCCTTGACCGGACCGCGACAGGATAGGCTTGGAGGCGAGACAGCTTTAGGAACTGCAGGCCCCCCATAGGCTTCTTTTGCTGTCCGCGATCCCAATGTGGATGTACCTCTCTTGGGGAAGGAGAAAGAGCAGTCCAGACCTCCGCAAAGCAACAAGGCAAGGACAGAGGCAGCAGCTGCCCCCGAGGTTGCGGGCCCAGCTATGCAGCCGGAGACCAATCAGAACGCGGCGAGAGTTCAAATCTTGCGGCGGAGCAGCTCCACTGGCCTGGGGCAGGGATACGACAAAGCGCAAAAGGAATCTGCTGATCCCAATGCAGGTCTGGTCGGGAGTCTAGACAACCGTGTCTCTCTGTCAAGTGGGGGCTGCGAGACCCCTGGGTCCAAGAATATGGACGGATGCGGAACACCAGTCTCAGAGGCGGGGTCCAGTAGTCAGCCAGCCCCCCCCCCCATTCAGCCAGAGAATGACTACTGTGTAGTCTCGCTCTCTGATGGGGTGGAAGATTTCTGTCTCAATAGAGCTGAGCAAGACAGTCCAACCATGGAACAGAGCTTGACACTTGAGGGCGAGCCTCACTCGCCTCTCGAGTCCTATGCTGGGCGCAACTTCGACATGCAGCTCGTGCACAAGATACGAAACCCTGAGGATGGCGACCTCAAAGCCACGGAGAAGCAGGCCCTCGCGCGTATGAAAGAGTTCTGCTTGCGAATCCTCAAGACTCTGGCGCCTCCTCTCCTGCGTGAAGTCGAGTCTGCTTCCATGCTACGCCCAGAGGCTGAACCATTCACTCCACGTAGAAGCTCGCGTTTCTCCACGCCAGCGCCGGCTGCAAGCAGAACATCGAGGAAAGCTTCTGCAGCCGAGATGGCCCTTCTCAAGGCTTTAGGCGTCTCACCTGACCATCGTACAGCTGATGACGAGGCGATCAAGGAACTAAAGCAGCTGTTTGACTCCCCTCTGCGTGATAGACAGTTACATGTCCTGGCGGCCATCTTTGGCAAGACGATGCCGGCGCGCCAGGAAATCCAGTGCATGGGTTCTGTGGAGATCAGCATCTCGGCCTGATCTGAGATAGTTGCGGTGTCTACTGCCCTTCTCTTCTCATGGATCAGAACCCCGAAATAATCAGTTGGAACCCGCGTGGGCTGAATAACCCAGCCAAGCGAGACTCGGTTAGGGAGGTGATTGACTCTTTGCGTGTTAATGTAGTCTGTTTCCAGGAGACCAAAATGGATGTAATCGATCGTTACATTGTTAATCAGTGCCTAGGTCCATCTTTTGACGGCTTTGATTAATTGCCAGCGGAAGAAACTCGTGGGGGAATACTGCTTGCCTGGAACACGTCCATGGTATGCATTACAAATGTGGTCAAGGACAGTTTCGCGATCTCAGGGGAGGTGCATACTGGAACAGGCGAGCTGTGATGGATCACTGTCGTTTACGGCCCGCAACACACGGAGGGGAAAATTCAGTTCTTGGCAGAGCTGACAGCCCATAGAAACTTGTGCCCTGGAGCTTGGATGGTCATTGGAGACTTCAACATGATCATGCGCGCTTCTGAAAAGAACAACGACAACCTCGATCGGGCAAGCATGCGTCGCTTCCGAGATTTTGTCAGTAACCTTGAACTGAAGGAATGCTATATGCACGGCCGCCTCTTCACCTGGAGCAACGAGCGCCGCCGCCCGACAATGTCCAGAATCGACCGCGCCCTTATCTCGATCGATTGGGATCTCGCCTACCCGGATTCGCTACTTCAGGCCATCTCCTCGTCTGTGTCTGACCACGCACCCCTGTACCTATCCATGAACGCTGCATACTGGTCGAAGAAAAGGTTCCAGTTCGAGAGTTTCTGGCTACATCTGGAGGGATTTGACGATGCGGTGAGGGAAGGGTGGCAATGCGCTGGGAACATTGTTGACCCTTCCCTCTGTCTAGACAGTTGCTTCCGAAACCTTGCTAGACATTTACAATCCTGGGGAGATAAGAGGGTTGGCAACCCGAAGATGCAGATTGCGCTCACCAACCTGATCATCCATAGGTTCGATGCAGCACAGGAGATCAGGGACCTGTCTCCGGAGGAATGGTGGTTGAGGAGAACGCTAAAGCAGGCTGTTCTGGGCATGTCATCGATGGAACGTACAATGGCGCGGCAAAGGTCACGCATGCGCCGGCTGAAGGATGGCGACGCTAACACCAAGCTGTTCCACACTGTGGCTAATGGCCGCCGCGTGAAAAATTTCATTCCAGCAATCTGACATGCTGGTGAGCTGATCATGGACCAGCAACGCAAGGAAGCTGTCTTCTTCGACAGCTACAATGAGCTCTTGGGCAGAATTCAGAACCGTGAGCGCACGATCAACCTAGACATGCTTGACATACAGGACCATGACTTGCAGGACCTGGGGGTGCTATTTACTGAGGAGGAAGTCTGGGAAATCATCAAGGAAATGCCTTCGGACAAAGTGCCAGGCCCGGATGGGTTCATTGGTGCCTTCTATAAATGTGTCTGGCCAACTATCAAGCCAGAAATCATGGCGGCAGTTACTAAATTATACGTTGGAGACGGGCGTGGCTTTGGAAGGCTTAACCACGCCTTGATTACACTCGTGCCCAAGAAGCAAGGAGCGGAGGAGGTCGGCGATTTCCGGCCGATCAGCCTGGTGCACAGCTTCGCCAAGCTGTTCTCCAAACTGATCGCAAATCGGCTAAGGCCGTAGATGGAGTCCCTGGTCAGTGCAAACCAGTCAGCTTTCATCAAGGGGAGGAACCTGCATGACAACTTCCTGCTTGTCCGGCAATTGGCGAGGAAGATCAATCAAAGGAAAGAAGCGGTGTGTTACTGAAGCTTGATTTGGCTCGTGCTTTCGACTCCCTCTCCTGGGCTTTCCTCTTCGAGGTTCTGGAAAAATTGGGGTTCCCCGGCTCCGTCCGACAGTGGATCGCAATTGCGCTCCGCACTGCCTCCACTAGAATAACTGTCAACGGAGTCCCCGGCAGCAAGATCGTTCATGCTCACGGCCTCCGCCAAGGCGATCCCCTCTCTCCGCTGTTGTTTGTTCTAGCAATGGAGGTGACCACGGCCCTGCTGAAAAAGGTCATGGATTTAGGAGTACTATCCCCAATTGGGAACTGCACGGCGGCGCAACGAATCTCAATATATGCAGACGATGTTGTGATCTTCGTCAAGCCTACCGTTCAGGACCTGGTTGCTGTCCGCGAGCTGCTTGCGCTGTTTAGGGAAGCTTCAGGTCTCCAAGTCAACTACAGGAAAACGTCGGCGACTCTCATCAGAGCTGGTGACGAGGGTTAAACTCGACAAATGTCCTAGATGAAGGACTTAGGATCGGGGAGATAGGGCATCGGATGAACTCGAAGGTAAACTCAGTCAAACAAGGTGGCTATGAAAGTAAAACATGGGTGTAAAACCTAGCTTGCTTTCAATCTGTCCCACACCGTCCCCTCCTGGCCCCTATATATAGGTGGCCAGGTCTCGAGGATCGGGTGGGATCCGATACAGATTACAATATCGACATATGACATGAACTCATATTTCGACTAGTATTACAATTGGGCCTAGCTTAATGGGCCTCAGGGGTACTCAACTGACGGGCTATATTATCTATACCTTTGTCAGTAACCCCCGAGATTCTACCAGAATTACAGATTCGGGTTGAATCTCAGATCTTCAATTCTTCGACTTGATCAATACTTGACTTCTTCAAATCCTGAAATCTTCGACTTAGTCTTTCGACTTATCTTTTTGCTATGATATCTCTCAAGGGGTTTTGATGAACAAGCCTAACAACTCTAACGGATCAAGAGGCCAGTTAACTGCCGGAACAGATACTTGTCACCTACTTCAAATTCAATCCCCTTGGACTTGAATTCAGGAAACCGGTCAAACCCATTCTTTTGCCGCATTTAGGACTTACAAAAAAATGAATCCTAGTGGTTCTCAGGGTACCCAGTGCGTCCACCAGGATTTTTCTTTGCATCGTAGACATGGATACATACCAGCAGAGCGCATCCATGTGCGTATACCGGGCCACACAGGACGGATCCTGGGGTCTTACCTTCGTGATATATTTCAACCACGGCATTCAAGTTTTGTCGCGATGACACAACTCGAGAATTATGTTTCGCAGCCTTGTTTGACTGATTCAATATATATAACTTTTCGAGTTATCCTTTTTAACTTTCATGCATACCTCCCGATGGGAGTAATCGATGTTTTTTTGTTGACAATGTAGCCAAAGTTCCTTGCTGAAGAGATGCAACCAATTATGTCTATCAATTTGCTCTTTATCACCAGCTCTGACTCGCCTCCTTTTTGTCGACTTCTTTATATTGGGTGCGCGACAGCGCTCCTGATGGGAGTAGCCCCCGAGGCTATAGCCGGAATTTTTGGGTATAGGCTCAAGAAAATTGATAAACTCGTTCCTTATACTTCTTCTCGCGTCATTTGTCGACTTTATTCGTCTTTGCAATGGATTTCTCCCCTTCTTATGCCGCAAGCCCCCGAGTTGAAGACGAGGTGAACTTGTGCTTCTTGATAGATATGCTCTTATTTCCTATTCTCTTCTCCTCTTTTTTTTATACGCATCTTTTCTTTGATACGGTAATTCCTCTTTACTATTTGCACTATAAAAACTCAGAAATATACTTTGGGCCTTGCCGCTCCAGAGGCCCATTAGTACGTGCTTATAAATAAAGCACACTTGGCCAGGGTAAAAAACCCTAATTCCTTCATTAGTGCCTTTCTCCGCCGCATCGTCTTCTTCTTCCTCACCCCATCTAGGATTTTTCGTCCCTGTTGCTTGTCTCCATGGCCAATGCAAGTGAATCTCACCTGAACATCGGCGCCCCGGTGGAGAAACGGGGCCGCGGCCGTCCTCGCGGTAGTAAAAACAAGACTACCGCAGCTGCGGTAGCATCGTCTTCAGCTCTGGTGAAGCTATGCCCCGGCCGTCCGGCCGGGAGCAAGAATAAACCCAAGGTACCCTCTGCTGCACCAGGTCCAAGTGCTTCTTCCCCTGATGCTTCTTCTTCTTCACCCAGAATCTATTCTTTCTTCTACATCTGCAACGCGCAGTGCCGCGAAATTCAGCGCCTGCCACTTAAATTTACCAAGTTCATGGATGGGCGAGAACTGCGTGAAGCAGTTCTCTGTGAACACTCTGGTGGAGGAACTCCATACGAAGTGGAGGTGTGGCACGATGGCGCCGGTGAGCAATTCTTCAAGGGCGGCTGGTCGCGATTTGCGGAGGATCACGACCTCCATCAGGGGGTTTTCATGACCTTTGATTTCCATGTTGGCACATCGAAGTTCGACGTGAGAATCTACGATGGCACCCAGTGCCAGAAGGAGTATGAAGCCGAAGTATAGTTTCACTAGTTTTCTCCTTTATGTAATCCAGTTGTTCTTCCTCGTGCTTATCTGTAATAAATAATCGTATCGGATTTATGTGTTTATTAATAGACCATGGGAACGAATCATGGTTCCGAGGTGTGCGCATTAATATTTTATCAGGTTCCTTTGAACCGTTTGCGCAACAGACGAAATATCGGGTTGCAATCATCCTTATAGTGTGCCTTAGAGAATCACAAATCTCGATAATTTATTAATATTATTTCGTACGACTCGAGGGTTTGAGCCCCCGAGTGTAATTTACACCTATGGCCTCATGTTCTGGGTTCAGAGGGTCATAACTCGAAAAATTCTTTGTCGCTTATGCGTAAAATCATCGTAGTTGCTATGCATTCCACGGGTTACTCTCGTCTTTCCCCGTTTTCTTGTCTCGTAGTCGATAAGCTCCTCCTGGTATCACTTTTGTGACGATGTAAGGTCCCACCCATGGGGACTCGAGTTTTCCATGGCCATCTTGCTTGAGTCATAGAACTAGATCTCCCACCATGAAAGATCGTGGACGAACTCGACTACTATGGTAGTTTCACAGATTTTGCTGATATTGAGTAGCTCTGGCGAGCGCTACATCTCTTGCTTTGTCAAGCGCATCGACATCATCCTGAAGTGCTTATGTAGAAGTTGCCGCATCATATGCCGCGATTCTTGGAGCTTCATGAGTTATTTCGACTAGAAGCACGGCTTCTGCGCCATGGACCAGAAAAAATGGCGTTTCTTGAGTAGCTGCGTTGGGTGTAGTTCGTAGACTCCAGAGTACAGAGGGTAGCTCATCTACCCAAGCGTGCTTGGCTTTTTCGAGGGGTGCTAGCAGCCTTTTCTTTATCCCATTGCATATTAAGCCATTGGCTTTTTCGACTTGCCCATTTGACTTTGGATGCGCTATAGATGCAAATTTCAATTTGATTCCCAGACTTTCACAGTAATTCTTGAACTCTTTCGATGTGAAGTTTGTCCCATTATCCGTGATTATGCTGTGTGGTACTCCGAAGCGAAAAACTATGGACTTGATGAAGTTAATCGCGGCTGTGGAATCTTGAGTTGTCACTGGGGCTACTTCTACCCACTTAGTGAATTTGTCGACTGCTACCAGCATATAAATATGCCCTCCTGGCCAGGATTTATGTAGTTTCCCTACCATGTCGAGACCCCATTGTATGAAGGGCCAAGATAATGGTATTGGTTGCAATTCTGCTGCTGGTGCGTGTGGTCGAGATGCGAAACGTTGACAAGCCTCGCACTTCCTTACTATGTCTTTTGCGTCTTCAATGGCTTGTACTGTATCTTCGGGTAGTGTTTTGTTTACCATGTATGCCAAGTATGGTTGCATCCAACTTTGCTCGATCATCATGACTTCTTTGGGTTCAGCTGTCCTGCTGCTACCAGCCCCCGAGCCTGTTGCTTGGTGCTGGGCTTGCTCTCCTGTAGTCGAGACTTTGGTGCTTTTTATTGATCTCTCTATGATTTCCTCCCAAAAAACTCCTTGTGGTACGGGTAAACACTGGGACCCGATATTTGCTAAATTGTTGGCTTCCTCATTGCTTGCTCTGCTGACATGCAAAACTTCGCATCCATCAAATATTCCTTCGAGATAATAATATAGATTTTTGTATGCTGTCATGTTGTCAGTGATGGCATCACACTTGTTCATCACTTGTTGGACGACGAGATTTGAATCTCCAAATATTTTCAGTCTAGTTGCTCCACATGCTTTGGCCATTTTCATCCCATGAAGCAGCGCCTCATATTCGGCTTCATTATTAGAAGCTTGAGAAAAACTCATCCTTAGCACATATTTCAACTTGTCGCCTTGTGGTGATATCAGGACTACCCCTGCTCCTAGACCTTGAATTCTTTTTTACCCGTCAAAGTACATTGTCCACACACTCGATAAATCTGGTGGCCCTGTGTTTTGTAACTCCAGCCACTCTGCTGTGAAATCTGGTAAAATTTGAGACTTGATCGCCTTTCATACGTGATGTCCAGGGGCGATAGCTCGATTCCCCACAAGGAGACACGTCCTGTTGCTGAAGGATTGTTCAATATATTGGATAGTGGCGCTTCGTTGACCACTATGATTGGGTGGACCACAAAATACTGTCGTAGTTTCCGTGCTGTTGTAAAAACAATGTATGCGAGTTTCTGATAGTGCGGATACCTTTGCTTCATTGGAGATAGTACCTCGCTGACAAAATACACTGGTCGTTGGACTCCATGCGCTTTTCCTTCCTCGCTTCTTTCGACTACCAATACGGTGCTCACCACTTGATGTGTTGCTGCAATATATAGTAGTAGTGGCTCCTTTTCCTTTGGTGCGACCAACACCGGTGGTGTGGAAAGCACTTTTTTGAGTTGCGCGAAGGCTGTGTCCGCTTCTTCTGTCCACTCGAATTTGTCGTCTGATTTTTTCATCAATGCATAGAAAGGGAGCGCATTTTCTCCTAGTCTTGCGATGAATCGACTTAGTGCCGCAACGTGTCCTGCGAGCTTCTGTACATCGTGCAGCTTTGTGGGTTTACCCATTGTTAATATCGCTTGGATCTTCTCTGGATTTGCTTCTATTCCTCTTGCAGATACTAGGAATCCTAGGAGTTGTCCTGCAGATACCCCAAAAGAACATTTTGTCGGGTTGAGCTTCAGCTTGTACCTGTTTAAGTTGTCAAAAGTTTCTACTAAATCACTGATTAGTGACTCCTCTTTTCTTGTGCTAATGACCACGTCATCGATGTAGATTTGGATGTTTCGTCCTATTTGACTTTCGAGGCAGTTTTGCATCATCCTCTGGTAGGTTGCTCCTGCGTTTTTAGGCCAAAAGGCATGACTTGGTAGCTGATGCGGGCAGGATAACCACCCAGTTGGGAACCCTAAGAGGAAGGTATGATGAGTATAATAGCAAATTTTCCCTCAGTAAGAAACCAAGGTTTTATCGTCCAGGAAAAAGTCAATACTCCAGAAGGTGATGCTGACTAGCTTCGCGACAGCTCCGGACAATTTATAAGGCGCCTCGTCCAGTCCTTTGCTTTGCCAGCTGCAACGCGGAACCTGCACACAACACAACCAAATACTTTGCTCCCAACTTATGATGAGGTTGTCAATCTCACCGGTTTGCTTAAAACAAAGGGTATGAGCGTATCGAGTGGAAAGTGATAATAGTATGCGAGTAAAGTAAACAGTGCGAGTAAAGTAAACAGGTGATAGCAATATAATGGAAATAGGACCGGGGTCCACAGTTCACTAGTGGTGTCTCTCCATAAGATAAAATAACACATGCTGGGTAAACAAATTACAGTTGGGCAATTGATAGAATAAAGACAACGTGCATGTCGAGAGGATCACTATGAGATTTACTCTGGGCATTACAACAAGATACATAGACCGCCATCCAACTGCATCTATGACTAATAATCCACTTGTGGCGAATCAATCCGAGAACTCAACAAGTATTAAGTTACGAACAACAGATAACTGCATTAAGCAAAGTGTGTAATGTAAACAAAGCATATGCCCTTGAGCATATGAATGTTGTTTCCCCCCTAGTAGCAACAGCACATCTACAACCTTAGAGGTTTTTGTCACTCCCCCAGATTAAATAGAGGCATGAACCCACTATCGAGCATAAATACCCCCTCTTGGAGTCACTAGCAACTACTCGGCCAAAGATAGCTACTAACAACGGAGAGCATGCAAGATCATAAACAACATAGATATAACATAAGATAATATTCAGCACATCAACTCAATCATAACACCAATATTCATCGGATCCCAACAAACACAACATGTAGAATTACATAAAGGTAGTCCCGATCATGTAAAGCAGCTCACAAGATCTAAACATGAAGCACATGGTGGAGAAGACAACCATCTAGCTACTGCTATGGACACATAGTCCAAGGTAGACTACTCACTCATCGCGCCGGAGGCAAGCATGGCGATGAAGAAGACCTCCAGTGGTGATTCCCCTCTCCGGCAGGGTGCCGGGAAGAGCTTCTGGACCCTCCCAATCTTCGGGTCGACGGCGGCGGCGGATCGCGATGTGTTCTGGAAAAGTGATCGGGTCTTTAGGTTTTTTCCATTGGGGGGTCTTTATAGGCAAAGGGGCAGCGTCAGAGGTGGACCAGGGGCACAGGCCAGCCCTAGGCCGCGCCGCCCTATGGTGTGGCCGCCCTCTGGCTCGACTCCGTCTCTTCTTCGGTGTTCTGGAAGCTCCGTGAAATATCTGGACGTCTGGCTTTTGTTTCGTCCAATTCCGAGAATATTTCCTGTGTAACATTTCTGAAACACAAAAATAGTAGAAAACAGGGAACTGGCACTGTGGCATCTCGTTAATAGGTTAGTTCCGGAAAATACATAAAAATGCCATGAAGTATAACGAAACACTAAACAAATGGTGTAAAAACAAGCATGGAGCATCAAAAATTATGGATACGTTGGAGACGTATCAGCATCCCCAAGCTTAACTCCTGCTCGTCCTCGAGTAGGTAAGTGATAACAAAAGAAATAATTTTTGAGGTGACATGCACCTACACAATCTTGACCATATATGTAAGTGTTGTGCGCCGGGATCAAAGAACTTAAAACATGGGCATGAAAGATATAATCTTGATAGAAGAAACTTAGCAACCATGTTATAACATGAAAATGAACACAAACAAAAGATCATGAAAATGAAACAATGAAAGTCAAACGTGTGTTCAAATCATAAGGAAAAACATACAAATGGGTTTCAGCTTGTCCTTCATGAGAGAGCAAAACATAAATGCATAGGACACCTTCAAGTTTAAGAGGGCGACTAGATACAAGTAATTTAAGAACAAGTGAAACCAACATCATGAATCAATCAATGAAAACTTTGGGACAATGCACATTATACTCAGAATGACAACTATGCTCTCGTAGACGGTGCATAAAGATAGAAGGTGGTGACTCAACATAAAAGTAAAAGAAAGGACCTTCGCGGAGGGAAGCACTGATTGCAAGTTTTATAAATCTTCAAAAATTATGGTACTTACCGGATTTGAGCTCTCATTGCCCCCATCATAAGCATCTTGAATGGTTAAATTTAATGCAAGAACACTTATGCTGCATATGCTTGACAAATCATAAGTTGAAAATCTCATGTCCCGTGAAGTACGAATACCCAAACCTCATGCTACTTTACTTAGAGTCCCACGCAAGCTCTTGTCATTGTAATTATACATGTATCATCGAGAACCGCCAACGGGGTACCTCCGTGCCCGATGACATGGAACAAGCCCACATCAAAATAACAGGACAAACAGACAATGAACACCTCGGCATCTCTTTTATTTACCATTGGTATAGCTTTTTATTGCGAGATGCATCGTCGAATGTTCACTATGGGCATGCTGTAAATTTCCACCATGAATTATGCATGGCTTAGATTAGCGGCCTAGGCATTTCTCTAACACGTATACAAACTCCATGATCCCGCAAGATTCCCAATTCATTTCACACCGCGAGTATCCATAAATAAAAGATCACGATATCAACTCAAATGAAAGATAGTGCAATGTTGAAAGCTTGCCCCATGATGGCATGGCTGGGCTAATTCCCAACTTACAACTTGCAAGCATAACAACTCAACATAAGAGACCACAATGTCAAAATTTTAAAGCGATAAAAGTAAAGTGTGTCATCCGGTTCGTGAGAGCTTTACTGACCAATTTTCGCATAACACCAAAAAGAGTTTAATTTGAAGGATAGATAAAAGCAAGTCAAATGTACTTTGGAATAGCAAATTGCTAATAGGTATATATGGTGGACACTTTGGCAAACTTGGTTTTTAGGAGTTGGATGCACGAGTAGAGCTCATACTCAGTACAAAGTGAGGGCTAGCAAAAGACTGGGAGCGACCAACTAAGAGAGCAATAACGGCCATAATCATGCAAAGCGACAAAGCGACATTAAAAGAAGCATAAGATGGCATCAAAAGTCAAAAACTAAATGATCATAGAGGCAATGGCGACTTTGTATGAGTCTAACATGTGTGAGCATGCGCCAAGTCAACCCAAATAAAGCATCAAGGAGAAAACCAAAATAATGCTTCCAAATAATTAAAACAACGCATGATTTTTGCAAAGGCTCATTAAGCAATCTCAGTTATTTGAGACAAGTCATGCTACAGAAAAACCACTAAGCATACTATCAAAAAGACATCAAGCACGACATGCAAAAGCCTAGGCCGCAGTCTACACAAGCTCCTTCTTGTACCACTTTTTTGCATAAAGCTTTTTCTCTTTTCCAACACCATTCAAAATTTTATAAACAACTCTTTTGATAAAAACCAATGTAGACCAGAGGCAAAAATACACCTTGATGAAAATATATAACAAGATCTGAACACAAATCAAGGCAAAAAACGAAAGCTAAACGCAGTTCAAGAAAAAGAGAACACTCGTGGAAACGAATAGAGTGAAAAACAGAGTGTTCTTGGCAAATGAAAAGCAAGGCAACTTCTCCAAAAGGAATTTGTTGGGGTCCAACCATTTATTACAGCAAACAAAACTAAACAAAACTTAAAACTAAAACAACTGACGCTCCAAGAAAAACGCATAATGCATGACGCAATAAAAATATAGTGTGTTGAAAGGTGACCTGATTTTTGCCGATGAAGAAGGGGTGCCTAGGGGGCATCCCCAAGCTTTGACACTTGTAATTATTGGATATTTCTTGGGGTGACATGGGCGTCCCCAAGCTTGAGCTTTTGTCCATTGTTCAACTCATCTCATCATTCTCCGATCCCTACACTTGAAAACTTCCTTTATACAAAATTAAACACAAATCTATTAGCAACATTCTTGTAAGCATAACATTGAATCAACCCTTTTTGCTTCAGGTTTCAACTCAAAACCACCACATATAAAGCATATACTACTGTAGCAACTTCCCCAAAAGTTCCGTGATCAAAATAACTCAAAAAGAAAGCAATAAAGCGGCAAACACAAATATTGGCAGAAATCTGTCAAAACAGAACAGCTGACAAAGGTCGAATTTTTAGAGTATTTTCTGTTGCTCAAATCAAAAAGTGTTCAACTAATGAAAGTTTGGATATAACCTGGGGCATATGCACAAGAAATCCCAGGTCCAAAAGATATACAGAGTATTTTCACGAATTTTTACGGTGTAGCACCAAAAACAGTTTCAGGACAACAACATCCCCAAATCTTACCTCACTCAAATTAGAGGCTTCTCTTGGCACAAAAACGAAATAAAAATGATAAGGAGAGGTTATTACAGTAGTAATAACTTCCAAGACTCAAATAAAAAGAAAAAGTACTGAAAGTAAAACAATGGGTTATCTCCCAAGAGTGCTTTTCTTTAACGCCTTTGAGCTAGGCTCAGTAATTTGAGAAGATGCTCACATAAGAAATATAAATTGAAGCAAAAGAGAGCATTAAGGAGCAAATATAAAACACATTTAAGTCTAACCCACTTCCTATGCATAGGAATCTTGTAAGAAAATAAATCAAAGAAGCACATAGTAACAAGTATGGGTAGATAAAACAAGAGCAACTTTTCAACTTTCAATATAAAGAGAGGTGTTTTAGTAACATGAGAATTCCAACAAACATATTTTCCTCTCTCATAATAATTTTCAGTAGCATCATGAACAAACTCAACAATATAAATATCACACTCACCCTCCTTTGTTAAGCATGGAGGGCTATCAAATAAGGTATTAGTTAAAGAGTTACTCTTATTGGGAGGTAGACATGGGTAGCTACATTCTTCCTCCTCTTGATCATCACTCTCCTCCTCTTTTTCATCCAATGAGCTTCCAGTTTCAGCAATTTCTTCTTCCATAGGCTCCTTCAAGGCACTAGTCTCTTCCGTTGGAGAGCATATATTAAGATATTTAAGAATATAGCCATTCTCTTCCTTGTAATTATCAAAGCAAAAAATTAAGTATATCATAAACCTCATATTTATAAGGTGCATCATCAGTATTTTCAAGCAAATAAGCAAGTTCGAATGCACCCTTCCAAGCAATAAATTCTTCAATTTGTTCCACATCATAAAAGTCATAATTTCTATTAATATAAGAAGATATGGTAACATCATCATTATACTCACATTGAAAAGGGAGGTGTTTATACCTCCTACAGCAACAAGATCTATCAAAGCAGTAAGTAACATTATAAGTAGAGCACACGTTTCTAGCAATGATATACAATCTATTGATTTGTTCCCATAAGTGTTTCCCTTTTTGTGACAAGCGGTGTTCCTCATAATAATTATGCTGCTCTTCCGTGAACCCACCTTGCCAAAAAGATTTAGTTTCAAAGAAACCAACCATTGATAGAAAGCATGATAAAGCAAGACAAGTAAAAATAACAACTAATAGGAAACTAATTTTTTGTGTTTTTTATAAAATGATGAAAGTAAAAATAAAGTAAAGCAAAACTTAAAACAAAGTAAAGGATGTGCGTGCGAAACTCCCCTTGCAGAAGTCTTCTTTTTCCCCGGCAACAGCGCCAGAAAATTATGCTTGATGCGGGCAGGATAACCACCCAGTTGGGAACCCCAAGAGGAAGGTATGATGAGTATAATAGCAAATTTTCCCTCAGTAAGAAACCAAGGTTTTATCATCCAGGAAAAAGTCAATACTCCAGAAGGTGATGCTGACTAGCTTCGCGACAGCTCCGGACAATTTATAAGGCGCCTCGTCCAGTGCTTTGTTTTGCCAGCTGCAACGCGGAACCTGCACACAACACAACCAAATACTTTGCTCCCAACTTACGATGAGGTTGTCAATCTCACTGATTTTCTTGAAACAAAGGGTATGAGCGCATCGAGTGTAAAGTGATAATAGTATGCGAGTAAAGTAAACAGTGCGAGTAAAGTAAACAGGTGATAGCAATATAATGGAAATAGGACCGGGGTCCACAGTTCACTAGTGGTGTCTCTCCATAAGATAAAATAACACATGCTGGGTAAACAAATTATAGTTGGGCAATTGATAGAATAAAGACAACATGCATGTCGAGAGGATCACTATGAGATTTACTCTGGGCATTACAACAAGATACATAGACCGCCATCCAACTGCATCTATGACTAATAATCCACTTGTGGCGAATCAATCCGAGAACTCCACAAGTATTAAGTTGCGAATAACAGATAACTGCATTAAGCAAAGTGTGTAATGTAAACAAAGCATATGCCCTTGAGCATATGAATGTTGTTTTCCCCCTAGTAGCAACAGCACATCTACAACCTTAGAGATTTCTGTCACTCCCCCAGATTAAATAGAGGCATGAACCCACTATCGAGCATAAATACCCCCTCTTGGAGTCACTAGCAACTACTCGGCCAAGATAGCTACTAACAACGGAGAGCATGCAAGATCATAAACAACATAAAGATAACATAAGATAATATTCAGCACATCAACTCAATCATAACACCAATATTCATCGGATCCCAACAAACACAACATGTAGAATTACATAAAGGTAGTATCGATCAGCTCACGAGATCTAAACATGAAGCACATGGTGGAGAAGACAACCATCTAGCTACTGTTATGGACCCATAGTCCAAGGTAGACTACTCACTCATCGCGCCGAAGGCAAGCATGGCGATGAAGAAGACCTCTGGTGGCAATTCCCCTCTCCGGCAGGGTGCCGGGAAGAGCTTCTGGACCCTCCCGATCTTCGGGTCGACGGCGGCGGCGGATCGCGATATGTTCTGGAAAAGTGATCAGGTCTTTAGATTTTTCCCGTCGGGGGGTCTTTATAGGCGAAGGGGCAGCGTTAGAGGTGGACCAGGGGGCCCACACCACCAGGGGGCGCAGGCCAGCCCTAGGCCGCGCCGCCCTATGGTGTGTCCGCCCTCTGGCTCGGCTCCGTCTCCCCTTCGGTGTTCTGGAAGCTCCGTGAAATATCTGGACGTCTGGCTTTTGTTTCGTCCAATTCCGAGAATATTTCCTGTGTAACATTTCTGAAACACAAAAATAGTAGAAAATAGGAAACTGGCACTGTGGCATCTCGTTAATAGGTTAGTTTCGGAAAATACATAGAAATGCCATGAAGTGTAACGAAACACTAAACAAATGGTGTAAAAAACAAGCATGGAGCATCAAAAATTATGGATATGTTGGAGACGTATCAGTAGCAGAACACGCTGTAAGGTGTTATGAAAGCTGTTTTTTCCTCGTCTTCTTTCTTCAACTTTATCTGGTTGTAGCCAGAGTATGCATCCAGGAAGTAAAGCCTTGCGCACCCTGCTGTTGAGTCAATAATCTGATCAATGCGAGGTAGAGGGAAGGGATCCTTTGGACAATGCTTGTTGACAGATGTGTAGTCGACACACACTCTTTGCACATCTGTGTTTTTCTTGGGGACTATAACTGGATTAGATACCCAAGTCGATGTTTTGATTTCTCGGATGAACCCTGCGTTTTCGAGTCTGTGTAGCTCGGATGCTATTGCTTTCCTTTTGGGTTCATCAAATCTCCTCAACGGTTATTTGACTGGCTTTGCTTTGGGATCAACGTTTAGTGCGTGCTCGACGAGTTCCCTGGGAACCCCTGACATGTCCGAAGGACACCAATCGAAGATTTCCCAACGCTCACGGAGGAACTCGACGAGCGCGCTTTCCTATGCGGGATCCAGGTTTACTGCTATAGAGGTAGTCTTGTTTGGGTCCGTCGGGTGAACCTGGATTTTCTTCGAGTCCTGAGTTGCATCGAAAGCCTGGTCTGGCAGGGATCGCCCGACGTCGGGTAGCACGTTGTGGTCGGTTTCGCCTTTTAGTCTCGCGTACTCTGCTGTCATGCCAAAAGTTTGTGCTAGTTTATTGAATTCTTTATCACAGGTGTTGGATACTTCAAAACTGCCTTGTACCATGATCGTTCCTTTGGGTCCTAGGATTTTGAGCGTGAGATATGCGTAGTGAGGTACTGCCATGAACTTTGCAAATGCTGGGCATCCCAGGATTGCATGATACTATGAAGGCCAATCCATAACTTCGAACTCCAGCTTTTCTCTTCGATAATTGTTGCTGCTGCCGAAGCAAACGTCAAGTTCTATTTTCCCAAGAGGGTAGTTTGCGCTTCCTGGTACTATTCCATGAAAATAACAATCTGTTGGCTTTAGACTTTCCAGTGAAATGCACATTGCCTTCAGAGTTCTTGCATATATCAGGTTTATGCCGCTTCCTGCATCCATGAATACTCTCCCGATGTCGTATCCCCCTATTTGCGCTTTTAGTACCATTGGTGCGTGCCCTGGCCTGGGTACTTTCCTTGGGTGGCCTGCTATGCTAAATCTCACTGGTTGATCGGACCATTTTAGATACTCTGTAGTAGCTGGTGGTGATGATATTGCCAGGTTGACCTGTCTAGGTATGCTCTTCCTTTCTTTCTTCGACTTTGGTACTGGTTGGATCATTGCTGATATGTATACTTTTGACTCCAGCTATTTTGTGAGTCGTTGCATTTGATATCCTTGACTTATGCTTTTTCCTCCTTGTCGTGCTCCTTGGCTTGAATCCATGGCATTTTGCAACCTTAGGAAGGTTCTGCAATCCTTCATCTGGTGGTTGGAGACTCTTTTCCCATCTAAGCAAGCGTAATGGATGCGACAGGGACCATATAGCATCTCTTCTACCGAAGGACCCGAGTACCTTGGCTTCTCCTTTCCTCTACCGTCTCTCGTTGGAAATTCGATATTTTCATAGCCTTCTTCGTTCCTTTTACCATATCCTGCGGCTATCTGATTTCGCCTTCCGTGGTTGTCGCCATTGCGGTATCTTCGCCTTTGCCTGCTTGGTTTGTCGACTTCTGGTGAACGCCCCCTTTTGTTGTTATACGCGTCTTCTCCATCGGCGAACCTGTTGGCTACTTCCATTAACTCAGACACTGTCCTTGGCCTTGTTCTCCCAATTTCTTCCACTAGGTCCGAACGACGAAGGCCACTCGAAAAAGCGTCTATTGCTCTTTAGTCGGAGACGTCTTTTGCTAAGTTTTTGATTACACTCCAGCGTTGTATATAAGAGCGTAGGGTTTCATCTCTTTTCTATATGCACGATTTGACTTCTTCCAATGATGTTGGTCGCTTATATGTTGAGCGAAAATTTCTTGCGAATTGACTCTCTAATTCCCCCCAACTTCTGATGGAATCGTTGGGTAAGGTATTTAACCAGGACCGCGCTGCGCCGGTGAGGTGTAACTGTAAACTTTGCATGGCTGTTGCTCTTGTTCCTCCTAGTATCTGTACTGCTTGCAAGTAATCTGACAATCATAGAGTGGGCTCTTGCGACCCATCATACTTTTCTTGATCATGTGGCAACTTGAAACCTTTGGGTACCCGCGTTTTGTGAACCCTACGGGTAAAATATAACGCGCCCATCTCTTTTTCATCGTCTTCGTAGTTTTCCTCTCTCCACGCATAGCGTGAGTTGTTTACTCGTGCTTGTGCTATTATGTTCCTTGCGTCCTCCCTCCTTTTTTGTCGCTTCTCATCTTCTGATGAATCATTGGGTTCGTTTCGCGAGGATTTGCGCTTGAATTCTTCTTTTTGCCTTTCTTTTCGACGTGTCACTTTTTCCTCTGGAAGATTTCCCATTAATTTGTCTTCTACCAACCCGAGACTTCGTATTGCGGCCTGATGCATGTGTTCTCGTGGATCTCCAGGCTCTGGTTGTGTGGTTAGTAGGTACGCCTGTGCTGCTACCAACGCTACTTCTGGTGTTTCTTGAACGAAATCTTCTTCTTCTTCTTCTGACTGCCGCGGGCTTTGACTTTTCGCGTAGCTCTCCTCTCTTATCTGTGCTGTTGTCCTCCTGTTGTGCTTTGGGTCTCTATATCTCTCCATGCTGGACTCTGATGAATTGCTATATTCACTCCAATATCCTTCACTTGGTGTGTTGTTGTAATCTGGGCTTCTCATAATCATGTCT
Source organism: Dactylis glomerata (assembly GCA_007115705.1). NCBI lineage: Eukaryota > Viridiplantae > Streptophyta > Magnoliopsida > Poales > Poaceae > Dactylis > Dactylis glomerata. The sequence goes on along the minus strand of QXEO01000120.1, from coordinate 488,028 downwards.
CTTTCCTGCCTTAACTTCTTTTTGCGCTGGTGTAGCGCGTATTGGTATCCCATTAAAACTTCTCTTCTTGAATCTACGGGTACATCAGTCCCGTGGTTGATAGCTGTCATGATCATTCTCCACTCTCCAGCCGAAACATGCACTTTTTCCTTCTCTTTCTTGCCATTGCTCCTTATTTTGTCGACTTGCATGTCAACCTCCTCGTTGCCAGCGTGATTGTTTTCTTCTTCTGCTGCTTCAGTGATGATGACGCATAATTGGTGTATGCTTCTGGAGACGCCGCTGCTTCTGCTGGCGATGTCCCTTGATTTGTCCACTGCTGCTTCCACAATGGTCTTTTGCCCGGTTTCGTCGGGTTCCTCGATTTTTTCCTGCAGATTTTCTGTTGCTGCTAAGCTGACTGGTGAGTTTGCCTTGCTAGAAGAGCGTACAGATGATCCAGATGCTGTGATTCTCTCTGTTTTGCTTGCCGATGGAACTGATTTCGTTGGATCCGAAAGGCGAGTTGAACCCAAAGGTCCGATGTAGAAGCTTAGACTTCCGAATGTCAATTCCATCTCTTGATTTTCGTCGACTTCTGGATTGCTATTGGCTAAAAGCGAAAAAGCCGTCGAATTCATGATTCCAACGCCCAAGGTCCCCACGGTCGGCGCCAATTGACGAGGGTTAAACTCGACAAATATCCTAGATGAAGGACTTAGGATCGGGGAGATAGGGCGTCGGATGAACTCGAAGGTAAACTCAGTCAAACAAGGTGGCTATGAAAGTAAAACGTGGGTGTAAAACCTGGCTTGCTTTCAATCTGTCCCACACCGTCCCCTCCTGGCCCCTATATATAGGTGGCCAGGTCTCGAGGATCGGGTGGGATCCGATACAGATTACAACATCGACATACGACATGAACTCGTATTTCGACTAGTATTACAATTGGGCCTAGCTTAACGGGCCTTAGGGGTACTCAACTGACGGGCTTTATTATCTATACCCTTGTCAGCTGGGGAGGTCGAAGGGGGGGGGGCTGGTGGCTGCGCTCTTACAGTGTGCTGTCACGCCTTTCCCAATCAAGTATCTGGGCCTGCAGCTCGCCCTGCACCCGCTCACCAAAGCGCAGTGGCAGCCGAAACCTTGCTTCAGGCTGTCCTCGCGGCACGACCTATTCACCAGCTCCTCGTCGCAGATGCACCATGCTGGTTGTTTGAGGAGGTCGACAAGTGGTTTAGGGTTTTTTTTGGAGCGCTAAGGACAGAGCAAGCGGTGGACAATGCCTCGTTGCTTGGAATCAAGTGTGTAAAGAGTTTGCGCACGGTGGTCTGGGAGTGAAGAACCTGCGATTGCAAGGGCTGGCGCTGCGGGTGCGCTGGGAATGGTTGCGACGGACGGACCCCAGCAGGCCATGGCAAGGCCTGCCACCTTTCTCTGACGCCCAGGCAAGAGAGGTTTTGACAGGCTAGTCAAGATTCAGAATGGGGATGGACAACATGTCATGTTCTGGCGCGATAGATGGATTGATGGCTGGAATGCAAAAGACATTGCGCCAACAATCGTCGACAAGGTCAGAACTAGGGCCTTCAACGCGCGGACGGTGCAGCAAGGTATGACCGATAACCGTTGGTCACTGGACCTGCAAGGAGTTCTGTCAGCAGAGGAAGCCTTCGATTGCGCCAGGCTGTGGGCTGCAGTCAATGCCGTCGACAGGAGCCTAGACAGGGAGGACGGCTTCACCTGGCCCTGGTCTCGCTCAGGGCAGTATACGACGAGGTCTACGTACAGAACGCTGATGCAGGATAACATTGTGCACCCCCTTGGCACAGCGATCTGGAGAAGCAAGGCGACCCCCAAGAGCAAGCACTACGTCTGGCTTGCAGCACAGGACAACATCTGGTCGGAGAGCGCCGATTCCGACACGGATTGCAGGAGAACCTGACGCTATGTGAAGTGTGCATGCAGGAACCGGAGACCTCGCAGCACATTTTGACACAATGTGTTGTGGCTAGAGAGGTGTGGCATATCTGTCGGCAGAAACTTGATCTGCACTTCGAAGAGCCGTCCCGGGACAGCCAGTTCCAAGCATGGTGGGTCTCAGAACGCAGCAGGCTTCGCGGCGCGGAGAGGAAGGAGTTCGATACCCTCGTTTGCACCGTGAGCTACGGGCTCTGGAAAAACAGGAACGCTTGGGTGTTCGCTGATGCCAGACGTCAGCATAGGCCTATGACCATCGCCAATCTGGTAGTGGAAGAGTACAACATGGGTCGTGTAATAGGTGGAGTAGGAGAGCAGATTGTTAGAGAGTAGTTTTCCTTTTCCTTGGAGTCTCTTTGGTTCTTCCTCCTAAAAACTAGAACCAATTCTTGTAAATACTTCTTCTGCCTTCTATAAAATCAAGGTACGCATTCGCGTACTAAAAAAAAACCCAGATGCTAAACAGCACTCGGATGCTATCTGGCACTCCGAGCATCCGATTCTGAGCCGTCCGATCGGAACAAGACGGTCCAGATTTAGCTGCGCGCGCGCGATCCCGACAGCGAAGCGTCCCGACCAGGAGCCACCTGGCAGCGTGTCCCACGCACCTGGTCCGACCCGGAGCACGCGAACCTGGACTCGGTCCTGGACCGCATTCGTCGGTGCCGTTCCCCATTTTCCTCTCTCTTCCGGCGATCTGGAGCCAGCGTCGGTGTCGTTCCCCATTTGCTCTTCCTCCGGCGATTTTTCGATCTCGTCGGAGATCGCTCCTATTCGGACGGGTGTTAGAGGTCGTGGTGTGGAGCCACCTTCTGCGTCGCGCTGCTGGCTAGATGCCTGGGAGGTAGCTCGCTAGCGGAGAAGGAGCTGGGCGTCGACCTCGTCGCCGGTGTGCGTAACACGGTGAAGAGTTGCTTGCTCGTCGCCGGAGAGGAGGAGCGCGCTAGGTGGCCACAGATCTACCTTCTACTGCGCAGTGGCTTGCGATTCGACAGCGGCTAGTTGTGCTCGATATAAGTCGGGTTCTGAGGTATGAATTTACTGACGCAATTCTCGAAATCCTCATCCCTAGCGCTGCTGGCTAGTTTTTGCAGTGATGCATGATTGGGTTCGGTGTATCAGGCCCGATTTGTTATCCATAGCATCTGTCGTTGTTTTAGGCTTGGAGAACGAAGACACACTTCACATCTAGGTCTTCTCTGCGAGGAGATCACCTGTCAAACTGTGTACATGTTCCTCGATGTAGGATATGGCATCCACAGTGTTGGCGTAGGGGCATGGCTGACGGCCCGCTTCCTCAACCATCTCGATGCCTGGCTACCACTGCGGCTATGAGATGGTGGTGTTCACCTATGCCAACCCCTTCACCAACCATGACGACTACTTCCCCCTCCTCTGCTTTGTCCACATCGTGTGCTTCTAAGAGCTGGCAGTGGCACGTCTTTTATTTGGTACTTGTAGCTACTAATGTTCAGAAAGAAGGCTGGATCTAGAACAAATGTTAGCTTAGACATTGGTCACATTTCTTTGCTTAGTGCAAGTGCTCAACGGTTCCACTGCTGGTTTGGCCTGCATCGGAATGAACATTTGAGCGATGCAGTGATAGTGCAGACTGCAGAGCGTTGATGTCACTGAGCCCACGCTCTGTTCTGCACTTCACAACTTCAGAATTGCCTGGAACCATATGAAGGCTCGAGCACCCCACCAAACACATGATCAGCAACTCGGTTTCTCATTTCCCTCAAGAGTCACAATGTCGTGCCGAACCAGGCAACACACTAGTGCAGTTATGCAGGCCAACGGAGTACATGGCTCCCTTAGTCAATTCACCACAAATCACAGAGAATTTGTACCTAATTTAATCCCCCATTTACAATGCCCACCATATGTCAGAGATTTGATATGCACTGCTGTTTGTTTTTGTGTGTGGTTTGTTTCTAGTATCAGTCAGTTAGCACTGGTGCTTTTTCATAAGGTGTGAAGATGCTATGCAATGTTGAAGTTGTAGATCATTTATCTGTGACGTTAAGTTGCTTTACTTGGGTAATGTCAAGTTGTATATGAAGCCAACCAAGTTGCTTTACTGAGTACTGTCAAGTTGTAACTGAATCTAACTAAGTTGCTTTGTTGAGTAATGTCAAGTTGTGTCTGAATCTAACTAAGTTGTTTACTGAATAATGTCAAGTTGTAACTGAATGCTTATGTGTTTTTTACAACTTCTATTTACCAGTACTACTAATAGTTTTCTTTTTGAACATTGGACAAGTTGGCTTTTGAATCGGCGCACACCTAATCGGAGCATGTTAGAACCTGTTTTTTGTAACCATAGTGTCTGTATTGACAAATGCATATTCTCTTAGCAGAAATCCTTAGCATAGTTCTCTTTGATTTTGGTATGTCAAATCCACTGGAGTTGCATTTGAAGTGCTTGCATTCAATGTTAAGTTGTAGCTGTAATCTAGCTAAGTTGGCGTGGTTTCATATTTCTAGGTACTTTTTTTACATATGTTCATATGTTCATTTTTTCACAGCAGGGAAGAGATGGTTAAAGAGAATGACAAACGTGCCCGGCTGCGACTACCAGTAGTTGATGCAGGTTGTGGTAGTTCTACATTGCCGGATGGGGCAGCAATCCCTGCTGTAGCTGCGAATCCTTCTGGTATGCAAGCAGCTAGCCTAGCACAGAAGGCTGTTGCAACAAAGCGGGCAGGTGGGAATGCAACTTGCTCTGCTACTGGTGCAGCAGCTGGTGCTGCAAAAGGTCCAGCAATTGCTGCTGCAGCTGGTGCACCAACTGGTGCCGCTGCAGCTGTTGCGGTAGCTGGTACGTCAAGCGGTGCAACAGCTGGTAGCATACCACCCAAGCCTGCACCCGTACAGCGGAGAAGTCAGGTAGGGCTTTTTTGTGTTCTGTTTTTTTTTCGCTATCTATTTGCTTTTATTATCACCATACGTAAACTTTGGTGTTTGACAGTAGTTTTTCCATTATATTTTTCCAGTTTGGGAGGAATCGTGCTTCGCCTGCTAGGTTGGTCAAAATTAACAAGCTGTTAGGGCAAGCCCAGAGGGATTTGGTAGATGAATGGGGATGGGGAGGGATGCTTAAGGTGGAGGCCACAAAGATGCCTGTTGATCTTAGCATGTGGGTGCTTGCTCATTTTGACCCCATACGATGTGAGATTGCTGTTCCAGGGAGGGGTAGTATCCCAGTGAACGCCGACAGCTACACAAAAGTGTTTGGGATACGAAATGAGGGAAGTCCTGTGTGTTACGAGATGGAGACAGAAGCCATCAAGTTTTTTAATGAAGAGTATGGTATAGAGAGTGGAAAGGCACCGGAGTGGGCAGATTGGTGCAAGATAATATCAGACATGAACGGAGCTGCAGATCATAAGTTCCTTCGGGCTTACTTCGCTGCTGTACTCAGTTGTTTTGTCAGTCCAACAACAAAGTCAAGTATCAGTCCAAGGTGTTACAGGTGTCTTCTAGACCTCAACCAGTTCCGCAGGACAAACTTTGCTCAATTTGCAGTTGACCAAATCGTCACTGAAGTGAAGAAAATGGGAGTGAAGAAGAAGTGTGTTTGCTGTTGCCTACATCACCTTGTGGTAAGATATTGCTACATTATCTACCTTTTTCTTGTAGTTTAGGTAGAGAACTATTTTTGTGTCTGATTTTCTAACTCATCATGTATCCTGGTTTTTATTGTAATGCAGATTGTCTACCTAGATTCCCTAGAGGTTGATGAGGTTGTTCAGTCTGAAGAAGAATGCCCCATCCGTGCCGCGGCATGGAATGACAAGCTCATACAGGCTGTCATGAAAAAAGATACTAAAGGCGACGGCGAGTTTGGCAAGCTTAGAGTAAGTTTTTTGTGTTTTCATATTAGCTGCAGTTTATTTGAGTTTTTTTTTTCATCCACTTTTCTTAACGTGGATCATGTATTTTTTTCAGTTTAAACAAGGCGTTGGCGCCACAATCAGAGATAGCCTTTTCGTTGGGATGACGAGGACCGAAGATTTCGTGTCTTCCAAGTTGCCACGCAGCTTTCCAAATGAGGTACAGTTTTACTTTCCAAATCACACATCCTTTTTTATGCAATCTCGGAAATATGCTTAATTGTTAGTAACCAAAAGTAAACTATTTTTGTGTGTGTTATTTATGTAGTGTGCTTTTGTATGGTGCATTGTGGTTAAGTTGTTTTTTCAACTTACTTTTTGGTTGAGTTGGCTAAGTTGCACTCTAGGGCATACTCAAGTTGCTGTTCCACATAAACAAGTTGCATTTTCTGGCATATGACTAAGTTGGTTTTTGTCTGTACTTTCTTGTTCATCCTGGTTCTTAGGGTTTTTCCTTTCACAAGTTGGTCACCAACAGTATCCTAGTTGTTTCCTGGTTAGAACCAAGTTGTATGGTGCATTTGTTCTTAAGTTCATTGTTTCAACTTTATTCTGGTTGAGTTGGCTAAGTTTGCACTATAGGGCTTACATAAGTTGCTATTCCACACATCAAAGTTTGCATTCTGGCGTATGACTAAGTTGGTTTTCTCTTCATTTTGTTTGTTCATCATGTGCTAAGGGTTTTTCCTATTGATAAGTTGTACACCAATAGTAACCTAGTTGCTTACTGGTTAGAACCAAGTTGTATGGTGCATTGTTGTTAAGTTCATTTTTTCAACTTCATGTTTGGTTGAGTTGCTAAGTTGCATTCAAGGGATACTTAAGTTGTTTGGTCCACAAAACTAAGTTGCATTCTATCATATGATTTGGTCAAACACCAAATCATATTGGTGTACAACTTCCCAATTCTTTCCGCTTGTTCACTCTCACTTCCCAATTTTGCTATTTGGACAAACGAAGTAGATAAATTTGCAAACCGCATTTTCTTGCGTGACTGTTCAGGCATCACATCATCTGGTACTGGACCTGGCTGTGGATGTTCAGGTTCTATAGCTTGTTGAGTCCACCTTCGCATGATGTAGCGATGGGGTATCATGTCAACTCCTAAATGTGTAAACAGCTTTAACACATGGCAGCAAAGCAACCCATCACGATCAAATTTGCAACAATCACAATTGTAGTTGTTCTGTCCATTTGCATTAACAATGTACTCTCTTTCACCATATGGATAGCACCTGATGTTGTTAGGAACCAAGTTGTACATGTTTCTGCCTAGATCTTTTACATTGTACCTCCCTATTAGTTCAAACTCAAGCATGAACCTTAGATATATATCCCTGGTGTATACTGATAATGCATGCTTCTCTATTGGGTACAGCGTCAAAGTCCTGACCTCTAGTTGTTCAGTTCTGTAGTCATTGTTGCCTTCCTGCCCTAAGATCTTCTTCTGAATCTTCTCGTACTGTCTGACAAAGTGTTTGATTGAATTTTGAGGATTGACGTAACGCTTCAGCACAGCGTTAAACCCCTCACTTCTTTGAGTAGATTGCAAGAAGGGGAAGAAACGTGTTCTGAAGTAACATGGAACCCATGTATGGGCATACTTTTTCAACCAAGAAAACGTTTCATTCTCAGACAGGTCCCATTTAAGAATCATTTCTGCCCAACAGGCTTCAAACTCTTCAACAGTCATACTCTCATCAACAACCTCATTGAATTCCTCAGCTAAACCAGGGTGTCTCCCTAGGAACGATCCTAGTTTCTCATTAGCCTTCTTCATAATGTGCCATCGACAATTTCGATGCACACTATCAATGAATATGGCACGTATTGCAGCTTTCATAGCCCAGTCTTGATCCGTGATTATGTTTTCTGGTTGTACTCCATGCATTGCTTGCAAGAAAGTGCTGAAAAGCCATTTGAAACTATCTTCCCTTTCATCTCTAAGGAAACCACAGCCAAGCATAAATGACTGCCCATGTCTATTTATACCAATGAACGGAGCAAAAGGCATATTGAAGCGATTTGTGCAAAAAGTTGTGTCAAAAGACACACAATCATGATACGCTTCTACATAAGCTTTCCTCGCAACACCATCAACCCAGAATAGGTGCTCTACCCTCCTCTCTGAATCTAGCGAGTAGTCAAAGAAGAAATTGGGGTCTTGTTTTTGCAGTTCCTCTAAATGCTCAATTGTCTCACTTATGTCATATTCCTTGTTCTCACTTCTGAATTCTGACCTCAAGTTGGATATTGATTTTGGCCCATATGGTACCAGTGCATCTTCGCCATAAAATTCGGACATTACTTCCATCATGCGCCCTGAAAATCAAATAAATAGTCATATAGTTGCATTCATTAGTCAGTCAAGTTGTTTCATATTTATTTAGATAAGCCAATTTAGTTAGATCTTTAGATACAACTTTGGCACTACCTAGTAAATACATTGCAAACAAAATGTTCGAGAACTACAATTTTTTTGACAAATGCAGTTTAACTGAACAGGAAATCTTAGTTGCACATTAGATAGCCAACTTGAGTTTTAGCAGTTGGTAACATACTACATATGCAAGCATAGTTCATTGTTGTTAGCATGCCAAGTCCAGTAGACTTTTGCATTAAAGTGGTTGTGTACAAGTTCTAAACTAAGTTGCGTGTAAAATACAATGAAGTTTGTTTTTAACAACTGACAGAAACAGAACCACAAACACAAATTAAACCAGAACCAAAAAGTGGTTGTTTTCAAGATCATTGTTTTGTATGCAACTGTACTTCTTCTTTTCAAGTTTATTCAACAAACCTGTTTCTAAATTGCAATTATGAAGGCATCTCAGGAACTCTCTCTCATCTTTAGGGATACCCCTGTGGGATCTTAGGTACTTTGTCAGTGATGGCTTCTCAACCATTGGATGGTTATGTTCAGCAATGAAGTAGGTCACCTGCCACTTGTTATTAACCATCTTCACAAACATCCTAGCTGGACATTTGGTTTGGACAATGGATTCCCTTTTGCGCTTCACACCTAACCTACTTGAAGTTTTAGATGGTTCACCATCTTCATCATCACTGTCTTCATCAAGTTGGACAGGCATAATGTCTTCCAACACTGTCATCCTCTCTTTCTGTAACTCCTCCTCTGTTTTTGCCCTGCGAAACTTGTTGCACACAAACTGCTGCTTCTCAAGCTCATTTGTGCGCGTGTTCCGCTTAGATGTATGATTTTTTACAGAGAAACCCTTCTTCAGAGCATAAGCATTGTAATGTGCTCTTGCTGCTTCAATAGTGTCAAATCTCATTCCAATGAACGGTTCCTGTGGACTAGAAGCAACTTCCTCATGAACACCATCTCCATCAGTTGCACCTTCTTCCAAATTACGATAAGTTGTAGATTCTGTTGGTATAGTAGTTGTGGGTATGCTGTTTCCACCAGCAGCATTTGCTTCACCATGGTTGTCCAAACCCCCAGCACTGTGTACATCAGAACCACCAACTTCTGCAGCTTGGCCTATGCCAATTGGGTTTGGTGATTCTCCCACCATCTCCTCCGGCACAGCCTGAGTGCAGAACTGAGGCTCTGTGTCATAGAACAATTCATCCTCGCTTGGGATTGCATTTAGATCCAAACTTGACATCTGCATCATTTTCAAGAAAGGCAATTTAGTATACAATAGTTAAGCCCTTTTTTTATCAGCAATGAACATTTGTTTTTGGTACAAGGTGGATACTGAAAATAAGTAAGTTGCATGCTGGTTTACAATAAGTTTGATACTGTGAAACTAGTAAGTAAGCCTTCTAACTATGAAAAGCAAGTTTTATTCTGATGTCGGTTTCATTTTTCACAACAGAGAATTCAAAACTTGAAATGACTCTACTGGTGGTGAAGCATATGCGGAAGTATCATCGACAAGGCAACTCTGAACCATAAATCTAGCAGATGGAGCTTCTTTTTTGTGTTCAAACAAGACAAGTTTGCTACATCTAAGTACCATGGATGGTTTTTACATCAGACAAAAGCTTGCTAGTACTTTGTTCTTACTCTTAAGCTTGTTTGTTCACAAATATGTGGATATCTTGGTATGTGATACTCTTTGGTCATGCATCTACTGTTTTTTCATACACAGGGTTTTTATGTGCTGGTCCATGCGACCCAGGTAAGAGTGCAGGTTTTTTTGCTGAGCTGAAAATCAAGTTACCTGTTGTTTTGCAGCAATGTGTTCTTGATGATAGTCATAAAAATAGATGATGGAGGAAAGCAAGGGGGTGGGAGGGGTGTAAGGGAGTACATGACAGTTTACCTTATGTTGCCTTACAAGATCTGGAGGGAGGAAGTAGATTTCAAATCCTTTGCACCTTCTCAACTGTTTTTCTCCTTCTTCTTGTTTGACCTAGAGAATTGGAAGCTTTTCTGTCAAAAAGTTGATTTCTTTCATGGGGAGATCTAGAGGGAGAACTGGAGAAGGTAGAAGGAAGATAGAGAACCTTTTTAAGCTGGCTTACTTTGATCTCTGTTCTCTGATCCGTTTGGAGTTTGTAGTCCTTGTAGTTTCCTTGATATTTTCCTGGTCGAGCAATGGAGATTTGGATGTAGATCTCAAGGAGGAAGAAGATCTTGTCCAGCAAGCCTGGGACTAGAGGAGAACGGTGGCAGAGATCGCTGGGGGGAGATTCTGCTACGGCTGGGGTTCTGGGGTTTGCTTGGTGGAGGATTGGCTGCTTTATAGCTTTTACAAAAGCGTTCCTGGCGTGGGCTTTGTCTGCATCTGGCGTGGGCTTGTCTGCATCTGGCGTGGGTTTTGTCTGCATCGTTCTTTTTGCGTTGTGGGGTTTTGCATCGTACCTGACACGTTTAAAACAGCATCGGATGCCAGCGGGTACTAACGAGCATCCGGATGCCAGCGGGTACTAATTAGCATCCGGATGCCGCGCGGGACTAACCAGCACCGGATGCTGGCTAGCCTTAAATAACCATACTAAAGCCCGTATGGCCCATTTAGATCTGTACTGTCTAACACGTGTATGGGTATGGCCGTATTCGTACATCTACTAAACTGATTAACTCAAGTAAAAAGTGCAGCCTGCTGAACCAAACATCCCTGAACTTTTTTCTTTGAAATTTCAGCTTGCATTGACTAGAAACAGAGTTTGGGTTACGGTCACGCATGATCAGACCAGCCACGCAGGGAGGTGCTGCATCAAGTAATACAATTCTAATTTCAGAGCGACCTAAGGCTGCTCATAGTGCATAGTAACATAGAGTAGTAACATGTACATGTTACTAATCTATGTTACTACCTTTATAGTGGGGAGTAACATATTTGTAGTATCATGCAAAGTCATATTTATTAGGTTATAGACTCATCTTGTCTTGAAAAGTGTGATGTTATGGTAACATAGCTAGTTATCACAACACTCTCTTTCTTCAATTAATGACTTGCCATGTCATCAAAATACTTAGTTGGCACTGCATGTAGTTCTATGTTACTCCCACTGTGAGCAGTCTAACTTAGCTAGTTCATGTGCATCGGAGTAGTTTGCATGAGTTGACCTTAGATACTATAAAATCTGGGACAAGATTGAGTAACTCTCTCATTTCTCAAACCAGCCAGAGATAGCAACAGACTTGTCCAGTGTTCCATTCTTGCTTCAACCACTCTGGCGTTTAGGCAGTGATCGATTCGTCCTGATGCAGTCAAGCGGGTTTCGCCTTTTTCATCCCTCAAAGTAGCACCCCAAGATCTCCGGTTCTGTTCTTCAGAGAACCCTGCATCAAAGTTCAGTTTGCACCATTGTGCAGCAAGTTTACTCCAACTTCCAGTAGTCGCCGGTGAGGAGGGCAGCTGGTCGCCGGCGAGGAGGGCAGCTGGTCGCCGGCGAGGAGGGCAGCTGGTCGCCGGCGAGGAGCGAAGATGGCCGCCACGTTTCTGTTGGATGACGAGCGGGACGTGGGCATGGGGATCGCGATCAGGAGTAGGGTTCGCTACGGAAATACCGTGTAGAAATAGATGGGGTATGCCTTGTTATACAGGGTTTGGATATGGGTTTCCTTGGGCCTAGCTGATTTAATCCTTTTAATTAAATAACTAAGGAAAAAATAGTTTTGAGTTAGCCGCCAGGCACCCCGGGCTCTCAGACCATGTGAGATCCTGTCCGTCGGATGAGGTTTGTGGATCAATCCTGGCCGTCCGCTAAAACTATTGTTTGACTCCAGAATTCTACCCGCTCTGCGAACTCAGCCAGCCACGGTCCCTGATTTGTAGGGCCTGCATCGTTCATGGCCCGCTCGTCGGTGAAGCCTGCATCGTGGCTTGCTGTGTGCGCTGGAAGAAGAGGAGAGAGACGCGGTGGCTATGCTTGTGTTTTTGCTGAGTGGTCGGGGGCAAAATCGTCTTTTCATGTCTCATTTCGTCCTCCCCTCACCAGCCTGTACCTGCGTGGCGAACGGCAAGGCGACGGCGGGTACACTCGCTACAGCACCGGCGTGGTCGTGGGTAGAGAGCCTCCTATAGGCGACTCTGGCCTCCACCCCAAACCCTATCCTCTCCCGTTCTCCTCCTCTCCTTCCCTTACCTCTCCTGTGGCGTGGACGGCTGTAGATTTTTAGGGTTCCTGGCGGCGGCACGAGATAGGGGAGGCCAGCGACGGATTCGTCTACCTCGATCCCGATCCGAAGCGTCGAGGCGGCGGCCAGGCTCGTGGCGTCCAGGAGAGGGTTCCTCGACGGGCGACGGCGTCGAACCATAGGACGGCAAGGGGACGGCGGACAGACAAGGACGGCAGCCACCTCGACCTTGGCCTACTCCACCAGCCACCCCCGTACTTCCATCCGCCCTCCTCCTCAACGATGTATAGACTGGGCGCAGCGGAGCTCACAGGTAGGCAGCAGTGGCATTCTCTTCTCGAGGAATCTTCCATGGAAGGCAGTGATGAGGGGTAAGGGAGACGTCCCGTCGGTTGTGCAGCGGGACGTCACCTCTCTTTCCTCGCCTCCATCCTAGGATGGCCCTCCAAGTCTGGTGCCCCCGAACAGTACACCCTCAGGCTTCACAAGGCCCTCATGTTCAATGCCCAGAGATGTGAGCTCCTTCCTCCTCTGGTTCGTCTCTCTCTCTCTCTGCTGCAACCCCCATATTTCAGATGCAATTTATTTTACCTCCTTTTGTTCCAGGCTTATGTAAACAAGCTGTTTGATGAAATGACTGAATAAAGAAGAACATTTTCAGGATATCCTTATTAGAAGTGATGGAAGAAGTGATAGACCTGGGAAGAAGATGATTGATTGGCCAGCAGCTACGATTGTGAAGAACTGGTGGCTGGGGTGTGAGCAGAGATGGTTGTGAGCGCAACTTGGTTAATATAAATAGAGAATAAAGCAGTGAAACTTATGTTATTTGATAGTGTCTTCCTTTTGTAGGAAAATGATTCTGCCACGGCGTGAATACAGAGGAGATTGGAGGCTCATGTGGATCTTTGTGTTGAACAAATATCATGCGGATCTTTGCGCTGAACTCCGCTGAACAGATATCGTGTGGATTTTTGTTCAGCACTTATGATTTCTTGAACTATGGTTGTTCTTCTTGTAATGGTCTAAGTATACCTCCTGGTGTGTTTAGGTTTTATGACAAAAAAATAATTATGCTAGTGTGTTTTTGCACTAAAACCATATGTTGTATTTATTGGTTTTCTATGCTAGAACAAAATTATCATATGCATGATGCGTCGTGAAAGCCATTTATATTTGAGACAACTCAATGTGCTAATTAGTTCTTTGTTTGGTTAGTTAATAAACAGTTCCTCTGAATTATTGCTGTTGTTTCTATTGATCATATTTTTCTTTGCTAGTGGTTGTGTAGCAACACCAAAAAATTGACACTTAATAAACGTTTGCTCTGAATTATTTGTAGTGCTCTGTGGATCAGCTGGTATAGATGGAGAAGCAAGAGAAGGTTCTGACATTCATTTCTTCCATGATTTTGTGAAGACTTTGTTATGTTTTATTCTAGGATTGTCTTCATAGTTTGCTTACGTACACATACAATTTTCCCTTCAGTTATTTAACAAATGTAGAGGAGAGGATACCTTCCAGCCCCTCGAACACAGATATCCAGATCCAGTAGCGTCCAACGACCTCAGGTTATTTTGAGTCCCTGTCGACCTCACGTTTCTATTTAATAGCTGTCTACCATGTTGTACCTGTAAATCGTGAGATGTCACTAGTGTTCTGCAGACCTATATTATGTACCTTTCCATCTCGGGAAGTTGTCGCATGTGTGCCATAAGCATGTATAATTTTTTGCATGATGATATTCTATTTAAAATTTGAAGTGATATACTGCAAATGCTATTTGAATTTAGAGATGCAGTAGTGAATCCATTTCAGAAATTTTACTTTTATTTCTACATTTGCTGCAAAAATTGATTGCCCTTAGATGATTTGGGTGTTGGTCGACTTCCCGAGGCTAACATTTTCCCCTTCTGATTATTTTCCCCTTTATATGATGTATTTGTGGGCTTGCAGGATTTTGTTGTTCGCCACCTGCAGGAACGCTTTCACCTGCCTAACAAGAAGCTATCGATTACATATATGTTCAAGCCTTGATAGGTAAGAGATCCCTTTTTATTCTTCCTTATTTCTTTGGCTTCTTTGCGCATCCCTTTTTGTGTCTATATTGTGATTTGCCAATTTGTTTCAGGTTGTGGACTGAGATAAAATCATCTACACGATGCCTTTGGTAGGGCACAATATGCATTTCAAATTGCTTTTCTAGCCTATTATGCTTGTTTTCTTATACTCCTTTTTCATTTTTTTTCTGTTTGTGAAAAAATTGTTATTGATGTGCTGGAGTGAAGCATCTAATGTAGGGGCGAAGTACTCCTTATATTTCAATTTCCTGGACTATCCGGTTTGTAAGTTTTTGGCTACCAGGGGTTGGATTATTACGCTGAAGGCTCTAGGGGCTCCTTGATTTCTCCTCGGTCAGTCCACTGGTCCCATTATGATTGGTGTTAGATGATACTGGTTGTTTCTTATTTATTTAGAAACTCAGGTACCACAGGCATTCTGTTCCTTTGTTGGAGGTTGTCACCTATGATGGTCACTTGCCAATTGCCATTTCATTCATGCCTATCAAATAGTATTTCATCTGTCTTAACAGCGTGTTTAATTTTTTACTCTATATGGCCATCCCATTTATGAATTATGAACTATGCCACAGGGTTTATTCGTTAGACTAAAGTAGTCTGATCAAATAGTCTTGAGTTTTTGTCTAAATTGGAGTAGGCACTACCGTTGCTTCACAGTTTGTTAATTCACACAATTTGGTTTGGTACCTTTGTCCATAAAGATGGTAAGATCTCCGTGAGCCGGTAAACAACCATTGTTTAATTTATATGCAATTCATATTCTTGAGAAAGGTCATATATAATATCGTAGAAATCCAGTTTATCTAAATAACTAATATCCTGCAAGACTAATATAGGTGCTTGACAATCTTAAAAATAGTGAGATTTAGGAATCTTCTTTTCTATGGGTTGTCTATGCAGACCCTGATTGGTAGTTCTTGCCGTACCTCTACGGTGTTGACTCCCTGCTCAATGCCAGATTGCTGCAGGCCTGCATAGCTATGCGCCAAGACTGAAATAGTGCGAGACTTGCAGCCCTACACGCTGACTGGCACATTCCACATCAGCAACTAGCTACACCTTTCTTTGCACGCGCTAATTGCTCAATGAAATTGTCACGTGGGTTGTTGAGTTTGCGTGGATTTGTTATATGAGTGCAAGTGGTGTATTGATTCGGTGGTGTAAGCGATGTGAATTCTGCAAGCTTTGGTTTTAGTTTGTGGAGTTTGATAGAAGAAGCTTTTCTTGCTTTTCGACATAAGAGATTGAGCAGAAGGAAATTATTAGTTATCAGTCCATGGTTAGCTCAAACTGTCAATAGGCTGAGACGTTCTGTCGCACTAGCATTTTTTATGGTCATAATCGCTATTTGAGTGATGCAAGCATGTTATTATCCTGTAAATTGCTTGCAATAGAATTAGGAATGTAGAATCCTTTCGTGCCACCTCTGACAGAGCATATATTGTCAGCCACGAGCACTAGAAAAAATAGGACAATAATAGGTCTATCAATTTAAAGTTTTTCCTTGGTTGTGTGTATGACACAGATTCACCTGTGGTTGTTCTTATATAGGTACAGCTGAAGTTTACCTCTCAACATGCTATTATCCTGTGTCTGATGGTGTATTACTTATTTCTCTGTAGGTCCTCCTGGTTTTCTCGCATCTGCTGGGTTATTCTTCTTCTCTTCCATCTGAATTCGCAGTTATGTTCAATTTGCTGCTCCCTGGTGTGTGACGCAACTCCACCAGGTCCTTGTCACCACCATCTCTTGCCCTCCTCCCTGTGCCTGTATATGGCCTGCACTCAGGTGACTCTCCCTTTGGTGCCCATTGTTCCTGGTTTTTTTCTAGCGGCTACTGTTGTTTCGAGTTGTTAATCTTGGTTACTACTTTGTATATGAAATGGTTGTTCAAATTCTTTTCCAAAACTAAATACTAGTGTGCCATCTTGAAGTATACATAAGCAGGAACATAATTTCTTTTCATTGAGCATTAACAGGCTCTGTACTGAAATTGTTTGTCTCATGTTGGAACAGTCGGTGCATAGGGCTTATGCAGTTCAGCAGCTCACTCCAAATCGAGTTCGCCCAGGTTAGTGGTGGCGGCTGCAGGTGAAGGAGGAGGTGCCAGATGGTGTGCAGCTCCTCCACTCTTCACAGCTCACCTCCCCTTTGTCGGTCCATGGGAAGGAGAATGGGAGGGCACCGCCGCACCGCCCACCCATGGTATTCTTCAGCTTCTTTCTTAATATCCCGTCCATGAGCCGAGGTGGGCATGCAATCTTCTTCTCGATGTATCCCCTTAGCCAAAAAGTTGTTATGCGAATCACCAAGAAAGCATCTGTTTTACCTTATTTTCACTTTTATTCTTCTAGCAAATGTATTATGTTCTACCTATGTACTTAAACATACTTTGTTTAGACCATTTGTACACATTTAGTTCCACCATTTTGATGTATAATTTACACTACATATTGCAAGTGCTATCTTTATATTAAGATTAGCGCGTATCGATCATGTCTGAATATGTATGGTAATCCTTCTGAAGGTCAAGTGTGCTGGCTCGATAATCCCCTAACTGAACTTTACCCCGTTGCTATTATTGGCTCTATTTTTTCTTGATAAGTTTGTGTGCCAAGGAGTTCACCAATATAAAGAATTGTTTTGAATTAGTAGATGCCTTTCTATTTATTTGTTCACCTGTGGTATTTATCATCTGTGTTATATGCTTTGACCGTGGCTTGGTTATGTCGTGCTACCTTGCGTTTGAGACATTTCTTCTGATTTCTAGCCTACACCTTTTCCCTGTGTTTCCCATAAACATAACATTTTATATATTTTTGTCTATCCTCTGCAGATGGTTGTCAATCTGTTGTCTGAACCAGCTTCTGTGAACACCCACTGGATTAGTGGAAAAGGTGAAACTAAGTTGAATGGCATCTGGTGGTTTATTTCAAGATTGATAACTTATGAAATATATGATGGATGAATTGCTTTCTTCTTCAGTCGAGGCCTCATGTATTTAGTAAGTATTTATTTTCAGATTACTTCATTTCCTGTGTTTCTATGGGGAAGCATATAAACCAATATTCCATCTAGAATATTGCCTTCTATAACTCAAATTGGAAAATCAATTGATCTAATATGAGGTTTCTGTGCTTACAAGAACCGAGGTTACAAACAAGCATTAGTGCTTAGATTATTCCATGACAGAAGTTAAGAGCGTTTCTAAGCTTATTAAGCAAACTGTGTTTCTGATACATGCTAATACATCTGATAGTAAAACGAGAGTTCTTCTGGATGCTATGTCCATGGTTGAAACCCACAAGAAATTATCTATACTTAGTATTTTTCTTGGCTATTTAGGCTTTGCAGTTAGATTGCCCTTTAGATTAGGATGACATATGTCTGTTGCTGTAGCGCCCCCTTTAATTACTAAATAACCTGATCTTAAGGTACATATATGTAGCTAAAACATCATTCACATGATTGTTTTGTATTATTGTGTTTTGCCTTCATCTGCTTAATTTATTTGCTTGAGTAAATTCATACCCTTGCACAGCAAGAATATACCATAGTCAAAAGAGAAGAAAATATGTAAGGGTATGTTAATTGCTAACTTTATAAATGGTTTCAGACTAACAAGTCAGAAGTTCAAATCATTTTTGTGGAAAGAATTTGTATCCGAAAACATTAATTGTGTAGTTTAGCAGAACAATGTTCTTAATAAAGTTAGTCCTTGGATATTATGTATAATATGCAGAAACTGTCAACTGTATAGTTTAGAAGAATTTAGTCCTTAGATATTACGGTATAATATGCAGAAACTATCAACTGTCAACTTTATTTTGTGGAGTACCTTTAATCCAGAATAAATCAGACTAACATGAATTCTCTTATCCAAGGATTCGTTGTCCACCCCTCTCTCCCAATATATTTGTCTTATGCAAGAGTAATATTCTATTTTGGGTCAGCCGTGAAGGAGTGTGTTACTCAACTAAATTTCACCATTTCGGCTTCGGAATGTCATTCAGCTAAACTTCACCAGGCTCCATGATTGCGCCCTCTTTTGTCAATGAAATTATTGTATTCTTTAAGTTGGAGTACTCGCTCCCCTCAGTGGGAGGCTTACGATGCTGGTGCTCGCGGTGGCCGACTAGATCACATCAACTCATGTGGGTCGATAAAGCCGATGTCGTAGCCTCTTACATTTGGTGTGCCGTTGTGCTGCCTCATTTCCGGCCAGTTGATATTGTGGTCAAATATTGAGCTTGAACAGTCAAAATACACAATATGCAGAAATTGTCAACTGTATAGTTTGTATAGTTTAGCAGAACAATATTATTAATAAAGTAAGTCCTTGGATATTACGGTATGATGCAAAATTTAAGAATACAATATAATTTAGATAAAACCATACATTGGATTGACACCGTTTGGACTATCTTTCTTTGTTAGGCCGTGAACAATATAAATACTATTATTTGGCGGGCGCTGATTTGGTATGTTTCTCAATTCTCAGGTGCATATCTGAAACAAATGCCTCCGGTCAGCTGATCTAATGCAAACAAAAGGTACGTACCCTACCAGATGTGACGTAGCTTCACTGAATATGAACAACTGACCCGATAATCATGGATCAGGGCTAGAGTATTGTGCAAACCGCTCGTTCGATGATGATTTCATTTCCAGCATAGATGATTTCATCACATGGTTTCGTTCTGAAAGAAGGTACACTTTGCACTACTTACAGACCTATTTGTATATACCTTTAATTTGTGTCCGCTCTTGTCAAATAAGAACTATATCGCAGCTTTGAGTCTGTCATAAGCACACATACGATATGCCTTTTAACTATGAATTTGTGAATTTTTGTTTTGCAGGCTCTTTTATCGTCACTGTACAAGTTATCCTTTGTGTGTCTAGCTTCAATCACCAATAAATAATGTTTTTCTTGCTCTACCATCTCTTACGTATGTCAATGTTTATATATCTCTTCTTCAAGACCTTTCCCAAATAATGTATTTACTCCTGCTCAAATGTATGTATGTGCACTACTAATGTTGATGAACTGAGTCATCCTATATTCTAATATGATGTGGATTACTAAAGTAAAAATAGCTCAAGAATAGTAGCATTTTCTAAATGCATATTACATAGCCATGGATTAACACTTGAATTTCTTTTGCCAAACTAATGTTAAATCCATATGCACATTTTTAACGGTTTTTGGTATATGCTTGCACGCCGTAGGCGGGCAAGCGCGCGGCAAGCCGCGCATTCCTACCTAGTAACATATACATTCAAGATCACAACTTCATCATCACAAACATATCAACTTCAAATGCATAGCACAGTTCAATGGCATAGCATAGTTCAAAGGTCACCCCAAACAAAAACATAGTTCTTATACAACCACATTGCAAACGGCACTCATGCCTCATCGTCCCCATTGCCTCCAATTTGGCATCTTCATGTCGTGCCTCACCTTCATTAACAATAGTGTTGGAGCCCTGCCATCACCCATGGAAGCTCCATAGACACCATCCATGGGAGGCAAGGGAGGTACCATGGAAGCCATGAATCCACCCATGGAAGCACCCATGCCACCCATGGAAGCTCCAAAGCCGTCACACATATAGCCTCTCATCATGCATTTTTTAGCTAACACTTTATCACGACAAAAGGTTAATATGTTGCTTTTGCTTCTCATCAAGTTTTCTTGTGTCCATGTGATGCATGTAAAATACATACATGAACTTTGTAGCTTATGGCCATATATTCCAACATATTTGCATCTAACATAATATTATATCCATGTTTTATATTGATTTTGGGGATTTTCTAAACAATCACTCTCTTTTGGTTTTAACTTTGTCTGACAGAACACACCTGTCAGTGTTTTTGACTTTCCAGGAGCTACAGGATTCGAAAAAGGGCAAGGTCAGAGAGCATGGTTCGGAAATTTTGAGACGAACAAAATGAGCTAAAGTGGGACACCAAGAGGTCAATGGGATGGGAAAGGGCACCAGTGGTGCGGCCCAGTAGCCAGGCCGCGCCACCTGGGCTCATTTTCGCCTCGAGCGTTCGATGCCGTCTGTTTTCACGTGGTTCTCTTTGTCTTGACCTAAAACCGACTATAAAATGGTTCCCCTAGGCGTTCTCGAGGCATGGCGGCGCGGAGATCGAAAACAAAGAAACAGAGAGATAGAAGGCTGTCGCCGGAGGAGTTCGGAGGGGGAAAACACTATCGGAATCACCTCTGGTGGGCTCCACCCCCCTCCGGCGTGTTCATCATCACCATCTAGAACAACACCATCTTTATACCCCTATTGTAATCTCTTCACAAACATGATGTGTGGCAAACATGATGTCTAAGTTTGAGTAGTGACTTGTTCTTGGCGATGCATACAAGTTTATTATCTTCTATGATCGTCCTATGTACTGATATATATAAGTGCACACATATGTTGGGGGATGCATAATGTTATCACTATTGTATATTGTTAGGAGGAGGGATGGACGGAGTAGATAAGAAACTGTCTTCCAAGTCTAATATGCTTGCTATATTAATTCATGGTTAATCAACGGGGAATATATTGGGGGGCATAGACCCTAAAGCAGTGGTTGGACATATTTGTCTTAATGAATCCCTTGTTAGCACATTCACTTTGCCTAGGGACAAATCACTAGGGTGTGTAGTAGTTTAATTACTTGACTACACCTAGAAGAAACAATAGACTGTCTTTAAAAGAGTTAGGTGTTATGCATCTAGCTAGTATAAGTTAATATGTGCTTCACTAATTGTGCCAACCAAAATAAATAAAATAGCAAGTTGCTAGAACACTTGCTCCCTTGAGTTACTTGCTTTTACTTTACCTGCTTTTACTTTACTTGCATTAGATAGTTTTACTTCCTGTATTTACTTTCAGCACTAGGTTAGTTAATTCTACTTTACACTTTTCTAGTTACAAGGAAAAAGTACCTTACACCTTGTTGTTCATTGCATTGCATAAAAGGCCATATAAGTGGGTTATATGGATTTAGAGAATAGATAGTTTACCTTTAGCTCCTTGTGGGTTCGACACTCAAATACTTATCGAATTGTGCTTCGGCGATTCCCTGCTCTTGGGGATTATCACCATGAACATGAGATTTTTCTCATGCTCCATGATACGAAGAGTTTCTTCCATGGTCACCTTCTTCTCCTCAATCTCCACCTTTCTCTCCTCGGTCGCCACCCTCCTATCCTCGGCAGCCATCCTCTCCTCCATTTCCTTATTCTTCATAGTCTCTCCTCCTCGGTCATCTTTGTGGTGACCCAGCATACCACTACATGTGTAGTATGCAAGTCGTTGATAACATCAATGAAACACCGTCTCACTAGTATTACATCCATCAGAGTGGCACAACAAAAACATTGTAGGTCCAAGGTAGGTCTATAGGATTACAATTTTCATCAAACAGAAGATCTTCAAAACCTCCTCAACAGATAGAGGTTTAGTCATGGCGACTACAATCGAGAAAGAACACATTGAAGACTAAACTAGAGCTACAACTAATGCAATTGACTCTGACGATAGTTCTAACATTGGTAGAGGGTTTCATCTTTATCTTTAGTGTCTCAAGGTTGCCTCCAATATAAGCAAGGGTTAAGAGGGAGTGGGGTGAGTAACGAATGTTACCCAGCAAGTTCATAGGGGAATAAGGTATTTTATGCACTATCTCCAGCCTTAGACCAAAGAGTCGTTCGGCAATGTAGTTTTTGTAAACATGTCTTCAAGAGGTTGCTTTTATTCTAAAAACTATGCCCGTCAGTCTTCACTGGTTGACCAGAGCTTCAATGGGCTCCTTTCCTTCTTGGAACAAGGAGTATCCAAATACTTACTTACACTCTGCAGAGATGGTCACTTGTACCCGTAAGAGATATTAGCCGTGTTGCACATCTAAGTGGCCTACATGTCCATACTTCATGTGTATGGGGCCTAGTCTAAGATCCAATCCAATCATTGTCCTTCTCCGTGACCCCGTGATACGTCTCAAACGTATCTATAACTTTTTATGCTCCATGCTTGTTTATACACCATTTTCTTTGTGTTTTGTTACACTTCGTGGCGTTTTTATACATTTTCTAGAACTAACCTATTAACGAGATGCCACAGTGCCAGTTCCCTGTTTTCTACTATTTTGTGTTTCAGAAAAGCTACACAGGAAATATTCTCGGAATTGGACGAAACAAAAGCCAGAGTTCCTATTTTTCCCGACACGAGACGAAGTCCAAAGATGAGACGGAGGGGGACTAGGGGCCAGGCGCACCATAGGATGGCGCGGCCTAGCCCCTGGCCGCGCCACCAGGTGGTGTGGCCCCTGGCCCACCTTCTGATGTCGCCCTTCCGCCTATATATTCCCCTCGACGGGAAAACCTAAAGGGACCGATCACTTTTCCACGAAACCTACTGCAAGCCGCCGCCATCGTCGATGCGAGATCGGGAGGGTCCAGAAGCTCTTCCCGGCACCCTGCCGGAGAGGGGAATCACCGTCGGAGGCCTTCTTTATCACCATGGTCGCCTCCAAAGTGATGTGTGAGTAGTCTACCTTGGACTACGGATCCATAGCAGTAGCTAGATGGTTGTCATCTCCACCTTGCGCTTCATGTTTAGATCTTGTGAGCTGCCTATCATGATCAAGATCATCGTTGTGCAATTCTACATGTTGTGTTTGTTGGGATCCGATGAATATTGGTACTATGTCAAGTTGAATTGTTGAATTATGATCTTTATGTTATCTCTATGTTATTTATGATCTTGCATGCTCTCCGTTGCTAGTAGATATCTTGGCCGAGTAGATGCTAGTGACTCCAAGAGGAGGTATTTATGCTCGGTAGTGGGTTCATGCCTCTAGTAATCAAGGGGAGTGACAGAAACCTCTAAAGTTGTAGATGTGCTGTTGCTACTAGGGAGAAAACAACAATCTTGTGTTCAAGGACATTCGTATTGTTTACATTACAAACTTTGCTTAAGGCGATAATTTGTTGCTTGCAACTTAATACCCAATGGTTGCTCGGACGACATCCGGAGGGTGGATTATTAGTCATAGATGCAGTTGGATTACGGTCTATGTATTATGTTGTAATGCCCAAGTGAATCTCATAGTGATCCTCATGACATTTGTACGCTTGCTTTATTCTATCAATTGCCCAACTGTAATTTGTTTACCCAGCATGCTGTTATTTATCTTATGGAGAGACACCACTAGTGAACTATGGACCCCAGTCCATTCTTTTACATTGCTATTATCATTTACTATTTACTTGCTTTATTTACATTCTTGCAAAGTACTATATTTTACCACTCGATACGCTTAATCCTTTATTTACAGCAAACCGGTGAGATTGACAACCTCATCGTAAGTTGGGACAAAGTACTTGGTTGTGTTGTGTGCAGCTTCCACGTTGCTGCTGGTATAAAGCTACACCTTGGACAAGTTTCCTGGCGCCATTGTTCGGGACTGTTGCAAAGCTAGCGGGCATCAACCTTCTGAAGTTTGGTTCTTTCTCCTACTGGTTCGATAAACCTTGGTTTCACAACTGAGGGAAGACTTGTTGTTGTGCTCATCATAACCTTCTCTTGGGGTTTTCAACTGGGCGGTCATATATAAAACTCCTACATCAACACCGCACCACCAACAAGTTTTCTGGCGCCGTTGCCGGGGAGAAAGAAGATTTCTACAAGGGGAGTCTCTTGCTTCCAACCTTTTACTTTGTTATTGTTTTGCTTTTTTTATTTTTGCTTGCATCTTTTTATCAAAAATGCAAAAAAAATAGTTCCTTGATAGCTTGCATTCCGTTACTTTTAATTTTAGTTCATTATGTTGTTCCCTAAGTATGCTCTGGAGGACCTTACAGTAGGTAGTGGTTCTATAATTAGGAAAGGTAACATCGAGGAGTTCTTTAATCATGTTAGTATGCATAAAGATGTTGAGAATAGATCTTTAGCTGAGCTTGCTCCTAGTTATGAAGTTGATGCTGCTTATTTAGTTCACATGTTGGAGGCTAGGTTTGTTAACCTTAATCCTTTTATGCAACAAATGTTTCTTAAGCTTCATGATATCGAAGATTCTGAAAAGAAAGACTTTATTTTGGAGACATTGCGTATAGAATTTAGAGATGTTGTTATTGAAGCTAGGAAAGTTTTTGAGTGTTTTAATATGCTTGGCTCACGTGTGAATGTTGTTGGTACAACAAAAGAAGACATCAAAGTACAAATACCTTGCAAACTTGTAGGATTGCATGAAGCTTTGGAAAAGAATTTTGATTGGATTTGTCCTAAAAACCCTTTTGATGAAAGTAGTGAACCCAAGAGTGTTCACAAAGGATCTTAAAACTCATTTGGATATAATACAATTTATTGTTGAAAAGACTTCTGCAATTGATCTTGATGCTTCATCGCTTGATATTACTTGATTTCACTTTCTGCGCCTAGCTCAAAGGCGTTAAAGAAAAGCACTCTTGGGAGATAACCCAATGTTTTCTTTTCTGTACTTTTTCTTTTATTTGAGTATTGGAAGTTATTACTACTGTAATGACCTCTCCTTATCATTTTTTATTTCGTTTTTGTGCCAAGAAGAACCTCTAATTTGAGGGAGGTAAGATTTGGGGAAGTTGATGTCTTGAAACAGATTTCTGCACTGCACCATAAAAATTCGTGAAAATTCTCAGAATATATTTTTAATCTGCAATTTCTTGTGCTCATGCCCCAGCTTATTTCCGAACTTTCATTAGTTTTACACTTTTCGATTTGAGCAATAGAAGGTCCTCGAAAAAATCGATCTTTGTCAGCTGTTCTGTTTTAACAGATTCTGTCACTATTTATGTTTGCCTCTCGATCGCTTTCTTTTTGAGTTCTTTTGATCATGGAACTTTTGGGGAAGTTGCTACAGTATCTTATGCTTTAATGGATGGTATATTTGAGTTTGAAACTGAACCAAAAGAGTAGATTTACTATCATGCTTATACTAATGTTGCTAATAGAATTGTGTGAAGTTTTGTATGAAGGAAGTTTTCAAGTGTAGGGAAAGGAGAGTGATGAGATAAAGTATGGACAAAAGCTCAAGCTTGGGGATGCCCATGTCACTCCAAGAAATATCAAAGAGGTACAAGCGTCAAAGCTTGGGGATGCCCCCGAGGCACCCCTTCTTCATCGGCAAAAATCAGGTCACCTTTCAAGACACTATATTTTTATTGCTTCATGTACTATGCATTTTTCTTGGAGCGTCTTTACTTTCACTTTAAGTTTTATTCTGTTTTGTTTGCTGCAATAAATGGTTGGACCCCAACAAATTTCTTTTGGAGAAGACATACTTCGTTTTTCATTGCCAGGAACACTCTAGTTTTCACTCTTATCGTTCAACGAGTGTTCTCTTTTTCTAGAACTGCGTTTAGCTTTCATTTTTCGCCTTGATTTTTGTTCAGATCTTGTTATATCTTTGTATCAAGGTGTATTTACACCACTGATCTATGTTGGTTTTCATCTCAAAGAGTGGTTTCAAAAAGATTGAATGGTGTTGGAAAAGAGAAAAAAAGTTTCATGCCTATAGTGGTACAAATGGGAGCTTGTTTAGACTGTGGCTTAGACTTTTGCATGCCATGCTTGATGTTATTTTGATGGTATGCTTAGTGGGTTTTGCTGTAGCATGACTTGTCTCAAATGACTGAGATTGCTTAATGTGCCTTTGAAAGAATCGTGCGTTGTTTTTGTTATATGGGAGCATATTATTGTGGTTTTCTCCTTTGATGCTTTATTTGGGTTGACTTGGCGCATGCTTACAACATGTTTGACTTTAACAAGTCGCCATAAGCCTCTATGATCATTTGGTTTTTGACTTGTGATACCACTTTATGCTTTGGTTAATGATGTTTTGTCGCTATGCATAATTATGGCCGTTATTGCTCTCTTAGTTGGTCGCTCTCAGTCTTTTGCTAGCCTTCATTTTGTACTGAGAGAGAATACTTCTCGTGCATCCAACTCCCAAAAACCAAAGTTTTCCAATGTGTCCACCATATCTACCTATTAGCAATTTGCTATTCGAAGCACATTCGTCTTGCTTTTATCTATCCTTCAAATTAAACTTTTTGTGTTATGTGAAAATTAGTCAGTAAAGCTCTCACGAACCTGACGGAACACTTTACTTTTCTTGCTTTTAATAAATTTGACATTGTGGCTCTCTTATGTTGATGTTATGCTTGCAAGTTGTAAGTTGGAAGTTAGCCCAGCCATGCCATCATGGGGCAAGCTTTCAACATTGCACTTTATCTCATTTAGTTGATATCGTGATCTTTTGTTTATGGATACCTGCGATGTGAAATAAGTTGGGATCTTGTGAGCTCATAGAGTTTGTATATGTGTTAGAGAAATGCCTGGGCCGCTAATCTAAGCCATGCATCATTCATGGTGGAAATTTATAGCATGCCCATAGTGGACATTCAACGACGCATCTCACAATAAAAAGCTATACCAATGGTAAATAAAAGAGATGCCGAGGTGTTCATTGTCTGTTTGTCTTGTCATTTTGGTGTGGGTTTTTTCCATGTCATCGGGCAAGAGGTACCCCATTGGCGGTTCTCGATGATACATGTATGCTTACAATGACAAGAACTTGCTTGGGACCTAAGTCGAGTAGCATGAGGTTTGGGTATTCGTACTTCACGGGACATGAGATTTTCAACTTATGATTTGTTAAGCATATGCTTCGTAATTGTACTCGCATTAACCTTAACCATTCAAGATGCCTATGATGGGGGCAATGAGAGCTCAAAGCTAGTAAGTATCATAATTTTGAAGGTTTATAAAACTTGCAATCGCTGCTTCCCTCTGCGAAGGGCCTTTCTTTTACTTTTATGTTGAGTCTCCACCTTCTACCTTTATGCACCTTCTAAGAGAGCATAGTTGTCATTCTGAGTTTAATGTGCATGGTCCCAAAATTTATTATTGATTGATTCATGATTATGGTTTTGCTTGTTCTTAAATTATTTGTATCTAGTCGCCCTCTTAAACTTAAAGGTGTCCTATGCATTTATGTTTTGCTACTCCATGAAGGACAAGCTGAAAACCACTTTGCTATGTTTTTTTATATGGTTGAAACACACACTTGACTTTTATTGTTTCATTACTCATGATCTTTTGTTTGTGTTACTTTTCATGTTATAACATGGTTGCTAAGTCTTATTGTCAAGATTATGTCTTTTATGCCCATGTTTAGAGTACTTTGATCTCAGCACTCAATGCTTTACATCGTTGATCAAGATTGTGATGGTGCATGTCACCTCAAAAATTATTGTTTTGTTATCACTTACCTACTCGAGGACGAGCAAGAGTTAAGCTTGGGGATGCTTGATACGTCTCAAACGTATCTATAATTTTTGATGCTCCATGCTTGTTTATACACCATTTGCTTTGTGTTTTGTTACACTTCGTGGCATTTTTATGCATTTTCTAGAACTAACCTATTAACGAGACGCCACAGTGCCAGTTCCCTGTTTTCTGCTATTTTTGTGTTTCAGAAAAGCTACACAGGAAACATTCTCGGAATTGGATGAAACAAAAGCCAGAGTTCCTATTTTTCCCGACACGAGACGAAGTCCAAAGATGAGACGGAGGGGGACCAGGGGCCAGGCGCACCATAGGGTGGCGCGGCCCAGCCCCTAGCCGCGCCACCAGGTGGTGTGGCCCCCTAGCCCACCTTCTGACGCCGCCCTTCCGCCTATATATTCCCCTCGATGGGAAAACCTAAAGGGACCAATCACTTTTCCACGAAACCTACTGCAACCCACCGCCATCATCGACGCGAGATCAGGAGGGTCCAGAAACTCTTCCCGGCACCCTGCTAGAGAGGGGAATCACAGCTGGAGGCCTTCTTCATCACCATGGTCGCCTCCGGAGTGATGTGTGAGTAGTCTACCTTGGACTACGGGTCCATAGCAGTAGCTAGATGGTTGTCATCTCCATCTTTTGCTTCATGTTTAGATCTTGTGAGCTGCCTATCATGATCAAGATCATCATTGTGTAATTCTACATGTTGTGTTTGTTGGGATCCAATGAATATTGGTACTCTGTCAAGTTGAATTGTTGATTTATGATCTTTATGTTATCTATATGTTGTTTATGATCTTGCATGCTCTCCGTTGCTAGTAGATATCTTGGCCGAGTAGATGCTAGTGACTCCAAGAGGAGGTATTTATGCTCGATAGTGGGTTCATGCCTCTAGTAATCTGGGGGAGTGACAGAAACCTCTAAGGTTGTAGATGTGCTATTGCTACTAGGGAGAAAACAACAATCTTGTGTTCAAGGACATTCGTACTGTTTACATTACACACTTTGCTTAAGGCGATAATCTGTTGCTTGCAACTTAATACCCAATGGTTGCTCGGATGACATCCGGAGGGTGGATTATTAGTCATAGATGCAGTTGGATTACGGTATATGTATTATGTTGTAATGCCCAAGTGAATCTCATAGTGATCCTCATGACATTTGTACGCTTGCTTTATTCTATCAATTGCCCAACTGTAATTTGTTTAGCCAGCATTTTGTTATTTATCTTATGGAGAGACACCACTAGTGAACTGTGGACCCCGGTCCATTCTTTTACATTGATATTACCATTTACTATTTACTTGCTTTATTTACATTCTTGCAAACTACTATCTTTTACCACTCGATACGCTTAATCCTTTGTTTACAGCAAACCGGTGAGATTGACAACCTCATCGTAAGTTGGGACAAAGTACTTGGTGTGTTGTGTGCAGGTTCCACATTGTTGCTGGTGTAAAGCTACACCCTAGACAAGTTTCCTGGCGCCATTGTCCGGGACTGTTGCAAAGCTAGCGGGCATCAACCTTCTGAAGTTTGGTTCTTTCTCCTACTGGTTCGATAAACCTTGGTTTCACAACTGAGGGAAGACTTGCTGCTGTGCTCATCATAACCTTCTCTTGGGGTTTCCAACTGGCGGTCATATATAAAACTCCTACATCAACACCGCACCACCACCCCGCATACCCATCCTTTTTTAATGGATGGATACAGGCCTTATTCCCAATCTTTAGGGCATTCCCCGTTCTTCACGGGCTTTATTCCCAATCTTTAGGGCATTCCCCACTTGCCCTGGCCGAAGGTATTCCCCATTTTTGGGGCCTTAACCTAATCCCAGTTTTAGAACAATCCATCATATACACCTAATACCATGGGCACTGAGGGGTCCCACCAATTACTGCAACCCAGCATGAAGTAGCTACGGTACGGTACATCCGTTGATATGCAAGAGGAAGTTCGTACAGCTGACTTCTCTATCCCATAACAGATCTTATGGTTGAACATAATTTACGGTGCAAGAATCACGGGTGACATTGGTTCTTAATCCTAGGTGAACTTTCCAGTTGTAGTGGGACCTCCACCAATACTTATACCATGGTCCCACTGCACACCATCCTAGGGCAATAATCATTCTGGTTGAAACCACTACTTCATATTAATTATGAAAGAAGAACCTTTTGCTTTTAATGTAGTAGTGATACGACATATATAGATTTGCAATTAATTTGATAAAAATACTTCAAAGGCATGAGCAAGTGTGAACTTGCCTCTTTGACTGCAAGATTATGCAAGTCGGGGTCTTCGATACGAAAGAAATCCCAATTCTGAAATAGCATCATAATCCGGTAAGGACGAAGTTAGAAAACAACAGCATGATATGCATAATATATGCTATGCATTGCTCTAAGCGTAATCGAACCCTGATGGTTTATTATTATTGAGTTGTGATGACTTTCTTTGTGATGTGTTGCACTTTTAAGTTCAAGTATACACAGAAGGTTGTTAAGGGTTTTAGGTTAACTTATTATTCTTCACAAGTAAAACAATAAAGCTTGAACATGAACTAATGCCTTAGGGTTTACCACATTGCTGGTTATTGCAAAGGAGTAGTAATAAGGTGGGGACTTGAAAGTATTGTATATTAGGACTTTCCATCAATTGGTTGATCAAGGATATGCAAAGTTGAAATAAAGCATAACACATAACAATACCCAAATAGTATTAGGGTTGACAACAATCTTAATACAAATCATGGTTTTACTTTAAAAGTAAAAGGAAATGGTTTGATGCCTGCTTTCAAGGTATCTTAAAAGAATAACTTTTGAAGAACATATTATTTAATGGATATTAGTAAGTGATTCCTTTTAGTAGTTATTTACATTCTAAGAACATTTGAGTAGTTAAGGAAGCATAATTCCCTTAATATTGGTTGCTAGGGTTTGAATCACCATTTTAAATGGTTACCAATTTGATTTAGACATTTCTCATAATTGAATATGAGTCTTAATTAAACAATTTTCAATTAGTGGATTATAGTTGAAAATAAAGACTAAATGCAATTAATGCTTATTTAAGTTTTTCCTAAATTTTATCATTTAAGAAAAATAGTTTTAGGATTTAAATCATGTTTTAAATTATTTAAATTGACCTAACATTTTTAAATTAACTTTTAGTGTAATAATTGATAAATAAAGATTTAGAGTTAATAAATAATTCTAAAACACAAATTAACAGTTATAAAGGATTTTCCTCAATTTTAGCACTTTAAAACTATTTAGGAAAATAGTTGTATAGTTTTAAAGTAATAATAAAGGTTTAAAGTAGATCCTAAAATAATGAAATAGTAATTATGATAAGGTTGTTTGAGTGTATAAACATTCATTTGTAGATCGGAAAAATTATTTGATTTTCAAATTTGGTTCAAATGCCCATTTTGAAAATAGTACTTAAGCATGTTTTACAATTTCATGTGATTTTCTTTTACAGAAGCACATGATATTCTAGCATAAATACATAGGTCATGTTTTTGTGATCATTTTGGTATATCATTCATATTTTTCTAAATTGAAATGAGTTAGATATGGAAGTTCTAAGGTTTGGATTATTTTCTGAATAACAGACAATACTATTCCTACCGAGGGGGTATCTAGCTACACAGACAGACAACTGGGCCATAGACACGTTAGATGCCACATGGGCACTGACCAGTCAATAGTTGACCAGCCACTGGAGATCACCGCCGGTGAGACAGGGAACGACAACGGTGGCGCTCGGGAGCTCCCGTGGATGCGCAACTAGGGTATTTCGAACCGGGACAATGAGCTAAGCCTAATAGTAGCGGCACCCTTGTAGAATGGTCACCAGAATAGCTCCGGCAAATACCTCTGCAGCGACGGACTCTGGCCAAGCATCGATTCTATGCTATGGGATGATTTAGAGGTCTCTAAAGATGTGCACACTCACCCTGATCTCGAAGGCATGCTCGAGGACGACGATGGTGAACGGAGACGTCGGCATGATCAAAAAATTGCCAAAATTTAGCATAAGGGAATGGTCCAATTTGAGTTATCCTAAGATCCTCGGGATGCGTGGCTCCTCCAAGTTGATGCAGGAGACACCGCACTTCTCCTTTACCACACATGGGAGCTTGGGTGATCTAGAACGTCGGCTAGCCGGAGTTCTTCTGTCGGCAGCTTTCGGTGATTTAGTCGAACGGGGAAGGATTGGGAGACTAGGAGATAGCGGAGAGGTTCTAGGGTTTCATGACAGCGCTCCAGGAGGTTTTATAGAGCAGGGAGAGACCTACATCGGTGTATCACCACCGGTGGTGGCTCAGATGCGGCGGCGGCATAGTACATGTTTCAGGCACAAATCACTTCATTCTACTTGCCAGTAGACGTAGAGGATTAGGACGATGCAATGGCATTTCATTGAGGTTCGAGACTATGCCTATTGGTCACGGCGATGTGGACCTCATCGTCGTGCTGTCAGGCACATGGAGGAAGACAACATTCGAGATACAAGCTTTTTGCCTTAATAGAAGAAAGGTCTTAGGTGATTGACGTTCCAAAGATGCTTTGTCTCCTTGTCGGAGTTGTCAGCCTTGTTCTTCCCCTACTCTTGCACATCGATGAGGTAGTATGCCCCGTTGCCCAGCACCCGGCTGATGATGAACGGTCTCTCCCAAGGAGAATACAACTTCTGCATGCCTTTGGTGTTTTGGATCAGCCGGAGCACGAGGTCTCCTTCACGGAATTTGAGAGGACGGATCTCCCGGCTGTGATAGCATCGCAGCAGCTGTTGGTAGAGCGCAGTTCAAGACAAAGCCAACTCACGAGACTCCTCGAGAAGGTCGACGCTATATTTGCAGGCTTCTTTGGCTTGCTCTTTAGTATACTGGACCACCCTTGGCACGTCAAATTCGATGTCGGTGGGCAACACAGCTTCTGCTCCATAGACCAGAAAGAAGGGAGTGAAGCCACAAAACAATTTGGAGTTGTGCGTAGGCTCCAGAGTACAGAGGGAAATTCTTCAACCTGGCAGTCGTCTGAGCGCTCGAGGGTCTCTACCAATCTTGGTCTGATGCCGGCTAGGACCAAGCCATTTGCCTTCTCAACTTGTCCGTTCGACTATGGATGTGCCACTGAGGCCAGGTCCAGCCAGAGGCCCTTTTGGCTGCAGAAGTCTGCGAAGACGCCCTTTGCAAAGTTTGTCCCATTGTCAGTGATGATGATGTATGGGAGCCT
Organism: Dactylis glomerata; assembly: GCA_007115705.1. Classification (NCBI taxonomy): domain Eukaryota; kingdom Viridiplantae; phylum Streptophyta; class Magnoliopsida; order Poales; family Poaceae; genus Dactylis; species Dactylis glomerata. The sequence continues at coordinate 454,938 of QXEO01000120.1, read as the reverse complement.
GTATCTCACGATGATCTCGTTGAAGAACTTGATGGTTGACGAGCCGTCGAGCTTCTTGATTGGTTTGGCTTCGATCCACTTGGTGAACTTGTCTACTGCTACTAGAAGATGCGTCAAGCCCCCAAGTGTCGTCTTGAATGACCCTACCATGTCGAGGCCCCAGACGGCGAACGGTCGGGTAAGAGGAATGGTCTTGAGGGCTGCTGCTGGAGTGTTTCTCTGCTTGGAGAAGCACTGATAGCCGTTGCACAACTTCACCAGCCACTCTGCGTCTTTCAGGGCTATCGGCCAGTAGAATCCATGGCAGAAAGCTTTGGCCACTAGGGCTCTGGAAGATGCGTGATGTCCGCACTCCCCTTGGTGTATTTCTCTTAGCAGCTCTTGCCCTTCTTCTGGCTCGATGCACTTCTGGTAGATTCCTGACACGCTGCTCTTGCACAACTTGCTGTTGATGAGGGTGTACGCTCGTGCGCGATGTGGAAGTCGCCTGGCCTCCACTTCGCTTGTTGGCAGGTCACCGGAGAGGAGGTAGTTGGAGAACAGATCTGCCCATGATGTTATCTCCCTAATGTGGAAGACACTTTCAACCATTGGATCTGCAGCCCCCGGGTCTACTGATGTGTTGGCTTCATCGGATTGGCCGGTTGCTCGTGTCTGCTTGGAGGCGGCAGTGATGCGGTACGGTGGTGATATCTTTTCACCGTCCAGTTGGGAACCCCAAGAGGAAGGTATGATGAATATAGCAGCAAGGTTTTCCCTCAGTTAAGAAACCAAGGTATGTCGATCAGGAGAGGAGCAGACAAACGACTGAAGGTGATGCTTGCTAGCTTGCGACAGCTCTGGACAATTTATAAGGTGCCTCGTCCAAGCTTTGCTTGCCAGCTGCAACGCAGAACTGCACACAACACAACCAAATACTTTGCTCCCAACTTACGATGAGGTTGTCAATCTCACCGGTTTGCTGTAAACAAAGGAATGAGCATATCGAGTGGAAAATAGTAATAGTATGTGAGTAAAGTAAACAGTGCGAGTAAAGTAAACAGGTGATAGCAATATAATGGAAATAGGACCGGGGTCCACAGTTCACTAGTGGTGTCTCTCCATAAGATAAAATAACACATGCTGGGTAAACAAATTACAGTTGGGCAATTGATAGAATAAAGATAACGTGCATATGATGAGAGGATCACTATGAGATTTACTCTGGGCATTACAACAAAATACATAGACTGCCATCCAACTGCATCTATGACTAATAATCCACTTGTGGCGAATCAATCCGAGAACTCCACAAGTATTAAGTTGCGAACAACAGATAATTGCATTAAGCAAAGTGTGTAATGTAAACAAAGCATATACCCTCGAGCATATGAATGTTGTTTTCCCCCTAGTAGCAACAGCACATCTACAACCTTAGAGGTTTCTGTCACTCCCTAGATTAAATAGAGGCATGAACCCACTATCGAGCATAAATACCCCCTCTTGGAGTCACTAGCAACTACTCGGCCAAGATAGCTACTAACAACGGAGAGCATGCAAGATCGTAAACAACATAGAGATAACATAAGATACATTTTAGTACTTCAACTCAAGCATAACACCAATATTCATCGGATCCCAACAAACCAAACATGTAGAATTACATAACGGTGATCTCAATCATGTAAGGCAGCTCATGAGATCTAAACATGAAGCACATGGTGGAGAAGACAACCATCTAGCTACTGCTATGTACCCATAGTCCAAGGTAGACTACTCACTCATCGCTCTGGAGGCAAGCATGGCGATGAAGAAGACCTCCGGTGGCGATTCCCCTCTCCGGCAGGGTGCCGGGAAGAGCTTCTGGACCCTCTCGATCTTTGGGTCGACGACGGCGGCAGATCGCGATGTGTTCTAGAAAAGTGATCGGGTATTTAGGTTTTTCTTGTCGGGGGGTCTTTATAGGCGAAGGGGCAACGTCAGGAGTGGCTCGAGGCTCCCTCACACATAGGGGGCGCGGCCTACCCCTAGGCCACGCCACCCTGTTGTGTGGGGCCCTCGTGGCCCCACTACGTCTCCTCTTCGGATATCTGGAAGCTTCGGTGAAATTCTGGGCGACTCGCTTTGGTTTCGTCCAATTCCGAGAATATTTCCCGTGTAACTTTTATGAAACACAAAAACAGCAGAAAACAGGGAACTGGCACTATGGCGACTTGTTAATAGGTTAGTTCCGGAAAATGCATAAAAGTGCCACGAAGTGTAACGAAACACTAAGTAAATGGTGTAAAAACAAGCATGGAGCATCAAAAATTATGGATACGTTGGAGATGTATCAGCATCCCCAAGCTTAACTCCTGCTCGTCCTCGAGTAGGTAAGTGATAACAAAAGAAATAATTTTTGAGGTGACATGCACCTACATAATCTTGATCATCTATGTAAGCGTTGTGAGCTGGGATCAAAAGAACTTAAAACATGGGCATGAAAGACATAATCTTGATAGAAGAAACTTAGCAACCATGTTATAACATGAAAATGAACACAAACAAAAGATCATGAAAATGAAACAATTAAAGTCAAACGTGTGTTCAAATCATAAGGAAAGACATACAAATGGTTTTCAGCTTGTCCTTAATGAGAGAGCAAAACATAAATGCATAGGACACCTTCAACTTTAAGAGGGCGACTAGATACAAATAATTTAAGAACAAGTGAAACCATGATCATGAATCAATCAATGAAAACTTTGGGACAATGCACATTATACTCAGAATGACAACTATGCTCTCTTAATGGTGCATAAAGATAGAAGGTGGTGACTCAACATAAAAGTAAAAGAAAGGCCCTTCGCGGAGGGAAGCAGTGATTAAACATGTGCTAGAGCTTTTCATATGTAAAACAGAGAGATAAAACTTGGGTTTTGAGAGGTGGTTGCTTTTGTCAACGACTAGCAATGGGGTTCTTACTATCTTCCATACAAAAATGAAGGAAGTTTTTGAGAGAGAAATTGGCACTTTTTTGTGCTCTTTTTATAAAACTTGGCACTCCTCCCCACCTTTTTCCTTTCACAAGCCATGGCTAACCGATTCCATCGGGTGCCCACCAACATTCACATTCCATGGAGGAGTGCCTTTTTTTCTTTTCTTTTTGGAATAAGCAATATGGAAGATAGCAAATCCGACCACTACGTCCCCATGAGCTGAAAACAGTGTCACAAAATGACAAGTGTTTTAAAGGTTTTTTCCAAAGGTAGCACATGAAAATTTACTTGGAATGGCTTACAAATACCATGCATAGGAATTTTTGGTGGACACTTTGGAAAACTTGGTTTTTAGGAGTTGGATGCACGAGTAGAGCTCATACTCAATACAAGGCGAGGGCTAGCAAAAGACTGGGAGCGACCAACTAAGAGAGCAATAACGGCCATAATCATGCAAAGCGACAAAGCGACATTAAAAGAAGCATAAGATGGCATCAAAAGTCAAAAACTAAATACTCATAGAGGCTATTGGCGACTTTGTAAGAGTCTAACATGTTTGAGCATGCGCCAAGTCAACCCAAATAAAGCATCAAGGAGAAAACCAAAATAATGCTTCCAAATAATAAAAACAACGCATGATTTTTTCAAAGGCTCATTAAGCAATCTCAGTTATTTGAGACAAGTCATGCTACAGCAAAACCACTAAGCATACTATCAAAAAGACATCAAGCACGACATGCAAAAGCCTAGGCCGCAGTCTACACAAGCTCCTTCTTGTACCACTTTTTTGCATAAAGCTTTTTCTCTTTTCCAACACCATTCAATTTTTTTATAAACACCTCTTTTGATGAAAACCAATATAGATCAGAGGCAAAAATACACCTTGATGAAAAGATATAACAAGATCTGAACACAAATCAAGGTAAAAATCGAAAGCTAAACGCAGTTCTAGAAAAAGAAGAACACTCGTTGAAACAAATAGCGTGAAAAACGGAGTGTTCTTTGCAAATGAAAAGCAAGACAACTTCTCCAAAAGAAATTTGTTGGGGTCCAACCATTTATTGCAGCAAACAAAACTAAACTAAACTAAAAACTAAAAATAACTGACGCTCCAAGAAAAACGCATAATGCATGAAGCAATAAAAATATAGTGTCTTGAAAGGTGACCTGATTTTTGCCGATGAAGAAGGGGTGCCTCGGGGGCATCCCCAAGCTTTGACGCTTGTACTTCTTGGATATTTCTTGGGGTGATGCATGGGCATCCCCAAGCTTGAGCTTTTGTCCATTCTTCAACTCATCTCATCACTCTCCGATCCCTACACTTGAAAACTTCCTTCATACAAAACTAAACACAAATCTATTAGCAACATTAGTGTAAGCATAACATATTATCAACCCTTTTTGCTTCAGGTTTCAACCTATAACCACCACATATAAAGCATATACTACTGTAGCAACTTCCCCAAAAGTTCTGTGATCAAAAGAACTCAAAAAGAAAGCGATAAAGCGGCAAACACAAATATTGGCAGAAATCTGTCAAAACAGAACAGCTGACAAAGGTCAAATTTTTAGAGGGTTTTCTGTTGCTCAAATCAAAAAGTGTTAAACTAATGAAAGTTTGGATATAACCTCGGGCATATGCACAAGAAATCGCAGGTCCAAAAGATATACAGAAAATTTTCACGAATTTTTACGGTGCAGCATCGAAAACAGTTTCAGGACAGCAACATCCCCAAATCTTACCTCGCTCAAATTAGAGGCTTCTCTTGGCACAAAAACGAAATAAAAATGATAAGGAGAGGTCATTACAGTAGTAATAACTTCCAAGACTCAAATAAAAGAAAAATAACTGAATGTAAAAACATTGGGTTATCTCCCAAGAGTGCTTTTCTTTAACGCCTTTGAGCTAGGCGCAGAAAATTGCGAATCAAGTAATATCAAGTGATGAAGCATCAAGCTCATAATTTTCTCTAAGAATAGAGTCAAAAACTAATTTCTTTCTCTTTCTAGGGAAGTGTTCCATACCTTTATTAAGTGGAAATTGATATTTGATGGTGCCTTCCCTCATATCAATGATGGCACCTACAGTTCGAAGAAAAGGTCTTCCCAAAATAATAGGACATGAAGCATTGCATTCAACATCCATGACAAGAAAATCAACGGGAACAAGGTTATTGTTAACCACAATAAGAACATCATTAATTCTTCCCAAAGGTTTCTTCTTAGCAACATCAGCAATAGGAACATCATAATAACACTTTTCAAGCGGTGGTAAATCAAGCATATCACAAATTTTTCTAGGCATGATAGAAATACTAGCACCTAGATCACATAAAGCATGGCAATCAAAACCATTAACATGCATATCAATGATGGGTTCCCAACCATCTTCTAACTTCTTGGTAACAGAAGCTTTTTGCTTCAACTTTTCATCCCTAATTTTCATAAGAGCATTGGTAATATGCTTAGTAAAAGCAACATTTAAAGAACTAGCATTGGGAGTCAAAGCAAGCTTTTGCAAGAACAAAATAACTTCAGATATATTGCAGCCATCAACATCAAAATCATTAAAGGAAATAGAGCTATCATCTCCTACACTCCGAAAAAATTCAACACTCTTTTGAGAAAAAGTTTTAGCAGTTTTAGGCTTTTTAACATAAGGAGTGGGAGTTTTCTCTACACCAATCAAAGTAAGAGGATTGCTAACATTAGGAACAACATCATTAGAGGTGGTAATAGTAAAAACTTTCATATTCCTAGCAATCTCATCCTCTCTTTCCCATCTAGCATGCAATTCTGCTAACAATCTAACATTTTCATCAATTCTAACTTAAATAGCATTAGCAGTAGCAAAAACATTGTTCTCTTTCACATCATTAGGCAATACTTTTAATTTTAGAAGTTCAACATCATGAGCAAGGCTATCAACTTTTGAAGCAAGAGTATCAATTTTGCCTAACTTTTCCTCAACAGACTTGTTAAAAGCATTTTGCTTACCGATGAAGTCCTTGAGCATTACCTCAAGCTCGGAGGGCGCGGCCCTAGTGTTGTTGGAGGAATTACCAAAAGAGTTACCATAACCATTACCATTGGTAGAAGGATACGACCTATAATTTTTACTAGCAAAATTGTTCCTATAAGCATTGTTGTTAAAATTATTATTTCTAATGAAGTTTACATCAACATGCTCTTCTTGAGCAACCAAAGAGGCTAAAGGAACATTATTAGGATCTACATGAGTCTTATCATTAGCAAGCATAGCCATAATAGCATCAATCTTATCACTCAAGGAAGAGGTTTCCTCAACAGAATTTACCTTCTTACCTTGTGGAGCTCTCTCGGTGTGCCATTCAGAGTAATTTACCATCATGTTGTCGAGTAGTTTGGTTGCGGCGCCTAGGGTAAGGGACATAAAAGTGCCTCCAGCAGCTGAATCAAGTAGGTTCCTTGAAAAAAAAATTAGTCCTGCATAAAAAGTTTGAATAATCATCCAAGTAGTCAGTCCATGAGTGGGACAATTCTTTATCATATATTTCATTCTTTCCCAAGCTTGAGCAACATGTTCATTATCAAACTGACTAAACTTCATAATATTGCTACGCAAAGCTATAATCTTAGCAGGAGGATAGTATCTACCAATAAAAGCATCCTTACACTTAGCCCATGAATCAATACTATTTTTAGGCAAAGACAACAACCAATCCTTAGCTTTTCCTCTCAAAGAAAAAGGAAACAACTTAAGCTTAATAATATCACTTTCAACATCCTTATATTTCTGCATCTCACATAGCTCAACAAAATTGTTGAGATGAGCTGCAGCATCATCAGTACTAGCACCAGAAAATTGCTCTTTCATAACAAGGTTCAATAAAGCAGGCTTAATCTCATAAAAGTTTGCAGCAGGAGTAGGTGGCGCAATAGGAGTGCAGATAAAATCACTATTGTTCGTGCTAGTAAAGTCACACAACTTGGTGTTCTCAGGAGTAGCCATTTTAGCAAAACTAAAAGCAGACAAGTAAAAACAACTATCTAGGATTCTATTTTTTTGGGTTTTTGATAAAATGATGCAAGTAAAAATAAAGTAAAGCAAAACAATAAACAAAGTAAAGGATGTGCGTGTGAAAACTCCCCTCACAGAAGTCTTCTTCTTCCTCCTCGGCAATGGCGCCAGAAAAGAGCTGGTGCCTAGTTGACGAGGGAGCTTCTTCTTCTTCAATCCCTGGCAACGGCGCTAGAAAAGAGCTTGATGCCGTACGGTGGTGATATCTTTTCACCGTCCAGTTGGGAACCCCAAGAGGAAGGTATGATGAATATAGCAGCAAGGTTTTCCCTCAGTTAAGAAACCAAGGTATGTCGATCAGGAGAGGAGCAGACAAATGACTGAAGGTGATGCTTGCTAGCTTGCGACAGCTCTGGACAATTTATAAGGCGCCTCGTCCAAGCTTTGCTTGCCAGCTGCAACGCAGAACCTGCACACAACACAACCAAATACTTTGCTCCCAACTTATGATGAGGTTGTCAATCTCACCGGTTTGTTATAAACAAAGGAATGAGCGTATCGAGTGGAAAATAGTAATAGTATGCGAGTAAAGTAAACATTGCGAGTAAAGTAAATAGGTGATACAATATAATGGAAATAGGACCGGGGTCCACAGTTCACTAGTGGTGTCTCTCCATAAGATAAAATAACACATGCTGGGTAAACAAATTATAGTTGGGCAATTGATAGAATAAAGACAACGTGCATATGATGAGAGGATCACTATGAGATTTACTCTGGGCATTACAACAAAATACATAGACCGCCATCCAACTGCATCTATGACTAATAATCCACTTGTGGCGAATCAATCCGAGAACTCCACAAGTATTAAGTTGCAAACAACAGATAATTGCATTAAGCAAAGTGTGTAATATAAACAAAGCATATACCCTCGAGCATATGAATGTTGTTTTCCCCCTAGTAGCAACAGCACATTTACAACCTTAGAGGTTTCTGTCACTCCCCCAGATTAAATAGAGGCATGAACCCACTATCGAGCATAAATACCCCCTCTTGGAGTCACTAGCAACTACTCGGCCAAGATAGCTACTAACAATGGAGAGCATGCAAGATCATAAACAACATAGAGATAACATAAGATAAATTTCAGTACTTCAACTCAAGCATAACACCAATATTCATCGGATCCCAACAAACCAAACATGTAGAATTACATAACGGTGATCTCAATCATGTAAGGCAGCTCATGAGATCTAAACATGAAGCACATGGTGGAGAAGACAACCATCTAGCTACTGCTATGGACCCATAGTCCAAGGTAGACTACTCACTCATTGCTCCGGAGGCAAGCATGGCGATGAAGAAGACCTCCGGTGGCGATTCCCCTCTCCGACAGGGGTGCCGGGAAGAGCTTCTGGACCCTCCCGATCTTCGGGCCGACGGCGGCGGTGGATCGCGATGTGTTCTGGAAAAGTGATCAGGTATTTAGGTTTTTCCCGTCGGGGGGTCTTTATAGGCGAAGGGGCAACGTCAAGAGTGGCCCGAGGCTCCCTCACATATAGGGGGCGCGACCTACCCCTGGGCCATGCCCCCCTATTGTGTGGGGCCCTCGTGGCCCCACTCCATCTCCTCTTCAGATCTCTGGAAGCTTCGGTGAAATTCTGGGCGACTGGCTTTGGTTTTGTCCAATTCCGAGAATATTTCTGTGTAACTTTTCTGAAACACAAAAATAGCAGAAAACAGGGAACTGGCACTGTGGCGACTTGTTAATAGGTTAGTTCCAGAAAATACATAAAAGTACCACGAAGTGTAACGAAACACTAAGTAAATGGTGTAAAAACAAGCATGGAGCATCAAAAATTATGGATACGTTGGAGATGTATCAGGCAGCCCTCGTGTTTTTTATCGGGCCAGCTTTGCTAGGTTGGCTGGCTGCTCCCTCTTGCTCTGAGCCAGCAGCCCCCGGGTTCGGCAATGGAGCCTTAGCCGGAGCCGGATCTTCTAGCACATAGATGGAGTTTGATTCTGGAGACGGCTTGATGGAAGGCTTGGGAATTATCTCCAATGACACTCCGGCTAGGATCGCTTGCCTAGTGGAGCCGATCTTGGACAGTTGATCTGCCTCTTCGTTGCTCGCTCGGGGAATGTGGTGGAACTCGCAGCCCTCAAAGAATCCACAGAGCTACTGGACGTAGAAGCGGTAAGAGGCCATGTTAGCGTCCTTGGCGTCCCAATCTCCCGAAACCTGATGCACCATGAGGTCTGAATCTCCAAAACAAAGGATCCTTTGGATGCCAATCTCATTGGCCAACTTGAGCCCATGGATCAGGGCTTCGTATTCAACGACATTGTTTGAAGTGGTGAAGTGGATCTGCAACATGTAATGCAGCTTGTCTCCCTTCAGAGATATGAGGACGATGCCGGCTCCTAAGCCCCCGCGCATATTGGAACCGTCAAAGTTCATCCGCCAATGCGTGGAGTCGGGTACTGGCGACAGGTATTGATTCTCTGCCCAATCGACGAAGAAGTCAGCCAGCACTTGGGACTTTATCATCGTCCTTGGATTGTACTGGATCGTATGTGCTGCTAGCTCAATCGCCCATTTGGCTACTCTGCCTGTTGCATCTTTGCAGTCGATAATCTCTGAGAGTGGAGTAGTGCGCACCACCGTGATGGGGTGCTCCTCGAAGTAGTGCTTCAGCTTCTTAGCTACCATGTACACGCCGTATGCCATCTTCTAATAATGGGGGTAATTTTGCTTGGAGAGGGTGAGCACTTCGCTCAGATAGTACACAGGACGCTGGACCGGCAACTCCTTTCCCTCTTTGACTCGTTCTACCACAACCACAACACTTACGACTTGTGGAGTGGTGGCAATGTATAGTAACATAGGCTCTTACGGAGCCGGCGCAGCTAGGATTGGTGTTGTGGATAGGGCGTGCTTGAGGTCCTTGAAAGCGTCATTAGCACGCTGTGACCAGATGAAATGATCAGTCTTCTTCATTAGCTGGTACAGTGGCATCACCTTTTCTCAGAGCTGGCTGACGAACCGGCTGAGCGAGGCCAAGCATCCGACAAACTTTTGCACGTCCTTGAGCTCGGTGGGCGGTTCTAGGGCCTCAATGGCTTTTTATCTTTGAGGGGTTAGCCTCGATCCCTCGCTAGGAAACAATATAACTTAGGATATGCCCAGCCGGCACACCAAATGTGCACTTCTCAGGATTGAGCTTCATGCGGTAACGGTGCAAATTCGCAAATGTCTCCCTAAGATCATCGAGGAGTGTGCCACTCTGCTTGGTTTTCACCACCACATCATCCACGTATGCGTGTATGTTCCATCCTATCTGCTCATGCATGCATCACTGGTAAGTTGCGCCAGCATTCTTTAGGCCAAAGGGCATGGTGACATAGCAGTAAGCTCCATACGGGGTGATGAATGAAGTCTTTATCTGATCAGGCTCGTATAGCGGGATCTAATGGTAACCCGAGTAGGCGTCGAGAAACGACAACATGTCACAACCGGCTGTAGAATCTATCACCTGATCGATGCGTGGTAACGCGAAGGGGTCCTTGGGGCAAGCCTTGTTGAGGCTCGTGTAATCGATACACATGCGCCAAGTATTGTTCTTCTTTAGAACCAGGACTGGGTTTGCCAACTAGTCTGGATAGAACACTTCCATGATAAAGCCGGCTGCGAGTAGCCGGGCGATTTCCTCACCAATGGCCTTCCTTTTCTCCTCAGCAAAATGCCACAACGGTTGATTGATCGGCTTAGCGTCCGGCCGGACATGGAGTGAGTGCTCAGTCAGCTCCCTCGGTACACCAGGCATATCCTTTGGGGACCATGCGAAGATGTCCCGATTCTCACAGAGGAAGATGGTGAGCTCGCTTTCCTATTTAGCAGAGAGGCCGACACTGATGGTGATGACCTTGGCCGGCTCGCTCACGTCCAGCGGGATTTTCTTCGTGTCATTGGCCGGCTGGAACTGTTGTACCGGTGACTGGTGGGCTGGCACATCCTTCCAAGTCGGCGCCACATGGTGGAGGAGCTGGCGCTTCTCCTAAGCGATGACCAACGCCTCGGCCAGCTTCAAGCTGGCCCTTGCGCACTCCATCGATTTCCTGTAGCATCCCGTGATCGTGATCACGCCGCGAGAGCCCGAGAGCTTCATATTGAGGTACGCGTAATGAGGCACTACCATGAACTTGGTCAGAGCAGGGCGACCAAGTAGCGCATGCTATGGATTGCTAATGTCCACCACCTCAAACCAAATGGGCTCGCGGTGGCTGTTGCCCTTCTCCCCGAACAACACCTCCAGCCGAATCCTTCCCATGGGGGGCATGAATGCCCTAGCATGATGCCATGGAAGGTGAGCCGGCTTGGCTTCAGCTGGACAGCCGGAATGCCCAGCTTCTCCATTGAGATTCGGTATAGGAGGTTGATGCTGCTGCCTCCGTCGATGAGCACACACGAGAAGCGGCAGGTGTGCGTGTCAGAGAACACGATTGGATCCATGACTAGAGTGTATTCTCCAGGACTAGGTATGAGTGGCGGATGATCCTCACGCCCCCATGTGATGGATGCCTCGAACCAGTGCATGTACTAGGGCTCCGGTGGCACGACAGCGTTCACCTCAGCTTCATACTAGAGGTCGTTCCTCTTGTCCTTCTCTTGGGTGACAATGATGTGGTACTGCTTGATGTTGGCTGGATAGTCATCCTCGCCTTGGTCTACCACTGGAGCCGGCTCATGCTCGTGGTCCTGGTCCCCTTGGCCTTCAGCCAGGTGCTCCGGGGGCGGCCCAGGAAACTGACGGGCGCGCGGCTCAAGATCCTTGATGAAACTGCACTGACGCGTGGTGTGGGTCGCCAGCCGGCCAGGAGAGTGGTGGAACCTGCACGGTTGGTCCAGCACCGTCTTGAGGGTGTATTTGTCATCCTTGCGCCTCTGATGGCCGCTCGTTTCAAGCCAGCGGAGCTCTTGGTGAATGCCTCCTTGAAGTCAAGCCATAGGTTGACATGGAGAGCCAGCTGGCTCGCATGAGTGCGAGCCGGCTGGGGGCCTTGAGCTCCTGGTCCAACTGCGGTAGTCGGATGTCGACGGCGCTGGCCATGGTTGCCATACCGCTGGGCGTGGTGATTTCCACCGCTCCTGCCCGGAGCGCGGTTGCTCCGGCCGTGCTCTCCCCGGCCTTGGTCGGGCGATGACGCTTGTTGCATCTGAGACCTGCTCGGTCCCACAGCAGGGGGCCGAGGTCACGTTGTGGGCCGCAGGCATCTCCAGCCAGCATGGAGCCCTGTGCGGTGTTGTACTCGCTGAACATGGAGTTCACGCGACGCCGGGTGTCTTTGATGTCAACCGCCTTGCCAAGGAGGGCGATGCATGTCCGCTCTAGGGCCTCAACGGCCTTGACGGGGTCGATGGTGAGGTCGAGGAGTGCACGCAGGTCCACGGTGGTGATGTCCAGGGTGTCCTTCTCTAGGAGCGGAGCAGCATGCTCCTATGGAGGAGGGCGTTCGAGCGGCGGGCGCGCGGTAAGTCGCCGCCTTCCTCTTCTCCCAGGGACAACACCTCGACCATGGCACCAAGGTTGCTGCTTTTGCTGTAGCTTGAGCTTGCATCACAGAGAGGGTCAAAAACGTCGGTTACCTCCTCTGTGAACGGCTTGGTGACGGCGACGTAGAAGCGGTGTCCGCCGACATCGAGGAAGGAGCCGCCGTTGTCAAAGCCTTTCTCGAAGCAGGAGAGATTGTCGTTAACACAGTCGATGGTGCCGAACCTCAGGAGAAGGCCTGAGGCTACCTTCTCGCCGAGAGTCGATGGGGATCCTGACCGAAACTTCACTCCAGTCGCTGTCGCACGTTGCCCCACGGTGGGCACCAACTGTCGTGGTATTTTCATGACAATAGCCATGCAGGGTGGCTTATCGGAGGGGATCGCCGGAGTACAGCGACGGGTCCGGCTCGAGATGGCCAGTGATGACACGAGCACGTACCCAGGTTCAGGGCCCTCCTCGCTCGAGGTAAAACCTCCACGTCCTGCTTGTTCTTTATTATGAGCACATGGTGGCTACAATGCTCCTTGAGCGGTGTTTCTAGAGATAGACAAAGACAAGATCAGATCTCCCCTACGCTAAGGGTCCATGCCCCCTTATATAGACAGGGGCCTGGTTACATAGTTGGTCCGGTTGCCCGACAACATGCTTTGTAGTGGCCATGAGGTAGCGCTAGGCCCCTCCTGTCCTGCTCCTCCTGCGCGATGCAGACCTTTATAAAGTAGACCTGTCCCCTGATTGCTCGGCATATCCTTAGTATATGCTTCGCTCCTCCTCGGATCCTCCCGTTGGAGGCTGCTTTACTGGGGCGGTAGGTGGCGATGGCACCCTGGTTGGCGTCACCTTGGTCTTCGGCCTCTGGTGTTTTTGTCTGGTACCTGCAGGCTTTTACAAAGTTTCGGTTAGGAGCAGCTTTATCGCTGCTGGCTTGGGCCAGCAGCGGAGAGAACCCTAGCCGGCTCAGCCGGACCTTAACGCTAAGCCGACCTTGATGGCCGGTCGTCAGTCTGATCCCTGGGACGCTAGCCGGCAGGCCGGATCGCCTTTGGCATACCCAGGTGGTCATCCCCACAACAATGAAGGAAAAAACAAAAACTATAATCAGTGGGCTTGCTTGGAAAAGATTCCGTAAGGATTACAAAATCGGTAAAAAGGACATGCTTGTGTTTGAGTTCAGTGTGAATCCAACATATAATATTAGGTTAATAGCTTGTGATGACAAGGGCAGTAATAAAATAGCTCAGACATGAAGTGGATTTAGAAGAAAGTGAGTCTCGTTGTTTTCTATTAATTTCTTCTTTTATTTATGCTACTTAATTTTCTTGTTCAAAGCCCCTGTTTTTTCATTGTTTTCTTACATGTTTATCATTTATCATTTGTTTTGTGTGATAGTATATGAGAAGCACAATATTGTTGTCATTTCAAAAGAATTAGAGGTGTCACACCATAATTTGATCAACTGGCACACTAATGTCACCAGAAGAGGAAAGTGTTTGGACATCTTTTTATACACAATCTTACATCAACAGACATCAACAAATTTCTTGTAAGTTGTAATTTCATCTTACTAAATGCTCCTCAAGTTCCTAATTTGTCGCATTTATGTCACTTGTTTTCCCTCTAATTATATGTTAAAAATGGACAAAGAATCCCCAAGCAGATAGTGATGTATCTGAATTTAGAGTTATATGGTTCTCTAGTACTCTCATATGACAACACAGAAGATGTGCAAGGTTCTTATAGCCCAAGCAAGGAAGAAAGAATGGTCTTAAGCAATGAAGCTTGGAGAATAATAGTTGCAAGAAATAAGTTGAAGATAAATGATGTAGTTATGTTCTTGTTTCAACAAGTTGCTGAGCATTTTACATCGACTAAAGCTATCCACATCTCTATGGATCTTTTGTAATGCGAGAGATGGTCAACTTTGTAATTGAACACTTGCCACTATGTATATCTCAGGCTTTAACTAATGTGATGACCAAGACTTGTGTTCGTGTTATTTTCTGTTGTTTGTACTACTGTATATATACTGCAATATACCTGTATTTGTACCAGGAAACAAATTTTTAAAATTCCTGTACAATCATTCTGCGACGCATATTATGCGCCATAGAATTGTGAGGGATTCTGTGGCGCATATTGGAATGTGCCACATAATTAAAATTTAGTGACGTGACAACAGTGGTGCATTTAGAATGCTCCACAGAATCCAAATATAGTGCGCCACTGACCACCTGTTTTCCTAGTAGTGTTCATTGGACGGAGAGCTCAAATGGGGAAAATGGTGTCGCAAAATTTGACATTGAGGCAGAATGGGGGTAAATAGGTGGTGCAGATCAGCTGGAGGTGACCAAATTGCTCCCGCCAATTTTTTGCGAATGCGGCCGAGCTCCCGCCATCTCTCGCTCGTACTATCTCAACACCATAATTTCTCTCAGTGCAGAGCATGACTCGTTAGAAATGACCGATTCGAGAGTTCTCCCTCATACAAGATACGAACAACTTTAAAAAGCGTGCAATACAAAGATTCTCTTGACTTTGGGCAACCAGACAACCGGTTTTTAGATCACTAGAGTCTATTTAAGTTTCCATCGGTACTGGTGTTGGTACTCTTGTTGATATTGATTAAATACTTTAACAACTGATGTGCATATAACCTTGTAATTGCGACTCAAATTAAAATTATAGAAGAACCTTCTTTGATTTTTACATGTATATGGTTTGGTATATATCTTCGACTGCCTTCAGAAGTACAAGATTGTGTCATGATAGAAGAGAGTGTTTAAAGACCTCCAAGATTTATTTATTTCTTTTAGACTTTTTTTATTTTATAATAATTGTTAAATATTTTGTAATAATAGTTGAAGACTCGTGTATCTCTATCATATACTGTTTGTTACCACAAACATATGTGGTATTGATGACTGAAAAAAACGCCACCAAGTAATTTCCCCCCTAATCACAAGGGATGAGCAGGTGGTACAGAGGATTGGCTGAAACTTGCCAAAAAAAATTGGGAGTTCCTTTACTCCCCTACTGACCCTAGACATCTGTGTCTATGTATTGTGGGCCCTTAGTCACGATCAACTAACACGATGCCTTGTCCCGGAACCTGCGTTCGTGAAAAAGTGAAAAGCAAACATGTTTCTCCATTCATCTTGGGGCGCAAGTCCTCCCAAACCCATTCTTGCAAAACAAGTTGGTCGAACGGGAAAAGAAAAGAAAAAAAAAAGAAATAGAAAGGACCGGGGACAGCGACACGCCTATATCGCCGCAGGAAAATCCCCATTTCATTTCCATTTCCACTTCAACCGGGGTCGCCACAAACCCCCACCACCGCTTCTCCCCTCCCTTCCCTTCCGTTTCCCGCAGCCCACGCCGATGGCGACCCTCCTCCGGCGATCCGCCGCCCCCGCGCGGCAGCTCCTCCTCCTCCCCCGCCAGCTCGGCGCCGCCCGCTCCATGTCCCGCTACTACGCCCGCGACGAGGTCTCCCGGTAACTGCCTTAAACCCTAGCTCCCCGCGCCTCCTCCCTCCCTCCGCTCCCTCCGGGACCCGCTAGGGTTGGTTCTGACGTTTCGCGCTTGCGGTTTTGCAGGTTCGACGCGCTGAGCACGCCGGTGAACTGGGGCGTCAGCATCGTGCCCGAGAAGAAGGCCTTCGTCATCGAGCGCTTCGGCAAGTACCTCAGGACGCTCGGCTCCGGGATCCACGGCCTCGTCCCCCTCGTCGACCGCATCGCCTACGTGCACTCGCTCAAGGAGGAGGCCATCCCCATCCCCGACCAGTCCGCCATCACCAAGGACAACGTCTCGATCCAGATCGACGGCGTCCTCTACGTCAAGGTATACCTCGCTCATCCCGTCTTGCCTTCCCGTTGTCACCCCCCCCCCCCCCCCCCCCCGCGCGCCCCCGTGATGTTGCGTTGCTGCTGTTGCTTGTTGGTGCCTTCCTGTGGTCGAGGGTAGGTGGATGGATTCATGCGGTGCGTTTCGGTAGAGTTTTGTGTGAAATGCTGTCACGTGTCGCCATCGCGCTGAACAAGGACAGACCATCTGGTCTTAGGAACATTTGCCCTTTTTGTTACTTCGATCTGATGATGTATTGCTACTGTTACTTGTTAGAAGTTTGATACTCTAATTTGGAAAGTTCTAATTACTATCACATGTTTGAGGGAGAGTAGATCATCATTTATGTGTAGTTTTTTTTGTTGCAGGGATCATTTGTGTAGAGTTTAGGACAAATCGTCTGGTTTTTAGTCATGGTGCCTATATTCTTAAATTACAGGAGGTAGATTGTTAGCCTCCTCCTCGTTTGACCACTTTCCAAGCATTTCACCTTAATTATCCAGTTCTGAAAATTTATCGTGAGTCAGATTACTTGACATATCATCTCGTTTTTTGTCATGGAGTATCGATTTTCCAGTATTTATGAGCATAGGGATAGTGGGGTTTATTGTGGTACTGGTTTTGCAGTTGGAGGCTGTTCTGTTTCTGTAGTACTTGAGGATTGATATATCGTGCCCCTTGTTCTCACTGCATACGGCTGTAGGTTCCATAACTATGTTTGGTGTGATCAATGCATGCCACTATCCATGACTTGTAGCATGCTTGAGGTGTTGCACAACCTCATCATGAACAATCAGTTAATTGCACAATACTTACCAATGTTGTTCCTTATCGTTTCTATTATTTATTTTCAGTGGCACACATGCTCTTGAGTCATTCTTGCAGTTTTGGTACATTCTTTATTTTCTATAAAAGTAGGTGTTCACAGTCTTGATGAGATGTTGGTACTTGGATCATTCCTTCATATCTTAGTTTTGGTGTCCATGTCAATTTGGGTTATGTACATTTGCAAAAGTGATGAGTTGAATGGACAATACTCTGGATTTGTGGTGTATGAAGCTTTCGTTTGTAGACTTCTTTAAGGTATATCTTGTTTAGATGGTGCAGGGATATATAGATGGTATAGCTCTGTTGCATGGACTTTTGTGTTTGTATATATAACGCTCATTTCCTTTTCTTGTAATCTTCATGGGATTACTCTTGGTTATATTTTATTAGATGATGTTAAATGGTTCAGGTTGACAGGGTATTCTGAGGAAGTGTAACTGGCAGTTTAGATTTTTATCTTTGGGATTTGTTATTGTTATTGTTTCTTCGATCATATAAGTTAACACACTTGCTTTATCTTATGAGGGTAATTGAGATCTTTTTATGAAAGTTAGTAACTCCGTCTGCTTCGTTTTGATAAATACTGTTTTTAATATCAACTGCATGTATAGTTATGTCTGTTGTCTTTCTTGCCACTCAACAAGGTTATATTTTGCACATTTCTATATTAATCGTAGTATTAGTAATGTTTCTGCAGTGAAGTGTTGAGGGATGTGCTAATTTACTGAATTAACCTTGTAAGGATAAATAAAAACTAGCATAATACCCGTGCGTTGCTACGGAATAACAAAAGATGAATTGTTCTTAAAAAAAAATTGGTGTAATATATTATTTTTGATGGAGAGGTATCTTTGCGTCATTCTTTGGACTATATTTTATCGTGCATTGACACCGTTCCGATTCTTGGTCTACCAAACCCGATATAAATAATGAACTACCTATCCGATTCAAACGTGGGATATGGAGCTGGGCCACAATGACAAAATTCTTTTCACCGCTTTTATTCCACAAGGAAGTGCCAAAGTGCATGTGTATTGTAATGGTTGTAAAATAATTTAATATGTGCTCACAAACCTCCAAAGCAATATGATGGAGTTTCTATGTCTCTAAATATCTTCTATTTCACTTTGGCTTTTGGTTTTGTACCATATGAAAAAATAAGGTTATGCTATAGATTTAGTATCCCATATTCACTAAGCGCCTTAGAAATTAGATAGGTGGATCTCAATTTCCTAACCATGACGATGTTCAGGTGATATCTGATCGTCCACGCTCCCAGCAATCTCTATAATTATCGAACATTCATCTGCACTTTTGAGGAAGCATTAATTTATAAATCATCATCTTCATTCGCTAGCACCACAATTCTGACAATTGAGTCGCTGTCATTTTTTGAAAATGGAGAGCATTATATTTCCTCGTTAACACTTTGGTTCAGTTCTTGAGTTACAAGGGATTGAATGAAAAGAGGGCTCGCTAGTACACACTGGTACACTTTGTCCTGGCTAACTACACAATCAATTCATCTGTTTCTTTTCATTTTTACTTCTGAGCGCTGAACACCATTCTTGATTTTCTTGCTGAGATAGTACAGAAAATCCATCACCAAACCAACACAAGACACACAATATACGAGTGACTTGGTTCGTGCTCCTCGGCAATGTTCAGCATCAACCTGCACACACACACAGACGTGTAACACGCTGTGATCTGGATCATGCGGTTGTGTGGTAAAACTCCATCTGCGGCCATGCGAGCGGACATCTTGGTGAGAAAACTGGATTCCCGCTCAGTTCCTCGACCAGGCCGGCGAACTCGCCAGCCCCGGCGCCATGGCCGCCGTGCGTGCCGGCTGCACATGCTTGAATGAGAAGAATGCCTCAGAGGGCCGCGCGAAGGAGTCTTCAAGCCCGTCGATTTGGCCCCGGTCTGGCGGCAGCGAAGGACTCGCCGTTCCCCATCGATTTGGCCACTGACGGGCGGTAGTATGGGCATCTGACGGGCGGTAGCACGGGTGAGCACAAGGCCTCCACAGACGGGCGGTAGCGCGGGCGAGCCGAAGGCCTCCACAAGGGCTTCTCCGGCCGTGCTGGCCCCAGGGAGACCATCGGAACTGGGTCTGTTCGCTCAAGAGGTCAGAGAGGCGCGGTGGAGAAGCCGCACCGGGATCCACATCAAGGGCGCGCGGCCGAGGTCGTCGTCGACCATGAGGCGTGGTGCGCGTCGACGGCTAGAAGTGGGCCGTGGGCGGCGTCGGGAGGAGACGGAGGACAGGCGGCTCATCAGCGCCTAGCCAGGACGATTGACAAGGGAGGACGGGTTAATTTCCAGTGTTTCGAGGGGTAAAATGAAAAGTGCAGACGGACGTACCAACGTACGTCGTTTTTCAATCTTATTTGTAGAGATATTTCTTGTAAGTAAATGATTCATGATAATTTACTTAGTGAAGTTTAGGGATTTGCATTTCAACTGTCAGATCAGAGGCTGTTGCAGGCAAACTAGTAGTGCTAATTCCAACCTTTAATATTTTTGTGTACTTCACAGATTGTTGATCCCTACCTTGCTTCATACGGTGTGGAGAATCCAATTTTTGCAGTCATTCAGCTTGCGCAGACAACCATGAGAAGTGAGCTTGGAAAGATAACCTTAGATAAGACTTTCGAGGAGCGGGACACCCTGAATGTGAAGATTGTGGTATGACAATCTGTTCGCATATTAGCTATTTGTTCTACTTTCTATATAATAAATTGTTGTAGAGAACAGTGCTTACTAGTTGGTAGTTGAATATGCAATGGGGGTGTTTTCATATAGGAGCTGTACTACCTAAGTGTGTACTTCATGAATATACCAAGAATCAATGTTCTATTGCCTCAGTTATTCTTAATTCCTAGTATATTTTGAGCACGGTTGTTTATATTCCTGATGGTAAAATAACTGTTGGTTTATCAAAAAACTATGCAAGGAGGAATCAGCTTACTAATTTAAACATGAAATATTAGTACAAACATATGGAAAGCTGTTGCAAATTTAGTCTGTACTTTACAGCCCACTTTATACAGTAACACATTGAGTGGCATGTAAATATTAGACGTGTATTGTATTGCATCTGAGGTTCAGCAACAGCGCTGTTGTCCAGATGAACATTTTTGTGTTTGTAGCTCCTTTCTGAAGAACAACTATACAAATCCTAAGAAGTTTGATTGCCTCATTTTCGGTGGATGTTTGTGTACCATGTTTAATATTCATTAAGGACAAGAACTGCTGTACCAATGAGTTGTTTCTCCATATTATTATGTTAATGTGGCTCTCTAGCTGTATTTGTAATTCATGCCCCTAATAAGTAGTCAACTTGTAGCAACTTATTCTTGCTGGTGTTATTTGAGAACCATTGATAGTTGCTGTTGTGGTGTGTTTTAATCTGATGTTCTGTTTTGCAGATGTCTATAAACGAAGCAGCAACAGATTGGGGTTTGAAGTGTCTCCGTTACGAGATCAGGGATATATCTCCTCCTATTGGCGTGAAGAAGGCCATGGAGATGCAAGCCGAGGCTGAAAGGAGAAAGAGGGCTCAGATCCTTGAATCTGAAGGTGATACCATCTAATCCCTTATTTTTTGCTGAAATGGATATTTGCTCAAACATTTGAAATATTTGCTTAACCTACTTTAATTCGTCCAAAATGCTTTGGTCTAATGTGATTTATCTCAATCTGTTTGGAATAATAGTGATGGATTTATTTGACACTTCCCATTGGTTCTTCCAGGTGCTATGTTGGATCAGGCGAACCGAGCTAAGGGTATGTGACATATGCTCTGTCCAAAGTTTACAATTTCCCACATTTGCGATGATAGTCTGCTCTTTGTATTTGTTCTGCATTTATCGTTAAGTTCTATTTCTGCTGCCACTGTTGATTATCCCGCTTGATTTCGACTCAAAACTCTGTTCAGTATGCATCTTCTGTTTTGTTTTGTCATCATTATGCTTGCATCATGTATCCTTAATTTTTTCTATTTATTTTTTCATCATCTTTCTTGCTTTGAGGATGGTTCCTAGTGTGGTTTGGTTTGGTTGTTTCAAACATTTTGTTTTGCATTCCTTTCTTTTGAAGGGCATTTTTTTTGAGCTCATTTGCTTATGTTTATCAATTTCAGGTGAGGCTGAAGCAATTCTTGCCAGGTCGCAAGCAACTGCCGAAGGGATCCGCATGGTCTCTGAGTCCATGAGTGCTGAAGGCAGCACTGAGGTATATCTACTTGCTGACGTTCAAATTAATATTATGTTCAGTTCACTATTTTATTTGCTGGAGAAGTTATATACTCCGTACTTATTTAAAGTTCTACTCTGATCATGGCGTAATGTTCATGCATTCTCACTATCTCTTTCAGGCTGCGAACCTGCGAGTCGCTGAACAGTACATTAAGGCGTTTGCTGCATTGGCCAAGAATGTGAGATATTGGAACTTGTGTTCCCTGTTTCATAAATCCCTAGCGTGTTTAGTACTGACATTGTGATATTATATGCAGACGACTACAATGATTCTCCCAAGCGATGCTGGCAACCCATCAGCTATGATAGCGCAGTCCCTGAACATCTACAAGCATATCTTCAAGCCCAGCAGCGCGAAAGGAGGAAGCCCCCAAGAAGAAGCCGAGGAAGCAGAACAACCTTCTGTGACCAGCGGGATGCCACCTCTTGGCCCACAAGAGGGTCATGGCAGCACTTTCACTCTGCAGCGGGGCAGAAGTCCCCAGAACTGATCAGTCAAGTACCTCAAGGAACCCTTTTTTCCATCTTTTCTTTTCCCAAATGATGGTGTTAGATAGGAGGTGTCACTGAAAACACTAGCAGCATTAGAGGTTTCGATCTTCGGCAGTTGATTCAAGAGATGTTGAGTTGGTTTAGGATAAGTGAGATGACATTGGTTATCTGGGCGCCAAATGCGTGGAGGCTGGGCGACTGAAAGGGTTTTGATCTCGGCCTAGGATGGATGCTTCTTTGGGTCTCAACTTTTAAACCCTGATATTCGTTCTCATCAGCAGCAAAGTATTTTCCTGTAAATGAATGGTTGTCGTTCACGAAACTAGCTGATAGCGAAGTTTCATTGCAGCTTTTGATTTCTGTGTTCTGGGCTCAGTTTAACAAGTTCACTTGTGACACCGGTTTGTTTACTTCAGTTTTCATGAAATTTCTGTGCACTGTTGTTATCTTGGGAAAAAGTCTTGATTCAGGCGTTGTCAGCTCTGAGTTGAGAATTTTATTCGGGGGAGAAGTGGTTTAGGAGTCATCACTTGACAGTTCTGGTTAGTAAAGCTATGAGAGGGCTTTGTCAAGTTCTTTTTCTAGAGAAATGCAATCATGGCAGCTTTCTCACTTTACCGTAAGCATGATGCATCATAGTCAGTGGCAAGGAGCAAGGATGCCATAGTCAGTAGCAAGAGCAACGAGGCAAGCGAGCCACAAGTTACAAGTACCACTAATACTTTTCTCTAATATAGATATATCTAGATATATTTTAGTGTCTAGATATATTCATATTAGCGGTAAGTAATAGTGGTTGGTGTTACCTGGTGATGACAGAAACAGCAGAACGCAAGAGAATTGGCCGGAGCAGCTCTTGCACTCCACGCACTGACTAAGGCCGACTTCTTTCGAGCTTATGCTTCTCCATAAGCCGGCTTATAGAAAACTGTGGAGAGAAACCGTGGTGGGGAGAAGCTCTTAGAAACCCCACTTAAGACTTCTTTTGGGCTTCTAAAAATTTGGCTTGTTGATGTATTGAGTTGTGAAATGTCTGTAACGCCCCTAAATTATATATGTGTCATAAATAAGTGATTATACCTCATATACGGTAGTATTTAGTGTAAAATGAGCAAGAAATAATTCAAGATAATAATAATAGAACCGAGATGTCAGTATTATAATCCAGTACATGCCAAAATAAAATAAAATGACTCTGTGTTTCTGAAATTACAAAATATTAACTTCTCACTCTCTTCATGTGCAATACAAGCAGCAAGCATATAGCAAATATCCATTTCTTCATCAGAATCATCACTGAAGGAATTCATCTGTAATTATACAAAAAATACTAATAAGCAAACAATATTTGGACAGCAAACAGTATTTGGATAGCACATAATTTAGACAGTATTTGGACAATATTTAGACAGCACATAATATTAACAGAGAAACAGAGAACAATACTTGCAAACAGAGGCAATCAAGCATTCAGAGGCACTCATGCATTCACAATTTCACATGAATCATATACTTGCAAACAGAAAAATTAACCATGAATCATACTTGCTAACAGAGCCTAATTGCATTCACAATTCCACATACAGGGAACATTACAGAAATATGAAAAGCATATGTGATGAACAATACACTTCATACTTCCTTCTCAAACAGAGGCTAATTGGAAGGTTTTGAACTCTTACCGGTGGCTGCGGCGTCGTCATCGAGCGAAGCTTGACGAAGGCGAGACGACAAGGTCAGGTCGGCGACGGCCTGCTTCGCCTGGGCAGTAGCGCCTCGACCGGACGCAGAGAGGAGAGGCGGCTGGGGGGAATCGAAGGCGGAGAGGCGTCTGCTGCGTGGGGCCTCGGTGGCCTGGGGAGAACAGCGCCGGCGGAGCAGCTGCGGCGGCGGTGAGGCAGCTGCGGCGGCGGCGGCGGGACAGAGGAACCCTAGATTTTCTTGGTCGCTGAATTGATGCGAACAGGTACGAGCTGAGCGAGAGAGAGCGACTCCTTTTTTTCAGAAGGGAACGGTTCGGCTGGGACTTGAGGAGTGGCATGCACGGTAATATGATAGCAACGGCGAGGGCGAATTCATATACCGTTTCGCAGAAGCTCGGGAAACGATCGGGAATCCGCTCGACACCAGTTTCTGAAATTGCACTACGGGAGAGCTTCGCGGTCAGAATAAGCTCGGTCGAAGCCCGAGAGTTCTTTCGGGCTGGAGCGGTCCGTCGCCTCGAAGCCCACCTATAAGCTGGAAAGAAGTGTGCCTAAGAGCTAGCGACATCTTACAGTTTTCTTTCTTGTTGAGATGAGCCACATCTTAGGTGAAGTGGTAGTTTGAGGGCACCGATTCTACACGGTAATGCAACAACAAACGCAGCCCATGCCGAGGCCCATTTTATAAGAATATAGATTACCTCAGATCTCCGTCTCCAGTGTCCTGTTAAGAGATGCGACCGCATGGGTGCCGGAGTGGACGCGTGTCAACCTTGTTGTGATACAAATACAAGAAACATCACTCGAAAAGAGAACAGCGCTCGAACTTTGGTCATCCTAAGACTCTTCATATGCGAGCAGTGATTTTTCTTCTATAACAAATACCGAAGTTAATTCGTGCAGTTTGAGCGGTAACCGATGCTAAACAAACACTTCACTTGTACCCCTGTTACAAAATTGCAGAACCGATGCCAAACCTTATCACCCCAGGTACTACGTTTACACAATTGCGGCCGATCAGAGGTATCAGCCGTCAGCACTGAGTGCACGATTTCTCACGTGAACACTCAAAATTGTGCCTCTTAAGTTAACCGACGGGCAGTGCTATCTGTCCCTGGAGTTCATCCTCGCTCCTGCCATCTTTGATCCGAGCCCTCTGAGAGGTTAGCAGATGGTGCACTCTTTGCTTTAGCTAGAGAGACAGAGGGAGGATCATTAGTCTGGGTATAAGGTCTTGGATTTCTATAAGACTGAGGTTGAATCCAGATGATTCGGAGTGAGGCTGTCAGAGAGTTTTGCTAACCTCTTCTGTGCCAACTTGGCTCTGCACAGATACCCGGATGGCGTCTTCTGGTCCAAACATTCTGTATCTCCTTACTTCGTCATCATCATGGTCGAAGCTGGACGGTACGACCTTGTCCAAAAGATCACATTTGGATATAACGTTGATCCACAGGCGATCGCCGAATCGTTCCTTTATATGCCTGTATGTGATGTACTACAGAAGAATAAAGGTGTGTTTGTTAGAACCATTGGAGTAGGAGAATGCAAAACTGCTGATTTGGACTGACAAATTGCTTAACTGAGCGATCTTTGGAAGTTAACATAAATAAGTGACATCAAAAGCTCCGGAGACGTAAATAAAAGATATACCTGATCTGCCACCTTAGTTCCACAGTCTTCAGATAGATCGTGAACATACAGGACAGCAATTGGTAAGTAAGAGAGGACAGCGAGTGTCAATCTCTCTATGTTATTCCTGTCATCTATCAACCCCAAATTCAAAATGGATAAGAATTTCAGAATAATATAGCTGTACTGAATCCTAGCATGAACCATAACATTTTAACTAATTATGCTTTGGAGAACATATTAAGACCCAGCCTTCTGAGTAGCATACATATGTGTAGTACCAACAAGTTGGAATCTCAACAGGCTTTTATGTACAGACCTAGTGTTGAACAGATCTATTTACTACATTTCATGTGAATATTGGACCCATGCCACCACACAGTTTGCAAAAGATGCAAACATTGCAAGGTTCCGATTTCCCGCATCTTATTAAAACATATAGGATGGTAAAACCTCTGTCAAGCAGAAAGACACTATTCCCTCCGATCCAAAGTGTTGTACTAAATCAGTGACACTTATTATGGATTGGAGGGAGTAGAGAAGAACCATGAAAGCTGGTCCCTCAAGTAAGTAACTACTTCAACAAGGGGAATCTGACTGACCGTCATGTCTCGTAAGAAGTCCCGGAGTGTCAGTAACCTGCAAATGTTGTTCAGTGATGTCAGATATCCGATGGAAAGAAGGAAATCGACCTTGCAGTTTTATTATTATAAGAGTAGAGGAAGTGGAATGCATATTTTTGAACCTGAAAACGTTCATGATTGGATACAATATGACCCATTAGAATGCCCCTTGTTGTGAAAGGGTAGCTGCAGACCTACAAAAAGGTGAGTAGATCAAGACAACAGAAATAATAAGTACCATTGAATCACAGAAATGCGAGTAGAACGAAGCTATAAAAGTACTCAGTCAGATTAAAAATAAATAAAGGACATCCTAAAATGGCCTAAATGTAATCAACTCATTCTGACCATGCTAGAAAACATCTTAAGCATTAAGGGATAGGCTCACCTCAGGTTTTCCAGTTGATAATATGCGTACTAATGATGATTTCCCCACGTTGGGTGATCCAACAAGACAAAGTGTTGGTATATGTGGATCAACAACTGGCATAGAACGCAAAGCCTGTAATAGCTCATTGATCAATCGGAAGTGCTTAACAATGTGGTGAATAAAATAGAAAACTCAGAAGCATAACTAAGTGTTCATTTTATCAAATTGCAAAGTAAAGCATGGATTGTACCTTTGCAACGTATATTAAATCTTCAATTGCATTCTGACCACGCTGAAAAACTTCCTCAAGTTCCTTCCGGCCCTGAAAAGTAGTATATGGAAGCGAAGTAACATATCAAAAAGAGAATATACAGTCGTAAATAAACAAATTATAAACTTACACAAAAAAGAGAAGACAGAGCAGGCATCTAGGAGGACTTATTTATATGTGCTTAAACTCCAAAACCTACCTCACAGAGTCGCTCCTCTGCTTCACGCTTTGTCAATGACTGTCAATGTCAAATGCAAATCCTGAATCAATTGATAAATTATATGCTCCTACTTTGCTAAAAGGAGCTTAGGAAGGCTTGAAAGTAGTTAAAAGAATTAAATGTCGACAGTTCATAACAATGGCCAGTTGTACAGTATACTTAAATATCACAAGGCCAACGAAACATATACACAACTTTCTTATGCGCTTTACAAGGATCACATATGTATGCAACACAGTTTTTTTTTGACAAAAGGGATCCTACTGAATTCCAGTTAATGAGCTGGTAAGAAAAAGATACAGGAATAGTTGGAATCGTAGAAGATTGACACATTTTTATTGGTTAACAGAGTAGGATGTGTGTCAGTAGTGCGGAGGCACATTATCTATCTGATTGAGTCCTTGTGTAATTGCCGTTGCACAATCAGTTTCAAATGAATAGTGTGCTTCTTACCCCCGCAAGAAAACATATAAAAGGTAATTTCATCTATTCATTGATTAGTAAAACTTAATCAATATTAAACCGGTAATTAGGCCCTATTCCTATGCACCTAACAATTTATAGGCCCACTGAAGTCCACGGTCAAATCTATTCGTTTGTTCCTGCGAGGAAGATCTGATCTACTCGACTCTATGATACAAAGCCTTGCAAAGGACGTCGTTGCCACCACACAAAGCAACAGCTGCTTCCGGACGGCCAATGGGAGACAGACACCATTGAATTAAACATATTTGAAACCGCCATGGCTTATATTAAGACCGTCTCGAGAACTAATTCGGATTAGATAGTATGACAATCTTGTTTCAGTCTCCATTAATCCCCAGGCTTATCTCAATTTTTAGTGGAGTCAGTAGCCTGATGCGGCGCTGACCGGCCAGCGGACCACAGGCTAATCGTAGTCTCACATATAAAACATGATGAACATAGGTACATATATAGAATTAAGATTAATTCCAAAGAGGCACGCCCGTGTAGACAGAGATGGTGCTTACAAATTAAATTTGGGATCGTTCATTCTTGATCATCCTTTTCTACTTCACAAATATTATATATTTTTGTACAGTTAAGGGATTAATTTTCATTTAGTTAAGATGACTATGCTAAATTGATAGCAGAAGGGGTATATTTCAATCACAACCGTCGATCTGCATAAAAAACCGTAAATTTTTCAAGAGGGGGGTGTACCGAAGGACACCCCTTACTCTTTGTCAATTGTTCTTCTAACTGTTATTTCACTACTTCATTATGTGACTGTTGGACGTCAGCAGTTCTTTATCTGGGCATACCGTATTTTTTTTGGGGGGGGGGGGGGGGGGGTTGTAAGATACAAGAGTCACATAACAAGGTTTGGTTTCAACAAATCAAGATGAGGTAGACCCACAAAGTCTGAAAATAATAATAAACTAATTGGCACCTAAACTAACCTTAGCACAGACAGAAGCATGTTGCTTCCCGACAGAATTTATCTTTTTTCTGAGAGCATCAACTCGTCCAAGTACCTGTCAGAGCACTACCAACAACATCATAATAACCCAAGAAGTAATATGTGTAGCTTCCATGAAAAACAAACATATAGGGTTAGCAGCATTGCTAATTTTGAAGTTTGTTTCTGTAGTCATGAGTCCGACGCTTATACTCAGAACCAAGAGGAACATGTTATATAAGAAACATACCTTTTCATAATATCCCTCCCCAAAAGTCAATTCAATTAGAGATTTCTCATAAGGATGCAAATCTCTTCTCCTAGGGAAGTTCTCCGTGTATGTTCTCAGTGGCACAGAAAGTTCCTGAAAATAAAACAGCCTCCAGTAAGCCAGTTGAACTATGTATTGGCAAGGCAACAGCATAGATGACTTACTTTCATCAAGGCATCAAGTTGTTTTGCTCCTTTGTTCCGTTCACGCTTGGCAATGTTTGTTATACCTGCAGAACACATGGATCGCAAGGCAAACTTAGTGACATCAAACGCTGTTTGGAATGTCATAGCATCACAGAGGAAAATGCTATTAAAAAGGCCATAAAGGGAAAAATACCCTTTGTGGGTGGTACGTTTCTTGATTTCCTTTGTGCTGACATAAGTATATCAGTTGCAGGCATCACCATCGGAATTCTTTGAAATGCACCAACCATCTCACTCTTGTGCACAATATCTGCCTGAATAGAGATAAAATAGAAAACAAACGAATTTTATGATGCATCCAGTAGAAAAGATGCAAAATATGCTAATGGAAGAGAAGAAATCTTCTATGTGAAATTGCATAGGATTCATTCAACTAAAGAACTGCACTGAAGCACATGTCAGCTCTTGAGTTGCTTAGAACTAACTATGCCGGAAACAGTGGACCTGAAGTTTATATATTGAACTGGTAACCAGCTTCTTGTTCTTTAGCATAGGTGAAGCGTCCAGTATCATGGTTCTTGTAAACTAGGCAGCTTAGCTATGCTTAGTAGGTTGGAACGAACCGAAAAACAGCCACACTTGCATCGACGATATACACTCCTATCGTATACCCTGGGCAGTAAGCAGAGCAAAAAATCTGCCCTGGTGTGTCTAATTAGATCCTAATAAATATATGTTCTCAAAAGCCAAATAGCAAACATGAATCTTGAAAAAAATTAATACAGTATGCTAAAATATTTGTTCAAAATGATACCTACTGAAGTATGACATATGCGAAAGGCAGGAAACAACAGGTTTGCATTCAGCAATGTATGTTAATGCAACTCTGAATATGGAAGATGAAATAAATTAGAATACAGACATGCTTGGTGAAGGAATGAAAAATAATGTACATTTGATCCATCTGTTAATCCTGCTTGCGACCTGTCATCTAAGGAAACACTAGAGGTGGCAGAATGGACCCGGCGGCACATGTAGACTGTAGAAACTCCCGGCTCCAGAGTTGGCAAAAAACCTGAGTTGCAAGAAACAACGATAAGGACATACTAAGAACAGCTTCATGACTACGGAGCTACTCAGCCGCCGCCTATTTTGACCTAGCCTCTATCTCTCCTCCTACTCCACCATAGATTGGTTCCCCCTCCTCTGGCCGGCCTCGCCGGTGTCTGGAGGGGTGGGGAACCTGATCTATGAGTGGAGGTTTTGATAAAAGTAGTCTTTTTACAAGATTATATTAGGGTTTAGTAGCCATCTTCTTGTGGCCTCTGTCAATAGAGATGGTATCATCGACAATAATTGATCTCCGACCCTTCGATCGACGACGAGATCCTCCTCCCGGCGTCAATGGTGGTGTTGGAAGATTAAACTCCTTTAGGTATGGTACTTCAGATCTTGCTTCGCCGGATCGATTTTGGATCTTTTCTCTTGGTTGCCGCGAGGAGAATTATCCTCGCAGTATTTGTCCCGGCGGCTACATCCTCGACAATGGTGATTCGTACCCTCGACTCCCCAGCGACGTCGATCAAGTTGTTCGGTTATTTCGCCCTGACATACTGGTGTTGGTACTCTTGCCGATGTGGATTGACTACTTCAATGGTTGCGCGCGTGCACGTAGCCTTGGCATTGCGGCTCAAATTAAAATTATGGGAGAACCTCTATTGGTATTTACAGGTTTATGGTTTGGTATCTATCTTGGGCTGCCTTCAGAAAAGTACAAGATTGTGTCATGGAAGAAGAAAGAATTTGAAGACCTCGAAGATTTGCTAGTTTCTTTTAGACTTTATTTTGTAATCGTCAAAGACAGCTCGTGTAACTCTACCATGTACTATTTGTTGCTATAAATATATATGGTATTGATTTTCAAAAAAAAAAGAACAGCTTCATGAAAACGAATAATAGACTGATGACATACATGCTCGCATCAGCAGAGTTGGGTTTGTTACGTTTCTACAAGCATGTCAAAACAGAGAAGCCCCAGCCAGTGATCTCCCCTTCATCAAAAAACTTTACAGACAATCACTGGCCACGATAAAGGAGGAAGACGCACACAGGGGAGGGGGGCTCATATTAGCAAGAATATGTCAAGAGACATCGTTTCGTTTGCGTTGGGTTGTTCATGTGCCTTTGGCACATCAGGAACAGCAACAACCAACCAACAGTAAGAGGAAGCCTAGGGCTAGGAAACGTTCGGCAGAGTGGCGCATGGGAGCGGATGCCTATGTCTCCCTGTAGTGAAAAACGCGCTACACCGGCTGCGGGAATTTGGCCGAATACCCTGCGGGCATGGAGGACAGACGAGGAGTAACCAACCTCTGGGGGGACGACGTTGGTGGATGCACCCCGCGTGAGTAGAGTGGGAGATGGGCGCGGTTGCGGTGCTGGGAGGAGAAGGAGGCCTCCATGGCCGGCGCGGGCAGAGGAGGTGGAGCTGGAAGGCTCGGCCGCCTGCTGCTGCTCGCATCTCTCTCTCTCTTTGCTTATGTTGCCGCGAAGGGATAGTTGGGGGTTCGGATAAACGAGGTCAAAAATCGGATTCTATACGCACGGCATTGCCTACACGGCTATACGTGCACGGTCGGGAAAATATCAAGTGATATCATAGCTCATATGATCCCATGATACCACTTCTTAAGTTTTTTTTTGAAATAAACCAAATTCAAAATACACACAGAGAAATTAAAACGACAAATTGCTAGTGAATAGCGTCATTTTGTGTTTTTGTCTTCTTGTGGCACTAATCATGTTGAATTTGTCCTTTTTGTTTCTCTCCATGTATTTTGAATTTGCTTCCGTAAATTCCGGAGGTTGTTAACACACATCTTGTAAACATTCATAAATTTATTTTAGATTTTCTTGGAATTGGAAAATTAAATTTGGTATTGTGATATCACGGTATCACTTGTGATGTGGTACCACCAGATATGCTCTCGTACACGGTCATTTAGGCCAGCATTACGCATCAGGAAAAGTATCCCACGATACCAAACTATACATATGATATCATAATACCACTCCTCAAAATTCAAATTTACAAGTTTTCAAATTTCTCAAAAAAATACTGTGAGTGTTCACAAGATGTGTGTTTACAATCCCTTGAATTTTCAAAAACAAACTCAAAATACAAGGAGAAATGAAAAAAGAAAAATTCAGCATGAATAGTATCAAGAAAAGACAAAAAGACAAAATATTGAAATCACATACAAATTTGTATTTTTTTGTTTTGGTTTATGTACGTACTTCGAATTTGGTTCTTAAAATTTTCGGGATTGCAAACACACATCTTGTGAACACTCACAATTTTTATTCTATATTTGTAGAATCTTGTAATTTTAAATTTTAAGAAGTGGTATCATGGTGACAAGGGTATAGATAATAGAGCCCGTCAGTTGGTTACCCCTGAGGCCCGTTAAGCTAGGCCCAGTTGTAATACTAGTCGAAATACGAGTTCATATCGTATGTCGATATTGTAATCTGTATCGGATCCCACCCGATCCTCGGGACCTGGCCATCTATATATAGGGGCCAGGAGGGGACGGTGTGGGACAGATTGAAAGCAAGCCAAGTTTTACACCCACGTTTACTTTTATAGCCACCTTGTTTGACTGAGTTTACCTTCAATTTCATCCGATGCCCTATCTCCCCGATCATAAGTCCTTCATCTAGGACATTTGTCGAGTTAACCCCTCGTCAATTGGCGCCGACCGTGAGGACTCTGGGCGTTTGAATCATGAATTCGACGACTTTTTCGCTTTTAGCCAACAGCAATCCGCAAGTCAACGAAATTCAGATACCCTTCGGAACCGTCGATTTTCAACCTCACCAGTCGAGTTTCGCACAAGTATTCGCGCAAGTATTCGAGAGTATGGATCAAGATATGGATTTGATGATCGGAAGTATAAACTTTCGCGTCGGATCACTAAGTTCGATTCGCCTTTCAGATCCGACAAAACCGGATCCGTTGGCAAGTGAACCCGAGACAGTAGCAATATCGGAATCATCAGAAGGCTCTTCCAGCGAGGTAAACTCGCCGGTCAGCTTGGCAGATGCAGAAGAAGGAAAAATCGCAGGAGGCGACGAAACCATGGAGAATCTCGACTTAGAAGCGCAACTCGAAGATCTCATGATCTACCACGACGACACCTTAGATCAATCAACAGACACCTGGAAGACAGGATTAGAACTTTCTGAAGATGACAATTCGATCTTCTCAAGTTACAATGGCAAACTCGACAATCGATACCAGATACTCGCCATCACAGAAAACAATTCAGAAGAACTCGATGAAAACAACAATCCAGTGCTTAATCCAGCAAACATAAACAGAGGAGCAAACCACTTAGCAGAAGGAGAAACCGCAGACTCCCTCGCAACAAGGGAGAAAGTTCAACTATCAGTCGATGAGTGGAGAACAATCAAGACAGCCGTAGAGCACGGCACGCCAATACCAACAAATTCCAGCAAAAACATGCTTTTGGGATACCATTACGCCCTAAGGCAGCAGGCGAAGCAATTAGCAAAGGAGAGGATTGAAATACAGAAAAGGAAGGACTTAGCCATTGCAGCAAGCGACGCTGCTCGCAGAGCATGCAGTGACGCGTCATACACAAACAGAAGGCATCATCGACATGGATCAAGATATGAAAATCTCGAGTACTCAGAAAGACAAAGCATCTCCAAAAACCTCGACTCGTCTTTCCTATCGGTCGACGAGCAAGGAAACATTATACCAAAAACTCCTGAAGCAGCACTGGTGGCAGCTCAAGCATACCTACATACAACACGACCAAATCCAGGAGACCCGAGGGAACATATGCACCGCGCATCACTAAATGGATTGAAGATGGTAGGCAACAAATTATCAGCAAAAGAGGAGGAGGCGTATCGCAACAAAGGAACCCATAAACCAAGATCACCATGCCATCACAACAGTCCTCGGCATAGAAGTGGAAGTCGACGATCTAGGACGTCATCACCAGGACGATACAACAGTCCAAAGAACAAAGGAACCCGACGATCCAGAACTCCTAACAGAACACATGACTATGAAGACGATGAAAAGGAGATGGGGGTGCCATGCTTTACCCGTAGGGTTCGCATCACACCAGTACCCAAAGGTTTTAAATTACCTCATGACCAACAAAAGTACGACGGATCTCAGGAGCCACAGTCATGGCTTTCAGACTACCTACAAGCAGTAAAACTATTAGGAGGAACCAGGGAAACAGCAATGCAAAGTTTGCAATTACACCTCACCGGTGCAGCAAGGTCATGGTTAAGCAAACTAGGAAAGGAAACAATTGGAAGCTGGGAGGAGCTCACAAAACAATTTATGAGTAACTTCAAGTCGACATACAAGCGGCCAGCATCCATAGAAGAAGTCAAAGCCTACGTGCAGCAACGCAGGGAGACATTAAGGGCATATATCCAAAGGTGGAGTATAATCAAAAATTCGGCAGTCGAAGTCTCGGATGAAAGAGCAATAGACGCATTCATAGTCGGGTTACGGCGAGGAGACCTAGTCGAAGAGATGGGCAGGATCAAGCCAAAAACAGTATCAGATCTAATGGATGTAGCAAACAGATTTGCAGATGGAGAAGATGCGTGCAACAATAAGCGCACGCGATCGCCAGAGGATGATAGAGGAAACAGATATGGAGATCAATGGAGAAGATCCCGCAATTATGACAACTACAGCTCTCACAGCCAAGTAGCCGTAGGATACAAAGATAACAACTACCAAAGCAACGACCGTAAAAGTTCAGGATACCGTAGCTACGGCAAAGAAGACTACAAAAAGTTTCAGCCAAGGGAATCCAGAGAGTACAACCCATCACCAGAAGATATGCTCAACGGACCATGTCATATTCACTCTGCGTTTGTCGATGGGAAACGAGTATCCAGACACGCAATGAAAGATTGCACTACATTCTTGAAGTTGCAGGAAGCAGCACTCAACAAGCAAGCCGAGGCAAAACGGCAAGGATACGAAGGAAACACAAGCAACGCACCTGCAACCCAACAAGGAAACCGTGGAGCTCCCAAGGGCCAAGATCAATCAAACCAGGGACGCGACGACGACGAAGGATATGTTCCATCTAAAGGGCATATTACAGCAATGATACAACCAGTGCCAAAGTCGAACAAAGAAGAGAAAAGTATAACTCGACAAGTTAACCTCGCAATAACTTCACCTCCAGCAGCAACGGAATATCTACACTGGTCAGAGCAACCCATAGAATTCAGCAGAGACGATCATCCAATAACAGTACCTCGGCCAGGAAACGCGCCCTTGATACTCAAAGCTCAAATAGGGACATACGATATTGACAGGATATTCATGGATGCAGGAAGTGGGATAAACCTAATCTACGCAAAAACTCTACAGGCAATGCACATCTCATTGGAGTTCCTGAAACCAACTGACTGCTCCTTTCATGGAATAGTCCCAGGGAGTGCTAACTATCCACTTGGTCGAATAGCACTCAACGTATGTTTCGGAAATCGGCAAAACTACAGAAGGAAGAAACTCGACTTCGAAGTCATGGACTGGCCATCACAATATCATGCGATCCTCGGGCGACCCGCGTTTTCGCGATTCATGGCAGTACCTCACTACACTTACTTGGTACAAAAAATGCCAGGACCCAAAGGAATTATTACAGTAAAAGGAAGCTTCGAGTTATCAGATCTATGCGACAAGGAGTTTCACAAGATGGCCCAAAATTTCGGCATGATGGCAAGCTACGGAGAACCCAACTACAAAGCAAAAAGCACGACTACAGAAGTGACACAGCAACTCGAAGGAAACCCCAAGGAACCAGAAGTAAAGAAACTTCGGGTACAGCTACCCGAACAAGAGAAGACTACAGGAGAAGAAGAGAAGGCTCAAGCAACATAGGCGACAAGACAAACAGTTAAATAGAGTAGGAAAATAAGGCTGTAAAAGCCATGAGTTATTCCAGGGCAATGCCCTCTAGATCCAGAACACAGGTCATTGGCCGGATCTCTTGGGTCATCCCATGTATCTTACATTATATGCATAAATACAAGACAAAAGTTCCTCTTATTTGAGTTTACGCATCTTCAACATTGCGGCAAACGCACCAATATACGCAAAAAGTATAATGCCCTGAGGGTAAAATTTCTGACACAAAAAAGTTAGAAAGCAAAAACTCTCGCATTATACACATGAAACTAAATACAAATATCATATCAGTGGCTGATCAGAATCATCTACTCCCAAAGGATTTAAATAGTGATGCTCGCGGAAAAATGCGGCATCCTCCTGGAGCAACCTAGCTATGAGCCTCCTCACTGGATGAAGGGTAGCATCCATATGAACTCGCAGCTGAGCTCCCCCTGGAGGCAAACTCAGCGACATGGAAATAAAATTAAGCCTTGGGTGCCACTTGCGTGTCCAACCAAGTGCAAAATTGGCACCAGCCACTAAATTAAGCTCTATCAGTCGATGAATTCGCTGAGTAGATCTAAAAGCAGCGAGTAGCTGCGGAAAGGTCCCAGGAAGAGGGTTACGAGGAAGCATTACGGAGTGCATGGTAGTCAGAGATCTTCGACAGCCATCAACTGCCTCTCCAATGTGCTGAGCACGATCCTGGAGAAGCACAATAGCACGACGGCGCCGGGGATCGGACCAAAAACTTTCCACTCCCTCCAATAATCTCTTAAGAGCCGCGATCCGTTCAGAAATACGGCGAGTCTCACCAACGAAGTCCAAGCAAGTGCCTACAACAATAAAAGTCATTGGCCAGTAGTATTGGAGTAAAAGGAAAAAGAGGAAAGTTGCAGGAAACCTTACATCACAGCAGCTCACAAGCAGATTCGATGATACCAACGAGAAAGGAGTCGCACTCCTCCAGATGTACAACCCTAGCCATCAGACCCGACACCTTATCCTTGAGTATGGATATTTGTTTCATAAAACCGCAAGCTTTGTTGGCTTTATCCATAGCCATCTGCGCTTGGCGTTTCACCAAAGACAAGCGGCTCTCAAGATCTGAAATCCTCGAGGAATACTCAGCACATTGGCAAGAACGACGAGAAGGCGATGAAACTCTGGAGTCGAAAACATCGGCAGGAGATGGAGCCTGATCGCGACCCGACGATCCACCAGCACGCATAGGCTGGAAGCCAAAAGAAAAGAAAAGAGAAGCATCTCAGAAGCCAAACAGAACATGATATTTCGCAAAAGAAGAAATATTTACATAAGTGCAAGCCCTCTGACTAAAGTTCTCGGGCTACATACGACTAAGAGTTTACTACATCAAAGTAAAACTAAAAACTACAAAAGAAGGCCAAGTCTACGCCACCTCGGCCTCACGATCCACAACAGAAGTAGGCATGGCAGAAGCAACACCAGCATTTGGAGGAGGCACGGATCCACTTGTCACCGGAGTCAAAGAAATCGGTGTAGAAGCAGCCGTAGAAGCCGCCGAAGGAGAAATCATCGCCACGATGCCTTTCGCAAACCTCTTCGCCTTCTCGAAGAAAGCTTTCAGCTCTGAATGGGGGCAGCCGTGGGAAGAGCTCACCTTCTCCCAGTTAACTTCCTCGCCATGTGCATATGAAAGAGCAATGGCCCCCTCGGCACCTCGCTTCAAGGAGAGGCCCTTCATAAGAAGGATGGGGTCGTCAGGGGTGTCCAAGGCCTTGGCGAGTTTCTTCACATCATTATCTGGCACCTCCGCCTTTTGCTTGGGCCACAAGCCGACAAAAATCCGCGTAAGCACGCGGTTAACTAACTCGAAGATTTCCTGGACAGATATCCAGTTCACTTCCAGCAAGCTAACTGCGGCCATGAGAGGATCGTTGTCTGGTTGGAAAGTTGACGCAGACACCCCAGTATATCCTACAAAACCAAGGAAACAAAAAACAGCAAGAAAAGAATATATCAGCAAGCATAAGAGAGTGAGCAAATCAACAAAAGGAAAGAAAGGTATAGTATGTACCTCCAGCAGCAGCAGACATCGTATTCAGCCGCTCAGCCACGGCCTGTTCTTGCTGGAGGTGCTCCTTGTTAGCATCAGTCAAGGCTTTTTCTGCTTTCTTCGCCTTAGCCAGTGTTGATTTAGTCGACTTCTCAGCACTGACCTTGGCAACAGTGGCGGCGTCAAAAGCCTTCCGGGAAGCGTCGAGTTCAGCCTCCAGCGATGAAATGCGAGCATTGGCTGTCGCTAGAGCATCTGTAGTTCACCAAGGAGGAAAGGAAAAGTCAAGCAAGAAGCAAAGAAAGGCATACAGGATAGGCAAATATAGGAAAAGAAATTCACCCTTGGAGGCCTTAGCAGCCTTCAGATACTCGACACATTCATTGCCCAAGGCGACAAATTTCTTCATCAAACTCTATCCAGAAATAGTACGTGAGTATCAACACGCAAAAGCAGAAGTAAATATACCAGTAATTTCACGCATATCGTCGGAGGAGCTTGTGGACTGATGGGCCTCAAGAGAAGCACCAGCGTCTAACGATTTCTTCACGCGCTTAGAACTACGAACAGTGACTACCTTCTTAGCAGCCTTCCTCGGAGCTTTTGAAGATTTCACTGCTGGATCAACCTCTTGTGACGGTGGTTCATCGACAACAGGAGTATCAGTGATAGGGGCGGTAGCAGCAAATCTCTTCGGGTTCTCCTCGTCACTGAGAAAAGGAGCAACAGACAAAGTCACCTATCGAAGTCGACAGGGAAAAGATAGTATATGAAAACAAGCAGGTCGACACTCACGAGTGCATGAGGTCGAAGAGCTCTACGTCGTCCTCTGGCACGGGGGTTTCCCCAGCCACAGTTTTATGAGCGGAGGCACTCGAGGAAGTGAACTCTTCGACACGCTTCCTCTTCTTGTCAACACCAATATCTTCAGAAAGCGCAGGAGGAGGTGATGTCATTGAGCTGGTCCTCTCCAGCGAATCTTCGCCTTCATCCCCATCTTGGCTGTCCTCAGCCTCGGGGGCTTCGGAGGCCGCAGAAACATGCACATTTGGAATGCCCCCCCTTCTGGGAGAGGAGGGCGAGAAACAAGAAGTTGATGATCCTGAAAAGAAAACAACCCGAGCGTTACAAGGCAAATGATGATAAGAGAAAAACAAGGTGAATAAAAGATAGTAAAACATACCGCAAGCAAAGGGTGCTGGGCGTCGAAATAGCTAGCGGTCAACTCTAGAATTTCATCTTCTTTCGTGAGGATGGTCAAAGCCCTCACTCGCTTGTCGAGATCTTTCTTTTCAAAGAGATCATCAGAAACTTGCGAAGAATCGCCCACACCAGAAAACAACCAAAGCTTCGAGGGACGGTGCTGAAGAGGTTGAACTCGACATTGAAGGAAAAACGCCATGAGTTGAGTTCCGGTTAAAGCACCGCCATCATCACTCTTCAGAGCTTGGATGCGCGCTAGCAGCGGCTTAACATCCTCCATCTCAGCCTCTGTGGGAGGCAAATCCCACGAGGCCAATTTTTCTAGATTTTTTGTGGCATCGAAAGGGGCAATGCCGAATAAGTCAGAGGGAGAGGCTTTCTGGTTTTTTATGTAAAACCATTTCTTTTTCCAGCCTTGTACTAAAGCAGCCATGGAAAATTCCAAGTACTGGGATTCAGTACGAACAGAAATTATAGCCCCGCCCAGTTCAGGCTTCTTTGCTAAAGAAACACTGGGGCGGAGCCGAAAAAGATACTTCCATAGGAGAAAATGGGGCTCGATCCCCAGAAAGGACTCGCAAAGAGTTATAAAACAGGCGGTGTGGAGAATCGAGTTTGGTGTGAGCTGGTGAAGCTGCACATCATAGATGAAAAGAAGTCCACGAAGGAACTCATGGGCAGGGAGAGAAAGTCCGCGCAGGAGAAAATCAAAGAACATCACCCGAAAGCCACTCGGGGGCGATCAGTGCTAGGGAAAGTGACCTGATCATCGGCATAAATGAGGCCGTTGGCTTGGGCTTTCTCCAGATCCTTCTGCTTGAACTCCGAGGGCACCCAGCTGGTCACGGCGTTCGCAGTCTTCCCCTTGGTCATCTTGCTCTTCTGCGCCAGATGCTTCACGCGCATCTACGATTTGCGCATGGGGGCTATGCAGGAGATCAGAGGTGTGCAAAGATTGCAACAATGGCGGCGGCGGCGAAAGCAATGAACTGGTAAACAGTGATTTTCCCCCACTCTCCCCTTATATAGATTCCTGGTAACGGAACATGGGCTGAGACGTGGCGCAAGGAGCGGAAACGGTAGCCCACTAACGGGCAGAGAAATTATGGAATTACCGCATTGCCCATGGGTAACGGTCAAAATCAAGAGATAATTACAAACAGATTAATTGTATTAATGACGTCACAAATGTGCGAGTAACCAGGAGTGAAGACTATGGTAGCAGTGGACACTGGTAAGATGAACATTCCGAAGATGGTTCGATATGGCGAATTTGTGTAAGGGAAGATCAAGGGAGCCGATGAAAAATTGAGTCTAGTAAAGGAGAAATCATTCTTTGAGTCTATAACCAAAAATATTCGGCTATAGCCTCGGGGGCTACTACCATCGGGAGCGCTGAGCGTGCACTCGACGATATTATTGAGTTACGTTATGATCTCATGACATGAAAGAAGGCACATTGTCTTTGAGCCTATACTCGAAATAAATTTTTCGACTATAGCCTCGGGGGCTATTCCCATCGGGAGCGCTGGGCGCGCACCCGGCGATGTTTTATAATGAACAATGGAGGAAAAGATGCAAAAGAAACTTTGAGGATATCAATACTACCATCGGGAGAGAGTTTTATTAATTAAGGTGGAATAACCCGAATATTTGACACGTTAGAATAGTCAAACAAGGCTGCGACATATGATTCTCGAGTTGCGTCATCGCGACAAAACTCGAATGTCGTGATTGAAATATATCATGAAGGTAAGACCCCAGGATCCGTCCTGTGTGGCCCGGTATACGCACATGGATGCGCTCTGCTGGTATATATCTGTATCTACGACGCGAAGAAAAATCCTGGTGGATGCACTGGGTACCCTGAGAACCACTGGGACTCATTCTTTGCAAGTCCTAAATGCGGCAAAAGAATGGGTTTGACCGGTTTCCCGAATTCAAGTCCAAGGGGGTTGAATTTGAAGTAGGTGGCAAGTATCTGTTCCGGCAGTTAACTAACCTCTTGATCCGTCAGAGTTGTTAGGCTTGTTCATCAAAACCCCTTGCGAGATATCATGATAAAAAGATAAGTCAAAAGACCAAGTCAAAGATTTCAAGATTTGAAGAAGTCAAGTATTGATCAAGTCGAAGAATTGAAGATCTAAGATTCGACCTGAATCTGCAATTCTGGTAGAATCTCGGGGGCTACTGACAAGGGTATAGATAATAGAGCCCGTCAGTTGGTTACCCCTGAGGCCCGTTAAGCTAGGCCCAGTTGTAATACTAGTCGAAATATGAGTTCATGTCGTATGTCGATATTGTAATCTGTATCGGATCCCACCCGATCCTCGGGACCTGGCCATCTATATATAGGGGCCAGGAGGGGACGGTGTGGGACAAATTGAAAGCAAGCCAAGTTTTATACCCACGTTTACTTTCATAGCCACCTTGTTTGACTGAGTTTACCTTCGATTTCATCCGATGCCCTATCTCCCCGATCCTAAGTCCTTCATCTAGGACATTTGTCGAGTTAACCCCTCGTCACATGGTATCATCAAAAGATTGGGATCATGTGCCCATATATATTACTTGTTATTTTTTAGGGAATATTACTTGTTATTTTTTATATGTTAGTGAAATAGTTAATCGAGGCATAACCATAACTATATATCTTTGTTCCAATTTCAATGCCTTCTTATACTTTTTTGAGATCTTCGCATGTCCCTTTCCTTCTGTGATTTAGTTAAAGATTTATTTTACACACTTACACGTGTATTACTTCGTTTCTCACTACAACAATTCATAAAATTTACATTTAGTTTCTTTCCCATCTTTGAAGTCATCATACTTGAAAATAATATTAAAAGAGTCAGTATTTAAGATTTTAAAAAAATAATTATTACATAATTTAAAATAATTGAAGAATATAGACCATTCACATATATCTTATATACTCTGTTTGTTGATCCTCCATGCTATCCTCCCAACAAACCAGTAATTAGCCTATGAGAAATTTTAGCTTCATATGCAAATGAATTTGTCCATATAGCAGGGGTACATACAAGTTACTCTTATAAGACCATATATTATCATCACAACATGACTTCACACTTTGGAACATGTTAAAATACAAATATATTTCCATAAATCCCTAAGAATCTATTGTGCTAATTGATGAACACGGTAACACATGCCTACATGATCTAATACTGACTTATTATCACTCGCAAATAGAGTGCAACATCTGGGCTAATTAGGGAATTGGAAAGCACACAACACATTTGCCAAATTGCTGCGACATCAAAACTTGCATGACATGGATGGGGTCTTTGGTCATCGCATGTGGATGCTCTTAACCTTTATGTATTTCAAACCAAACTCAAACTTAAGCCTCTCATTCTTCCAGCTAACTAGCATTTGAAGAAATTATTTCACCAAAATAACAAGTACATATTCACAACTCATTTTACCGAATATAATCAAGAAGATTACATGTATACAATCGTGGAGCTATGTGTAGTCAGGGAGGGGGCAGACCCCCCCCACCCACCCCACAACAGGCCATAAAACCTTTTGTATTTGTTCCCTCCTCCGATCCCCCAATACTGACCGAAAATGCCTCCCAGGGACTCCTCCCAAACTCCACCATGGCATACCTGAGGTGGGTCTTTTAGTGTATACAAAGCCGGTCCTCCCGACCTTATTGGAGACAATAATTCCAAATCTTTCATCTTGTCTAGACTGAACTTGGCCACTACACAAATGATTTTTTAAATAAAATATTAAATGGATGAGGTTTCGTTGATTAGATGATATTTTAAGGAATGCCACTTTAAATGCGCCTTC
Source organism: Dactylis glomerata (assembly GCA_007115705.1). Taxonomy (NCBI): domain Eukaryota; kingdom Viridiplantae; phylum Streptophyta; class Magnoliopsida; order Poales; family Poaceae; genus Dactylis; species Dactylis glomerata. The sequence continues at coordinate 412,294 of QXEO01000120.1, read as the reverse complement.
ATAGGTCCTAGCATCTTTGATATAATTTTCTAGAACATGAGAACAATCCAGTTTGTTTTTGTTGACTAGTTACTCCACTAGATAGTTAATCGTGTTATATTGGTGAAGTTAGCCTTGATATTTTAAGGAATGTCACTTTAAATGTGTCTTCATCTATCCTAGCATCTCGGATATGAATTTCTAGAACCTGAGGTCTGACTTATTTTTGTTGACTATGTACTCAAGTAGATAGTTGACCGCGTGATCTCGGTGAAGTCAGCCTTTGGACAAACCTCTAGAACTTTTATAATTACATACAAGCAGTCAAGTATACATGAAATGAACATAGTCAGAACATTTAAACTTACTTGTTGTCTAACTAAATCTACTTACCATTTACCATGGTCACCCTGGGATCATAAAACCCTATCAGTCTATGTTCACAAGGTCATTAACCTACTTTTGTTCCTGCAAAATAAGGAGTCCAAACATGATGTAACTTTTTTTGATATAGCAAGCAAGCATAAACTTGTCCAATTATACCTTCGTTTGAACATTTCGGTAGTGCATAGGAAGAACTTTTTATTTTCTATGATGACATCCTTTATGTCTTTCACAACGTCTTTCAGACACTAGGCAGACTAAGGAGGGCACCGCCCCCTTCCCCTCCCCGCAACCCATGAAAATTTCTAAAATATGTTGGCATTTTGCCCATTTGCCCCCCCCATAATATTATCCCAAAACGCATCCCCGCCCCATTTGTTTCCTAGCTCATGAGAATGAATGCATTACTCGAGGTGCAATTTTTAGTAAGTAGAAGGCATTAGTATATTATACTTTTTTGGGACAAGGATCCCAAATATGCCATCTCGTCTACAGAGCACTTGGCCACAATAGAAGGGAAATCCTTACATGGAGGAGCATTCAATGATTAGACAATATTTCAAAGAATGTCACTTTTAATGCATCTACATCGGTCCTACCATCCTTGATACCCCCTCCGGATCAGTTTAATAGGTACGCACGTAGTTTAAGAAAACTATGACCACTAATTTCATCAAACAAATATGAACTATATATACAAAAATTAAACCGTTGGATTCATATTCTAAATATATTTTCAATGGTATAATTTTTGTGATATATAATCCATACTTTGTTGAAAAAATTAACAGTCAAAGTTTTTCTTAAACTACTAGTGTGCTTATTAAACTAAACTAGAGAGAGTATAAATTACTAGAACATCTCAGTTATTTTTTATTCTCTAGATACTTGAGTAGGTAGTTGATTTGTGTGATCCTCGCTGAAGTTTGACTTTGGACAAACCTATAAAACTTATGAATTACATACAAGTAGATGATTACAACAATTCTACTCTATTAATTACCATTTAGTTGGGACTCCAAGCGCAGAGTGATGCAACAAACATCATTTTCTCCACAAACTGACTCAAGGTTTTATATCAAACTCTCAGAGAAAAATGATGGATCTTTTCTTTGCCCTTCCAAGCAACCTGCAAAAACAGATAACAAATAGCTTTGTGCCCCCAACTCACCGGAGTGTTTATCAGACACTCATGTCTTGTAAGAAATACAAAACAAAACATAATAAGTATAGAAATAAGCAAAGATATTCTTCCATTTTCGAATTTAATAATAACTGAAAATAAACATCAAAAAACTAGTGTAGAATGTGTTTCTTATGGCTAAAAGTGGAGCAAGGATCATAGTTTTACTTGATCTCTCTCATAAATATGATGGTGGTAATAAAGCTTTATATGACAAGTTAAGAGCATGCAAACGAATACGAAGCCACTGATAAACTTAAATATGGGCATCATGTCCAAGAATAGATTTGATGCAACACAACCCTCTAATACTCTTACAGCAAGGGAGAACTTTCTCAGGCTATTAAGAATTAACAGAGTATTGCCTTAAGATCTGTGAGCTGATGTTGAACACAGTTGCACAACCTTTGAGCAAACAAAACCATATTTATGTCACTAGATGGCATAAAGGACCTGCAGTCATTTATCCCTAGTGACACAATCAATGGGAAGGTAAAAATCATGACAACACTTAGAATTTATGTCACTTTCCTATGCACACCAAATTACTCCGCCTAATGCATATATCGTCGATGAGTGTGAAAAACAACCATCTTTATTATTAGTCAAGTAATTGATAAAATATATCTCTCACCTTGCTAATAATGACTAATTATTACAAAGTTGTGCAAATCCTTTCTTTTATTTTCCCCTTGCAGATTTGGACACTTTCTAGGCAAAATTAAGGCTAATTAATGAAGATTTACAAGTTGCCAATATTCCTAAGTCAAAAAGGCCACATAGCCAAGCACTAGAGACTTTTGCAAGCACTGGTATGAGCATAGCCTACCCGTACCATGCGGCCATACCATATGCGACCACTCCGTCAGATCAACCCAAACAACTTTCATGAAGGCACCAGTATAAAATTTGCAACATAGTCGCCACAAATAGAGACATTGTAGAAAAGAGTCACACACAAACTGAGATACATTTCATCCGAGGAGAGGGGAACCGCTGCTCCACCGCCGCCATCTCCATCATCATCTTCACCCCTCTCCCTCTCCATCCCCATAGATACTACTTGTAATCTTGATCTTGTCACAATTGGCGGCATTATAAGACTATTTGATATTGATCTCGAATCTTTCAATACAATGTTTATGATTGTTGATCTCATCATGTGTGAGTAGTCCTCATGAGCTGAGGGCTAATGCCTAACCTCGTAGCTATATGTGCATGTTATTCATATGGATATTGTGTTTAATTTATCATTTGTGATTTGTATGATTGTATCCTTGTCTCCTACCTTGATCTAGGACTTGTTAGGTACCCAAGACCCTGATGATTGAATCAGTAGTGAGGTGAGATTAGTGGAGAATGTATTCTTCAAGTGAAACCTAGTGACAATAGGGGGAGTACAGTAGTCGACTCAAGATCACTAGGAGTAAATAGTGACATCATTAATCTTAAAGCTTTGGCCTATGCACATGCTACTTAATAACTGTGGCATAACCCTCTCGACTGGAGTGTTGTGGTTGGACCAAAAGTACAATAGTCATATGTGGCTTGCAGAAGCTATAGTGTTCTAGGATGCATCGCCCACAAGAATCTTATCCATGTTGAATTAACACATTTGAGCTTATCTATTATCTTGCATCCCATTTTGTAATGCACAGCTGCAGGTGAATCCTTAGCCCTAGCCTATTTCTATTATCGACACACAAACCAAAGGTAAACGCGAAGGTTCGGTGAAACAAAGATACTACTGGTCACAAAGGTCTTACTTGAGTAAATCACCCCAATATTTGCTTCCCAATTATTTGATTTAAACCTATGTCTATAAGTAAAAAGAAAGCTATACTACATCCAATATTCTGGATCGAAAGTATCAACCCTTTTTCTAGCACCGTTGCCCGGGAAGCAATTTTGGCTATCCTGGTGAGGTTATTAGAGACCTTGTTAACTAGTTTTAAGTTTTGTTACTAGTTTACTTTTTGTACTTATTGACCCCCCCCCCAAATAGTTAGTCTTTTATAGCTAATATTATTACTCGTTATACCAAAAAACTCAAAAAAGGAACCATGGCACAAAAAAAGCTTAGGAAGTATGCTACTTCTAATGATGATTATTTACATGCCCCTATCACTCAACCTACTGACTGCTGTTACTGATGAAAATTATGAGATTAAGCCTCATGTTTTAAGTTTGGTTCAACAAAACCAATTTGGAGGCTCAGCTATAGAAGATACAAGTATGCATCTAAATACTTCACTGAAATATGTGATATGATGCAAATTAAGGATGTGGAGCAAGATGTAGTCAAGCTACATTTATTTCCTTTATCACTAAGGGGAAAGGCAAAAGATTAGTTGCTACCTTTGCCTAAGGGCACTATTACTTTGTGGGTTCAATGCACTAATGCTTTTGTGTCTAAGTTTTTTCCAGTAGCTAAAACTATGCAACTCTTATCTAACATTGCATGCTTTAGACAAGAAGAATGCGAGCCACTAGCGCTTGCATGGGAACGGATGATGGAGTCCGTAAGGAGTTGTTCTAATCATGGGATGGAAGAATGGTTAATTCTCTATCTATTTTTAATGCTCTAAACCTAATATCTAAGTATATGCTTGACACTGCAGTAGGAGGAACCTTTATGGGAAAACAAGTTGATGTTGCCACAAAGCTCATGGATGATATGCAAGATAACCATGCCCGATGGCATGTTGAAAGATCCTCCTCAAGAAAGGTTAATTCTATTAGCAAGGAGAGGAATAAAGAACTCAATGCAAAGGTACATGCACTCATTAATTTAATTAAGGGCAAGGAAGAAGCCCAAGTTCATGCCACTAATGCTAGAATAGAGGATGTGGACTTTATTACCCACAATCCTTATAACCCTGCATGGAAGAGTCAAAACTATGGCTCGAATTTTCCAAAACAATATCCTAACCCTGCAGATGCTCCTAACAATAACAATATGTGAGCAAACAATGGTAAAGTCTCTGCTCTAGAGAGTACTTTTAAAGCTTTTATGCAGACTCAAACTGAGCAGAACAACATCTTGTGAAAATCATGACTATATTATAAATAAGTTATCTACTCAAGCTATTAGTATCAGACAATATTTGCAGGCTTTGGAAGAAAGAACCAAAGCCATGGAGACACAACTGGGCAAGATAGCAGAGAGTCAAACTCTCATACTTGCAATGTTTGCTAGAAGGCCTGAGCCAAAACCAGTTAAAGAACTAAAGACAGTGAGAGTTGAAGACAATGAAGGACCTGATAAACTGGATTATAGCAATGCACCAACATCGGAGTACGCCGTAGAGGATCTCGTCAAGATGATCACTCTCAGGAACCCACACATTGAAGGAGGTAATAAGAAGTGTGCCAAGAAAATATTAATCAAGTTGTTATGAAGGTACATTAGCAAAAAAATAAGTATAAGAAATTATCTAAAAAATTACCCGCTAAGTTAGAAGTTGTCTTTGAACTAAATGTTAAGATTACTATAGGAGTCAATGAGATAGCTGCACATTGTGATCTCACTGCAAGTGTTTCAACTATTCCTAAAATTTATTTGAAAGACTTAACCTTGGTTCTTTTGAAATAACTAAATTAAAACTTCATCTCGCCGATTCTACTTCTAAGAAAGTTGTAGGCATTAAACAGAATGTTGTTGTGCAAGTCAAAGGGTGTCGTGCACTCATTGATCTTTTAATTGTTTATATGCGTGAAGATCCTATCACACCAATTATAATGGGTAGTGTGGGGACCCTGGATTACCCATCCGGACTACCCGATATGCATACAATTCACGATCCCATGATCAGTGTGTCGTGAATCCATATATCCGAGTTGATAACAGAATTACATCATCCATTACAGTACCGAATGATATACTTACAATTGGTCACATGACCAAGCATGATATTGCCACGCATGGCAAATCTACAATTAAGCAGCGGATACCAAGCAGCGTAGATGACCCACGTCATGCCTACTACCCTACAGGCAACTGACTGGGAGACATTCCTAGTTCGCACCGGCGTCGACATGCCCATCACCGTCTTCATTGAGGTCTTCCTCCAGGTCTGACCAAGTTAATAGCCAGGGACAAAGCCGTGAGTACATTTTGGAATTGTACTCGCAAACCATCTAAGAGGGAACAAGTTGTATGCTATTTGGCCGTAGCAAGGGAAGTGGTTTTGAGGCTAGTGCTCAATTCTAACTATAGTTTCTCATGTCGATATAGCATGTCATACGACATCTCTATATCCTTATTAAAGAAGAATTTTTGTAAAGAAACTTTAGTAAAATCTCTAGGGAAGGGGGAAACTCATTTTCAAGAGAAGAGCTGGTGGTCAATCAAACATGACCACCATCCATGTTAAGTCTGGTCAATCATACATGACCACTTCCATTCCTTTGGCAGTACCCTGCAAGTACTCTGAACCATACCCGTGCCACGGCAGCACCCTTCGAGTACTCCGTCCGGCACTTTTCTTCCTTTTTCCGAAATCAACCTTTGAAAACAAAACCGACATTGGGCTAGGCAACGGTCGTCCCAACCGTCCATGACCGAGGACTTGGCTTTTCGAATAGATTTACACTCTGCAGAGGTTGTACACTTTACCCACACCATCCGATAAATCCGCCGGGATACCACCACGGACCGTCATACACAAGTATGCGGGGTTCGGATAATCGATCATAACCTTCCATCTATCCACCTTAGTACGGGTGCCTACCCTGTGGAATATACATCCCCGGCAAATCCTGGCCGTCTACCTCTGCCGAGCATAGTTCCAGTGCCACGGCGGGAGAAACCCAAGTGTCTTCAGGACGGGTAGCCTATTGGCGGGCCTGCTACACTGTTGCCCACCTCTTGCGACAACCCAGATTCCGGGGTCCTACGAACCTGTATATAGTGCGAGGCTCCCCGCACTAAAGCAGATAAACTTCAGACTAAGCCCCGTCCCATACCGGGGTAACGTGGTTGCACGGTTTAATTGTTCTGAGCGAACGCCTAGTGATCACCAATGCCATATAAATCCCACCATCTCCTTGTCCTCCATTTTGATCAAAACCACTTTCGAAATCACTTCAGTGGGGTAGGTACTACCCTAAGGTTTTCGGAAACATTTTATAAACTTGCTTTGAGTGTTCCCATTCCTAGAGTTTTAGCTCCACTAGAAGGTTTATCAAGGGCTTTGTTGCTAGTCAAGAATGCCACTACTTCAGGGGTGAGGAGTAGGTAATCAAGGGGGTCATCTCATTAGGATGATATCAATTTGACTCGCGGAGCCTGAGTCAAAAAATAATTGCTACAAGAACTATAGCAATATAAATCCATGCACTTTAAATAAATAGAGGGAGACATGCAAATGTGTAAATAGGAATTTAGATATGCATCAAGTTAGGTGGCTTGCCTTGGTCGGTTCGTCCCTGGTCCTCTTCCTCGTGATACTCAAAGATCTCCCCTTCCTCCGCACACTCTTCGTTTGATTCTATCGTCGAAAAAAATAGCAACGCACAATAATTACACAAGCATACACAAGTCACCAACATTGTAGCACTCCACACCATATCATCAAAGAGTATCAGAAGCAAACAAGTTTAGAAACAAAACAAGATTTTAAAGGTTCTTAATTAGCAATTTATCCCTATTAGAAACTAGGGTTTCTTATTTGATGAGATCACAACAACTTAGCAACCAATTCAAGCATGCAGGTACTCAATGAATCAAACAGCACACTTATCATACTTGTAGGTTGACAACAATCTTAAGAACCTAACAAAGTTGGATTTACTGAAAAACAAGTTGTGGGTAATTTCCTATGGATTAAACAATAGGAAAATAGCAATAGAGCACCAAAATAATCCTCGGATATTCTCTGAGTTTCAGAAAAATATGAGGTAAAGTGCTCTGGAAAGCCCTTCTAGAACATGATCCAACAAAGTTGGATTCAATACAAAATTCCATTTCTACAGCAAGTGGTGATTTTCCTAAGATTAACTACACACAATAACATTTTAATTACTACTGCAAGAATATAAGTCCTAAAATAGCAAAACCAGTGAGTCAAGCAAGATATAATGATAAGCTAACACTAAAAATTGGTTTCACTTCTTTTCATCATACCAAACTCAAGATTTGCAATTTTGACTAAAGGTGCTTGTTTTACAAGTTTAAATTCAAGTATTTCTACAGGGCTCTAAATGGAGTGGGGTCAGTGGCATTGGATAGACATGGAAACAAGGATTTCGTAGAGATTTGAATCAACTCATTTGGATGCATAGTTATTTTTCTATAAAATTTGCAAGTTCATAGATCTATGGAAAAGATTAAAAAGGTTTTCTAAAAAAAACACTGCGGAGGCCGGATCTGGCAGAGCTGGGCCGATCCGGGGGCGTGGCCGGCCCACTCTGCTTGGGCGCGCGTGGGAGATCAAATTCGAAGGGCTGCCAGGTGGGGCCCACCGGTCAGCCACGCGGGCGACCGAAACGGTACCGAGCTCCCTAGGCCGTCAGATCAAGTTTAGATCGACGGCCCCGGGTCGTCTTCTACCTGCCGTCGCGGGACTCACCAGAGCAAACCCTAGCGGGGCCAGTGAGGGGCGGCTGCTCACCTAGGGGCCCTCCCCGGCGATGAGGACCAGACGGGGCGAAGCGGCGCACTCCGGCGAGCTGAACGAGGGGCGGCATGGCCGGTCTGGACGTAGGAAGGGATCTCGCGCGTTCGCGATGGTGAGGTCCGATTCGGTGCTCCGGGGAAGCTCGACTCCGGCATTCCTGGGTCAAGGTACATGTAGGTTTAGTTAGCTAGGGTTGAGGGGAGTTCATGCATGCAGAGGGGAGGATGGAAAGGACAGAGGATCGTCGGCAGCTCGTCCATCTTCTTCTCAGATCGGGAGATCGAGTTCTCCTTCTCCCCGGCCAACAGAGAGTGAGGGGAAGTTTCTAGGCTAACAGGGTCACAGAGAGGGCGTTTGGGAGTGGAATGAGGGATCAGAGAGGGGGCTGGGGTGGTCTGCACACTTATACCCGGGAGGGAGTGGTTTAAGTCGGTTTGGGCATTGTGGGGCCAATGGAGGGGCTCTGGTTGGGGGAGAGAGGCGGTGGAGAGGGTCCAGGGGGTCCAGGGGGTGTCTTCCTCGAGAAGGATCAGAGAGAGAGAGAGAAAGGGCTGCTGCAAGGTTTCTTTTAATCTAATGCCTAAGGTTTGCATGGATCTCCTATCTCCTTCTTCCAAACACTAGAGGACAAAGGAGAGAGGGCTGCTACAGTGCATGATGACCAAAGGGGTGTCAAAGTGCTGGAGAGGTCAAAGCTAGGGTTTAGTGGTGATCCAATTTAATTTGAGGAGGTCGTGATTGATGGATGGTCATGCATGCATGACCAATGCTTTGGACTTTGAAAATTTGAAAGTAGATACCTCCAAGAAAAGGGCATGTGAAGATAGCTCAGAGGGAGTGGTGAGAAATTTGGTTATGGCATGATAAAGGTTTTGCCAAAATAGAACTATCACCAAAATTTGGGTATTTGAAGGTTTGCCCGGAATATACTTCGGACAAGATTTTTGGAAATGATAGATAGGAATAACTAGGAGTTTTGGGGTTCATAGGAGAAGGCATGCATGAAATCACATGGTGGAGTTCCATCAAATTCATTTGAGAAGAGTGCATGAAATAGCATTGCTACTATTCCTATGCAAGTGTTAGATAAGAAAGTTGAAATAGAATTAGGTATTTTTGATGGAGGGGGAATGATTGTATGCATGAATAACCTTTCCAGATGCTAGTAGAGAGGAAATGAATTTATGGAGAGATTTTATGATGGGTGCTAACAAATTACCAAGAGGATCAAGGAAAACTAGAAAGTGAAATCAGTTTTGACTAGGGTTCAAAACCTAGTCACATAAATAGGTGGCATACCTCAAAATGCACATGCAAGTGCATAGGTAGTTAGAGTAGATCAAAAATAAAAGGAATAGGTCATAGGATGGTCTCTGAGCAATTTATTTCGAAGTTTAAAAGTGGGAGCAAAAGTGCAACTGATAATAGTCAAATGGTTAGTAGTTTGATTAGGGTCAGAAACAAGACTAGATCAAGTAGCAGATGACCTCAAATGACTAGGTGGTAATGGAAAGAATGGAAGAATATATATCAAAGATGAGTTATAGGAAGGTACATTGCCATGGATAGGATAGATGAGCTTAATACAGGTGTTGGAAAATTGAATCTGTTAACAGACACGAAGATAGTCTGCACACTAGGTGTTTGATAAAATGACTGCAAGAAAATATTTTGTGAAAACTGGGAGGAGCCTCCTAAGGTGGGATGTAGATGATTCTAATGACACCATGGGTGCTTTCCTTGGGCTAGTTTGATTAGTTTTAAGATTCCTCAAAAAGGGACTCCTAATGTCTTATGATAAGACTAAGACATTAGAGTTAGTGATTCAGGATTGAGAGGAAAATAACCAGATAGGTTTCATTTGAAAGATAGGATGAAAATAACCTACATGGGACAAAATATTACTTGGTGGGTGTTGAATGGGTTAGGCCACAGGCCTACCTAGGGATCATAACTACACACAAACAACACATCAAGGTCAAACAAAGTCACACAAAGTCAACTCACCACACAAGGTCAATCATTTGCAGTTAATCCAGCATCACCAGAAACAATGATTGAACAAGTGCTCAATAATGATCATGCCATGGTCAAGTAGAAAAGAGTTTCAAATAAAGGAGTAGAGCTTTTGTAGACTTTTCAGAAACTAGTGGAGACATAGCATCTCCTTTTTTTTAATAAAACTTTCTTAAAGGTGATTGAAATTCTTTTATAAATATCAACAAAATATAAGTTTGTAAAATAGTGGGACCACCCTACTTTGTAGGTCCAGATAATTTTGTAAATACTTAGTTTTGATAAAAGCTTTGTCTCAAAGATAAATCTTGGCGCTTATCTTGGACAAATAAAACAACTTGATAAAGGAGAGTTTGCCAAGATAATGGTTTTGGAAAAAAATAGCTAGAATCATAAATAAAAGCATGATCACAAGGGCACAAGGATTGTGTTGGTTCACAATAGTGTTCAACAAGTAACTCAAACAGACATCATTAATATAACAACCAAGACAAACAAGCAAGAAATAGTACTTCCAGAGGTTTGCTCAAAAAAGTTTTTGTTGGCCCTCATTTTTGGCTCACTAAACACTACTTAAACAGGGTTACAAAAAGTGGAGTGTTACAGGTAGACCTTTCATAAGAATGTTCAAAGCCTTGAAACCTTCATGAGGGGAATGTAAGATTTGAATTACCTTCTCGAGAACCTTTTGTTATGCATTTCCCTAGGAAGAAGAAGAACAAGCGACATGATGATGTGATCATCACAGTGAAGGCCAATTACTTTGGAGTGGGATATACACTCGCCGGGCCTAAATGATCAATGTTACAACCGAGCTAAACGACCAAAACTAGAAGCTCTCCATGGGAAGCAACCCATGTGCAATAAATTTTTCTAGTAAGTTTTGTTTCTTAGTTGTAGTTTTTGTTTTTATTAATAAAGAGTGTTCAAATGATCTTGAAGGAGAGAGGAGACAAGGTAAACTTGCTCCTAATTATTCATTTATGTATGATCAAAGCTATTTCTGTCAGTTTGCTGCCTTTTGGAGTATTGGGCTAATCTTTCAGGTTTAAAGAATTTTTTCGCTAAGGGAACAAGTCATTAGAGGGTCCAAGCACTTTAGCGACCATGCGTATGGAATGGCGCTGCCATACCATTCGGCCGTACCATGTCACCGAGATGACATGACGATCAATCAAGTTTTGAAGAAGATACACATGCAAAATTATTTTCACATTTTTTAAAACTTGTAAATTCTTCTTGGTTTTTCAAAACTGTGGACTCCCTTACCAAGTGAGCTAGGCTCACTTCTTGCCCGAACACTAAATTAACTCTCTCAGATTGGATAGGAGACACTACTACAAAATCGGTTACATACCACCATCAAATTCAAAAATTGGTGCAAGTGTATAGCAAAATATTTAAAGAAAAAGTTATTGACTCATAGTAAACAAAACTAACTTTTTGATGGCGAGGGTATAGATAATAGAGCCCGTTAGTTGAGTACCCCTGAGGCCCGTTAAGCTAGGCCCAAGTGTAATCCTAGTCGAGATACGAGTTCATGTCGTATATCGATATTGTAATCTGTGTCGGACCCCTCCCGTACCTTGAGACCTGGCCACCTATATATAGGGGCCAGGAGAGGACGGTGAGGGACAGATTGAGAGTAAGCCAAAGTTCACCACCATGTTTACTTTCGATACACACCTTGTTTGACTGATTTTACCTTCGAATTCATCTGACGCCCTACTTCCCCGATCCTAAGTCCTTCATCTAGGACATTTGTCGAGTTAACCCTCATCAATTAGCGTCGATCGTGGGGACTCTGGGCGTTGGAATCATGAATTCGATGGCTTTTTCGCTTTTAGCCAACAACAATCCGGAAGTCGACGAAAATCAAAAGATGGAGTTGACGATCGGAAGTTTAAGCTTCTATGTCGGACCTTTGGGATCAACTCGCCTTTCAGATCCAGCGGAATCTGGTTCGTCGGCGAGCAAAGCCAAGACAATCACACTGTCTGGATCATCAGTGGGCTCTTCCAGCGAGGTAAACTCGCCGGTCAGCTTCGCAGAAACAGAAAACACGAAAAAGGAACTCGAGAAACTCGACGGAACTCTAGAAGAACCCGACGAGGGAGTAACAGTGGAAAAATCATACAATAGTGAAAAGGACCTTGCCACTGGAAGCAGTGGCATCTCCAGGAGCATACGTCAATTATGCGTCATTATCACCGAAGCAGCGGAAGAGAACGGTCATGCAGATAGTGCAGAAATCGACACGCAAGTCGACAAATCAAGAAGCAATGGTAAAAAGGAGAAGGAGAAAATTCACGTCTCCAACGGGGAGTGGAGAATCATCATGTCAGCTATCAACCACGGGACAGAAGTACCCGCCAATTCAAGAAGGGAAGTTTTAATGGGATATCAATATGCATTGCATCAACATAGAAAGAATTTGAGGGAGGAAAAAGACGAGTTAAGAAGAAGCCAAGAAAACTACAGCATGTCAAGTGGAGCATATTGGGATGAATACAGCGATGAATCAGAATCTAGCAAAGAAAGGCATAGAGACTCGAAGCACAGCAGGAGGACAACATCATGGGCAAGAGAAGAAAGCTGCATAAAAAGCGTAAGTGAACACCCATCAGATATTGAAGAGGATTTTGTGCAAGAAACGCCAGAGGCAGCATTGGTAGCAGCACAAGCATATCTACTAACCACACAACCGGAGCCTGGAGATCCGCAGGAGCACATGCATCAAGCCGTGATACGAAGCCTTGGGTTAGTAGAGGATAAATTAAGGAAACACCCTCCAGAGGAAAAGGCGACACATCACAAAGAGAAGCAAAGGGAAAATTTTAAGCGCCGACCCTCGCAAAGCCAAACAAGCGAGTCATCAGGCGACAAAAAAAGTAAGGGACGAAGGGAGGATGCAAGGAATATTATAGCACAAGCAAGAGTAAACAACACGCGTTACGCATGGAGAGAAGAAAACTATGAAGACGATGAAAAAGAGATGGGCGCGCTATGCTTTACCCGAAGGGTTCGCAGAACGCGGGTACCCAAAGGATTCAAATTGCTGCGCGATCAGCAAAAGTATGATGGGTCACAAGAACCCACGCTGTGGTTATCAGACTACTTGCAAGCAGTACAAATACTCAGAGGAACAAGAGCAACGGCAATGCAAAGCCTGCAGTTATACCTCACCGGCGCAGCACGGTTATGGTTAAACATACTACCCAACGATTCTATCGGGAGTTGGGGAGAACTAGAAAGTCAGTTCGCAAGAAATTTTCATTTGACATATAAATGCCTAGCGTCATTAGAAGAAGTCAAGTCATGCGTGCAGAGGAAAGAGGAAACTCTGCGCTCCTATATATAGTGGTGGAGTATAATCAAAAACTCTGCAGAAGACGTCTCCGACGAGCGGGCAGTCGATGCTTTTTTGGCTGGCCTTTACTGTTCGAACCTCATGGAAGAGCTAGGAAGAACAAAACCTAAGACAGTATCAGAATTAATAGAAGTAGCCAATAGATTCGCCGATGGAGAGGACGCATACAACAATAAAAGGGGGCACTCACCAGAAGTCGATAGAACAGGCAGGCAAAGGCGAAGGTACCGCAATGAAGATGGCCACGCAAGGCAAATTCAGATAGCCGCAGGCTATGAAAGAAGAGACGAGGAAGGTTATGAAAGCAGGGAGTTTGAAGGAAATCATAGAACATAAAAACCTAAGTACTCCGGCCCATCAGCGGAAGACATGCTCCATGGTCCCTGTCGCATCCACTACGCGTACTTAGATGGGAAGAGGGTCTCTAATCACCAGATGAAGGATTGCAGAACATTCTTAAGGTTGCAAAATGCTATGGACCAAAACAAAGGAGCACGTCAGGGAGGAAAGAGTACAAGCCAAGGATATCAAATGCAGCGTCTAGCAAAACATCTGGAATCAAAAGTATACATATCTGCAATGGTCCAACCAGTGCCAAAGTCCAAGAAAGAGCGGAAGAGCATATCTAGACAAGTAAATGTAGCAATATCATCATCACCAGCCACAACAGAGTACTTGAAATGGTCCGATCAACCAGTTAGGTTCAGCAGAGCAGAACACCCAAGGAAAGTACCAAGGCCAGGGCACGCGCCCATGGTGTTGAAGGTGCAAATAGGGGGATACGATGTTGGGCGAGTATTTATGGATGCAGGAAGCGGCATAAATTTAATATATGCAAGAACCCTGAGGGCAATGTGCATCTCGTTAGAAAGCCTAAAGCCCACAGATTGCTCCTTCCACAGAATAGTACTAGGAGGCGCAAATTACCGCCTCAGGAGAATAGAACTTGACATTTGCTTTGGCAATAGTAGCAACTATCGCAGAGAAAAGTTAGAGTTCGAAGTCATGGACTGGCCTTCACAGTATCATGCAATCCTGGGGCGTCTAGCGTTTGCAAAGTTCATGGCAGTACCTCATTATGCATATCTCGCACTCAAAATCCTAGGTCCTAAAGGAACAATCATAGTACAAGGCAGCTTCGAAGTATCCAACACTTGTGATAAAGAATTCAACAGGCTGGCGCAAACCTTCGGCATGATAGCAGAATATGCAAGGTTGATAGGCGAAACTAACCACAGCGTGCTACCCGACGTTGGACGATCCCTGCCAGATTAGGCTTTTGATGCAACCCAAGACTCGAAGAAAATCCAGGTCCACCCTACGGACCCGAACAAGACTACCTCCATAGCAGTAAACCTGGATCCCGCATAGGAAAGCGCACTCGTCGAGTTCCTCCATGAGCGCTGGGAAATTTTTGCCTGGTGTCCTTCAGACATGCTAGGGGTTCCCCGGGAACTCGTCGAGCATGCACTAAACATGGATCCTAAAGCAGAGTGATACGTCCATTTTGCATCACTATTTTGTATCATAATTTACTGTTATTCATTGATATATTTCACATTTAGAGATGATACTTATGTTGTTTCCTCTGTTTTTACATGTTTGATGATCATTGGAGGATTTGCTGCCAGAGTCAGGATTCTGCTAGAAAAAGGACCGTCAAGACACCATATTTTGGAAGATCAGGAAATTCCAAAAAAATACCAGAAAATTATAATTTACCAGAAGACTGAAGAAGCCAGAAGGAGGAGTCGAGAGGAGCCATGGGGCAGGCTCACACACAGGGGGCGAGGCCTGATGATACGTCTCCAACGTATCTATAATTTTTTATGCTCCATGCTTGTTTTTACACCATTTGCGTTGTGTTTTGTTACACTTCGTGGCACTTTTATGCATTTTCTGGAACTAACCTATTAACAAGTCGCCACAGTGCCAGTTCCCTGTTTTCTGCTGTTTTTTGTGTTTCAGAAAAGCTACACAGGAAATATTCTCGGAATTGGATGAAACAAGTTCCAGAAGTCTTATTTTTCCCGGAAGCTTCCCGAAGACCGAAAGAGAGCCGGAGGGGGGCCAGAGGCCGCCCTCACACATAGGTGGCGCGGCCCAGGCCCTGGCCGCGCCACCCTAGTGTGAGGAGCCCCTGGCTGCCCCCTGGCGACGTCCCTTCGCCTATAAGAAGCCTCGGGACGGAAAACCCTAGGGGAGTCAGCGAAATTTCCAGAACAGTTCCGCAGCGCCGCCGCCGTCGAAGCCAAATTTCGGGGGACAGAAGTCTCTATTCCGGCACCCTGCCGGGATGGGGAAGTGCTCCCGGAGCCATCTCCATCGGTCTCCATCGCCGTCTCCGCCGTCTCCATCGACCTCACCGCCATCTCCATCAACCTTGCTGTCTCCTATGATGAGAAGGGAGTAGTTCATCCCCGGGGCTGAGGGCTCTACCGGTAGCTATGTGGTTCACCTCTCTCTCCTATGATGTGATATTTATGTGATCGTGAGCTTTGTATCATGTTGAACAAGTAGATGTTATTATTCAGATATTATGTGTACTCTAGTGGTGTTATTAAAGTAATATATTTCTCCTGCCATGGTGTAATGGTGATAGTGCGTGCATCATGGTGGTACTTGGTCTAGGCTACGATTGTGATCTTTTGTGGATTATGAGAATAATTATCACTATGATAGTATTGAAGTGATATTTTCCTCCTTTCATGGTGTAATGTTGACAGTGTGTGCACCGTGTTAGTACTTGGTCTATGTTGCAATAATATCTATCTTGAGTTGTGCTTTGATTTGGATATCTCTATGAGTGGTATTTGTCAAGTACTTGATGAACTTTAAGGAGTGCTTCGTAGCCCTACGCAATTATTAGTGTTGTTCAATAGAAGAGTAATTCAGAGTACCTTAGTGAAGAGAAGTTATTTATTTGTTCAATCATGTTATATTTGTTGGGAGTGTGTCCACTAGTGAAAGTATGATCCCTAGGCCTTGTTTCCAAGCATTGCACACCGTTTACTTCCTGTTTTGTTACATGTTTGCTTGCAGCGATACTTATTCCATATCACAGTTACTACTTATAATCATCACTACCACTTGTATTTCACTATCTTTTTGCCGAACTAGTGCACCTATACATCTGACAAGTGTATTGGGTGTGTTGGGGACACAAGAGACTTTCTGTATCATAATTGCAGAGTTGCTTGAGAGGGATAGCTTTGACCTCTTCCTCCCTGAGTTCGATAAACCTTGGGTGATCCACTTAAGGGAAACTTGCTGCTGCTCTACAAACCTCTGCACTTGGAGGCCCAACAAGTGTCTACAAGAATAGAAGTGCGTAGACATCAAGCTCTTTTCTGGCGCCGTTGCCGGGGAGGTAAGGTAAAAGGTACTCACATTCTTTGGCTACTAAGTCTTTTAGTTGCTGGTGAGTGCTCGAAGTTATTTCCTTTAGATTCTGCAATTACATCTTTTTGTTTCTTGTTTTTATTTTCACTAGTTAGGCTTAATGTAAAATAAAGAGTTCTTTAGTCTTTTTCCTGAGTTTAGATATGAAGTGTTTGAAGAGAAAATTGAAAAACCTTTGGAGCTTAATTTGCATGCTAATAGTGTTGTTAGTATAAATGTTTCGGACACTGTTATTACTAATGCTATAGAAAAGTCTAAGCTTGGGGAAGCTGGTTTTGTTAAGCATGATATTTTTAGTCCCCTAGCTTTAGTGGAGAAAGTTTGTTCTGATAATATTTTATCTCCCATATGTGATGTTCCTTCTTATGATGATATGTTTGAAGAATATGCTTTGCGAAATAGCTGTTCTTTAGCTTGTGATGATACTAAACCTCTAGTCTAAACCTCTAGTTTATGATGGTTATGCTGATGGGTATAATATTTCCAGTTCACCTACTATTGAGGATACAATTAGTTATGATTACAATATGCCTCCTATTTTTGATGATTATGGTGATGAGAATAATTATTCTGTTGAATCTGCTCCTACTACGATTGTTCATGTAGGGAGTATTCATTCTTTTATGCATGTAGCTCGTGATAGGGATGCTTTAAATGATAGTTATATTGTTAGTTCTATTCATGATGCTACTGAAAGTTATTATGAGAGAGGGAAACATGGTTTGATGGATCTCAACAATATTGAGTTTCCCCTCTTTATGTTGCAATTCTTGAAGTTGTACTTGTTTTTGCCTTCCTATGCTTTTTGCTTT
Organism: Dactylis glomerata; assembly: GCA_007115705.1. Classification (NCBI taxonomy): domain Eukaryota; kingdom Viridiplantae; phylum Streptophyta; class Magnoliopsida; order Poales; family Poaceae; genus Dactylis; species Dactylis glomerata. Next base: position 394,528 of record QXEO01000120.1, on the reverse strand, counting down.
GCGCTTTTATGACTTATTTTTCTACAAGACTATTTTTCATAGGAAGTGGTTTAGATTTAAATGTGTTCCATACTTGATTTTTGATGCTCTCTATTGCTTTAAGTTCCTATATGGCGCCTTTGCCTCAAGCTCGTATATGGCGCCCACATGAGCATCTTTGCAAATTACTGCGCCTAGCTCAAAGGCGTTAAAGAAAAGCACTCTTGGGAGATAACCCATTGTTTTATTTTCAGTAATTTTTCTTTTATTTGAGTCTTGGAAGTTATTACTACTGTAATAACCGCTCCTTATCCTTTTTATTTTGTTGTTGTGCCAAGAGAAGCCTCTAATTTGAGTGAGGTAAGATTTGGGGATGTTGCTGTCCTGAAACAGTTTTCGGTGCTGCACCGTAAAAATTCGTAAAAATTCTCTGTATATCTTTTGGACCTGCGATTTCTTATGCATATGACCCAGGTTATATCCAAACTTTCGTTAGTTGAACACTTTTTGATTTGAGCAACAGAAAACCCCTCAAAAATTCAGCCTTTATCAGCTGTTCTGTTTTGACAGATTTCTGCCAATATTTGTGTTTGCCGCTTTATCGCTTTCTTTTTTAGTTCTTTTGATCATGGAACTTTTGGGGAAGTTGCTACAGTAGTATATGCTTAATATGTGGTGGTTTTGTGTTGAAACCTGAAGCAAAAAGGGTTGATTCTATGTTATGCTTAAACTAATGTTGCTAATAGATTTGTGTTTAGTTTTGTATGAAGGAAGTTTTCAAGTGTAGGGATCGGAGAGTGATGAGATGAGTTGAAGAATGGACAAAAGCTCAATCTTGGGGATGCCCATGCATCACCCCAAGAAATATCCAAGAAGTACAAGCGTCAAAGCTTGGGGATGCCCCCGAGGCACCCCTTCTTCATCGGCAAAAATTAGGTCACCTTTCAAGACACTATATTTTTATTGCTTCATGCACTATGCGTTTTTCTTGGAGCGTCAGTTGTTTTAGTTTTCATTATTAGTTTTGTTTTGTTTGCTGCAATAAATGGTTAGATCACATCATGTTTCTTTTGGAGGAGATGAACTCGGTTTTCATTTGCCAAGAACACTCTACTTTTCACTCTTATCGTTCAATGAGTGTTCTCTTTTTCTGCTACTACGTTTAGCTTTCAATTTTCGCCTTGATTTGCTTTCAGATCTTGTTATATCTTTTCATCAAGGTGTATTTTTGCCTCTGGTCTTTATTGGTTTTCATCAAAAGAGGTGTTTATAAAAGGTTTTAATGGTGTTGGAAAAGAGAAAAAGTTTCATGCAAAAAAGTGGTACAAGAAGGAGCTTGTGTAGACTGCGGCCTAGGCTTTTTCATGTCATGCTTAATGTCTTTTTGATAGTATGCTTAGTGGTTTTGCTGTAGCATGACTTGTCTCAAATAACTGAAATTGCTTAATGAGCCTTTGAAAAAATCATGCGTTGTTTTTATCGTTTGGAAGCATTATTTTGGTTTTCTCCTTGATGCTTTATTTGGGTTGACTTGGCGCATGCTCACACATGTTAGACTCATACAAAGTCGCCAATAGCCTCTATGATCATTTATTTTTTGACTTTTGATGCCATCTTATGGTTCTTTTAATGTCGCTTTGTCGCTTTGCATGATTATGGCCATTATTGCTCTCTTAGTTGGTCGCTCCCAGTCTTTTGCTAGCCCTCATTTTGTACTGAGTATGAGCTCTACTCGTGCATCCAACTCCCAAAAACCAAGTTTGCTATTATGTCCACTATAAATTCCTATGCATGGTATTTATAAGCCATTCCAAGTAAATTTTCATGTGCTACCTTTCAAAAAACCTTCAAAATACTTCTCATTTTGTGACACCGTTTTCAGCTCATGGTGACATAGTGGTCGGATTTGCTATCTTCCATATTGTATTATTCCAAAAAGAAGAAAAAAAAGAGAAAAAAGAAAGAAAAAAGGCACTCCTCCATGGTATGTGAATGTTGGTGGGCACCCGACGGAATCGGTTAGCCATGGTTTGAGAAAGGAAAAAAGGTGGGGAGGAGTGCCAAGCTTTATAAAAGAGCATGAAAGTGCCAATCTCTCTCATAAAAACTTGCTTCATTTTTGTATGGAAGATAGTAAGAACCCCATTGCTAGTCGTTGACAAAAGCAACCACCTCTCAAAACTCAAGTTTTATCTCTCTGTTTTACAAATGAAAAGCTCTAGCACATGTCTAATCACTGCTTCCCTCTGCGAAGGGCCTTTCTTTTACTTTTATGTTGAGTCACCACCTTCTATCTTTATGCACCATTAGGAGAGCATAGTTGTCATTCTTAGTATAATGTGCATTGTCCCAAAGTTTTCATTGATTGATTCATATTGTTGGTTTCACTTGTTCTTAAATTATTTGTATCTAGTCACCCTCTTAAACTTGAAGGTGTCCTATGCATTTATGTTTTGCTCTCCATGAAGGACAGGCTGAAAACAATTTGTATGTTTTTCCATATGATTTGAACACACGTTTGACTTTCATTGTTTCATTTTCATGATCTTTTGTTTGTGTTCATTTGCATGTTTACAACATGGTTGCTAAGTTTCTATTGTCAAGATTATGTCTTTCATGCCCATGTTTTAAGTTCTTTGATCCCAGCTCACAACGCTTACATATATGATCAAGATTGTGTAGGTGCATGTCACCTCAAAAATTATTTCTTTTGTTATCACTTACCTACTCGAGGACGAGCAGGAGTTAAGCTTGGGGATGCTGATACGTCTCCAACGTATCTATAATTTTTGATGCTCCATGCTTGTTTTTACACCATTTGCCTTGTGTTTCATTACACTTCGTGGCACTTTTATGCATTTTCTGGAACTAACCTATTAACAAGTCGCCACAGTGCCAGTTCCTGTTTTCTGCTGTTTTTGTGTTTCAGAAAAGCTACACAAGAAATATTCTCGGAATTGGACGAAACAAGTTCCAGAAGTCTTATTTTTCCTGGAAGCTTCCCGAAGACCGAAAGAGAGCCGGAGGGGGGCCAGAGGCCGCCCTCACACATAGGTGGCGCGGCCCAGGCCCTGGCCACGCCACCCTGGTGTGAGGAGCCCCTGGCTGCCCCCTGACGACGCCCCTTCGCCTATAAGAAGCCTCGGGACAGAAAACCCTAGGGGAGTCAGCAAAATTTCCAGAACAGTTCCGCAGCGCCGCCGCCGTCGAAGCCAAATTTCAGGGGGACAGAAGTCTCTGTTCCGGCACCCTGCCGGGACAGGGAAGTGCCCCCAGAGCCATCTCCATCGGTCTCCATCGCCGTCTCCGCCGTCTCCATCAACCTCACCGCCATCTCGATCAACCTTGTTGTCTCCTATGATGAGGAGGGAGTAGTTCATCCCCGGGGCTGAGGGCTCTACCGGTAGCTATGTGGTTCACCTCTCTCTCCCATGATGTGATCTTTATGTGATCGTGAGCTTTGTATCATGTTGAACAAGTAGATGTTATTATTCAGATATTATGTGTACTCTAGTGGTGTTATTAAAGTAATCTATTCCTCCTGCCATGGTGTAACAGTGACAGTGCGTGCATCATGGTGGTACTTGGCCTAGGCTACGATTGTGATCTTTTGTGGATTATGAAAATAATTATCACTATGATAGTATTGAAGTGATCTTTTCCTCCTTTCATGGTGTAATGTTGACAGTGTGTGCACCGTGTTAGTACTTGGTCTATGTTGCAATAATATCTATCTTGAGTTGTGCTTTGATTTGGATATCTCTATGAGTGGTGTTTGTCAAGTACTTGATGAACTTTAAGGAGTGCTTCGTAGCCCTACGGAATTATTAGTGTTGTTCAATAGAAGAGTAATTCAGAGTACCTTAGTGAAGAGAAGTTATTTATTTGTTCAATCATGTTATATTTGTTGGGAGTGTGTCCACTAGTGAAAGTATGATCCCTAGGCCTTGTTTCCAAGCATTGCACACCGTTTACTTCCTGTTTTGTTACATGTTTGCTTGCAGCGATACTTATTCCATATCACAGTTACTACTTATAATCATCACTACCACTTGTATTTCACTATCTCTTCGCCGAACTAGTGCACCTATACATCTGACAAGTGTATTGGGTGTATTGGGGACACAAGAGACTTTCTGTATCGTAATTGCAGGGTTGCTTGAGAGGGATAGCTTTGACCTCTTCCTCCCTGAGTTTGATAAACCTTGGGTGATCCACTTAAGGGAAACTTGCTGCTGCTCTACAAACCTCTGCACTTGGAGGCCCAACAAGTGTCTACAAGAATAGAAGTGCGTAGACATCACCTGACCCCTGGCCGCGCCGGCCTATTGTGTGGCCGCCCTGGCCCACTTCTACCATCGCCCCTTCGCGTATTTCATCGTCCCCGAAAACCTAAGTCAAGGGGGGCTCAGAGATAGACACCGCCGCCTCTGCGGGGCGAAAAACACCAGAGAGAGAAAAGCTCTCCGGCAGGCAGAAATCTGCCGGGGAAATTCCTTCCCGGAGAGGGGAGATCATCGCCATCGTCATCATCATCACACCGGACTTCATCGGGATCATCATCACCATCATCCTCATCACCAGCACCTTCATCATCACCATCACCATGACATCCCGCTGTAACATCTTGAGTTAAATCTTGTCAAATTCTTAGGGGAAACTTTCCCGGTGTTGATTACTCTTGTGGTTGATGCTATTGAGTGGAACCGTTGAATTAAGGTTTATGTTCACATTGTTATTTACCATCATTTCACCTCTGATCATGATCCATATGATGTCTTGTGAGTAGTTCGTTTAGTTCTTGAGGACATGGGAGAAGTCAAGTCATTAGTAGTGGAATTATGTTGAGTAATATTTAATGGTTTGATATTTATTTGTTGTGGTGTTATTTCACTAGTGGTGTCATGTGAACGTCGACTACATGATACTTCACCATTTATGGGCCTAGTGAGATGCATTGTGTATTTGGCTACCAATTGTGGGGTTGCTGGAGTGACAGAACCTAAACCTCCGTTGGGAAACCATTGCACCAGGGAGCGTAGGATCTTAGAGTTTAAGGCTGTGGTTAGATTTATCTTAATTACTTTCTTGTATTTGCGGATGCTTGCAAGGGGTATAATCACAAGTGTGTATTTATCCTAGTAAGGGTAGTACGCTAGCACAGGTTCACCCCCATAATACTTATCAAACCAATAAAGATTATTTAGCGGTATGAAGCGAAAGCACTTGACAGAAACTCCCGTGTGTCCTCAAGAACGTTTGGTTATCATAAGTTACACAACTGGCTTGTCCTTTGCTCTAGAAAGGATTGGGCCACTTGCAGCAATTATTATTACTATCTTTTATTTACTCGTACTTTATTTATTTGCATTACCAAATACCCCTGAAAACCCGTTTGCTAGTATTTACAGTGAATCCTTGATCAAAACCACTTGTCAACACCTTCTGCTCCTCGTTGGGTTCGACACTCTTATTTATCGAAAGTACTATGATACACCCCCTATACTTGTGGGTCATCAAGACTATTTTTTGGCGCCGTTGCCGCGGAGTGAAGCGCTATTGAAGAGTGGAATTGGTAAAGGTAACCATCGCTGTGAGTATTGTTTTTATTTCTGCCTTTTATTTTTATTTTATTTTGCTATGGAGAGTTCTCCATTTGGGTTAGTATTCAGGAACACTACTACCACTGCTGCACGTGTGGATGAACCACCACCACCACCACCTGCTCAATTAGATCCTTTTAAAATACCTATGAAAATTGTTGAACGTGTTATGGATAACTGCTATTCGGGAGATGGAATTGTCCATCTGGGTGATCACTTACTCTTTATACATGAATTATGCGAGTTGTTCAAGTATGCAGGTATTTCATCAAGCAAAGTTAAGAGGAAGCTATTCTCTTTATCACTGAAAGGCAGAGCTGAGGAGTGGTATCAGCTGCTTAAAGATGGTCCATCTATTGCATGGGAGGAAATTGTGCCTCTCTTTTATTCCAAGTTTTATCCTCCAAGTGAAATTCATAAAGATCGTAATCGAATATATAACTTTTGGCCTCATGATGGAGAGAGTATTGCCCAAGCGTGGGGGAGATTGAAGTTACTAATGCTCAAATGTCCCATTCATGAGCTCCCCAGTAATATTGTTATTGATAATTTTTATGCGAGGCCTTCTCTTCATGACAAGGATTATTTGGATGCTTCCTGTTTTGGATCATTTACTCATATGAAAGAAGATGCTAAGTGGAATCTTCTTGACCGTATTCAAGAAAATGCTGAAGGATGGGAAAATGACAAAGGTAGGAGGTCAGGTATAAATTATGATTATGAATGCATTAAAACTTTTATGGGAACCGATGACTTTCATAATGTTAGCACTACTTATGTCTTGATTCTCAGATACTTGCTAACTGTTTTAAGGCTTTTGCCTCTTATCTTGATGTTCCAAAGAAAGATTGGAACAAATATCATGCACCTTATAAAGATTCTATTAGTCATATTCCTGCTACAGCTATTGAAGTTTGTACTGTTGATAGCATTTTGCCTAAACCTTATTTTGAGAAGACACATTTCCCTGCTAAGGTAAAAGAGCATTCTACTTTGGTAAGTGTGTCTAATAAAAGTACTAAGAAAGCTGTAGAACCTGATGAGCAAATTACTATTAAATCTCCTGTGGCTATAGTGAAGGACCTTGTTACTAAAAATGTAGGGGATGAACATATTATCTTTTGTGAAGATGCTACTAACATTGTTTCACATCCTAATAGGCGTAGGAAAACAAGTGTTCCTGTTATTTCTGTCAGGATTGGAGATCATTGCTATTATGGTTTATGTGACATTGGTGCAAGTTCAAGTGCCATTCCTTTAGAGCTTTACAAAGAAATTATGCATGAGATTGGCCCTTGTGAACTTGAGGATATTGATGTGGTTATTCAGCTTGCTAACAGAGAGACTGTTTGGCCTCTTGGTATTGTTCGAGATGTGGAAGTTTCTAGTACTTGGTAAGGAAGCGAGTAAAACTTGTCCTATTATTTTTGGTAGACCCTTTTTGAATACTTGTGGTGTTGTGATAGACTGTAAGAAGGAGAAAATTTTCACTAAGTTTAATGGAGAATCTTATGAGTTCAATTTTTCTAAGTTTGCTAAGACTTCTTATGAAAATGAAATGCCTAATGAAAATTTTCGAGTTGAACAGCTTGCTTCTATTGCTCTTGCTCCTAATAATGCTTTGCAGCAATTCATGGAGGACCATGAAAGTGATGTTTACAGGAAGGAAAGAGAAGAGATTGACAACATTTTCCTTCGTCAACCACCATTGATTAAGCACAATTTACCTATGGAGGATCTTGGTACCACTTTACCACCTAAGGAAGATCCTGTTTTTGAATTAAAACCTTTACCCGATGATCTTAAGTATGCTTATATAGATGATAAGAAAATATATCCTGTTATTGTCAGTTCTAAGCTTTCAGGAAAGGAAAAAGAAAGGTTATTGGAGATATTGAGGAAACATCGAGGAGCTATGGGATATACTCTTGATGATTTAAAAGGGATTTCTCCCACTTTATGTCAGCATGCTATTAACATGGAGGAAGACGCAAAACCAATAGTTGAACATCAACGCCGCTTAATTCCCAAGATGAAGGAAGTGGTAAGAAATGAGGTATTGAAGCTCCTTGATGCTGGTATTATTTATCCTATTGCTGATAGTAGATGGGTTAGTCATATTCACTATGTTCCTAAGAAAGGAGGTATGACTGTTGTGCCTAATGAGAATAACGAGCTTATTCCTCAAAGGGTAGTAGTTGGTTATAGGATGTCATTGATTTTAGAAAGGTAAACAAAGTTACTAAGAAACATCATTATCCTTTACCGTTTATAGATCAAATGTTAGAGAGGCTGTCTAAGAAGACTCACTTTTGTTTTCTTGATGGTTATTCTGGTTTCTCTCAGATTGCTGTTAGAAAGGAAGACCAAGAGAAAACCACTTTTACTTGTCCTTATGGAACTTATGCTTATAGACGTATGCCGTTTGGTTTATGCAATGCTCCTGCTACTTTTCAAAGATGCATGTCTGCTATTTTTCATGGTTTTTGTGAAGAAATTGTGGAGGTTTTCATGGACGATTTCTCCGTCTATGGAACTTCTTTTGATAACTGTTTGCACAATCTTGATAAAGTTTTGCAGAGGTGTGAAGAAACTAATCTTGTTCTTAATTGGGAGAAATGTCACTTTATGGTGAATTAAGGAATTATTCTTGGACATAAAATCTCCAAAAGAGGTATTGAAGTTGACAGAGCGAAAGTGGAAGCAATTGAGAAAATGCCCTGTCCCAGAGATGTTAAAGGTATTCGTAGTATTCTTGGTCATGATGGTTTCTATAGGAGGTTTATTAAAGATTTCTCTAAGATTTCAAAGCCTCTTACTAATCTTCTTCAAAAAGATGTACCATTTGTCTTTGATGATGATTGTAAGGAAGCTTTTGAAATTCTTAAGAAGGCTTTAACTACTGCTCCTATTGTTCAATCACCGGATTGGAATTTACCCTTTGAAATTATGTGCGATGCTAGTGATTTTGCTGTTGGTGCTGTTCTCGGACAGCGCGCAGATAATAAGTTCAATTTTATTCATTATGCTAGTAAGACTCTTGATGCTGCTCAGAAGAATTATGCTACTACTGAGAAAGAGTTTCTTGCTGTTGTTTTTGCATGTGATAAGTTTAGACCTTACATTGTTGATTCTAAAGTTACTATTCATACTGATCATGCTGCTATTAAATATCTTATGTCTAAGAAGGATGCTAAGCCTAGGCTTATTAGATGGGTGTTACTTTTACAAGAGTTTGATTTGCATATTGTAGATAGGAAAGGTGCTAAAAATACTGTTGGTGACAATTTGTCTAGATTGGAAAACATTTCTTTTTATCCTATTCCTGTTAATGATAGTTTTCCAAATGAACAGTTGGCTTCAATAAATGTAACTTCGCGAGACCTTCCTTGGTATGCTGATTACGCTAACTTTATTGTTTCCAAGTATTTGCCTCCAACCTTTATAGCTCAAAAAAGAAGAAAATTCTTTTATGATTTGAGGCATTACTTTTGGGATGACCCACACTTATATAAAGGAGTTGATGGTATTATGCGAAGATGTGTTCTAGAATATGAGCAACAAGAAATATTGAGAAAATGCCATGGAAGTGCTTATGGAGGACATCATGCTGGAGATAGAACCGCACAAAAGGTTCTACAATTAGGTTTTTATTGGCCAACCCTTTTTAAAGATGCTAGAAGGTATGTTTTATCTTGTGATGAATGTCAAAGAGTTGGTAATATTTCTAGACGTAATGAAATGTCTATGAGTTACACTCTTGTTATTGAACCATTTGATTGTTGGGGATTTGACTTTATGGGTCCTTTTCCTCCTTCAAAAGGTTATACTCATATACTTGTTGCTGTTGATTACATTACCAAGTGGGTAGAAGCCATACCTACAAAGAGTGCCGATGGTGAGACCTCGTTAAAAATGCTTAAGGATGTTATTTTTCCTAGGTTTGGTGTGCCAAGATATCTTATGACTGATGGAGGTTCTCATTTTATTCATGGCGGTTTTAGAAAAACTCTTGCTAGATATGACGTTAATCATAGAATTGCTTCTGCTTATCATCCCCAAACTAGTGGACAGGTAGAGCTTTCAAATAGAGAGATCAAGTCTATCTTGCAGAAGACTGTCAATAGATCTAGGAAAAACTGGGCTAGCAAGTTAAATGATGCTTTATGGGCTTATAGAACTGCTTATAAGAACCCCATGGGCATGTCTCCTTACAAAATGGTTTACGGAAAAGTGTGTCACTTGCCTTTAGAATTAGAACACAAAGCTTTTTGGGCAGTGAAAGAGCTTAATAGGGATTTTAAACTTGCCGGTCAGAAAAGTTTGTTAGATTTGAGTTCTCTAGATGAGTGGAGAAACGAAGCCTACGAGAATGCCAGACTTTTCAAAGAGAAAGTCAAGCAATGGCATGATAAGAGAATTCTTAAGAGAGAGTTTCATGTTGGTGAGAAAGTTCTATTGTATAGGTCTCGTCTCAGATTTTTTGCAGGAAAATTACTCTCTAAATGGGAAGGACCATATGTTGTTGTGGAAGTGTACCGCTCAGGTGCGATAAAGATTGCTTCGTTAAAAGATGACACTACACAAGTGTGAATGGGCAAAGACAAACATTATATTGCTGGAGATTCTTATAATGAAGATGTTGATGTTATTCAAATGGTTTCTCCGGAAGAATTTATCCAGGACAATATGCAGGAACCTGCAGAGTTCATTTTCGAATAGGTAACAGTTCTAGTCAGAAAAGGTTCGCGTTAAACTTTTTCAGTTATACTTTTATTATTTTTGTTAAATATGAAAAATCACGAGACGAAAACGGGAAGGAGAAGGAGTCCGGTGTGATCTCACACATAGGGGGCGTGGGCCCACCCCAGGCCGCGCCCACCTATTGTGTGAGCACCCCGGAGCTCATTTCCGTCCTGATTTCCTCCTGTGACTTGGTTTCGATGTTTAATTTTCTCCTATATAACCCCCCGGATTACCCGAGGTCTGTATATTGTTTTCTCGTCGTGTTTTTGTTTCGAGCTGTTTCTGTCAGGAGTTGATCTTAGTTTTGAGAGCATCATGGCTTTCTCGAGCAACGACAGCGAGAAGATGCCTCCAGAAGATGACCACCAAGACCTTCAGCTGAAGAAAGAAGTTGAAAGCGAGGCCGAGGAAGAAGTGATGGTAGAAGATCAAAGTTCACGCCCGAGCACCATGATCGCAAGCATTGGAGTGGTGACGGACCCTAGCAAGTTTAAAAGAAGCTCATGGATGAGCACCGGAGGGGGTGTGCCGCGTCACACCCTAGCTCCACGGACGTACCTATCAAGCAACAACCCCTTCCATACTCTAATACATGAACATCAGTTTCAAAAGGTACCAAGGTCACGATTGCCCTCTGGATGGGATATAGATCATTCTAACAATGCATGGAAAGAAAGTTCCAAGAGTGAAGAAGGATGGGGAAATAACTCCAAGAGCTGGGATTCTCAAGCTGACAGGTTCATGAGCCGTATTGAGCACAATTCAGAGATGATTCGTAACCTCAACTACAAGATTGATGGTTTGAGAGATTTGATCGAGAAGCTTTTTAGAGAATCACCACCACCACCGCCAAAGGAGTAACTCATCATCGGTATTGGCATCCCCTTGGCTTGTTCCAAGCTTGGGGGAGTGCCGCGGTAACACATTATTACCTTTTACTCATTTACTTTTCAAGTAGAGTCATATCATGAATAGAGAAGTTATCTTATAGAATAGTTTACAGTGTGGAAGTATCCTCCTTAGTTGGTTATCTATGTATCCCTTGGTGTGAGTTGCGGTGATGAAATATTAATGAGAAGTTTTATCGTTTACTTTCCGCACACTTTATTTTAGTTTGCAATGTTTCTTATATGACTAGTCTTGTTGATTAGTATTGGTATCACTTTGGGAGCATGAGTAAATTTAGTTGGTTTTGGTAAACTTAGCTTGGTCAGTAGCAACATTACCTTGAGGTTTGAGTAGAAAAGAAGAAAGAAGTGCTTGTAGTTACATCACTTCAGTTTTCCTTCATGTTTGGCTTATAAGCATTATTATTCTCAAAGTTAAAATCGTTGTACCTTCAAGGAAGTTTGCATGATTGTTTCCTATTATATGTTTGTTTGTTTCATGCAACTCTTATGCTTGCTACCCAGCCTTGCTAGCCAAAAACCTGTACTGAGAGGGATTACTTCTCGTGCATCCAACTCCCAAAAGCCAAGTTACTTCCAAAGAGTCCACTATAAATCCCTATACATGGTATTTCAAGTCATTCCAAGTAAATTTTCATGTGCTACCTTTCAAAAACCTTCAAATACTTCTCATTTTGTGCCACTGTTTTTAGCTCATGAGGACGTAGTGGATGGGTTTGTTATCTTCCATACTAAATTAAGTACCCCTCGACTAGGCAGCTTCATCTGCTCATCATTAATTTTGCAAGAGAGCTGGTCAGACCATTGTAATCTCAAAAACAAAAGAAAAAGGCACTCCTCCATGGTATGTGAAAGTTGGTTGGCACCCGATGGAATCGGTTAGCCATGGTTTGAGAAAGGAAAAGGTGGGGAGGAGTGCCAAGCTATAAAAGAGCACTAATGTGCCAATTAATCAACATCTTAGAACCGCTCTCACTTGTTTAGTATGGAAGATATCAAGAACTCCGTTGCTAGTCGTTGACAAAAGCAACCACCTCTCAAAATAACTTTTATCTCTGTTTTACAAATGAAAAGCTCTAGCACATGTTTAATCCCTGCTTCCCTCTGCGAAGGGCCTGTCTTTTACTTTTATGTTGAGTCAACCTGTTCCCTTCTATCTCAAGCAAGCATTTGAGTTGTTATGTTTCACTCATCCATATGTTGATCCGTTTAATCATGTTTACTAACTTCTTTTGTTTAGTACAATCCTTTTATCTGAAGGAATATATCTTTGAAATCTTTCTATGATTGCAAAAAGTTTGTTTCATTAAGCATATGGTTTTTGCTATATTAGCTCTGTTTTAAAAAGGTTCATTTCAAAAGCAAGTATAGTTTGTTCATTGTTCTCTGACCAAGAACTAAGGTTTGCCACCACCAATTATAGTTTACCTTGTGCATCTTTGTTTGTGATTCCCTTTTACTTATTGCAAGTCTATATCATATAAAGGGAAGTTGCTGTCTATTATAATTTGTGCCTTGGTGAATGTGATGCTTCTTGTCCGTATTTTGATTATCGACACTTCACTCCATAAACCTGTGGTCATGTTTACCGAGTTTAGTTTTCGCTTGGGGACAAGCGAGGTCTAAGCTTGGGGGGTGGATACGTCCATTTTGCATCACTATTTTGTATCATAATTTACTGTTATTCATTGATATATTTCACATTTAGAGATGATACTTATGTTGTTTCCTCTATTTTTACATGTTTGATGATCATTGGAGGATTTGCTGCCGGAGTCAGGATTCTGCTGGAAAAAGGACCGTCAAGACACCATATTTCGGAGGATCGGGAAATTCCAGAAAAATACCAGAAAATTATAATTTACCAGAAGACCGAAGAAGCCAGAAGGAGGAGTCGAGAGGAGCCACGAGGCAGGCTCACACACAGGGGGCGCAGCCTGACCCCTGGTCATGCCGGCCTGTTGTGTGGCCGCCCTGGCCCACTTCTGCCATCGCCCCTTTGCGTATTTCATTGTCCCCGAAAACCTAAGTCAAGGGGGGGCTCAGAGATAGACACCGCCGCCTCTGCGGGGCGGAAAACACAAGAGAGAGAAAAGCTCTCCGGTAGGAAGAAATCTGCCAGGGAAATTCCTTACCGGAGAGGGGAGATCGTCGCCATCGTCATCATCATCGCACCGAACTTCATCGGGATCATCATCACCATCATCCTCATCACCAGCATTTCATCATCACCATCACCACGCCATCCCGCTGTAACATCTTGAGTTGAATCTTGTCAAATTCTTAGGGGAAACTTTCCCGGTGTTGATTACTATTGTGGTTGATGCTATTGAGTGGAACCGTTGAATTAAGGTTTATGTTCAGATTGTTATTTACCATTATTTCACCTCTGATCATGATCCATATGATGTCTTGTGAGTAGTTCGTTTAGTTCTTGAGGACATGGGAGAAGTCAAGTTGTTAGTAGTGGAATTATGTTGAGTAATATTTAATGGTTTGATATTTATTTGTTGTGGTGTTATTTCACTAGTGGTGTCATGTGAACATCGACTACATGATACTTCACCATTTATGGGCCTAGTGAGATGCATTGTGTATTTGGCTACCAATTGTGGGGTTGTTAGAGTGACAGAAACCTAAACCTCCATTGGGAAACCATTGCACCAGGGAGCGTAGGATCTTAGAGTTTAAGGCTGTGGTTAGATTTATCTTAATTACTTTCTTGTATTTGTGGATGCTTGCAAGGGGTATAATCACAAGTGTGTATTTATCCTAGTAAGGGTAGTGCGCTAGCATAGGTTCACCCCCATAACACTTATCAAACCAATAAAGATTATTTAGCAGTATGAAGCAAAAGCACTTGACAGAAACTCCCGTGTGTCCTCGAGAACGTTTGGTTATCATAAGTTACACAACCGGCTTGTCCTTTGCTCTAGAAAGGATTGGGCCACTTACAGCAATTATTATTACTATCTTTTATTTACTCGTACTTTATTTATTTGCATTACCAAATACCCCTGAAAACCCGTTTGCTAGTATTTACAGTGAATCCTTGATCAAAACCACTTGTCAACACCTTCTACTCCTCGTTGGGTTCGACACTCTTATTTATCGAAAGTACTATGATACACCCCTATACTTGTGGGTCATCACAAAGCCAGTCAAGCAACCATTGAGACGATTTGATGAACCCAAAAGGAAAGCAATAGCATCTGAGCTACACAGGCTAGAAAATGCAGGATTCATCTGAGAAATCAAAACATCGACTTGGGTATCTAATCCAGTTATTGTCCCCAAGAAAAAACACAGAAGTCCAAAGAGTGTGTGTTGACTACACATCTCTCAACAAGCACTATCCAAAGGATCCCTTTTCCCTACCTCACATTGATCAAATAATAGACTCAACAGCTGGGTGTGCAAGACTTTCCTTCCTGGACGCATATTCTGGCTACAACCAGATCAAACTGAAGAAAGAAGACGAAGGAAAAACAGCTTTTATCACACCATACGGCGTGTTCTGCTATCAAGTCATGCCTTTTGGCTTAAAAAACACATGAGCAACCTACCAGCGGATGATGCAAAACTGCCTCGGAAGTCAAATAGGAAGGAACATTCAAGTCTACATCGACGACGTGGTCATCACCACAAGAAAGGAAGAGTCACTAATCAGTGATTTGGCAGAAACCTTCGACAACCTAAACAGGTACAAGCTCAAGCTTAACCCGACAAAATGCTCTTTTAGCGTGTCAGCAGGACAACTTTTGGGTTTCTTGGTATCAGCAAGAGGAATAGAAGCAAACCCAGAGAAGATCCAAGCAATACTAATAATGGGGAAACCAACAAAATTGCACGATGTACAGAAGCTTCTAGGACGCGTCGCAACGCTAAGTCGATTCGTCGCACGATTGGGAGAAAAAGCGCTTCCTTTCTATGCACTCATGAAAAAATCAGATGACAAATTTGAGTGGACAGAAGAAGCAGATACAGCCTTTGCACAATTGAAAAAAGTGCTCTCCACGCCACCGGTGTTGGTCGCACCAAATGAAAAAGAGCCGCTACTGCTATATATTGCCGCAACACATCATGTGGTAAGCACGGTACTAGTAGTCGAAAGAAGCGAAGAGGGAAAAGCTCATGGAGTACAGAGGCCAGTGTATTTCCTCAGTGAAGTACTATCTCCAACAAAGCTGAGGTACCCGCACTATCAGAAGCTCGCATACAACGTATTCACAACAGCACGAAAGCTACGGCAGTATTTCGCGGTGCATCCAATCATAGTGGTTAACGAAGCACCACTATCCAATATATTGAACAACCCGTCAGCAATAGGACGTGTCTCCCTATGGGGAATTGAATTATCACCCCTGGACATCACGTACGAAAAGCGAAAGGCAATCAAATCCCAAGTATTACCGGACTTCACAGCAGAGTGGCTAGAGCTACAAAACACAGGACCACCAGATCTATCAAGTGTGTGGACAATGTACTTCGACGGATAAAAAAGAATCCAAGGCGCATGAGCAGGAGTAGTTTTGATATCACCACAAGGCGATGAATTAAAGTACGTTTTAAGGATGAGTTTTCCTCAAGCTTCTAACAATGAAGCCCAATATGAGGCTCTGCTCCATGGCATGAAAATGGCCAAAGCATGCGGAGCAACCCGATTAAAGATATTTGGGGACTCGAATCTCGTCGTCCAACAAGTGATGAACCGGTGTGACGCCATCAGTGACAACATGACAACATATAGAAACTTATACTATTATCTCGAGGGAATATTTGATGGATGTGAAGTTTCACACGTCAGCAGGGCCAGCAACGAGGAAGCCGACAACTTAGCAAATATCAGGTCCCAATGCCTGCCTGTACCATAGGGAGTCTTTTGGAAAGAGATCATAGAAAGATCAATAAAGAATAACAAAACTTCGACTATAGAAGGGCAAGGCTAGCACCCAATAACAGGCTCGGAGGCTGGCAAAGCTGGCATAGGAAGCACAGCAGAACCAGAAGAAGTTATGATGATTGAAGAAACTTGGATGCAACCATACTTGGCATACATGATAAACAAAACACTACCCGAAGACACAGTAGAAGCAAAAAGGATAATACGACGATCCAAGGCTTTTGTCGTGTTACAAGGGAAGCTGTACAAAAAACGTATAACTGGCGTTTTACAACGCTGCGTCACTCCCCAGGAGGGACAAGAAATATTAAAAGATATCCACGCAGGAGTATGTGGGCATCACGCTAGCAGCAGGGCTATCGCAGCTAAAGCTTTTCATGCAGGGTTTTACTGGTTAATGATACGTCTCAAACGTATCTATAATTTTTGATGCTCCATGCTTGTTTTACACTATTTGCTTCATGTTTTGTTTATACTTCGTGGCGCTTTTATGCGATTTCTGGAACTAACCTATTGACAAGATGCCACAGTGCGAGTTCCCTGTTTTCTGCTGTTTTTGTGTTTTAGAAAAGCTACATAGGAAATATTATCGGAATTGGATGAAATGACCACCGAAACTCCTATTTTTCCCGGACGCAGGACGAAGAGTGAAAGAGAGCCGGAGGGGGGCCAGGAGGCAGCCTCACCATGAGGGGGCGCGCCCCCCCTCCTGGCCGCGCCCCCTGGTGGTGAGACCACCCTGGTCCACCTCTGATGATGCCCTTTCGCCTATAAAAAGCTTCGGGACGGAAAACCCTAAAAAATCGGCGTTTTTCCCAGAACAGTTCCGCAGCACCGCCGCCGTCGAAGACAAATTTCGGGGAACAGAAGTCTCTATTCCGGCACCCTGTCGGGACGAGGAAGTGCCCCTGGAGCCATCTCCATCGATGCCGTCGCCTCCTCCGCCGTCTCCATCGACTTCACCGCCATCTCCACCAACCTTGCTGTCTCCTATGATGAGGAGGGAGTAGTTCTCCCCCGAGGCTGAGGGCTCTACCGGTAGCTATGTGGTTCACCTCTCTCTCCCATGATGTGATCTTTATGTGATCATGAGCTTTGTATCTAGTTGAATTGGTAGATGTTATTATTTAGATATTATGCTACTCCCGTGTCTTATATTTGTAAACTCCAGAGATACCTTGTATCATGGTGTGATGGTGACAGCGTGCGCATCATGTGTGTCTTTTTGGTTAATGTCTCTATGAATTGTTGGTGTTTGTTGGAACCATCTAGTGCGTTCACGGTGACAGTGTGAGACAATCTAGTTTGGGGAAATACGGACTTTGAGGAGTACTTCGTAGCCCTACGATTAGTGTTTGTTTTCCATTGGAGAATTGTTTTGAGTTGCATATTAATGTTAGTATCTACTGGTTCAATTATGTTATATTTGTTGGGAGTGTGTCCACTAGTGAAAGTATGATCCCTAGGCCTTGTTTCCAAGCATTGCACACCGTTTCTTTTCAGTTTTGTTACATGTTTGCTTGCAGCGATATTTATTTCAGATTATATTTACTACTTATAATCATCACTACTACTTGTATTTCACTATCTCTTCGCCGAACTAGTGCACCTATACATCTGACAAGTGTATTGGGTGTGTTGGGGACACAAGAGACTTTCTGTATTGTAATTGCAGGGTTGTTTGAGAGGGATAGCTTTGACCTCTTCCTTCCTGAGTTCGATAAACCTTGGGTGATCCACTTAAGGGAAACTTGCTGCTGCTCTACAAACCTCTGCACTTGGAGGCCCAACACTGTCTACAAGAATAGACGCATGCGTAGACATCAGTTAACAGCCATCGAAGATGCAAAAGATATAGTCAGAAAGTGCGAAGCTTGTCAACGGTTCACATCTCGACCACACGCGCCAGCAGGAGAGCTATAGCCGATACCATTAGCATTTCCTTTCGCGCAATGGGGTCTCGACATGGTAGGGAAATTACATAAGTCTTGGCCAGGAGGGCACGTCTACATGTTGGTGGCAGTAGACAAATTTACCAAATGGATAGAAGCAGCCCCAGTAACAACCCAAGATTCCACAGCGGCAATCAACTTCATCAAATCTATAGTATTCCGCTTCGGAGTACCGCACAACATCATCACAGACAATGGGATAAACTTCACATCAAAAGAGTTCAAGAGTTACTGTGAAAGTATGGGAATCAAACTGAAATTCGCATCTGTGGCACATCCAAAGACAAACGGATAGGTGGAGAAAGCCAATGGCTTAATATGCAACGGGATAAAAAAGAGGCTGTTAGCACCCTAGAGAAAGCCAAACACGCCTAGGTAGACGAGCTACCCTCCGTGCTCTGGAGTCTTAGAACAACGCCCAATGCAGCTACCCAAGAAACTCCATTTTTCCTGGTCCATGGCACAGAAGTCGTGCTTCCAGTCGAAATCACCCATGAGGCCCCAAGAATCGCGGCTTATGACGAGACAACTTCCACAGAAGCACTACAAGATGACGTTGATGCACTCGACGAAGCAAGAGATGTAGCACTCGCCAGAGCCACACAATATCAGCAAAACCTACGAAACTATCATAGCAGTCGAGTTCGTCCGTGATCTTTCATGGTAGGAGATCTAGTCTTACGACTCAAGCAGGACGGTCATGGAAAATTAGAGTCCCCATGGGTGGGACCTTACATCGTGACAGAAGTAATACCAGGAGGAGCTTATCGAGGGGAAAGATGAGAGCAACCCGTGGAATGCAGAGCAACTACGGCGGTTCTATGCGTAGAAGGAGTATGGCGACAGGAACTTTCGAGTCATGACCCTCTGAACCCAGAACATGAGGCCACAGGTCGGGTTCTTTGGGTCAACTCGACAATATGTATGAGCATTTTTCTATTTTCCACCCGGGGGCTCCGACCCTCGAGTCGTATGAAATAAAATAAACAAATTATTGAGATCCAGTATCTGCGATTATTTGAGAAATATTACAAGGTTGTTCGCAACCCGATATTCGACAAAAAGTAAGCACAATTCAAGGCAACCCGATAATAAATCAAAAGTATACCTCAGAACGACGATTCGTTCCCATGGTCTATTAATAGAGGTGGAACAAAATAAAATTCATCACGAGTACTTATTACATAGAACACGCAAAAGGATAACCAGAACAAGAGATTACATAAAAGGAGTATCTACTGAAAGTGCACTTCAGCTTCGTACTCCTTCTAGCACTAAGTACCGTCGTAGATCTTCACATCAAAATTCGACGTACCGCAGTGGTAGTCGAAGATCATGAAGAAACCTTGATGGAGATCATGATCTTCTGCAAACTGAGACCAGTCACCCTTGAAGTACATCTCGCCGTCTCCATCGTACCAGACCTCCACTTCATAGGGAGTACCTCCTCCAGAGTGTTCGCAAAGAACTGCTTTTCGCAGCTCCCGCCCATCCATGAACTTGGTAAACTTCAGCGGCACTCGCTGAATCTCGCGGCATTGAGCACCGGCGATGCAGAAGAAGGAATATATTTTGGGCGGAGGAGGAGGAGAAGCATTATGTGGTGGAGCGCTCGGACCTGGTGCAACGGTAGAAACTCTGGGCTTGTTCTTACTTCCCACAGGGCGGCCAGGGCGCCGCTTCGCAGGAACGAATGATGAGGCTACCACAGCAGGGTCCTTGGACTTGTTCTTACTGCCGCGAGGACGGCCGCAACCCCGCTTTTCCACCTGCGCACCGATGTTTAGGTACGATCTACCAGCATCGGCCATGGAGACAGGTGTTGGGAGAAAAAACCCTAGATGAGATGAGGAAAATGAAGACGATGCGGCGGAGGAAGATAGTAATGAAAGAATTAGGGTTTTTACCCTCACCAACATGCTTTATTTATAAGTAACCTTTAATGGGCCTCCGCAAATTAAAGGTCCAAGTACATCTACGGGCTTTTATATCTAGCCACGAGCAGAAGATAAGACATCGACAGTATATCAAGGACAAGACACATAGGAGAAAAATGCAGTATGGATGAATAAAATACAGAAGTATGTCAAAGAGCAAACCGCACCTCGTTATAGACTCGGGGGCTCATATCGTCAGAAAAAGTAGGAAGAATATTTAAAGCACAATTGTGCCAAGACTGTCACAGGAGGCAAGTTATTAGGCGACAATATTATATTTTGAGCCTATACCCGAAAACTTTCGGCTATAGCCTCGGGGGCTACTCCCATCGGGAGCGCTGACCGCGCACCCAATAAAAACAAAAAGGCAATTTTTGAGAAAGAATTCGACAAGAAGAGAAGAAGAAATTGGAGACTATGATCGGCTACAAGTATCTGCCCATAGCCTCGGGGGCTACTTATGTCAGGAGCACTGTCGTACACCTGATGGCAATAGACCAACTAGAAGAAAAATATAACATGTGCAATCGACTACTTTTCATTGACAACGAAACTGTGACTTCATTGTCGACAAAATAAAGGTCGATCACTCCCATCGGGAGCTATTTTATCTAAAAAAGAACAACTCGAATATCTTGTATATTCCAACAGTCAAACAAGGCCACGACATATAATTCTCGAGTTGCGTCATCGCGACAAAACTCGAATGCCATGATTGAAACATATCATGAAGGTAAGACCCTAGGATCCGTCTTGTGTGGCCTAGTATACGCACATGTATGCGCTCTGCTAGTAATTATCCGTGTCAACAACGCGAAGAAAATCCTGGTGGACGCACTGGGTACCCTGAGAACCATTGGGACTCGTTCTTTGTAAGTCCTAAATACGGCAAAAGAATGGGTTTGACTAGTTTCCCAGATTCAAGTCCAAGGGGATTAAATTCGAAGTAGGTGACAAGTATCTGTTCCGGCAGTTAACTGGCCTCTTGATCCATCAGAGCTGCCAGGCTTGTTCATCAAAACCCCTTGCGAGATAATATAATGAAAGTTGTTTATTTTTTAGTACAGGAAGAAGGAGAAGTCAAAAGATTGATCAAGTCGAATATTTGAGGATTTGAGATTCAACCCGAATCTATAATTCTGATAGAATCTCGGGGGCTACTGACGAGGGTATAGATAATAGAGTCCATTAGTTGAGTACCCCTGAGGCCCGTTAAGCTAGGCCCAAGTGTAATCCTAGTCGAGATACGAGTTCATGTCGTATATCGATATTGTAATCTGTGTCGGACCCCTCCCGTACCTTGAGACCTGGCCACATATATATAGGGGCCAGGAGAGGACGGTGAGGGACAGATTGAGAGTAAGCCAAAGTTCACCACCACGTTTACTTTCGATATACACCTTGTTTGACTGATTTTACCTTCGAATTCATCCGACGCCCTACTTCCATAATCATAAGTTCTTCATCTAGGACATTTGTCGAGTTAACCCTCGTCAGTTGATTTTATGTCTTTTAAAATTATTTAATTGCTCAAAATAATTTATCGGGCGAACCATTTGTTGTTACACAATACTCCCTCCATATATAGTATAATGTAATTAAGACATGGTTGATTTTTTTGTGGTGAACAACATATGACATAAAATGTTATTTATAGTATACGTACATATTCATACTACACCTGGGTGTAGTTACACCATGTGTGACTCACACAAATTTAGGTAGTATCTTTCATAACGAAGAGTATATACATATGGTATAGAGTATATAAGACTATTTTGGGTAATATATATACTACTGTTTAGTTTATACAATTTACTAGGAAAAATGCCCATGCGTTGCAACGGGAGTGAAATAATTTGCTATTTCCAAGACACACCGATTTAGTTTTGGTTGACATGTCATATGCACCGAGGTAACATAAAAAGTGTGTAAAGAACAATGCATCCAAATAGCCCATGAATTAGCATGATGAAACCTAAAATTATAGCAACCGCTGAGTTGTAGCCATTGACCGATCGAAACTGGAAAGTGATGATATATTTTATAAAGGATATCCAGCATTTTTAGCAAGTTGTGTAAATTTAATGCTCTATAATCTCTCCTATATTTTAAAATATTCAATAGCTGCCTATTTTTACAAGTGCTATTTTCAGCAGTCTACATAGCTCAGTTTCATGTGAACCAAGATTCTTTATTAAACTATACAGTACAGCAAACGGTAGTACATTCAGCAAGTGAGAGGTACTCCCTCGTTTAATCAAATTTAGTTGGTACTCGAACTTTCGTACTCCTAGTAAACTTCTCCAAGTAGGCACACATATATGTACCTCAAATTAATGTTATCTACCTTTTTGTAACTACGCACGTGCATGCCTTGAACGGGTTCAACTCGTACTCACCACGCTAGATCGGCATGTATTGTATCATCATCAACAGACAACAAGATCTCCCCGTCTGCAAATCTGAGCTTTTCCTGCTCATCAGTCACCAACATCCTTATGCATCGAGATCAGAACATCATTCACTTGAAGAACATACTCTTGAACACTGCTCGAGCAGTCTGCCCCTTATCCCGTAGAAACTTATCGCTTCCACAATAACCAGTCCAGAAAATCAACTCAGCCGTGCCTCAAACGAAAACAGAGAAGAGCGCGGCTAGCTGGGCCTCCTCAATCGGCTGTGCAAATTCACGGGTCGGAGCAAGGGCTATGATCTGGAACTGGAAGTCGACCAAGCCACAGTCAAGTTGCTGCAAGATTGCAGAAATAAAGGGCCTCCGTGGTGTGCCTCGCGGTCGAACCCGTGCTCTCAAGTGCGAGAGCGAAACTAATATCTTAGCGCGGCGGCGCCGAACTCCTGCTCCCAGATTCTACGAGCCTAAGACCATCAGCGCCGGAGGCGGCGCTCCTCAAGGAGTGGGGGCTGCTCTGGCTCGACTCCGCCAAGAAGAAACTCGCCAAGGCCAACCCGCACCCGGCAGTCGCCGCTGAGCGAGCTGACCACCAAGACGCTGGGTTTGGAAGCCTACTGCTCGTAGCTCAAGAAGGCCTAATCCATGGACAACACCGGTGGACGCAGCCTCACTCACGGTGGTCGTCATCGTCCAGGTCGATCGGCGCAAGCTAAGAGCTCACATGGTCAGCCACGAGGCCATGGTGGGAGGCGATGATGAACCAGTCGTTGTACCAGGACCTCAACGACGGTCTTCGGGATTTGCTTAGAGGCCATCTCACTGCGTTGGCTAATCGCGCAATATGATTTCTGATCAAAACTTGCAGCACAAATTCCGATCGAGATCATGCAGGACGAATTTCGGAGTCACAAGGAAACGAAGAATTAGAACGCAGTGAATAGATTGCAAGGGGCGCGTGTTTAAGACTTTAAGTACAAGGGGTTGGCCGGGTGACATATGGCGAGGAGAGGAGATCATGTTGTATTGGACTGGAACGATTGATCACGCGAGTTCGCGACGCACTAAGCTAGGACAACGGACAAAATCAAACGGAGGAACCAAAATTAACGCTTCGATCGGGATGAAATCAACAAATTAAACGGAAGAACCAAACCATAAAACCCTTGCGTACTTTATTATTAGGTATAGATATAGATATAGATAGATTCACATAGTCCTCTTTTACGTATTTTATGAAGGTTTTTGAATATATAGCACAAACTATGGATCTACTTACAATTTTTCACGTAACTTGCTTTGAAGTATCTTAGATATTGTATATGAACATAGTCAAACCGATAAGGTAGTATATGAGACGTGGGTGTAACTACATCTAGGAGTAGAAAGTATATTTAATCTATACTTATAATATAAATGCAAAATTAGTATTAAATAAACATGTGCCGAAAATATTTGATAGGATATATACAGTGATGTCATTTATACGACCAACGCATATACTTCGTCATATATTAGTGGTTAAAGTCAGGCGCTATAGACATCGCAGATGTAGAAAAGACATTAAACTCTAGTAAAATTTGTATGATGAAATTAGGCAATAACAATCTGTTACCGGAGAAGCTATGATCGGAATCATAAGGCTTGTCTACATCCGCGAGACAAGGGCACCATGTGCAGGTGAGTCATAGCGTTGACCTCACGACCAGGTCGGAGCTCGGTCTTTACCAGGAAGACCCCCAAGGCCGTCACCACGAAGTCCAAGGGGATTATGATGGACCCGATCACAATGCAGGCGGAGTGGGTTATCAAAGGAACGCCGTCGGGGCCCAACCGCGGCCGCACCATGATGAACACGACTCCGCCGGGGACGATGACGGCTGAGAAGGCGAAGACGAGGTACACCATGGCCGTGTCAATCCAGGTCAATGACTCCACCTCCGGGGGGTCGTAGTTGGAGCTGAGAGGGCCCGGCTGCGCCTGCGCCTCCTCGTCGCCGCCGTCATCCATAACCTGGGTGATCGATTGATTGATCTTCACCTCTACGAATAGCAGGGCCGAGCCAGCAAAATTCGGGGCCCTGTGCAAAACTTTAAAATGAGGCCCTATTTAACTTAAAAATTTAAATTTTTAACAACTATAATGTATATGTTATATTATCTTACATAGCGATTGGATACATTAAGAATCATAATGTATATGTAGGAGGGTCAGCTGACTCATTACCAGAGGATACTTGTGGCTTTTTTAACAAACTTATCCATTGCCCCTCTTTGAGATTGAACTAACTCATCTTGCTTTTCTTTCCTCTTACGTTTTTTCGAACCAGATTCATGCTTTCCCATATTAACCTCGGTTTTGATTCTTCAAACACTACCTACACAATTAGTCAATTACGGATGTGGCATTATTAATTAACTGAAGTATAAAGTGAGGAAAAAATTGATTGTGAATTCAGAGTAGAAGTACACGTGACCTAGGGCAATAGGGCAGAGACATGAGAATAAAATAGGATTAGGTATGAGAGATACACGCACCAAGTGATCTGCTGATGATCGCAAGTCCAGGATTCAAACAGATGAAGATCGGGGCGGCGGCGTCACCGTCTTGGCCACAAGATCTTCGCCTAGTCGCTCGCCCTCGCCTGGCGTCGATGCAGTTTTTTTTTAGATGCAGTTTCACTGTTTGGTAATTGTGAACGATCGATCAGCGCTGGACTCTTATCGATCAATCCACGGCCTCGCTCATCTCTCCGATCGAGCAGAAGGTCCAGGTAAGGCTAGCGGCCTAGTTTACTTACCACGCTCTGGGCAGCCACGGGCCAGCGCAAGAAAACTGACATTTTTTTTTGGCTCCACACTATATAGGTCTATACTAAAATCTAGGGCCCCCCAAAATTATGGGCCCTGTGCGGCCGCATGGCCCGCACTCCTATGGGCCCGGCCCTGACGAATAGTATTCGCCGCCTGATGTGCGTCTTCCTACGTCCTACTCGTCATCAACGCGTGGGCTATTCAGTTTGCGGTCACCAAGTTGTTTGGCACAGGCTCACAGGTGTCTTTCTTGGCTGCAATCACATCGCGGTACCGCAAGTTGATGGTGTCAATTACTGAGAGGGTCATTTCAGGGTCAAATTCGAATAGTCCAAACAATACCGGTTGAAATCGTTTGAACACAAATATCTCCGTTACGGTGACGACTCGGCGCTCCACTTGGCAGGATACCCCTTTACTGGTTTGCCACCGTGGCTGCCAAGTGGCGTACCTCGTCCACGTAACCTTTCTCTTCTCCCCCCATTGTTCTTCAAGCTCCTGCTCCCGCTCGCCTACCGAGATCTTAGAGTACCACAGCGCTGCTAGCGCCGCGCAGGGGATATGGCCTCGAGATTGAAAGCGGGTTCTCCTCGCCGCGGATCTGGCAAGATCGGGATCGGGAACTGGAAAATCTGGAGGAGGCTGTTCTCGTGCTGGAGAAGTTGGGGCGGAAGCCAGTGATCATGCGGAGGTTGTTCTCGTACTGGAAAAATGGAGGTTGTTCTCAGCCTTCCATCAATTCCAGCAGCTCTAAGAGAAATGGAGAAGTAACAGATATGCAAAATCTGAATTCTCTCTGAATTTGAATATATACGATGAATACTCTCTGAATATGCACATATAACGCTGGATTCTATTATGTTGCTCTTGCTCTCTGGTGAATTGCAGATTATCATGTTCCAGGACAGCATCATCCTCTTGCTCTACTATGTCCTGAACTTAGTTATGATCATCAACCTTTCTGTCAACTGTAGCATTACAAATGTGATTATCTGCGGCATCTTTTTGCCAGGTATCCTCATCTGCTTCTCCTTCTTGATAAGTAGACTGTTCTGCTTCCGGTTGTGTTTCTTGTCCTGTTCTATGACTTGTATGAATATCTACTGGTGGTTGTGGTTCTTGAGTAGTTCCATGATTTCTGTGAAATATTACTGGACACCAATTCCTTGAACATTTCTCTCATTTCTCTAATGTGATACAGTAGATATTATGTTGCCAAGTAGATGGTCAGTCTGACTGCTGGCTCATGTGCCCTTCCATGCTTGAGCAAATCACTTCTCAAACATTGCACAAATTTTGTGTGATCAGCATATAGGTTCAGTACTGTCAACTTTCAGTCGATGTCAACTATGTGTGTATCATTAACTAATTTACTATTTTCTGATGCTGGAGTACTTAGATCATGTCAATTTAGCAAATCCACCAACTGAACAGCTATGCTTTGCATGAAAACTAGCACATAAAAATCAACAAAAATGGTGCATTTTCTGTATCTTGCAAAGAACAGAGGGAACATGACAGCTTCCCGAGAAGGCTAGAGGGGGAATTGGCAGTACCTAGCTTTTAAGTAACAGCAAAATACAGATAATCATAACACGACAAAATATGTCAATTTAGCAAATCCAAACAACAGAAGATTATTCCATTGCTTGGTCATACAGATAAACATAATACAACAAAATATGTCTGTTACAAGCAGATAATCAATCACAGAGTCATTACACATCATCATACTAGTGTTCGTTAACTAAAGTTTAAAAGTAGAACACTTCAAGGTAACTAGTCTTCTGGCTATTCCCAACGATGAGTTGGGGGAGCCCCAAGCATTGTTGGGAAGATCCACATTGGCGCCTCCCACTCATTGTAATAAGTGGGTCCGTATATCAGTTCTGATCCTATTGCGGAGCTCCTCCATTCATGTGTATACGGCTCCATTCTGGCACTGGCCTCTAGGTGTAGGGACGGGCTCGATGGTATGCAACAAACACATAGTCTTCTTGTAACAAGGACATGCCTTGTCCAGCAGATGGACCAGCTCTTCCAACATCAGAACAGGGTTCTCGGTGGAAGATTGGATTGTTGATTCCAAGAAATAGTGAAAGCCCATGCAGATGCTCCTGCCTGATCCACACTGGACCATCAACAGGATCTTTGGCTTCCGGGCGAAGATTAAAGGGATGCCTTGCGAAAACGTGGCACCATAGACTAGAATAAGTGCTCAACCGTATCCCATCTTCAAACTGTACAGGAGCATTGTTGTTTCTATCACCATCTATCTGAATCCAAAGTAGATCGAAATTGCCATAATGGTAGGTATTGGATGCCAAGAACCAGGTAGTTTGTGAATTAGGCACTAGAACTTCTTCAACGTCTTCATCCGGATCGGCAGGAAATGCATCTCCTTCAGCCGCATCGCCATCAACTGCAGCGGCTTGAGCCACATCGCCAGCAACTGCAGCGCCTTCAGCCGCATCCCCTGCAATTGGATCCTCGATGTTCGGGGCAAGTATTAGACGCGGGCCTTCATCTGTGCCTGCGTACAGAAGAAGATAAGCCACAATATAACAATGCAGTAAGCAGGTAGAACTACCTGTAAATTCAGATAGAAAGAGGGCATAACTCACCCCAAGTATGTGGTTCCCAAACTAGAACATCTCCTCGTGGTTCTGTAACCGCGTACACGCGGAACAAATCTGTGCGATCACCGAATAGATGAATTGCACAGGCATCGACATACCTGCGAGGTGCAAGGTGGTAATTTTTGAGGATAACCCAGCCATTGTCTTGTTGACTGTCTACATAGGCGATCAGTTTGTCAAAGATCATGATTGCTTCATAATGCCACTGATCACTGCATTTTTCCTTGTAAGGGGTCTTTGTAATCTTTATCTTCAGAAGCTATAACTCACACTGCTTGTACGAAAACATGTATGTTCGAAACCTGGGGAAAACTCCAATATGAGCCAGTAATGGGAGAGGCAGAGTCACTTCTCTATACATGTGGCGGATCTTCAGGCGGCCGTTATTCATGAGTAATGCCATCCAGTCGCCGTTACTTCCTACCAAATGCCCTCTTCCATCGGAGTCATTGCAATGCACGTGTGCTTTAAGCATCTTCTTGTTTAACGGCATGAAGAGGGTGTCAATGCCCTGCAATTAAATTTGTTTGGAAACTTTGTAAAAATTAAGGTGTTCCACAGAAGGAAAAGTTTGCTTGAATAGATAGAAAACTATATAGGTAAACCGTTACAAAAAGAGCGGTCGTGGGCAGAGTAATAGTTGTACAACATTTTCTAAGCACTGCCTCAGCTGTACCCTCTATGTGAACTGTTAATAGGTGCATCAAGATACGTGCTAGTCTTTTTTTTCCCTCTCAAACAACTTCTCTTTTTTGTATCTCTCACTCTATATAACATTTGAATCTAAAACTTTGCAGTTTACTCAAACATTTTTTGTTGAATTTTAAATATTTGGATAAGTTAAATTTCACACAAAAAATCAGAAATATTTTTCCCACATTCTAGTTGTAATATTACAGCGATCTACAAAGTTTGAAATCTATATGTTACATAGTTTGAGAGATATAAAAAAGATAAATTCAAAAAAGTATGGGAGTGTAGGTGAGACCCTGCTTAGACAAAAACTTTTCCATTCCAATTTTTGCTATTTAAAAAGTCATTGCATGGTATTCGACAGAATGCTCACTGGATTGCAAGAACATTGTTTGGTAAAAAATGATGTGCCTACTAGATGTTCGACAGAAGGATAACTATGGTTGAATATATCATAAACACATACAAGATGGAAAACTAAGTCCGTAAACCGAAACCCTAAAAGGCGTCATGGGCGGAGTAACTTCATTTTTCGGAAATATTGTATCTAAAAAGTCGATGCATGCAAGGTGTTCGACAGAGAGATCGGTGGATTGCAAGAACATAAACAGACAGGAGATCAATATATATATATATAACAAAATACTGAATCTAGTTACTCTTACTTGTGCATCGCTATCATGTGGCCATGAGGATTCGTCGGCGTGGAGCAGGCCTGGCGCATCAAGCGGTAGATTCGGGGTCCCTCGAATGGCACGACGCATGCCAACCATGCCGGCAGCAAGGCGAGCAGCGCTTAAGATATCAACCCGCTCGACTATGTTCTCAACCGATGGGTAGTGGAGATTACCCCACCCCATGGATTCGTGGTAACGATCAGCAATGGGATCTTTTGGAGTCGAACGCTGACGCTTCCCCCCTGGGGTTCGTCCCACCCAGACCCAGACATGACCTGTGCCGGCAAATGCGGGCGGCGGCGACATGATGGAAAGAGAAGCGGCGATGTGATGGAATGGAAACGAGAGGGCGCAGCGGTGTTGTGGAGAAGATGGGGAATAAGGCGATGAACTGCCTAGCGCAGGGTAATAAGTGGAAGTTGGCGTTGGGAAGGGGAGGGGGGCGGCAGCGGTTCACTGTACAAGGAGTGGAAATAATATTTTATCTCCGCCGTGGGCCCTCATTGCAGCAGGCTTCCTGCCCGCCAGTGCAATCCGTGCAATCCCCGTACAAGGCATGAGCACGCAGTTCAAAAATTAGTTTGACGTCCATCTTTCTCCAACAAATTATGCCATGAAATTTGTATTTTAAAATTTCAAAAAAATTCAAAACAAAATTCTTGTGATAGGCATTGTTGAATGCTATAAACCGGTACAAATCTCAATATGAAATACTTTATATTCTATTCTACACAAAAAAGACAAAATCTGACATATTATATAGTGAATAGTACACGATAGAACACTATAATTTTATTAGATTTTACCATATTTGTGTAGCCTAGAATATAAAGAATTTCATATTGAAATTAGTACCGGTTTGTAGGATTCAACATTGCCTATCACAAAAAAAGAGACAAATTCCTAAGAAAAAGATGTACTTTCTTACTACTATTTTAATATTATTTACATTCACAAATTTATCTTCTTATATCTTTCAAAATTCAACATATCTTTGTATGTATTTAACGCCAATTTTTTTGAAAACATAGAAGTTTGAGAATTTGAACTTTGAAAAATTCTGAAAGTGTAAGGAGCATCGGTGCCCATTTGCACCAAATCCCTTGTCGAATCCAATGATACAGCTTTTATGAACTTTTCAAAATTCTGAAAGTGTTGGGAGTATATTATTTTACAAGGTGCACACGACGGGCGCTCTGACTTGCGAAGCGTGACTTGAGAGTCATTGACAGATGGGTCCCCCATGTGATGGGGCCCGCGTGCAGTGAGGGCAAGTCAGAGACAAGTTAGAGTGGGCAAGTCAGGGCCTCACTCTGGACATCAACGACACTCATGCGGCATGTCTGGGCATCTCCGGCAGAGCGCGCACAGAGCGCGCTCTGGACATCAACGGAAGGCATGGCCACGCTCTGGGCATCTCCGGCCCCTTATACAGATACACTTCAGTATATAGGGAAAACACACTTACTAAATCATATATAAGGATGGTCCTCGCTCGGACACTTACATATATAGGTGGAACGAACAGTACATGAATCTAGTATGGAGGGGGAGAAAGCAGGCATCTTCTCATGATAGTAATTCTCCAATACGTGTCGTAGCATACATACGCATCCGTTGCTGCGTAGTGGATATGCTCCGGCTTTAGTTCCCGAAGATGCCAGGTGTTGTGCAGGTTCAGCTTGCGGAATTTCTCCTTGTAGTCTTTGAACTTGCGGTCGATGATTAGTTTCGCCATGTTGGCCAAGCCGGTCCTGGCTTGGAACGGCTTGTTGAAGTGATCTTGTAAGTCCACGTGGTCTGGTATGTGGGCGCCCATGGCTTCAAGCTTGGGGGTGTCTTGGCGCTTGTCCACAGATGCGAAGGAAATGTCGGGGCGGTTGAGGAACTGTATGAGTTCAGGACACTTCCTTGTTGCCACGGCTTCGTGCCAGAGTAGGCAGTGCTCGCGCATGCAAAGTTGCAGGAGGGCGGCGCAGGGAGGCTTGGCGATGGTGTGCTCGAGGTCGAGGCCGACGATCCGCTCTTCGTCCGGCTCGCCGAGCCAACGCTCAAACATGGCGATGAACTTGGCCGCCTCTCTCGGGTCGGTTGTGTGCATCACCGTGAGGACGGTGTCACCATGAGCAAGGACCTTGTGGTAGTCGGTGAAGACATTGCCGTCGATCTCCATGACGGCCGCGGCGCAAGGAGTGGGAGTGGAGGGGGGAGGGGGTTATCTCTGGAGAAGACGAAGTTGGGGATCCAATTGTTTTCCAGGCCGCGAGATCGTGGGATAAATAGTGTGCGACGGGTCGCTGGCATGCCGCGTAAGTAAATGCAGTGTAGCGCTTAGTGGGTGCTTTGGAAGTTGAACCCCCCACGCGAGCCCCCGTCGCTTCGTTTATGAGAGAAGAGGAAGTTAGGGAAGCAATTGTTTTGCAGGCACGCCGCGGTAAATGCCAGTCTAGCGCTTTGGAAATTGAACCAGACGCTTCATTTCATTTCTGAGAGAGCGCTAGACCGATGTGTCACCGCGGGCCCCGGTACTCCGGCCCACTTGTAAGTGAGAGGCTGCTATCGTGGGTAAGGATGTACGTACGTTTACTGCCAGGCAGCAATTAGAGAGTCTCGTTGTTGGGTCCCCTCGTTGTTTGACTACATGCAGCAGAGCGACAGTCTGAAAAAGGAGATAGCGTGCAAGGGGGGAATAAATCCGTTCTCGTCTGACATGCGGAAGGAATAGAGAACAAAATCTTACCATTGAAATGCTTCTCGTCGAGGTCACCTGCTCCATGAGCCAAACGAGTGAGACAAACTAGTCCAGGTTTAGCATCCGAAGCGTGTGGGGACCCACTTGTCTGGGTTAGGTTTGGTCCGACGTGTGTCTAGGGCCCCACTTGTCATAGTGTTCCGGGCCTTCGTGGGGCCACATGTCATAAGGGTTAGGGTTCGTGGCCAGTGGAAAAACCCAAACAACTGAAGCGTGGTAGCAAGTTGTGCATAGCAGCGGGATGAGAATTGACACGGCAGCGAGATTTCAAAGGCAAGTACATTGACGAGACACGCCGCAGTCTGACAAGGCATGCTCAAGAGATCTCAGTAGCATCATCATCGCTCACTCTACTCTGGCGACTAGTTCAGTAGATGGAGGAGTTCCCTTCCATGGGTAATAGCTTGCAACTAGGTCTAAATCACAACTTAAGCGGATTAACAAGACATCTAACGCAAGGGGCCCACTAGTCAGTGCTGATGTGGCATTGCATGTACACATGACATCATTTAGCGTGTCTCGATCTTTATGAAAAATTTGAAAATTTCACACATTTTGACTGAATCTCACAGAAATTAATGAATCTTTGGAACAGGTAGTCCAAACTATTTCAAATGTTTTCAGATTAGTTAGTTCATATTGCATCCAATTCCTGAATTTTTTCTAAGTTCAAAATTTCACCAACTTCTACTAAATGTCACAGCAAACTTTGGAACCATGGTCCCATTTTTGGTGGAGATGTGCATCTTTGCATTCCCAACCACTTTTGCAACTAGTGTTTTTCCAGTTTCCACATAAAAAATGCATTTCCCATTTTTCGGGTGCCCGGAGGGGTCGAAACAGGTGCTTTTTTGTGAAGGGGCCACCAAGGGCAGTGTGCAGAACATCACCACTCTATTTTTCATGGGTGGGGGACCTGTCAGGGGTGCCACATCCAGGAGGCTTGGAATTATCTCGGCCTGCTGCCATATAATGAATTATTTTTGCCCTAAATCCTTTTTAATCCAATTTTGCACTAGGGCTACAAGAAATGCACACCAGAAAAATTGGGGAAAAATACAGGGAGGTCCCCTGGGGGTGTGGGACCCTAGAACCAAGACCAAACCATGGTTCCCACCCCACCTGGCAGACATCGATGGCACCGCCGAGTCTGACCTAGATCTCGGAGGAGGGCCTGGGAATTCAGGAAAAATCAAAAAAAATGGAAAAACACTGCATGGAGTCATGGTGAGTGATGCATCACCTAGGAAAAATACCAAACATGCCATCCCAAGGGTTCACATGTGGACTCTCTCACAGAGAGGTGCTTCCAGGCAGGAGTTCTCTTGGTCTTCCTTGGCAGATGACCATGGTTTGTGCAAGTTCCACACCAAACTTTGGAACCATGGTCCCATTTTTGGTGGAGATGTGCATCTTTGCAATCCCAACCACTTTTGCAACTAGTGTTTTTCTAGTTTCCACAATGCATTTCCCATTTTCCGGGTGCCCGGAGGGGTCGAAACAGGTGCTTTTTGTGAAGGGGCCACCAAGGGCAGTGTGCAGAACATCACCACTCTATTTTTCATGGGTGGGGGACCTGCCAGGGGTGCCACATCCTAGAGACTTGGAATTATCTTGGCCTGCTGCCGTATAATGAATTATTTTTGCCCTAAATCCTTTTTAATCCAATTTTGCACTGGGCTAGAAGAAATGCACACCAGAAATATTGGGGAAAAATACAGGGAGGTCCCCTAGGGGTGTGGGACCCTAGAACCAAGACCAAACCATGGTTCCCACCCCACCTGGCAGACATCGATGGCACCGCTGAGTCTGACCTAGATCTCGGAGGGGGGCCTGGGGAATTCAGAAAAAATCAAAAAAATGGAAAAACACTGCATGGAGTCATGGTGAGTGATGCATCACCTAGGAAAAATACCAAACATGCCATCCCAAGGGTTCACATGTGGACTCTCTCACAGAGAGGTGCTTCCAGGCAGGAGTTCTCTTGGTCTTCCTTGGCAGATGACCATGGTTTGTGCAAGTTCCATACCAAACTTTGGAACCATGGTCCCATTTTTGGTGGAGATGTGCATCTTTGCATTCCCAACCACTTTTGCAACTAGTGTTTTTCCAGTTTCCACATAAAAATGCATTTCCCATTTTTCGGGTGCCCGGAGGGGTCGAAACAGGTGCTTTTTTGTGAAGGGGCCACCAAGGGCAGTGTGCAGAACATCACCACTCTATTTTTCATGGGTGGGGAACCTGCCAGGGGTGCCACATCCAGGAGGCTTGGAATTATCTCGGCCTGCTGCCATATAATGAATTATTTTTGCCCTAAATCCTTTTAATCCAATTTTGCACTAGGGCTACAAGAAATGCACACCAGAAAAACTGGGGAAAAATACAGGGAGGTCCCCTGGGGGTGTGGGACCCTATAACCAAGACCAAACCATGGTTCCCACCCCACCTGGCAGACATTGATGGCACCGCCGAGTCTGACCTAGATCTCGGAGGGGGGCCTGTGGAATTCAGAAAAAATCAAAAAAAATGGAAAAACACTGCATGGAGTCATGGTGAGTGATGCATCACCTAGGAAAAATACCAAACATGCCATCCCAAGGGTTCACATGTGGACTCTCTCACAGAGAGGTGCTTCCAGGCAGGAGTTCTCTTGGTCTTCCTTGGCACATGACCATGGTTTGTGCAAGTTCCACACCAAAATTTGGAACCATGGTCCCATTTTTGGTGGAGATGTGCATCTTTGCATTCCCAACCACTTTTGCAACTAGTGTTTTTCCAGTTTCCACATAAAAAATGCATTTCCCAATTTTCGGGTGCCCGGAGGGGTCGAAACAGGTGCTTTTTGTGAAGGGGCCACCAAGGGCTTTTTAATGGGTGGGGGACCTACCAGGGGTGCCACATCCAGGAGGCTTGGAATTATCTCGGCCTGCTGCCATATAATGAATTATTTTTGCCCTAAATCCTTTTTAATCCAATTTTGCACTGGGGCTACAAGAAATGCACACCAGAAAAATTGGGAAAAAATACAGGGAGGTCCCCTGGAAGTCTGGGACCCTAGAACAAAGACCAAACCATGGTTCCCACCCCACCTGGCAGACATCGATGGCACCGCCGAGTCTGACCTAGATCTCGGAGGGGGCCTGGGGAATTCAGAAAAAATCAAAAAAACTGGAAAAACACTGCATGGAGTCATGGTAAGTGATGCATCACCTAGGAAAAATACGAAACATGCCATCCCAAGGGTTCACATGTGGACTCTCTCACAGAGAGGTGCTTCCAGGCAGGAGTTCTCTTGGTCTTCCTTGGCAGATGACCATGGTTTGTGCAAGTTCCACACCAAACTTTGGAACCATGGTCCCATTTTTGGTGGAGATGTGCATCTTTGCATTCCCAACCACTTTTGCAACTAGTGTTTTTCCAGTTTCCACATAAAAATTGCATTTCCCATTTTCCGGGTGCCCGGAGGGGTCGAAACAGGTGCTTTTTTGTGAAGGGGCCACCAAGGGCAGTGTGCAGAACATCACCACTCTATTTTTCATGGGTGGGGGACCTGCCAGGGGTGCCACATCCAGGAGGCTTGGAATTATCTCGGCCTGCTGCCATATAATGAATTATTTTAGCCCTAAATCCTTTTTAATCCAATTTTGCACTGGGGCTACAAGAAATGCACACCATAAAACTTGGGGAAAAATACAGGGAGGTCCCCTGGGGTGTGGGACCCTAGAACCAAGACCAAACCATGGTTCCCACCCCACCTGGCAGACATGGATGGCAGCACCGAGTCTGACCTAGATCTCGGAGAGGGGCCTAGGGAATTCAGAAAAAATCAAAAAAAATGGAAAAACACTGCATGGAGTCATGGTGAGTGATGCATCAACTAGGAAAAATACCAAACATGCCATCCCAAGGGTTCACATGTGGACTCTCTCACAGAGAGGTGCTTCCAGGCAGGAGTTCTCTTGGTCTTCCTTGGCAGATGACCATGGTTTGTGCAAGTTTCACACCAAACTTTGGAACCATGGTCCCATTTTTGGTGGAGATGTGCATCTTTGCATTCCCAACCACTTTTGCAACTAGTGTTTTTCCAGTTTCCACATAAAAATTGCATTTCCCATTTTCCGGGTGCCCGGAGGGGTCGAAACAAGTGCTTTTTTGTGAAGGGGCCACCAAGGGAAGTGTGCAGAACATCACCACTCTATTTTTCATGGGTGGGGGACCTGCCAAGGGTGCCACATCCAGGAGGCTTGGATTTATCTCGGCCTGCTGCCATATAATGAATTATTTTTGCCCTAAATCCTTTTTAATCCAATTTTGCACTGGGGCTACAAGAAATGCACACCAGAAAAATTGGGGAAAAATACAGGGAGGTCCCCTGGGGGTGTGGGACCCTAGAACCAAGACCAAACCATGGTTCCCACCCCACCTGGCAGACATCGATGGCACCGCCGAGTCTGACCTAGATCTCGGAGGGGGGCCTGGGGAATTCAGAAAAAATAAAAAAATGGAAAAACACTGCATGGAGTCATGGTGAGTGATGCATCACCTAGGAAAAATACCAAACATGCCATCCCAAGGGTTCACATGTGGACTCTCTCACAGAGAGGTGCTTCCAGGCAGGAGTTCTCTTGGTCTTCCTTGGCAGATGACCATTGTTTGTGCAAGTTCCACACCAAACTTTGGAACCATGGTCCCATTTTTGGTGGAGATGTGCATCTTTGCATTCCCAACCACTTTTGCAACTAGTGTTTTTCCATTTTCCACATAAAAAATGCATTTCCCATTTTCCGGGTGCCCGGAGGGGTCGAAACAGGTGCTTTTTTGTGAAGGGGCCACCAAGGGCAGTGTGCAGAACATCACCACTCTATTTTTCATGGGTGGGGGACCTGCCAGGGGTACCACTACCAGGAGGCTTGGAATTATCTCGGCCTGCTGCCATATAATGAATTATTTTTGCCCTAAATCCTTTTTAATCCAATTTTGCACTGGGGCTACAAGAAATGCACACCAGAAAAATTGGGGAAAAATACAGGGAGGTCCCCTGGGGGTGTGGGACCCTAGAACCAAGACCAAACCATGGTTCCCACCCCACCTGGTAGACATCGATGGCATCACCGAGTCTGACCTAGATCTCGGGGGGGGGGGCCTGGGGAATTCAGAAAAAATCAAAAAAAAGGAAAAACACTGCATGGAGTCATGGTGAGTGATGCATCACCTAGGAAAAATACCAAACATGCCATCCCAAGGGTTCACATGTGGACTCTCTCACAGAGAGGTGCTTCCAGGCAGGAGTTCTCTTGGTCTTCCTTGGCAGATGACCATGGTTTGTGCAAGTTCCACACCAAACTTTGGAACCATGGTCCCATTTTTGGTGGAGATGTGCATATTTGCATTCCCAACCACTTTTGCAACTAGTGTTTTTCCATTTTCCACATAAAAATGCATTTCCCATTTTTTGGGTGCCCGGAGGGGTTGAAACAGGTGCTTTTTTGTGAAGGGGCCACCAAGGGCAGTGTGCAGAACATCACCACTCTATTTTTCATGGGTGGGGGACCTGCCAGGGGTGCCACATCCAGGAGGCTTGGAATTATCTCGGCTTGCTGCCATATAATGAATTATTTTTGCCCTAAATCCTTTTTAATCCAATTTTGCACTGAGGCTACAAGAAATGCACACCAGAAAAATTGGGGAAAAATATAGGGAGGTCCCCTGGGGTGTGGGACCCTAGAACCAAGACCAAACCATGGTTCCCACCCCACCTGGCAGACATCGATGGCACCACCGAGTCTGACCTAGATCTCGGAGGG
The DNA here is from genome assembly GCA_007115705.1 of Dactylis glomerata. Lineage (NCBI taxonomy): Eukaryota > Viridiplantae > Streptophyta > Magnoliopsida > Poales > Poaceae > Dactylis > Dactylis glomerata. The sequence continues at coordinate 356,709 of QXEO01000120.1, read as the reverse complement.
GGGCCTGGGGAATTCAGAAAAAATCAAAAAAATGGAAAAACACTGCATGGAGTCATGGTGAGTGATGCATCACCTAGGAAAAATACCAAACATGCCATCCCAAGGGTTCACATGTGGACTCTCTCACAGAGAGGTGCTTCCAGGCAGGAGTTCTCTTGGTCTTCCTTGGCAGATGACCATGGTTTGTGCAAGTTCCACACCAAACTTTGGAACTATGGTCCCATTTTTGGTGGAGATGTGCATCTTTGCATTCCCAACCACTTTTGCAACTAGTGTTTTTCCAGTTTCCACATAAAAATGTATTTCCCATTTTCTGGGTGCCCGGAGGGGTCGAAACAGGTGCTTTTTTGTGAAGGGGCCACCAAGGGCAGTGTGCAGAACATCACCACTCTATTTTTCATGGGTGGGGGACCTGCCAGGGGTGCCACATCCAGGAGGCTTGGAATTATCTCGGCCTGCTGCCATATAATGAATTATTTTTGCCCTAAATCCTTTTTAATCCAATTTTGCACTGGGGCTACAAGAAATGCACACCAGAAAAATTGGGGAAAAATACAGGGAGGTCCCCTGGGGGTGTGGGACCCTAGAACCAATACCAAACCATGGTTCCCACCCAACCTGGCAGACATCAATGGCACCGCCGAGTCTGACCTAGATCTCGGAGGGGGGCCTGGGGAATTCAGAAAAAATCAAAAAAAATGGAAAAACACTGCATGGAGTCATGGTGAGTGATGCATCACCTAGGAAAAATACCAAACATGCCATCCCAAGGGTTCACATGTGGACTCTCTCACACAGAGGTGCTTCCAGGCAGGAGTTCTCTTGGTCTTCCTTGGCAGATGACCATGGTTTGTGCAAGTTCCACACCAAACTTTGGAACCATGGTCCCATTTTTGGTGGAGATGTGTATCTTTGCATTCCCAACCACTTTTGCAACTAGTGTTTTTCCAGTTTCCACATAAAAAATGTATTTCCCATTTTCCGGGTGCCTGGAGGGGTCGAAACAGGTGCTTTTTTGTGAAGGGGCCACCAAGGGCAGTGTGCAGAACATCACCACTCTATTTTTTATGGGTGGGGGACCTGCCAGGGGTGCCACATCCAGGAGGATTGGAATTATCTTGGCCTGCTGCCATATAATGAATTATTTTTGCCCTAAATCCTTTTTAATCCAATTTTGCACTAGGGCTACAAGAAATGCACACCAGAAAAATTGGGGAAAAATACAGGGAGGTCCCCTGGGGGTGTGGGACCCTAGAACCAAGACCAAACCATGGTTCCCACCCCACCTGGCAGACATCGATGGCACCGCCGAGTCTGACCTAGATCTCGGAGGGGGGCCTGGGGAATTCAGAAAAAATCAAAAAAAATGGAAAAACACTGCATGGAGTCATGGTGAGTTATGCATCACCTAGGAAAAATACCAAACATGCCATCCCAAGGGTTCACATGTGGACTCTCTCACAGAGAGGTGCTTCCAGGCAGGAGTTCTCTTGGTCTTCCTTGGCACATGACCATGGTTTGTGCAAGTTCCACACCAAACTTTGGAACCATGGTCCCATTTTTGGTGGAGATGTGCATATTTGCATTCCCAACCACTTTTGCAACTAGTGTTTTTCCATTTTCCACATAAAAATGCATTTCCCATTTTCCGGGTGCCCGGAGGGGTCGAAACAGGTGCTTTTTTGTGAAGGGGCCACCAAGGGCAGTGTGCAGAACATCACCACTCTATTTTTCATGGGTGGGGGACCTGCCAGGGGTGCCACATCCAGGAGGCTTGGAATTATCTCGGCCTGCTGCCATATAATGAATTATTTTTTCCCTAAATCCTTTTTAATCCAATTTTGCACTGGGGCTACAAGAAATGCACACCAGAAAAATTGGGGAAAAATACAGGGAGGTCCCCTGGGGGTGTGGGACCCTAGAACCAAGACCAAACCATGGTTCCCACCCCACCTGGTAGACATCGATGGCATCGCCGAGTCTGACCTAGATCTCGGAGGGGGGCCTGGGGAATTCAGAAAAAATCAAAAAAAAGGAAAAACACTGCATGGAGTCATGGTGAGTGATGCATCACCTAGGAAAAATACCAAACATGCCATCCCAAGGGTTCACATGTGGACTCTCTCACAGAGAGGTGCTTCCAGGCAGGAGTTCTCTTGGTCTTCCTTGGCAGATGACCATGGTTTGTGCAAGTTCCACACCAAACTTTGGAACCATGGTCCCATTTTTGGTGGAGATGTGCATATTTGCATTCCCAACCACTTTTGCAACTAGTGTTTTTCCATTTTCCACATAAAAATGCATTTCCCATTTTTCGGGTGCCCGGAGGGGTTGAAACAGGTGCTTTTTTGTGAAGGGGCCACCAAGGGCAGTGTGCAGAACATCACCACTCTATTTTTCATGGGTGGGGGACCTGCTAGGGGTGCCACATCCAGGAGGCTTGGAATTATCTCGGCTTGCTGCCATATAATGAATTATTTTTGCCCTAAATCCTTTTTAATCCAATTTTGCACTGGGGCTACAAGAAATGCACACCAGAAAAATTGGGGAAAAATACAGGGAGGTCCCCTGGGGGTGTGGGACCCTAGAACCAATACCAAACCATGGTTCCCACCCCACCTGGCAGACATCGATGGCACCACCGAGTCTGACCTAGATCTCGGAGGGGGGCCTGGGGAATTCAGAAAAAATCAAAAAAAATGGAAAAACACTGCATGGAGTCATGGTGAGTTATGCATCACCTAGGAAAAATACCAAACATGCCATCCCAAGGGTTCACATGTGGACTCTCTCACACAGAGGTGCTTCCACGCAGGAGTTCTCTTGGTCTTCCTTGGCAGATGACCATGGTTTGTGCAAGTTCCACACCAAACTTTGGAACCATGGTCCCATTTTTGGTGGAGATATGTATCTTTGCATTCCCAACCACTTTTGCAACTAGTGTTTTTCCAGTTTCCACATAAAAAATGTATTTCCCATTTTCCGGGTGCCCGGAGGGGTCGAAACAGGTGCTTTTTTGTGAAGGGGCCACCAAGGGCAGTGTGCAGAACATCACCACTCTATTTTTCATGGGTGGGGGACCTGCCAGGGGTGCCACATCCAGGAGGATTGGAATTATCTCGGCCTGCTGCCATATAATGAATTATTTTTGCCCTAAATCCTTTTTAATCCAATTTTGCACTGGGGCTACAAGAAATGCACACCAGAAAAATTGGGGAAAAATACAGGGAGGTCCCCTGGGGTGTGGGACCCTATAACCAAGACCAAACCATGGTTCCCACCCCACCTGACAGACATCGATGGCACCGCCGAGTCTGACCTAGATCTCGGAGGAGGGCCTGGGGAATTCAGAAAAAATCAAAAAAATGGAAAAACACTGCATGGAGTCATGGTGATTGATGCATCACCTAGGAAAAATACCAAACATGCCATCCCAAGGGTTCACATGTGGACTCTCTCACAGAGAGGTGCTTCCAGACATTGCATGACATGGTTTCATAACAGTTCATAACATAATAAACACAAAGTACTTCAATGTGTTCAGTTCATTACATAATTTTATTGCAAAAGCACGACACATCAGGGTTCAAGCTGGGCACGTAGCTTCCACTTCCTGGGTCAATTTTTTCTCCCTTTGTTTGGCTATCCATTCATTAAGCCAGGACGCCATATCTGGGTTCAGCCCCACCTTCTTTTCCTGTATAAAATAAAAATAGGGTTATTTCTACCAACGATGCCAACTAAGTGGTAGTGGCATCCTCCCAAAAACCCCATTACAGGTAAAGCACTCTACTCTCACCTAAGTCAGAATCGCAAGAACCCCAATGCATGTCAACACAATTAGAGAGTGCTTACCTCGCTGAGCCGGGGAAATGTGGGCATCGGGTTCTGGATTGCCGCTGCCATTTTTTGGGAGAGAGGCACACCCTGCAAAACCATCATGGCTTCGCCGGCTCCGGAACATTTTATTCCACGGTAATGAGTTATAGAGGAGGATGAAGAAGAAGAACAAAAAGATGATGATGAAGAAGAAGAATTCGTCCCAGTACCCGGATGAGCCCTCGCCTGATTCAAGTTTTCCCTTCTCCATTAGGGAGAGCAAAGATTGCGCCTCTATGTGAGGGCTTTCTCTAATGGATGGAGCAAGTTCCTTCCGGCGGCGAGCTCTCTCCATTCGTTCCACTTCCTGAGTCGTCAGGGGGCGGTTTCTCTTTGGAGGCATGGCTAGACAGAGCGGATGGGGGGCCGGGCAGGAGGAAGGAGAAGGAAGTAGGTGAATGAATAATATGGCAAGATAGTCAAACAGCCCAACCCGTGGTCCAACCACTGCTCTCTGTCTTCTAGCCTTCTCATGCAAGCTATATGCTCTGTAATTGAAAAAATAGAGCCCCCGCCCGGCATGCGGGTGGATACGTGGCGCCAATTAACTGATGCTCACTGCCCCGTCCCATCGTGCCAGTGCCAGGGTCCTGGCTAGACACGAGAAGGCATGCCAGGACACGCCGGAAGATAAAATGCATTATATTTTATATATTAACTGCAAATGGAAGGGTCAAATCTTACGCAAGATAAATTGCATTGAACAGAAAATGGTAGCTAATATGCATGGCTTTTGCATTTTCTTCATAGATTACTAACTTAACCACTAGCTAAACCTAGTACATGACATCGTCAGAGTCGGCCTCCGTTGGGGCCTTGTCCTTGCCCTCTGCTTCATCCTCCATCGTGGTTGCCTTGCCCTTCCCCCAGCCCTGGGGTTCCAATGACCTGGTCATGGCCGTCTTCATGTCTCGCGCAAACTTTGCGACGGTGGATCTTGGCTGCTCAGTGTTGACGCCACCGTCCTCATCGTCCGATTCAAGATTGATGAACGGTATGGGTTTGAGGGCGGTCTTGAACCGGCCTACACTGCGAGGCCTGCTAGAGCCACTGCCAGACCTGCTCGATGTCGAAGAAGTAGGAGTTGGAGTAGATGCATTGCTGCTCGGTTCAAGCCACCATGGCCATCTGATGCGGCGGCGGCTTGACCTGCCGCGCTGTGCACGACCGGGCATGGAGTTCCCGCTGTGGTAGTACGTACCACCGCCGTGGCTGAGTCCTAGGGTGGCGTGGCTGAGGCCTGGGGTGGAGCTTCCGTGTCATGCGCGGGAGGTGTTGTAGCGGCCGGTGCGAGGCATCTGAACTACGGGGAGGGCTCGCTCGTGTGAAGAACAGGAGGCGGAGGCTAGTGTTCGTGGTGTCTGCCCAGAGGGAAACAGATCTTTTTGACAGGGTAGCTCTCCATGGAAGCACATGCCTCCAGCGACTGTGCATAGCTTCCACGCTTGTAAACAATACATTTTCTTAGTGTCCATGATGGAAATTTCATTGGTGGTATAGTTGCGTTGCACGATCCCACCTGTCATACTCAAACGGTCATATTCTGGGGGGCGCGCTGGTATAACTGCCGGATGCAAGAGCAGCGTCGTCACTCCGATTCTTCCTTCTTCCCATCTCCCCTTGCACCTATGATTCTTTTCCGGGCTAGCTCACATCTGCTGTTCTAGTTCCCCACCTAGTCCCTCTGCTGTGCTCTCCCTTGGGTGCAAGGCAATGGTTCGCAGCTACTGCAGTTCTTCGCGGGCGGAATCAGGGATGGCTCGCCGACGCTCCCCTATCCCGTACCAGAGTAAGCCCTATGACTATTCGCTGGACAAAATCTGTGACTGTGGAGTAAAGATGCCAAGATGGATTGCATGGACGGATGAAAATGCTGGGAGAAGATTCTACAACTGCGGCATCCGCGTGGTATTATTGTAAACTAATCATGTTTGTTTGCCAGTTTAGTTATTTTAATTCTCACATCTTTTCTCTTCCTTTACTATGTTTTTGGTAGGAAGGCAAGGGCCAAGGCTGTGAGAAGTATGAGTGGATGGACGACCCGCTGCCAGTTTTCCAGAGAGAGCTTGTTCGTGATCTTTGAGATGCTGTATGGGAGAAGATGGAGGAGAACCGTGCGCTGCTTGATGAAAACAAGGAACTTCTGGACCAACTTCGGAAGGTCGAGCAGAGTGGTGGTGTGCATGCTCAGTTGCAGAAGCAAGCAGCCGAAATAGAGCAGATCAAGGTTAGGGCAGATGTTGGAAACAATCTGCTTTTCATATGGATATGTTCCATGGCATTTGCAGTTTATGTTGGCATTATGATGTCTAGCACCTGAAAAGCAGAACTGTAAGGACCCAAATATTGTGTAATGTGAAATGTTATCCTGTGCCATTTATTCTGCCTTTTCTGACTGTCCCTCTGAACAAAAACTCCAATATAAGAACATATGCATAATGTCAAACAAGGCTTATTAAAAATGAGTACATAGTTTACAAATTACAAATTCCATAACAAATACAGTTCGGACAGAATTTTGGGCAGGCCCAGGGCCCATGTTTTACAATGCACACACAAACACACATGTTCCGGAAAAATAGTTTTCAGAATTTTGCTGTATTACAGAGACGGAGCACTCAGAAAAAAGACTGAATTAGTCTTACTCCCACCTAGCTATCTTCTTCCTCTTTGGGGACAGTTTTCTCGCCTTCTTGTATGTTGGATCAGAAGGTTCTGGAATGTCCAGCCAATCTGAATCAGATCCCGTGTCATCATCACTCCACTCAACTTCCTCGTGGAGCACATAGACAGCATCAGCAGTCTTGCACCTTGTCTTGCGCTTCCTGACAAATGTTAGAAAGCAGGTAAGCCCCAGCTAAGCATAGATATTACCTAATTATAAATAAAGATCATACACGCAAATACTTCATACCTAGGCTTTGGTCCGTTCAAAGGACACCCCGCTGCTCTATGTCCAATACATTTGCATTGCTTACATCTGTTTTTGCCTTTCTTGCTACCACTAAAAGGCATGCCATGCTTCTCCATGAAATTATTGAACCTACTCATCCTAGGTCTTCCTTTGCCTCTTTTAACATTTGGCTGGCACAGCTTGAAAGGTAGTTGAACCACAGGCCACTGTGACTGGTCTGTGCAAGGAGGGACGGCACCTGCGTAGGTAGCTCGAAATGTAGCCAAAGAGAAGTACTCACTCACATATTGATCAAGGTGTGGCCGAGTTCTTTTGTGAACTAAGAAGATTAACGTGTGTGGGCATGGCTTCCCAGTATGCTACCACTCTAAGCAGCTGCATTCTCTACTGTCAATCTTCACGACATGCCTCAGGCCATTCCGGCTCAAATCTCTCACCTCACAGCTGTGGTCGTTAGACTCTCCAACTCTAAGGTAACCAAGACCTCGACTTCTCTGGTTTATTTATTGAATAACAGCGGGTAGAATGTGCCCTCTTAGTCTGTCCCCAATATCTCTTCTTATTTTTATCAGCCTCATCAATATACCTCGTATGGTGTCCATCAACATATGAACTAGAAGGTCTTTTGAGTCTTTGACCCAGTTATTTACGGTTTTAGCAAGGTTGTTGTTTATGTAATCACACTTTATTGCGGGATTAAAAGCACTCCTCATCCATAAAAGGTTGTGATTCCTTTCCAAGTATATGGCAAAATCAGAGTTCTCAGCATGTATCTTGTCCATAAAAAATTTGTAGCTCTCAGGCTTGTAGGCCCTAGCAGCAGTCCACATGTAGCGATATACAGTGCATGAGTAGTGCCTGTACAGGTTCAGCATCAAATAAGCATGGCATTCTCTTTGTTCAGTATGTGGAAATACTGTCTGAACTGCATTTGCCAATCCTTTGCATGCATCAGTGCTTATGGCCAGTGGTGAAACATCACCTATTGATCTATGCAGTTGCCTCATAAACCACTCCCAGTTCGCCTCTGATTCCGACTGAAACGGGCCGAATGCCACCGGGAACATCCAGTTGTGCCCATCCAGTGCTGTCGCTGATGCTAGACAACCATTCCATCTGCTAGTGAGGACAGTGGAGTCTATACTCAAATATGGCCTACAACCCTCCTTGAACCCTTGAATACAGGGCTCAAGGGCCATACAAAATAGTTAAAATATATGTTCCCCTCCTCCTCTTTCGTGTCAATCTCGACAACACTACCTTGAGACCTAGATTGTATTTCAGCCTTGAAGCTGTACAACAGCCTGAAACTATTTTCCCAGTCCCCGTATAGTGTTTGCAAAGCTCTCTCTTTACCTTTCCAAACTATGTGATATGGTAGTTCGATGTTGTAATCAGTCATAAGCTTTACCTGAATCGCCTTGGCAGTCTCATTGGGCGTTTTCTTAAGAATGGCCAAAGCATGCTTCTCAACCCATTCTTGAGTTGCACAAGAAGATCTTAGTTTGCAGCCTATTGGACACCTGTGTGCAGGTCCCATCTTGTTCACCTGCATCGGAACATTCATTTTATACATTAGTTGCTTCATAATAATTCCTAAACTTGCTTCACATATGAAAACCCGAACCCGTTAGTTAGAAATAGATATTTATGTGCGAGGAAAGCTTGTCAGTACCCTAACTGTTTCTCCACCAGGAAGTATCCTAACGGAGATCTTCCATGGGCATTGATCCTTCACCCTCTCCCCATTGTAGTAGTCTAATCTGCACCTTGCCTCGTACCGTTTCCTTGTATTTCTAGTTCTGAAGACGTCAAACTCTCCGATGATACAATATTGCGCAAATGCTTTCCTGAATTCTACCATGTTGGCGAAGTATGTGCCCACCATAATTACAGGTACCACTGGATCATATGTTATCGCTAACTCGCTAGTGACCTCATCGTCTATCGGGATGGCAGCTTCCTCCATTAGTGATTTATCGATTACATCATCACCTGTTTCTTGTTCCAGCACCTCTATTTCACTGTCCTCATCTTCCCCTATGTCCGAAATGGGAGGACCTTCATTGTCATCCTCTACATCATCATCACTAGGTTCATTAGCGATGCCAAGTACATCACACATTGTTTTCTCTGCCATGGGTTCGTCGACGCCATCACCTCCCATGGGTTTGACATTGACAGTCTGCCAATCTACTTGCTGTGCTATGAAATTTTCTCCCACATCTGTCTGTACTAGTGATGGTGGTTCTGCCTTTTGTTCTAATAAATCTTGCTCCAATTGGCATTCCCATTGACAAATATCATCGTTATCTGAGTCTGCTAACGTCCAGTCCTTCATGGGGGTGTACTCCTTGTTAGTGTTTCCGGTGGGGGTGGACTCCTTGTTGGTATACTTCTTGGGGGTGATCTTCTTTGTGGTTGACTTCTTGGGGGTGTTCTCCTCGGTGGTCTTCTTTGTGGTTGACTTCTTGGGGGTGTTCTCCTCGGTGGAATTCTTTGTGGTTGACTTCTTGGGGGTGTTATCCTCGGTGGTCTTCTTTGTTTTTGACTTCTTGGGGTCTTATCCTCGGTGGTCTTCTTTGTGGTTGACTTCTTGGGGGTGGTTTCCTCGGTGGTCATCTCTGTGGTAGACTTCTTTGGGGTGTTCTCCTCGGTGGTATTCTTTGTGGTTGACATCTTGGGGGTCTTATCCTCGGTGGTCCTCTTTGTGGTTGACTTTTTGGGGGTGGTTTCCTCGGTGGTCTTCTTTGTGGTTGACTTTTTGGGGTTGGTTTCCTCGGTGGTCTTCTTTGTGGTTAAGGGGGTGTTCTCCTCGGTGGTCTTTTTTGTGGTTGACTGGGTGTTCTCCTCGGTGGTCTTCTTTCTGGTTGACTTCTTGCGGGTGTTCTCCCCCTCGGTGGTCAACAACCACGATGCCATAGACTGCGCGGAGGCGTTCTTTCTGGGGCAGGTCCTCTTGCATAGGAGCTTGCGGTTCCGCCTCAGACTATCTGTTGGACTAACCTTTGCAGTATTCTTTGGACTAAAATTTCCAGTACCAACCTTACTAGGGCTGATCCAATCCTTCATGGAACTAGGAATGTTCCCGTTACCTTCAGTTAAACCATCCCCCTCTGGATCAGCACGAGTGCCTACGCAACCGAGAAACAGTATATGGTTGGCTGTTCCATATTTCTCCAATGCCACATCTAAATTAGGTTGACTGTTAATGCCAATCTCAATGTAATCTTGGATTCTTCTATTCCACCACACATATTTTACCTTTTGGTGAGATCCCAGCAGCAAGTTCTCACTAAACTTTCCAATCAGTTCAGCTACTTGTATCCCCTTCTGGCGATCGATGTAGACATCAACATCGTGTTTTGGAACGAGAACATCTGAGCCATTATCCAGTTCTGCAGTGTAGGGGTCGAAGGTGGCCACCATTTTCAAAAGAGGAGGAGGTTCAGCAGCAGCAGGTTTTTCAGCACCAGCAGCAGTAGGTTTTTCTACACCAGCAGGAGGTTCAACAGCTGGATGATGTTTACCAGGAGCAGGGTTACCAATAGCAGCAGATTTACTGCTACGATGTGTAGCAGCTTGAGCACCAGCAGCAGATTTTCTTTGATTACCAGCAGGAAATTTCTTGGATGCCCAGGCAACAACACCATCTCGTGTTCCACCAATAATTTTAGCATGCAAAATGTGGCCAGGAGAGTCTACAAACCTTTCCAATTGATCTTCAATCTTTTCCATGTCCACAGGTGTAACAACCCCCCGCGGTGATACCTGATACGTCTCCAACGTATCTATAATTTTTGATGCTCCATGCTTGTTTTTACACCATTTACCCGATGTTTCGTTACACTTCGTGGCACTTTTATGCATTTTCCGGAACTAACCTATTAACAAGTCGCCACAGTGCCAGTTCCCTGTTTTCTGCTGTTTTTGTGTTTCAGAAGTGATACACAGGAAATATTCTCGGAATTGGACAAAACAAGTTCCAGAAGTCTTATTTTTCCCGGAAGCTTCCAGAGAACCAAAGAGGAGTAGGAGTGGGGCCACGAGGGGCCCTCACGCCAGGCTGGCACGGCCCAGGCCCTGGCCGCGCCGCCTAGGTGTGAGAGCGCCCTGGCAGCCCCCTGACGACGCCCCTTCGCCTATATAAAGTCTCGGGACGAAAACCCTAAAGGAGTCGGCGAAATTTCCAGAACAGTTCCGCAGCACCGCCGCCATCGAAGCCAAATTTCAGGGGACAGAAGTCTCTGTTCCGGCACCTTGCCGGGACGGGGAAGTGCCCCCGAAGCCATCTCCATCGGTCTCCATCGCCATCTCCGCCGTCTCCATCGACCTCACCGCCATCTCCATCAACCTTGCTGTCTCCTATGATGAGGAGGGAGTAGTTCATCCCCGGGGCTGAGGGCTCTACCGGTAGCTATGTGGTTCACCTCTCTCTCTCCCATGATGTGATCTTTATGTGATCGTGAGCTTTGTATCTAGTTGAATTGGTAGATGTTATTATTCAGATATTATGCTACTCCTATGCTTAATTATTATACTCTCTGGAGATACCTTGTATCATGGTGTAAAGGTGACTAGTGTGTGCATCATGTGTATCTTTTTGGTTAATGTCTCTATGAATGTGGTGTTTGTTGGAACCATCTAGTGCGTTCACGGTGATAGTGTGGGACAATCTAGTTTAGGTACATACGGACTTTGAGGAGTGCTTTGTAGCCCTACGCATGATTATTGTATGTTTTCCATTGGAGAATTGTTTGAGTTGCATATTTATGATAGCATCTATTGGTTCAATTATGTTATATTTGTTGGGAGTGTGCCCACTAGTGAAAGTATGATCCCTAGGCCTTGTTTCCAAGCATTGCACACCGTTTACTTCCTGTTTTGTTACATGTTTGCTCGCAGCGATACTTATTCCATATTATATTTACTACTCATAATCATCTATACCACTTGTATTTCACTATCTCTTCGCCGAACTAGTGCACCTATACATCTGACAAGTGTATTGGGTGTGTTGGGGACACAAGAGACTTTCTGTATCGTAATTGCAGGGTTGCTTGAGAGGGATAGCTTTGACCTCTTCCTCCCTGAGTTCGATAAACCTTGGGTGATCCACTCAAGGGAAACTTGCTGCTGCTCTACAAACCTCTGCACTTGGAGGCCCAACACTGTCTACAAGAATAGAAGCGTGTGTAGACATCAATACCCATTCGAATTCTGCAGTTTGTGCGAAGCCCATTGGAACAATTCCACGAACAAGTTCAACCATCCCAGATATAGACTTGAATCTTCTTCCTGCAACGAGCAAGGTTACCTTACAACCCTCCACAGCTACGGAGTTCCCATTGTCAAGCATACCAACGTACTCATGAATTTGTAGAGTGACGCTGTAATCTTTGCAAATCCTACTCAACACAAGGTTGGGGAAATAAGAAATGCTTGTTAGTGTTTGACTAACAAACATCTCTCGCCGAAATATATCTTGATTTCCTACATCCAGCTAGCAGATACCGATGAAGAATGGTTAAATACATAAGAGAAGACAAGCTCACCTCATCCGGCTGCTCAGGGTGAGACATGATTCCTGAGTTGCGGGCCCTTCCATCCTCTGTGCTGCTCAGCTCATCTCTTGGCGATGGTGATCTATCTCTGCGCAATGACTCACTCGATATTCGGCATCACCGCGGGCCGTCGGGCGCGGGCACGCGAGCTTTAAGCAGCGCTATCTGTCTGTGTCGCCGCCGCCTCCACCGCCGTCCTAGGATTCAGGCAAGGTTAAGGGCGGAGGAACGAACTAGATCTTGACCGTACACCGCTGCGTACTGAACTCGGTTACATCGAATTGCCACGCAGATTGACACGCTGGAACTAACATGAAACGGAGAAATACTGACATGCGGGACCGTAGTGGGCCCAAAACGGGAGAAGTCACGGCAATATTTGGTTTGCCCTCATTTCGTTCAGAATGGGCCCTCTGAGGAATTACCTATCCAACTTTTCAAATAGCGTCTATTACAAGCAACAAAGGTACCTGTGAGCCTGTGCCAAGGAACTCGGTGACCGCAAACAAAATATCCCTCAACGCGTGCACCGAGCGAACTCTCATGCGGACATGGGCCGTGGGCTGGCTGCGATGGGTTTCCTCTGTGGCTTGGTGGCCTGATGGCATGCACGTTCTTGTCTCTAGAGAACAGACTCGTACTGCCTATATGGAGTCGAGTAATATTTTTTTATTTTAAAAAAGAGTAATTTTTTTGAGAGGTATGGAGTCGAGTACTTCCTCCGACAACTAACACTTGTGTCTAACACATGATGTATCTAGACACTTTCACTATCTAGATACTTCTTGTTAGTGGTCGGAGAAAGTAATATATATGTCACGGAATTTGGCCAGAATAGATGCAGGTCCGTCGACGGCTGAGACGAAGTTTACAGTAAGAACCCATATCCTAGTACCTACCATGAATATGAGGTATGAAGAAATGGGGGTGTTTACCCTAGCTTTGGACTCATTTGTAGCACATTTCTGATAACTATGAGTTTACTTCGCAATAGTGACCGGATAGATACCCAACATGTATAATAGTTGAGAAAACATTGAAACATCATACAAATATAGCATTATCACATCAGTAGCATTAATTTGAATTTCCCTCAAATTTGAATTTTCATCAAAATTTGAAATTTGTATCAAATTTGACATCAAAGTACAAACAACATTATTACACTCACAAATCAAAGTACAAATAACATAACATGACATCACACCAGTTTTTACACAGCTTTCACTTCTTATTTGTCTTACAACTGCCTTTCGGGCAGCCCTTGCATTTCTTTGTCGTTGGTTTTGGTTCTACATGTGTTGGTTCTACACCAATAATTACACTCATTCTCTTTGTTATCTTCGCATCACTTTCAGTGGGCCTCCCCACAGCATGTCCTAGAGCTTCCCTTGGACTGTGCATCTCCTCAGCACACACAAGTTTTCCAGTTTGCAAAACAACATCCAAAACTTCTTCAGTTTGCACCTCAACTGCTGGTTTAGCTTCAGTTTGCACCACAACATCTAGAACTGGATCAGATTGCACGGCAACATCCAAAACTGCATCAAGAATTGGATCAGCTTGCACTGCAACATCTAGAACTGCATCCAGAACTGAACCAGCTTGCACTGCAACATCCAAAACTGCATCCAGAACTGGATCAACTAGCACTGGTTGCACTGCAACATCCAGAACTGCATCTGGAAGTGAATCAGCTTGCACTGCAACATCCAAAACTGCATCCAGAACTGAATCAGCTTGCACTGCAACATCCAGATCTGCATCCAGAACTGGATCAGCTAGCACTTCAACATCCAGAACTGCATCTAGACCTGGGCCAGGTTTCTTTTTCCTACATCCACAAAGTCTTGTCTTTTTCTTTGGCCTGCAATTTTCAACAACAAGGTGCTGATCTGGGGGCCCTAAACCGGGGCCTGATCAGAACGTTTTCTCCTAAAAAAGAAAGCATGTCATTTGGTTAGTAAGTGAAAAAAGCAACAAAACAATTATAATAGAAAGACATACTTTGTTCTTTCAGGAGTGTAACGGCATACGGGAGACCCAACTCGGTGCCCAAGTTCCTCGCAAAGCTTGCATCTATTTTTGTTACCTTTTTGGGGCCTTTTTGGTTTTTCATATTTTTTCGCCTTTTTAACTATTCCCACCTTTCTCAACCCATGCCTTGAATCTACTAACTCTATGCCTGCCAGCTTTTCTTTTTGTCAGAGGAGGACACAAGGAAAATTCAATTTCCACTTCAGGCCACTGAGACTGGTCTGTAAGTGGTTGAGTTGGAGTTGCATATGCAGCCTTGAATTTTGCTACTGAGTAATATTCATGCAAATATGGGTGCATATTTAACTTTGGTTTGGAGGCCAAGAAAAGTATGGCATGCTCACATGGCTTCCCAGTGTGTTGCCACTCGAGGCAAGTGCATTCATGCTCTTCAGTGTTAACAATATGCCTCCTTCCAGTCTTGATATCTCTAACTTTGGCACCCCACAATGAAGATTTCTCAATAGACAAATGTGTAAGATTTCTGTTGCTGTTAACAACCTGATGTACCATCGCAGGCAGCTTATCCCCTTGCAGAACATCACCAATTCTTTTTCTCAATTCCCACAATCGCATGATCATGACCCTAATCTGGTCAACCATGTCATGCACAGGCAAGTCTTTTAACTCCTTCACCTTGTTGTTAAAACTTTCAGCCAAGTTGTTGTTGATATGATCACACTTGATGGCAGTATTCAATCCTGACCTGTACCATAATAGAGAATGGTAGGTTTGTGATGCCTGGTAAATGACCAGCCCGTTGGGAACCCCAAGAGGAAGGTATGATGAATATAGCAGCAAGATTTTCCCTCAGTAAGAAACCAAGGTTTATTGTTCAGGAGAGGAAAGAGCTAATACGACTGAAGGTGATGCCTGCTAGCTTGCGACAGCTCCGGACAATTTATAGGGCGCCTCGTCCAAGCTTTGCTTTGCTAGCTGCAACGCGGAACCTGCACACAACACAACCAAATACTTTGTTCCCAACTTACGATGAGGTTGTCAATCTCACCGGTTTGCTTGAAACAAAGGGTATGAGCGTATCGAGTGGAAAGTGATAATAGTATGCGAGTAAAGTAAATAGTGCGAGTAAAGTAAACAGATGATAGCAATATAAAGGAAATAGGACCAGGATCCACAGTTCACTAGCGGTGTCTCTCCATAGATAAAATAATACAAGCTGGGTAAACAAATTACAGTTGGGCAATTGATAGAATAAAGACAACATGCATATGATGAGAGGATCACTATGAGATTTACTTTGGGCATTACAACAAAATACATAGACCGCCATCCAACTGCATCTATGACTAATAATCCACTCACGGGGATATCGTCCGAACACCCCATGAGTATTAAGTTGCGAACAACAGATAACTGCATTAAGCAAAGTGTGTAATGTAAACAAAGCATATGCCCTCGAGCATATGAATGTTGTTTTCCCCCTAGTAGCAATAGCACATCTACAACCTTAGAGGTTTTTGTCACTCCCCTAGATTAAATAGAGGCATGAACCCACTATCGAGCATAAATACCCCCTCTTGGAGTCACTAGCAACTACTCGGCCAAGATAGCTACTAACAACGGAGAGCATGCAAGATCATAAACAACATAGAGATAACATAAGATAAATTTCAGTACATCAACTCAAGCATAACACCAATATTCATCGGATCCCAACAAACCAAACATGTAGAATTACATAACGGTGATCTCAATCATGTAGGGCAGCTCATGAGATCAAAACATGAAGCACATGGTGGAGAAGACAACCATCTAGCTACTGTTATGGACCCATAGCCCAAGGTAGACTACTCCCTCATCACTCCGGAGGCAAGCATGGCAATGAAGAAGACCTCCGGTGGCGATTCCCCTCTCCGACAGGGTGCCGGGAAGAGCTTCTGGACCCTCCTGATCTTCGGGTCGATGGCGGCGGCGTATCGCGATGTGTTCTGGAAAATTGATCGGGTCCTTAGGTTTTTCCCGTCGTGTAACATCCCAGGATGTGAGGCTAGAAATAGAGAGAACACATAAGTGTGCATTGCATTCATGCATAGAAAATCTGGGAAATTTTCGCACTTTTAAATAAAACTTGTCAAAGTGATTGAAGCTTCTCTTGAGTTGATGGAATTGAAGTAGCTCATCAACTGAAGTGCGATAAACTTCAGTATGACCTTTGCTAAAAACCTTGTTTTGGGTAGAGATAATTACAACAACTAAAAGAGATGAATGTGAGGTAGAACTAATATGTTAACACATTACTTAGGACCTTATATCCAATCCTACCATGAGTATCATGGTAGTTCATAAACCTAAATTCTTAAAACAAAATCCAGTACTTAGGAAGACAACACAAGTCTTACCTTTGACTCTTGACCTATCTTGTCAGCATATATTGATTTACTCTATTCTTTCACATATAAGTCCATTCATCTTCTAAACAAGGAGGAGAGTCTATATCAAATCCAGTATCATTCTCATCTCTTGAGATGGAACTTTAGGATTTAATCCATAAACACATCAGTAGGGGAGACTACCCTAGTACCAAGTTGATTTGAGGAGATATCCCAACTATAGGTGAAGTATATACCACAAGGAGATTAGAACCATTGGTAGGAGGATATCAAATGTGTAGTATCTTGGAGTTAAGAAGTGATATTAAATTCTCTTAGCTATATGGGTGTTCTAAGAGAATAGTTTAGTACCAGTTAACCTTGGACATTGATTAGCCAAATGGAACCCAAGCCATATGATCAAAGGATTATAATGATCATCTTGATATCACATTGAGTGTGGAATACATGATTAACCAAGTAGAAACCTAAGCTATATGATCAATGGATCAAAATGATCATTATTATGTCACATGAAGTGGGAGAGTGACATATGTTAAGTAAGTGGAACAAATGCAACCCAGTTAGGATCCATATATATAACGTATGGATGCAAGTAGGGTAATATTTATGTGGTGGGAGATAGACCCTATATGGGAATACCACAATGGTGGAGATTATATTCTTAATCTCTGAAGGTAGAACTAACCAAGTATTGATACTTAGAGAAGTAGGAGGTAAGACAAGGATTAACCACAAAGTGAAATTGATTACAAGTAGAATGGTATCCTATCCCTAGAAGTCAACATCTAGGGTAATGCATTGATTGGATTAATTAGATCTCAAGGGCAGGCATTGATGGTGATCTTGATCATAAACCTTGAGGAGGAGTATGATGGAAGTGTAATGGAGAACCCTAAGGAAGTTAAGATGAGCAAACCTCTAGACAATGTGATCATGGGGGGTATATAGAGATATGAATGTTATCTCTAATAATAGTATGTAAGAGCTTTAGTGTCAAGCTCAAATCATGTATTTAGGAGGAGCAGTAGATGAAGGAAATAAGAAGATACATTATGAGGATTTATGAAAGAAATAGATGATCTTGTTAAGTGTATGCTTATACTTATTCAGGAGGGTGATTATGCTATTTATGAAGCCTAGTTTGATAGGCAGATATCATCCATCACCAGGAGAGGGTAGAGGAGTTAAGAAAACCTATCCTTATTTAGGGAGAAACATTCTTATGAAGATCCAATAGAGACCCTTGGTTCAAGTACATATTTCACTTAAGCAAAGAAACATGAAATAGGTAGTGGTAACACAAACCTAAATCCTAATTCATATTTAGTTAGAGTCTATATCAAACTAACCATATGTTGGGTGTGATCCCTATCCTCTAATAATGATGACATCATTCCTTCACACTCAATATCTTTATCTGTCCCATTGGACCCTATTCTACTATTCATATTATAATTCATGCATCACTTTGTGATCATAAGCAAACACTAGAATCACACCTTATCTCTAAACCCAAGAACTGAGTTTAACCCATCACCTTTTCAAGATTAACCAAATTCTTTATATAGTAATTAACTCACCTCTTATCATGTGTCTGGACCTCATGTTAACATGTCTTATTTGTAATAGAAAGGTGTAAAGTATTTTCAAGTAAAGGATGGAGAATCTAATATTAACCTAAGTTATTTCCATAGAGCATTTCCATATTATTAACTAAATGGGGCAATCATAGAATGATGCATTCTAATAAACCCTTTGCTAGGAAAACAAATACTAAGTTGGAAGCTCACTTATTTGCTTCTTACAAAAGTAACATACAAGTAATCACTAGCAATCCATTGAGTTCATTCACAAAATAACTTGCACCTTCAAGCAAAAGGATTTGAATTAATCTCTATTAAGATTCATATCTAAACCATGTTATTACCTAAATTATTTTTGCGCTAATTAAACTTTACTTGACACAATGTATAATACCACTAAATACTTAACTCTGTTTTAGAATAATACCTAGATGCAAAAACCTACAAAGCATATTGAAATTCAAATCTAAAAACAGAGTAAAGGAAAAGAAAAGAAAACATAACCTAAAAAAAAGGAGAAAATGCTTACCAGATCAGAGCCCACCGAGCCGGCCCACTTAACCGGTCTAGCCCGGATACCGTTTCGGTTTACAAAACAGACGAGGTCATCGTCTTCCTCAAGCAGCTGCGTGGCTGCGAGGACGACGCTTGATCCACCGCCGGCGATTTGACACGCAGGATGAAGGCCACCGCCCTCCGAAGCCTATAAAAAGTCGTCCACACCGCTAGGAGGGAAAACCTAACCTCACCGTTCATCCTTGATCCTTCTTCTCATAGCTTCCACTGAAACCCTAAGTACGGCAAGCATCAGCGTCGTCGATTGGGGCCATACCGAGCTCGATGGAGTATATCTGGAGGTCCGCCATGTCTCTATCAGGGGCTATCTCAAAGCAATCGACCTGGGAGGTCCTCAGTCACTGGAATTTAACCGTTCCCTTTCCCCAGTGATTCACGGATTTCTTGATCGTTCTCTTCTTTCTGTCCTCAATCATCGTCGTTGGACGTCCAGGAAGTACCAAGGTGAGCCTACGCATCTGTTGGTATTCTTATTTCGGACTTTAGGCTTCCGTAGCGAGTTCTAGCCTCTGACCGCCGTGTTTCGCCGTAGTTCGTCGTCGGCGATGACGCTCCGGCGACCACTAAGTCCTTATATTGCTCAGCATAGTCCCCTAGTTCGAATACACGCACGCGCGCGTCCCGGGTGTGTCGGAAGCGCTATCTCCGACGATCGCCGGAGTGGAGCTCCGCCCAGTCAACACTTGACCCAGTCCCTGCCAACGTGGCAGTTGACCTGGGCTATGTCCCCACTCGTCAGTGTGTCTGGCTAGGATGCCTGCGGGTATAAAAAGTATGCCCTCTGTTTTGTATCAATTTCAGAAAATACCTCAAACATAGAAAAATCATATCTATTTCATTTTAAATCAGAAAAAAACATATGATATACCAAAATGATCACAAAAATGAAATCTATCTGTTTGTACTATAATATCCTATACTTGTGTGGAATAATTTTGAATGAAATTTAAAAACATGCCTAAGTACTATTTTTGAATATGCATTTGATACAAATTTAGGAATCAAATAACTTTTATAAATAAGAAATTAATATTTATAAACTCAAATTACTTTATTGAAACAACATTTCATCATTTAAGTTCAGTATTTTAAAAACTTTACTATTAGTCTTTAAAAATCTAAAACTATTTCCCTAAGTAATTTTAAATACTAGGATCAAGAAAAATCCTAAATAATTATTGGCTTGTATTAAAATTTATTTTCAACTATAATTTAGTAATTGAAAATTGTCTTATTAAGAATTACTTTAAATCATGAGAATTCTAAAATCAATTTAGGAATCATTTAAAATTGGGATTCAAACCCTACTAGCTAATAATAAAGGAACCTGTGTTTTATTATTCACTTCAATCTTCCTATAAAGTAAATGACCACTAAAAGGTAATTTTATACCCAATGTCCATTATGAAATATGTTCTTCAAAAGTTATTCTTTCAAAGAACATATCAAACAAGCATTGCACCCATTCTTCTGCCTTGCTCTAACTAACCACCTATGCATGGTAAGAATGTTGTATCAACTATAGAAACAACTATACATGGTAACAGCAATGTCAAGCTACTTCGAATGATCATGCTCAACTAATACTACTACTAGTAGTAGATGAATTTTAACTTGTTTTCTTAATATGTTTCATCGAATCACTACTCTTTGATTAGTAGAGATTGTTGATGAAACCCTAAAATACTAAACCTTACTTGAAGAACTTTTACTCATTTAGAATTATGTTCCTCAAATGTTATTCTTTTAAGATACCTTGAACATAACTACCCAACCATTACCACTTAGCCTTAAAGTAAAACCCTAAGCTTCTATTAAGATTGTTGTCAACCCTAGAACTACTTAGATATTACTATGTGTATAGTTTACTTTGACTTTGCATATCCATGATCAACCAATTGTTTGCTAATTATAAGATGCAACTTAAAAGTGTTACCTTCATGTCTTCACCATCAACCATCATTCTCTTGTAGCAAGGAATGATTATAACACCCTAAAACAATAGCTCTTGTTAAAGTCTTATTCTTTTAATAGCACCTGATAGTGATCTAACCTAAAATGCTTAACAACCATGTTATGGTGTGATTTAAAAGTGCAACACATCATAAAGAAATCACCCTCACTCAACGATAACAAATCATTAGGGTTAGGTTACGCTTAGAGTGATGCATATCATATCTTATGCATATCATGCTGCAGATTTCTAACATCATCCCTACCAGATGATGATTGCTATTTCAGAATTAGGATTTCTATCGTATCGAAGACCTTGACTCGCATAATCTTGCAGTCAAAAAGGCAAGTTTATCTTGCTCATATCTCTTGATTGCACTGGTTTTGAAACTTCTTGCAAATTGTTGACTTCAAACTCTAACATTTCAAAAAGGGCTGGAAAATCTATTTTCATAAGTAATATGATTAGTGGTTATCGACCTGTGGTGATAACCTAGGAGGACTGGCAGGTGGAGCCACGGTAAGATTGTGGTGGTGGAGGTTCCACTTGCACGGGAAAGATAACCTAGGACTAATTACCAATGACACAGTTATTTCGGCATCGTAAAAACCGTGTCATCCAAGAGACTTGGAATGGGACGGGAAAGTCAGCTGTATCTTCTCTCGTTCGCATGTCAACGGGCAGCCAGATGCCGGTCGCGGTAGATCTTGCGGGACTACTTGCACATGGGTGGGACACCTAAGTTCTCACGGCACTGATGTCTATAATGGTCCGCAAGAGGCGCCTAGGTACTTCATCGTTGGGGGTGAATATCAGGGGCATAACCTGCTATGCGTGAATTGGGTGGGCATGCGTTGTGCGGAGAAGGCAGTGATTGGCTTGGATCACTGACTGGGCCCCACACCATGGAAGTGTGGACGGGAATGTACGCCTGGTTGTGCATCAAGGCTTTGATCTCTTTTGGAAGGACACACCTCTGCAGAGTGTAAAAGGATGTGACATGTTACCCCTTGTTCCGGTAAGGAGCTGCGAACACGGCAGGAAAGGTGCTCTCAAGGCACTACTACCTGTGTTGGCTGTTGGGCATAGTTTTCTAAAGTAAAAACAATCTTTCAAGAAACTTTGATAAAACCTTGCATTGGCCTATGACTCTTTTGGGTCCATGGCTTTAGTTAGTGCATATCACACAACTTCTTTCTAAAGAAACTTGCTGGGTAACGCTCGTTACTCACCCCAATCTCTTAAACCCTTGCTAGACTATGAAGAATTAGATTGAAGGCAACCCAAGGAGACAACCTCAAGACATTGAAGATGAAGATGAAGCATTCTACCAACGTCATGATTATCAGCGGAGCCTACAATTGTATGAAGCTTGGAGAAAAACTATAATAGGGTTAGAAAGGAACCAGTTTCCTAATCCTAGAACCTAAGTAGTTAGAGAAACTCTATATTTGAGTAGCAAGACAAATGCATTAGTTGTAGTTTAGTTTAGTCTTCCTTGATTATTTCTCATTTGTAGTCGCCGGGACTAAACCTCTACCTGTTGAGGAGGTTCTGAAGATCTTCTGTATGCTGAAAATTGTAATCCTATAGACATACCGTGGACCTGCGATGTTTCTGTTGTACCACTCTGATGGATGTAATACTAGTGAGACGGTGTTTCATTAGTGTTATGTCAACGACTTGCATACTACACATGCAGTGGTATGCTGGGTCACCACACATCGGGGGGTCTTTATAGGCGAAGGGACATCGTCAGGAGTGGACCGAGGTGGTCTCACACATAGGGGGCGCGGCCTGGCCCCTGGCCGCGCCGCCCTGGTGTGTGGCCACGTCGTGGCCCCACTCCATCTCCTCTTCGGTTCTCTGGAGCAAATGGTGTAAAAACAAGCATGGAGCATCAAAAATTATAGATACGTTGGAGACGTATCAACATCCCCAAGCTTAACTCCTGCTCGTCCTCGAGTAGGTAAGTGACAACAAAAGAAATAATTTTTGAGGTGACATGCACCTACACAATATTGATCATATATGTAAGCGTTGTGCGCTGGGATCAAAAGAACTTAAAACATGGGCATGAAAGACATAATCTTGATAGAAGAAACTTAGCAACCATGTTATAACATGAAAATGAACACAAACAAAAGATCATGAAAATGAAACAATGAAAGTCAAATGTGTGTTCAAATCATAAGGAAAAACATACAAATGGTTTTCAGCTTGTCCTTCATGGAGAGCAAAACATAAATGCATAGGACACCTTCAAGTTTAAGAGGGCGACTAGATACAAATAATTTGAGAACAAGTGAAACCAACAATATGAATCAATCAATGAAAACTTTGGGACAATGCACATTATACTAAGAATGACAACTATGCTCTCTTAATGGTGCATAAAGATAGAAGGTGGTGACCCAACATAAAAGTAAAAAGAAAGGCCCTTCGCGGAGGGAAGCAGTGATTGCAAGTTTTATAGACCTTCAAAAATTATGGTACTTACCGGCTTTGAGCTCTCATTGCCCCCATCAGAAGCATCTTGAATGGTTAAAGTTAATGCAAGAACACTCATGCTGCATATGCTTGACAAATCGTAAGTTCAAAATCTCGTGTCCCGTGAATATGAGTACCCAAACCTCATGCTACTTTACTTAGAGTCCCAAGCAAGGCTCTTGTCATTGTAAGTATATACGTATCATCGAGAACCGCCAACGGGGTACCTCCGTGCCCGATGACATGGAACAAGCCCACATCAAAATGACAGGACAAGCAGACAATGAACACCTCGACATCTCTTTTATTTACCATTTGTATAGCTTTTTATTTAGAGATGCGTCGTCGAATGTCCACTATGGGCATGCTGCAAATTTCCACCATGAATTATGCATGGCTTAGATTGGCGGCCCAGGCGTTTCTCTAACACATATACAAACTCCATGATCCCGCAAAATTCCCAATTCATTTCACACCGCGAGTATCCATAAATAAAAGATCACGATATCAACTCAAATAAGAAGTGCAATGTTAAAATCTTGCCCCATGACGGCATGGTTGGGCTAATCTCCAACTTACAACTTGCAAGCATAACAACTCAACATAAGAGACCACAATGTCAAATTTTTAAGAACGAGAAAAATAAAGTGTGCCTCCCGGTTCGTGAGAGCTTTACTGACCAATTTTTGCATAACACTGGTAAGAGTTTAATTTGAAGAGTAGATAAAAGCAAGTCAAATATACTTTGGAATAGCAAATTGCTAATAGGTATGTATGGTGGACACTTTGGCAAACTTGGTTTTTAGGAGTTGGATGCACGAGTAGAGCTCATACTCAGTACAAGGCGAGGGCTAGCAAAAGACTGGGAGCGACCAACTAAGAGAGCGATAACGGCCATAATCATGCAAAGCGACATTAAAAGAAGCATAAGATGGCATCAAAAGTCAAAAACTAAATGATCATAGAGGCTATTGGTGACTTTGGATGAGTCTAACATGTGTGAGCATGCGCCAAGTCAACCCAAATAAAGCATCAAGGAGAAAACCAAAATAATGCTTCCAAACGATAAAAATAACGCATGATTTTTCAAAGGCTCATTAAGCAATCTCAGTTATTTGAGACAAGTCATGCTACCTGCAAAACCACTAAGCATACTATCAAAAAGACATCAAGCACGACATGCAAAAGCCTAGGCCGCAGTCTACACAAGCTCCTTCTTGTACCACTTTTTTGCATAAAGCTTTTTTTCTTTTCCAACACCATTCAAATTTTTTATAAACACCTCTTTTGATGAAAACCAATAAATATCAGAGGCAAAAATACACCTTAATGAAAAGATATAACAAGATTTGAACACATATCAAGGCGAAAATCGAAAGCTAAATGCAGTTCTAGAAAAAGAGAACACTCGTTGAAACGATAAGAATGAAAAACGGAGTGTTCTTGGCAAATGAAAAGCAAGGCAACTTCTCCAAAAAGAATTTGTTGGGGTCCAACCATTTATTGCAGCAAACAAAACTAAACTAAACTGAAAACTAAAAACAACTGACGCTCCAAGAAAAACGCATAGTGTATGAAGCAATAAAAATATAGTGTCTTGAAAGGTGACCTGATTTTTGCCGATGAAGAAGGGGTGCCTCGGGGGCATCCCCAAGCTTTGATGCTTGTACTTCTTGGATATTTCTTGGGGTGATGCATGGGCATCCCCAAGCTTGAGCTTTTGTCCATTCTTCAACTCATCTCATCACTCTCCGATCCCTACACATGAAAACTTCCTTCATACAAAACTAAACACAAATCTATTAGCAACATTAGTGTAAGCATAACATAGAATCAACCCTTTTTGCTTCAGGTTTCAACCTAAAACCACCACATATTAAGTATATACTACTGTAGCAACTTCCTAAAAAGTTCCGTGATCAAAATAGAACAGCGGACAAAGGTCGAATTTTTAGAGAGTTTTCTGTTGCTCAAATCAAAAAGTGTTAAACTAATGAAAGTTTGGATATAACCTGGGGTATGTGCACAAAATATCGCAGGTCCAAAAGATATACAGAGAATTTTCACGAATTTTTACGGTGCAGCACCAAAAACAGTTTCAGGACAGCAACATCCCCAAATCTTACCTCACTCAAATTAGAGGCTTCTCTTGGCACAAAAATGAAATAAAAAGGATAAGGAGAGGTCATTACAGTAGTAATAACTTCCAAGACTCAAATAAAAGAAAAAGAACTGAATGTAAAAACATTGGGTTATCTCCCAAGAGTGCTTTTCTTTAACGCCTTTGAGCTAGGCGCAGAAAATTGCGAATCAAGTAACATCAAGTGATGAAGCATCAAGCTCATAATTTGCTCTAAGAATAGAGTCAAACACTAATTTCTTTCTTTTCCTAGGGAAGTGTTCCATACCTTTCTTGAGTGGAAATTGATATTTGATGGTGCCTTCCCTCATATCAATGATGGCACGTACAGTTCGAAGAAAAGGTCTTCCCAAAATAATAGGACATGAAGCATTGCATTCAACATGCATAACAAGAAAATCAACGGGAACAAGGTTATTGTTAACCACAATAAGAACATCATTAATCCTTCCCAAAGGTTTCTTCTTAGCAACATCAGCAATAGGAACATCATAATAACACTTTTCAAGCGGTGGTAAATCAAGCATGTCATAAATCTTTCTAGGCATAATAGAAATACTAGCACCTAGATCACATAAAGCATGGCAATCAAAACCATTAACATGCATATCAATGATGGGTTCCCAACCATCTTCTAACTTCTTGGGAACAGAAACTTTTTGCTTCAACTTTTCATCCCTAATTTTCATAAGAGCATTGGTAATATGCTTAGTAAAAGCAACATTTAAAGAACTAGCATTGGGAGTCAAAGCAAGCTTTTGCAAGAACAAAATAACTTCAGATATATTGCAGCCATCAACATCAAAATCATTAAAGGAAGTAGAGCTATCATCTCCTACACTCCAAAAAATTTCAGCACTCTTTTGAGAAAAAGTTTTAGCAGTTTTAGGCTTTTTAACACAAGGAGTGGGAGTTTTCTCTACACCAATCAAAGTAAGAGGATTGCTAGCATTAGGAGCAACATCATTAGAGGTAGTAATGGTACATACCTTCATTTCTCTAGCCATCTCATCTTCTCTTTCCCACCTGGCATGCAATTCTGCTAGCATCCTAACATTTTCATCAATTCTAACTTGGATAGCATTAGCAGTAGCAAAAGGATCAGGCTTAGCGGACATTCTGTTAACCAAAGAAGATTGCACATTAGACAAAGATGAAATATCGGTTTCAGCCTTGGAAACCTTAGCTTGCAACTAAGGAATAGCCTTGTTTAAATTTTCAAGTTGATGACTAATAGTCCTCAACGGAGCTGATTGCTCCTCCATAGTCTTGGTAAAAACCCTGTTCTACTCATATTGCGCCTGCATAAAATTCTTAGTAGCCTTTTCAAGTTCAAAAATTCTTTCTTCACTAGGCATTTTAGGTCTACCAAGATAGCTATTATCACCATTAGAAGGAAACGGCCTATAGTTGTTACTAGCAAAATTGTTCCTATAAGCATTGTTGTTAAAATTATTATTTCTAATGAAGTTTACATCAACATGCTCTTCTTGAGCAACCAAAGAGGCCAAAGGAACATTATTAGGATCCACATGAGTCCTATCATTTGAAAGCATAAGCATAATAGCATCAATCTTATCACTCAAGGAAGAGGTTTCCTCAACAGAATTTACCTTCTTACCTTGTGAAGCTCTCTCGGTGTGCCATTCAGAGTAATTTACCATCATATTATCGAGAAGCTTTGTTGCGGCGCCCAAGGTAAGGGACATAAAAGTGCCCCCAGCAGCTGAATCAAGTAGGTTCCTCAAAGAAAAATTCTGTCCTGCATAAAAAGTTTGAACAATCATCCAAGTAGTCAGTCCATGAGTGGGACAATTCTTTATCATAGATTTCATTCTTTCCCAAGCTTGAGCAACATGTTCATTATCAAACTGACTAAACTTCATAATATTGCTGCGCAAAGCTATAATCCTAGCAGGAGGATAGTATCTACCAATAAAAGCATCCTTACACTTAGCCCATGAATCAATACTATTCTTAGTCAAAGACAGCAACCAATCTTTAGCTTTTCCTCTCAAAGAAAAAGGAAACAACTTAAGCTTAATAATATCACATTCAACATCCTTATATTTCTGCATCTCACATAGCTCAACAAAATTGTTGAGATGAGCTGCAGCATCATCAGTACTAGCACCAGAAAATTGCTCTTTCATAACAAGGTTCAACAAAGCAGGCTTAATCTCATAAAAATTTGTAGCAGGAGCAGGTGGTGCAATAGGAGTGCAGATAAAATCACTATTGTTCATGCTAGTAAAGTCACACAACTTGGTGTTTTCAGGAGTAGCCATTCTAGCAAACTAAAAGCAGATAAGTAAAAACAACTACAAAGGATTCTAATTTTTTTGGGTTTTTGATAAAACGATGCAAGTAAAAACAAGGTAAAGCAAAACTTAAAACAAAGTAAAGGATGTGCGTGCGAAAAACTCCCCTTGCAGAAGTCTTCTTTTTCCTCCCCGGCAATGGTGCCAGAAAATATGCTTGATGCCTGGTAAATGACCAGCCCATTGGGAACCCCAAGAGGAAGGTATGATGAATATAGCAGCAAGATTTTCCCTCAGTAAGAAACCAAGGTTTATCGTTCAGGAGAGGAAAGAGCCAATACGACTGAAGGTGATGCCTGCTAGCTTCCGACAGCTCCGAACAATTTATAGGGCGCCTCGTCCAAGCTTTGCTTTGCTAGCTGCAACGCGGAACCTGCACACAACACAACCAAATACTTTGTTCCCAACTGACGATGAGGTTGTCAATCTCACCGGTTTGCTTGAAACAAAGGATATGAGCATATCGAGTGGAAAGTGATAATAGTATGCGAGTAAAGTAAATAGTGCGAGTAAAGTAAATAGATGATAGCAATATAAATGAAATAGGACCAGGATCCACAGTTCACTAGCGGTGTCTCTCCATAGATAAAATAATACAAGCTGTGTAAACAAATTATAGTTGGGCAATTGATAGAATAAAGACAACGTGCATATGATGAGAGGATAACTATAAGACTTACTCTGGGCATTACAACAAAATACATAGATCGCCATCCAACTGCATCTATGACTAATAATCCACTCACAGGGATATCGTCCGAACACCCCACGAGTATTAAGTTGCGAACAACAGATAACTGCATTAAGCAAAGTGTATAATGTAAACAAAGCATATGCCCTCGAGCATATGAATGTTGTTTTCCCCCTAGTAGCAATAGCACATCTACAACCTTAGAGGTTTCTGTCACTCCCCTAGATTAAATAGAGGCATGAACCCACTATCGAGCATAAATACCCCCTCTTGGAGTCACTAGCAACTACTCGGCCAAGATAGCTACTAACAACGGAGATCATGCAAGATCATAAACAACATAGAGATAACATAAGATAAATTTCAGTACATCAACTCAAGCATAACACCAATATTCATCGGATCCCAACAAACCAAACATGTAGAATTACATAACGGTGATCTCAATCATGTAGAGCAGCTCATGAGATCTAAACATGAAGCACATGGTGGAGAAGACAACCATCTAGCTACTGCTATGGACCCATAGTCCAAGGTAGACTACTCACTCATCGCTCCGGAGGCAAGCATGGCGATGAAGAAGACCTCCGGTGGCGATTCCCCTCTCTGGCAGGGTGCCGGGAAGAGCTTCTGGACCCTCCCGATCTTCGGGTCGACGGCGGCGGCGGATCGCGATGTGTTCTGGAAAATTGATCGGGTCCTTAGGTTTTTCCCGTCGGGGGGTCTTTATAGGCGAAGGGGCATCGTCAGGAGTGGACCGAGGCAGTCTCACACATAGGGGGCACGGCCTGGCCCCTGGCCGCGCCGCCCTGGTGTGTGGCCACCTCGTGGCCCCACTCCATCTCCTCTTCGGTTCTCTGGAAGCTTTGGTAAAATTCTGGGCGACTGGCTTTGGTTTCGTCCAATTCTGAGAATATTTCCTGTGTAACTTTTCTAAAACACAAAAACAGCAGAAAACAGGGAACTGGCACTGTGGCGACTTGTTAGTAGGTTAGTTCCGGAAAATGCATAAAAGTGCCACGAAGTGTAACGAAACACTAAGCAAATGGTGTAAAAACAAGCATGGAGCATCAAAAATTATGGATACGTTGGAGACGTATCAGTTTGCAACCATGAAGCAAAATCAGTATCAGTACTTGCTGCCATTAACTTACCCAGATGATATGAGTGTGCCTGTTTAGTGTAAGATCTTGTTGCTGGCCACATGCGCCCCCATTCTACTCCTACTTTGATTATTTTATCAAATTCATCCACATATGGCCGAAGCACTCTCTCTATTCAGCATGGGGGAAAACAACATTGACTGTATTTTCTAGCCCTTTACATGCATCTGTGTGGACTGCCAAAGGTGACACTGGCCCTAAGCATCTTTTCAACTACATCATAAACCATGTCCATGAAGCCTATGTCTCTGATTGAAACTATGCCAATAGCAATAGGGAACATCCAGTTATGTCCATCTAGAGCATTGCATGCTGCTAATTGACCATTTACTTTCCAGTTAAAAAAGAGGAGTCTATGCTTAGATATGGACGACACCCTGCTTTAAAACTGTCAATGCAAGGCTTTAAAGCCATAAAAAACTTAGAGAAGTAGACCTTGCCATCCTTTGCTACCTCAGTATCTATCTCTACAACACTGCCAGGTGACGTCTTCTCCATCTCTGCTTTGAAGCTATACAACATCCTAAAAGTATTTGCCCAATCACCATATAATTCTTTCATTGCCCTTTGTTTTGCCTTCCACACTGAGGTATAATTCACCTTAATTGGGTTATCCTTTTCCAAGTCTGTTTTTAGCTTCTTTGTAGTAGTGTTAGGTGTCTTGGCTAAAACAGGAGTGATCTTTTCGGCAACCCAAAACTGTGATGTCATTGTTGATACTCTCTGTGAACTAGTAATGCAAGTATGTTCAAATGGGATTTGATTAATCCTGATGGTACTTCCATCAGGTTGGCGTCTAGCAGAAATGTACCACTTGCAAGGCCTGGCGTCCCCATCATAACCTCTACACCTCGCATAGAACTTCTTTCTATCAGTCCACATAGTCTTGGCGTCAAACTCCTTCTTAACAGCATAAGTCTTGAAACACATCCTAAACTCACCCATCTTTGGAAACAACTTCCCTACTTCGATAACAGGGTTTTCTTTGTCATAGACAGTTACAAGCTCATCATCGTGTGCATCATCTACATCATATGCAACAGCGTCCATCAACTCTCCATCCACATCTTCATAAATATGGCTCTTTCCATCATCTGCAGCAGCTTCATCCATCTCCTTCTCCTTCTCCTTATCTCTATCATCTACTGGAATTGTAATATCCCTGAATTTTAATGCTCACATTTTCTAATTATTTAACATTTTCTAAAAAAAATAGATATTGCTATGATAATTGTTTTTTATGATCTAGAATAAGGGGAAAGAAAGAAATGAATGCAAGGAAAAGTGCCTCAACAGTTGACCTGCCGTTGCATACATATAGTAACTTTTACCAGATTCCGTACCAGTGTTGTTTTTAGCAGAACATCCGTTTCTTTTCTTGTTTTTCACCAACACGTGAGGAAGGGAACCCATGGGCTGGGCCCAAGGTCCTATCGTACTAGGTGTTTTTGCCTAATGCGCTGCCTCTTCCTAAGGATCGATCTAGGTCAGCGGCGATCCCCTCCTATGCCAGACCTATTCCTTGTCCCTGATTGAGGCCGCCGCCGTCTTGGTGCTGCCGCCACTGCGAGTTGAGAGGTCGTGATACTGCAAGTCCAGAGCCTGCCGAGAGAAGTGTCGTCACCATCGTCTTCATCGGTACGTACCTGCCATCGCTGATGGAAAGTTGGTTTTGCTCCGCTAGCTGTCCGATAGCTTAGGTCTGCACATAAACAATTTTGTTCAATCGTATGGCTGTTGTTTTAGAATTGGTAGTGCTTGTAAACTTGGGAGGCAGGTAAGGTTCGTAAGGTCTTAGCAGTGCTTGGATTCCACTAATTTCTGTAAACTGGTAACTGGGACTGCTCGTGCAAGGCTGCTGCTGCTCTAATTCAATCGATTGTAGAACAACTAGATAAAATGAGTTACTCTTTTGCCCATGGATTGGTTGGAATCTATCGGTTGGCGTACTCTGCAGCTATTTGTATTGTAAAGTCCCAAGCTTTGTGGCATACAAGGTAAAGAACGCAAGCTATAGATTATTAAGAAATGTTTAGGCTTTTCTAGTTCATTATCTGGGACTGGCCGTAAGTCACATGCTTGTGCTGGACCGAGTTTTCTTGTTTTATTGCTAGTCTCAAGACTTAGGTATAGCAGCTTTGGTGTATGCGGTCTCGCATGTACCTGATTCTAGTGCTACTAAGTTACGTTTAGTGAAATCTGGGGGTTTTACACATAACAGTGGTGCAAGTTTTGTTTTGTTTAAGTTAGCCTTTTGGGACTATTTGATACATAATTTGTAACGTATAGCGAGAAGGCTGTTGGGTTTATTGCACGTAGGAGCGATGCGATCTTATGCTTGTTTGCTTTGAAAGTGATGATGCGTATTGAGTGTGATATATGTTTTAATAACAGGTGTTGCTGTTTGGATACTGCAGTTCACAGTTTGTCCATCACAGTTAAGGCAAGTATATAAAGGGATAATACTTTGCATGATCCATTCATTCAACTTTTATTTTCTATCACTTGTGATTTATTTTATTGGATGAATATTATTTATATGTGTGAAGATAAAGTGAAAATAGCAATGTTTATAGTTGTGCTTGCATTTGCATCGCATCTGCATAGTGGTGTGTCCTACTGAGGTAGGCACGTTGAGACCATCGATGATGGGTCAGGTCCCCACATTGTGGGCAATCTCCATAAGTTGGAGTGAGTGGATGCCGACGGGTGTTCACTCAAGCGATACCGGTATACGCAAAGAAAAGTGAAAGCAAAGACATGTAGGCATATATGAACATCGTTTTGCATTGACAAGTGGTAAAGGATAATTGTTGGTGTCATGTATCTTTTGCAAATGCTTATTATTTCGTTATGTACTTGTTGAGTACTTTGTACTCACCCTTGTGGCTTCTATGTTTTTAGGTTATTGAGGACGTCATGCATGGGATTGGGAGTAGCACCTCTACATGATTCCACACACTACGTGCACACATGAGAACCTTTTATACCTAGACTAGTTTAGCCATGATCAAACTTGCACTTAATTATTACTTACTGAGTCTTGTTGTACATATATTTTGTGGCTACTGTGTTGAGTGATAGACCGTCTTAGATATTATATATAACTTGGTCTTGTTTAATCTGATAGTTCTGTGTATGGTTTTATTGGAGTTGTATGCTTATGTTTATTTTCGTGGCTATCCCTATAAACAGAGGAAACTCTGCTAAAATTTATAGGATAATCCCATTCTTGGGTGGTTTTTAAAGTAGGTGTAGCATTGCCGGATAGGGTTGATATCTGGGGTGTTACAGGAATGCCAAACATTTTGGCCATCCCAGTGTCAGCCATTGGGGCAATGACCAAATCGGTACCTTCATGTGATTCTACTGAATTCCAATCAACATAAATACCATCTGCTTCAGCATCTGCCCACTCAGCTTATACTGTCACTTCAGTCCGTATGGGCACGACCTGACTACGTGAAGCCCAAGCATCATCTGACATCTGTGAAGCCAATTTAGAGGCCACATATCTAACCTTCGAATCTGATTTCAGATCAACGAGCTCCGCACGAAAAGTAGCCTCTTTTGTTGTCCAGCCATCCTGTCGATCAATTTCATCTACCATCGCTTCCCCACTCTCAATTCTCACATACTCGCCCTTCCAATTTTCAAACTGTAACAATGAAACTTCCTGCCTTGGACCCCCAAATAACACTCTCACCAAGGTTCTCCACCATATTCCTCACGGCCCGCTCTTCCATGTTGTGCAGCTCTTGTGGATCAATCTCCCGAAATTCTACCTCCCATCTCACAATTGTATTTCTCTCGATATTCCGCACGCTACCATCACATAGCAAGGCCTTAGATGGAAAGAAGTGGACAGTGAACTGAAAATGTCTCCCCGCAGCATCACCCCTATTTTGAGTGGTGCCGTGCATAGTGAGGTTGCAGGAGCATACGAGGAACAATTCGCATTCAAATTCAGATAAAAATATGTGCATTTACCTATTCGAAGGCGGCTCCATCTTGTTGCCCCTCGTTTAGACCCCGTCCCATGGGAAATCTAGATGCACAAATTGGCGGAGGAGACTATGGTCCAGATTCAATCGAAAAGCAGGGGCTAGGGTTCACAAATCACTCACTAGTCACCACGTAACCCGCTGCTGCCTAGAATGAACTGGCTGCCACCGCAGAGAACAAACTGGCCGCCGCCGCCGCCGGAGAAGAAGAAGAGGGGGGGGGGGATGGGCGGCGCGAGGGAAGATTCAGACAAAAAATTCGGATGGCAAATAAATGGGACCCATCTGAATAAGGAAAATAAATGGGACCCATCTGAATAAGGAAAATAAATGGGACCCATCTGAATAAGGAATATCCTAATCTAACCTCAAACCTACTTAAAAAACATCGCACCGAAGCGTTAAGAGATTAAACCACCTGTGTCGCGTTGAGGCTATTTGAAATGTGCGAAATGTCGCTCCAGAACCATTACAGCCAACAACGATGTGTTTCAGACAATACCAATAAAATATGTCGCATAGGAGCTATCGGCCCGTTAAAACTGTAGCAGAGAAGGTACTAATCTTCCCGAATCTCTCTCGTGCTTGCCTCAGATCGAATGTTGTTTAGCAGGCCCGGATTAATTTGTTATTCACGTGATTGTTGATGTTTCCTTGCACGCGATTGTCGATGTTTCCTTATTGGAAGACGGGGATGCCCGATCCCATCCAGTGTGATCACTACTGTTGTTATGCTTTATTTTGAAGGGAAGCAGTAGCATTACTAGCATGTTATGCTGTGTGCCCAAAAAAGGGCACATCTCTGCTTTTAATCTGCGTGTTTTTATTTATTAGGTACATGAGCATTTGGGTTTTTCTTTACAGCAAAGTTGCTTTTGTGCTGCTGCTGATGAACATAGTTGTCCACATGGAGGACTTTGGCTTCTTCGCTGAGATCGACATCCAATCTATACATATATAAAGGTTGCAAGATTTAGAGCTCAACCAGCTATGCCACGGCATCGAATACTGTGCACGCGCGCACAGTACATGCTCATGAACAGTGCCATGAACAGTACATGCATCGAATAAAGAGCCGAGGCTCTGATACCAATTGAACGGATCGTATGGGCACCTAGAGGGGGGGGTGAATAGGTGCTACTCAAATTTTAGTTCTTTTTCAATTTAGGCTTGACACAAAGGTAAATTCTCTAGATATGCAACTAAGGTGAATTTACCTATATGTCAACTAGCAAGCTAAACAAGATACAATATATAAAGGCAATAAAGGATAGAGGTAACCGAGAGTGGAGCACGCGGAGACACGGATGTAATTCCCGTAGTTCCTTCCTTTTTAGGAGAAGTACGTCTACGTTGGAGGGGTGTGGTTGCCACAAAGGCCTAACCAACGCCACAAAGGCTCACCCTATTCTCCGGTGCAAGCTTCCGCCACAAAGGCCTAGCTCACTTTCCACTAAGGGATTCCTCAAGGCGGAACCGGCCTTTACAATCTTGGGGCACGCATCCACAACCGAATTGGAGGCTCCCAAGCACAACACAATGCTGTCAAGCAACAAGTAGCAATATATCAAATACACAAACAAGGTCTTGGGACACAAGGGAACCCAAGACACAAGGGCCCTCAAGCAAATGAGAGGGGAAATCAAATCGCTTCGGTGAGGATGTAGAGGATGGTCTTCTCCTTCGATTCTCCAAAGATCAAGAGCTTTGGTGGGTTGAGGGAGGAGATCTAGTTGAATTGGTGAGCTCAACAATGGTGGTCTTCTTCTATTTGTGCTAGCTACCCATTGGAGAAGAAGAGGGGGGTATTTATACCCCCCCCCCCAAATATCTGACCGTTGCCAGCCAGGAGGTCCGGCTATAGCCGGAGTTAAGTCCGGCTAAAGCCGGCCACACCGGCTAAAGCCGGCCTCAGACCGGCTATAGCCGGCCTGAAATATCCGGCCCAGCCGGAAATAGCCGGACAAATAGCCGGTTGAGTCCAGAGGCGCAGGACCCCTCTCGAAAACGAGCAGTCCGGCTATAGCCGGTCTGGGACCGGCTAAAGCCGGCCTTCCTGGCCAACTTTTATTTGAAACTTCTCCCAGAGCTGATTTTCACCATTTCCTCGATAATTTCCTTTGGGCAATATTAATTATCAAGTATACCATATAAAACCCAATATCTTTGTGCAAGAATATTATAAAATCCTGCAAAGCATAATCACACATTAATAGATAATGTATTGTTAACAAACGCCAAAATCAATTAGGCGGGAAATGCTCTTTCAATCTCCCCCTTTTTGGTGTTTGATGACAATACATAATTTTGCATGTTTCAAACTATATAAAATATAGACGGAGCTCCCCCTTGCTATGTGCCTTATTTTGAATTTGTATTTGAATACAAAGACACATCAACAATAAGAACTCCCCCTAGATTTTATAATGTGATCCATATGTGCACAAGATATATATATCATAATTCAATAGCACATAATCAAACATATAATATGACAAGATATAGCAAGTAGTAGATAACAAGATAATCATAAGGTCTACTACACATAAGCATATAGTCATATAGTTCAACACATACTAGAGACGATAAGTTCAACCATGGGACACAAGCGAGCAAGCACACGAGATAAAAGCTTGTGACCCAACCAAATCCAAATGGAAACCACAAATCCAAATGGAAACACATGCAAATGGGACTTTCTCCCCCTTTGGCATCAAGACGCCAAAAAGGGAGACCACAACACGAGATCACTCATCAACATCATCGAAGTCCTCATCATCTTCATCATCTTCTTGGTCATCGTCTTCTTCCTCTTCATCATCATCGTCATCTCCTTCTTCCTCTTCTTCATCAATGGCTTCCTTGCCCTTGGAGGTGACTTCGGCTAACTCCTTCCAATCAAAGGTTGAGCCCTCATTCCACTTGCCAAATGAAAAAGTGTCCTCGGATTGATCTTGCTCTTGGGACCCTTCTTCATGGCTAGCACCTTTGCCCTTCTCCACAGCCCTCAAACGTGCATCCAAATCCTTTTGCTTCTTGTGGATGTGCTTGCGGTCCACATAGTCCTTGTACTGAGTGTGACGCACATCATTGTTCATGCAAAACAAAGCCCTTTGCCACCACTTGAGCTTCTTCATCTCTTGAGCCATTCCACCACTTGGTGGATCCGCATTCTTCCTCCTAGAACCGGTAGCATAGATGTTGCCACCCAACACATCACTCGAAGAGGGATAAGCACTTGAGATGCTAGACACCAAATGAGCGGTCTTCTTGTAGAGCTTGTTGGGCTTGTGCACTTCCAAGTCTTCATCAAGCAAATCTTCTTCAATCTCAAAGTCTCCTTCAATGCCTCTGTCAATGATAAGCCTCATGATGAATGGAGCATAAGGAGGGATCTTCCTATCAAGCATAGCAATCTTCATCTCCATGAAGATGAAGTACATCACATCGAGCTCCATCCCTTGACAATCTCTTCCGGCCTCGAAGACAAGACGGGCATGGTGGAGCAAATGCACAAGACCACCTCTGATAGAATCATTGTTGCCCCCACTTGGAGCAATGTTGGTACGGAACATCCGGAGCAAAATATCATAGAGGGGAAGGAGATTTGCAGTCTCTCCTGCTTTGCCCCCTGGACCATACAAGCACTGGATCTTCCCTTTGTTGTATTCTGTGGTATCAAGATGCAAGCGGGCACCTCTAGGTCGATGAATGCCATCGAACCTATAGCCCAAAAGCTTCCCAAACCGAGACATGGTCGAGTACTTCCTTACTTCACCTGTCATCCAAGTGAAACCAACCTCATCCTGAGTATCAAACTCTAATGTGGCAAAGAACTGCTGAATCAGATGAGGGTTGTAGTCTTGCTTGAAGACCATCAACTTGTGCAACCCTAGCTTCTCGGTGACCCAAAGAGCATCGGCAAAATACTCATCTCTGGACAATGCTGCAATGTTGGTGACCTTCATAGGGCACACCTTTGTGCTCATGGTAGCATAAATCTGCTCAAAAATCCGCTGATGCTCTGACCGGTAGAAGGATGCACTGCAATGTCCCTAGGCATGGTGTAGAATTTCTGCTCACGGAACTCCCGGTACTCTTGCTTGGACAGCTTCTTGAGATCACTAACGTTGGCAAACAAAGATTTCTTCTTGCGTTCTTCCAATCTCTTCCTCTTCAGAGCAGCTGCCACACGAGCATCCTGATGCTCTTGACGGCGGGCAAGCGAGGGATCAACATACCGTGACCTCTTGGGTCGAGAACCACCTGCACACAGCACATATGAAGAGAGCATATAGGATAAGCATGCATGCCAGAGGATCAAGGAGCAATAGCATAAAAGGAAATAGCATGACAGTAGTAGGTGATCTACACCGGCTATTTCCGGCCTCAGGCCGGCTTTAGCCGGTCAGGCCGGCAATAGCCGGTCTGACACCGGCTTTAGCCGGTCCAGATGAACAAAATCGAGATCACAGCAGTAGGCCACCAAAACTTGTCAAGCACTTTCCATTTATGCAATGCAGGAAGGAAATTATGACCAAACAATCCCAGATGAACAACAGGGCCCCATTGAATCATCTAACCCTAACCCTAGAGAGACCTAGGGAGAGAGAGAGGAGAGAGAGAAAGGGGGGTACCCTGGTCCATGGGAGGTCGCCGGAGAGGAAGACCGGCCGAGGAGGGGGGGCTCCGGTGGCCGGAGGTGAGGCGAGAGACGGCGGCGGCGGGTCCAGGGGAGGGGAGCTCGAGCGAGTGGAGGATAGGCGTGGGGGTAACTGAGGAAACCCTCACCCCCACGGCCTAATGAGTTGGGCCCGAAAACCCCCAGGCCGGCTATAGCCGGGTGGGCCGGCTAAAGCCGCACCTCGGCTATTTCCGGTGGAGGACCGGCTATAGCCGGTCTAGATGGCACAAAGCTGATGATTTTGGATTCTGGAAGTTCTGGTCATGCACAAGAGGATGATTAGGCTTTAGATAAGTGGGCTTAGGACAGAAAACAAGCATGGAGTGGTTCTCGGCACTTGGCATTGCAAAACACAAGAAATCTTTGGAAAAAACCAATGCTAGTGCCTTCCCATTTCAAAGATAGAGACAATGACGAAAAAGCTCAATAAAACTCAAATAAGATTTGCAAGGAATCAACTCTTCGAAAAGAAGAGGTCGGTGGCCAAGGCCACCATGTATGAGTGTCATGGCATTGGACCGCGAAGATATATCTTGGGTCCATAACCAATACTCGTCATTGAAGCTCATATATCACAAAAATGATAGAAAGAGAACAATTTTATCACTATTGGCATTATGGGGGGAGGGATAGCCCAATTAATTAGGACCGCACTCCCCCTATCTCCATGCCCACACCTAAACCAAACAAGCATTGAAAATAGGTGTATTTGCAAGATGCTCAAGCCACACTCCTTGAATCAATGATATTTAGCTCATTCCTCAAATATCCAAATCTTGCTTCATCAAGGGGCTTCGTGAATATGTCGGCAAGTTGATCCTTGGTGCTTACATATGCAAGCTCAATATCACCACGGGCAACATGATCTCTAATAAAATGATTCCGGATCTCAATATGCTTGGTTCTTGAATGTTGCACCGGATTATAGGCTATCTTGATAGCACTCTCATTGTCACATAAAAGAGGCACTTTGTCACAATTGACACCATATTCCTTTAAAGTTTGCCTCATCCATAACAATTGAGTGCATCCACTTGCGGCGGCAATATATTCGGCTTCGGCGGTGGAGAGAGATATACAATTTTGCTTCTTAGAAGACCAACACACCAAAGACCTACCAAGAAATTGGCAAGCTCCGGAGGTTGATTTCCTATCATCCTTGTCACCGGCCCAATCCGAATCCATGAAGCCACAAAGAGAGAAATCCGAGCCTTTGGGATACCAAAGCCCATAAGTTGGGGTATGAACCAAATATCGAAAGATTCTCTTAACCGCCATAAGGTGGCTATCTTTAGGAGCAGCTTGATACCTTGCACACACACCTACACTCAACACAATATCGGGTCTAGATGCGCAAAGGTAAAGCAAAGAACCGATCATAGAACGGTATACCTTTTGATCCACATCTTTACCATTGGGATCAAGCTCAAGATGACATTTTGTGGCCATTGGTGTGGCGGCCCCATTTAGTTCCTTCATCTTGAACCTCTTGAGCATGTCTTGGACATATTTGGCTTGATAAATAAAAGTCCCTTCTTTCAATTGCTTGATTTCAAAACCAAGAAAGAACTTCATTTCGCCCATCATAGACATCTCGAACCTATCGGTCATAAGCTTTGAAAATTCATCATTAAAAGCTTTGTTAGTAGAGCCAAAGATAATATCATCAACATATAGTTGGCATACGAAAAGCTCCCCATTGACCCTCTTAGTAAAAAGAGTAGGATCGATTTGCCCAACTTCAAACCCACGGTCTACCAACAACTCCCTAAGGTGCTCATACCACGCACGTGGGGCTTGTTTAAGGCCATAGAGTGCCTTATGGAGTTTGTAGACATGGTTAGGAAAGTTGAGATCCTCAAACCCCGGGGGTTGCTTAACATACACTTCCTCTTTCAATGGACCATTAAGAAATGCACTCTTAACATCCATTTGTTGCAACTTAAAATTATGATGAGTGGCATAAGCAAGAAGGATACGGATGGACTCAAGACGAGCCACGGGAGCATAAGTTTCTCCAAAGTCAATGCCTTCAACTTGAGAGAAACCTTGAGCAACCAATCTTGCCTTGTTCCTCACAACAATTCCATGCTCATCTTGCTTGTTCTTGAATATCCACTTTGTGCCAATCACATTGCGGCACTCCTTTGGCTTCTCTACTAACACCCAAACATTATTGCGCTTGAAGTTGTTGAGTTCTTCATGCATAGCATCCAACCAATCCGGATCTTCAAGTGCTTCAAATACTTTCTTGGGTTCAACCATGGAGATATAAGCATGATGAGAGCTAAATTGTGCCAATTGACGCCGGGTTGACACTTTGCTTCTTAAATCTCCAATAACCCTCTCAAGGGTATGACCTTTAAGTTCCAAGTCTCTTTCAACTCTTTTCTTGCGACGGGCTTCGATCTCCTCATTAGACCTTGGAGGAGTCACTTGATCATCTTGATCATTTTGGTCCCCGTCTTGACCATCAAATTGACCTTGATCATCATTATCTTCATGAGTAGGTTGATCTTGGTCATGTGAAGAATTGGGGGCGGTTGAAATAACCGGAGAGGATGGTGGTGCCCCTTCTTCTTCATGAAGGTCCTTGTCTTGTTCTTCGGTTGGTGCATTAGTTGCTTCCTTGGGAGAGGCTTGTTGAGCTTGTGAAGATGAAGGCTCCACTTGTGTAGAGCATAGTCCTTCCCGGTCGGCCACAAGGTGTCCCTCAATGGGGCGGAAAAATCCCACGCCCATTCTTCCTATGGCTTCTCGAGGTATTTCATCATCTACATCACAAGAAACAACATCTCGCCCCCCTTGGGAGCCGTCATTCTCTTCGAATACCACACTACAAGATTCTTCAACACGTCCGGTGGACTTGTTGAAGACTCTATAAGTGTGGGATTCGGCACCATAACCAACAAAAATACCTTCTATTGCTTTCGGATCAAATTTACCTAAACGAACTCCTTTTCTTTTAAAGAAACACTTACACCCGAAAACCCGGTAGTAGGAGATGTTGGGCTTGCTTCCGGTGAGTATTTCATATGGAGTCTTGTTTAGGCCTTTGCGGAGGAAGAGCCGGTTTGAAGAATGACAAGCCGTAGAGATAGCTTCGGCCCAAAAGTTGTATGGAGACTTAAACTCCGCCAACATGGACCTAGCCATATCCATAAGAGTCCGGTTCTTCCTTTCGGCTACACCATTTTGTTGAGGGGTATATGCAGTAGAATATTGATGACGAATCCCCTCATCACTAAGAAATCCATTTAAGGTGTAGTTCTTGAACTCCGAGCCATTGTCACTTCTTATTGCCAAAATAGTTTGCCCATGTTGACGTTCAACTTCCTTGGCAAAGTCAATGACGGTTTGTTGAGTCTCACTCTTATGCTTGAAGAAGTAAACCCAAGTATATCTTGAATAGTCATCAACAATCACCAAACAATATTTCTTCCCACCAAGACTTGCATGAGAGGGAGGACCAAAAAGATCCACATGAAGGAGCTCCAAGATCCTCTTGGAAGAAATGATAGTCTTGCTTGGGTGGGGAGAATCATGCATTTTTCCTAGAACGCAAGCCCTGCAAACACGATCTTTGGCAAAAGAAACATTCTCTTTTAGTCCGAGTATGTGGCCACCCTTGTGAAGGCTTTGCAAAGTTCTCATATTGACATGGGATAAACGGCGATGCCAAAGCCAACCCACATCGGCCTTTCCAAATAAACACATTGCACTTGTAGTGGTTTTCCCCGAAAAGTCCACCACATACAAGTTATTTTCAATGTGTCCAACGAAAGCGACCTTTAGAGACTTGCTCCACAAGAGTACCACAATGTCATTATCAATGAAGACGGCAAAGCCCATCTTACCAAGTGCACGAACTGAAAGTAAATTGTAACCTAGGGTCTCAACAAGCATGACGTCCACAAGGGAAATATCCGGTGCGACCACCACCTTGCCAAGACCCAATACCTCGGATTGTGACATATCTCCATAAGTGACGGTTATATGATTGTCATTAGGCCTCATCTCCATCATAATCTCCTTGCTTCCGGTCATATGACTTGTGCATCCACTATCAAGCACCCATTTTGATCCACCGGAAGCATAGTCCTACAAGAGATCATTGCTTGGTTTTAGGTCCCCATTTTTCAATGGGTCCTCTTTTGTTAGCAACAAGGGTCTTTGGAACCCAAATAGACCAAGCAATATAACCATCATTTGGACCAACATATTTTGCATAAACATCACCATAATAATCACGAAATAAAACATAGTGAGGGTTAGCAATTCCCGCATGATCATCATGAGTGGCTTTGCCACCCACAATAGGATCCTTCTTTGCTTGAGCGGGCTTGGCCTTCTTCTTCTTGTTGTTCTTCTTCTTCTTCTTTGAGACATAGCCAATCCCCGTTTTATCACCAAATGCCTTTTGCTTACTCAAAAGGTCATTCAAGTTTTTCTCACCTATGGGAATGGAGGACTTGGCAAGCTCATCTTTCAACCTAGCATTTTCTTCAATAACATTTGCATGATCACAAGTAGAAGTAGAAGAACTAGGCACATTATTCTTAGTTAATTGAATTTGAAGTTGTTCATGTGACTTGGTAAGAATAGAGTGTTCACTTTTCAAGGCCTTGTGAGCCTTGTCAAGATCTTCTAAATCCTTAACAAGTATATCATGACCAACACCAAATTCAACCTTTTCCTTCTTAAGCATTTTTACTTTAGCACGAGCATGATCTCGCTCTTTAATGAGTTTGGAAACAACTTCATTATTAGATTCCTCAATGGAATCGAGCTTCTCTTCAAGAGTTGCTCGTTCCTCTTGCTCTTCTTCAAGAGACTCGGTTAGTGAGGCAATATCTTGAGCATATTCTCTTTCAAGCCTCATTTGTTCATCTAGTTTTTCAAGAGTTTTACCATATTGGCTCAATAGACGTTCAAAGTGAATCTTATGAACACCATCTACACTAGACACATAATCATCAAAAGCAACAATTTCTTCCTTTACTCTAAGACTAGCAAGATCATTCAAGGAAGCATCATTTGTCTTAGAGGAAGAGAAGGATGTGGGTGATACCTCGGAAGACTTGGCCATAAGGCACTTGGCGTTCTTGACAAGAGAGTCCTCATTGGGGGATTCAAAGAGTGATGTGGAGGAAGTGGAGGTGGTTGCCATTGCGGCCATCACACTAGTTGTGGTTTCTTCTTCATCACTCTCACTTGCGGAGTACTCTTCTTGAGTCAAGAACACAAACTTTGGTTGTCTCTTCTTTGGTCCACCCTTTTTCACAAATGGCTTCTTGGATGGTGACTTGGTCTTGCTTTTGAAGATGAGCTTTCCACCATGGTCTTCTCTCTTCTCATAAGGGCACTCGGCAACGAAGTGAAATCTATCATTGCAATTGTAGCAAGTCCTCACCCTTTGACCATTGTTGTCATTCCGTTGATAGCCACTTGACTTGCTTCTTCTTTGATTGTCTTCTTTAGCCTTATGAGGATCAACCCAAAAGGTTTTTCCATAGAAGGCCATGTGCTCATTGTACTCATGTCTTATGTCCTCGGGACACATCTCTAGTCTTGCTTCAATGCTTGCTTGAAGAGGAACCTCTTTCTCAAGCACACTAGCCTTTAATGCAAG
This sequence comes from Dactylis glomerata, assembly GCA_007115705.1. Classification (NCBI taxonomy): domain Eukaryota; kingdom Viridiplantae; phylum Streptophyta; class Magnoliopsida; order Poales; family Poaceae; genus Dactylis; species Dactylis glomerata. The sequence continues at coordinate 312,723 of QXEO01000120.1, read as the reverse complement.
ATTGGAGCTTCTTTGCATTCCAATGGCACGAGCACGAGCATCTTCCGCATTTTGTGCGGAAACCTTGTAGGCTTGAATCTCTTGCATCACTTGATTGGAGGTCATCTCATTGAAGTTGTGCTTTCCTTGAACACTCTTTATATCCGCGGGCTCATATGGAGTGAGAGCAAGAATGTACTTCATCTTGATCCACTCATCATCAATATGGTGAGCACCGAGGTTCTTGAAGGTGGTAGCAATGGTCTTGAGTCTTCTATACATTTCTTGATGATCCTCACCATCCATCATGAAGAAACCCTCCGCTTGATTTGAGAAGGCAATATATCTTGTTTTCTTCATGCTCTCATTGCCAACAAAGACGTCGGAGAGAGCTTGCCAAGCTTCTTTGGCGGTGAAGAAGTGTTGGATGTGAGGCAAGTCCTTGGATCCCACGGCGACTTGAATCATGTGAAGAGCGGTAGCATTGAGTTGGCTATCGACCGTCTCTCTTCTTGTCATGTTGTGGGGATCCACGGCCTTGAATCCTTCCTCAACGATCCTCCAAAGCTCGATGCAAGAACTGCGCATATGAGAGATCATTTGATATTGCCATTGACCAAAGTTTAATGCATCAAGCTTAGGCGGATCACCTCTATGGTTAATATGAGGATGAGGAACCGGCGGGTCGGGTGAATACCAATGCGGGTATTCACCTTTCCCGTCGGCCTTGGTGGAAGACTTAGCATCGCCATTTTTGTCGGCACCCTCCTCATCTATCCCCACATTCTCCACTTGTGGAGTAGCGGGTTTTTCCGGAGGTGGAGGAGCATTAGCATTTTTAGCTTGCATGAGTTGCGCTATCATTTCACGCAACTCACCTACTTGAGATGTCATGGAAGCCATGGATGATTCCAAAGATTTGAACTCACCCATGGAAACTTGACCCGAGCCCTCACTCGGAGAGGTGTCCATACTCTTAGGCGGTTAAGCCCGAATAAAGAGCCGAGGCTCTGATACCAATTGAACGGATCGTATGGGCACCTAGAGGGGGGGGGTGAATAGGTGCTACTCAAATTTTAGTTCTTTTTCAATTTAGGCTTGACACAAAGGTAAATTCTCTAGATATGCAACTAAGGTGAATTTACCTATATGTCAACTAGCAAGCTAAACAATATACAATATATAAAGGCAATAAAGGATAGAGGTAACCGAGAGTGGAGCACGCGGAGACACGGATGTAATTCCCGTAGTTCCTTCCTTTTTAGGGGAAGTACGTCTACGTTGGAGGGGTGTGGTTGCCACAAAGGCCTAACCAACGCCACAAAGGCTCACCCTATTCTCCGGTGCAAGCTTCCGCCACAAAGGCCTAGCTCACTTTCCACTAAAGGATTCCTCAAGGCGGAACCGGCCTTTACAATCTTGGGGCACGCATCCACAACCGAATTGGAGGCTCCCAAGCACAACACAATGCTGTCAAGCAACAAGTAGCAATATATCAAATACACAAACAAGGTCTTGGGACACAAGGGAACCCAAGACACAAGGGCCCTCAAGCAAATGAGAGGGGAAATCAAATCGCTTCGGTGAGGATGTAGAGGATGGTCTTCTCCTTCGATTCTCCAAAGATCAAGAGCTTTGGTGGGTTGAGGGAGGAGATCTAGTTGAATTGGTGAGCTCAACAATGGTGGTCTTCTTCTATTTGTGCTAGCTACCCGTTGGAGAAGAAGAGGGGGGTATTTATACCCCCCCAAAATATCTGACCGTTGCCAGCCAGGAGGTCCGGCTATAGCCGGAGTTAAGTCCGGCTAAAGCCGGCCACACCGGCTAAAGCCGGCCTCAGACCGGCTATAGCCGGCCTGAAATATCCGGCCCAGCCGGAAATAGCCGGACAAATAGCCGGTTGAGTCCAGAGGCGCAGGACCCCTCTCGAAAACGAGCAGTCCGGCTATAGCCGGTCTGGGACCGGCTAAAGCCGGCCTTCCTGGCCAACTTTTATTTGAAACTTCTCCCAGAGCTGATTTTCACCATTTCCTCGATAATTTCCTTTGGGCAATATTAATTATCAAGTATACCATATAAAACCCAATATCTTTGTGCAAGAATATTATAAAATCCTGCAAAGCATAATCACACATTAATAGATAATGTATTGTTAACAAACGCCAAAATCAATTAGGCGGGAAATGCTCTTTCAACTTCCAGCATTCCTATCTATACATATATAAAAGACAACCAAAAAACAAACTCTAACCACTAACTACTTCTACTATAAGATTGGCATGACGGGCACAAAATTTTCATTTGGCCTTCACCAGTTAAAAGGTAGATATGAAATTGGTCAAAATACGCACTCAAAAGAATATCGAGATTCTCCTACGGTAACTTTGAGAAGACTTTTGTTTTAAGCTTTAATTTTTAAAATGTAGGTACGCAGAGACTAAAAAAAGAACACTCCAAATAAGTAAATACTTCAACCCGTGTAATTCACTCCGCCGGTAATTTTGGCTATAATTATCTGATAGTATTTTTCAACAGGGCGTCAATAAAAGCACTCTAAATAAATAATAAACTACTACAAATAACACCACGGGCGCGGCGGCACGCCGCGGCAAATTTCCTAGTATGATACTACGATTCAGGCATTCAGCCTATCATAAGGTAATCGTGTTTTTGGACCTGACGGTGGGTACACCATAAGTAAATCTTTTCTTTTGGTTATGTTCAATAGCAGCCATATTTATTCCCTCGGAGATTTTTTATATTTGTTGTCAATTTTCATAATATTAGATATGTGTAAATTTGTTAAAATGAATATTTCTTTTGGATGTGTTTATTGGTTAATGGTAATACTTCACTGCTACCATAATTGTCGATCCTCCGGAGGATCGCGTAGCACGCGTCCTCCGGGTCGAGAGAACGACGCGTGTCGTTGGGCCCCACCCATGCACCGCTCACGAACGAAGCGGAGGCTTCGTGTACACCCACGCAGAGAAAAACGGGGAGGCCCCGTCTTATCCTTATCCCCTTTCTTCCTCATGAGTGCACCTCCTCAGGCTCCTAGCCGTCTCCCTCACTCATGCCCGCGTAGCTCCGGCCGCCGCCGTCGGGAGCCTCCGGCACCGAGCTATCCCGCTGCTCAGCTTCTGACGGCCGCCGCCTCTGCTAGCACCGGTCATCGCCTCTGCTACCACCGGCCGGCGGTTTTGCTACCACCGGTCGGCGGCTCTGCTATCGCCGGCCGCCACCGCCATGTGTTCTCTCCAACAACTCCCCCGCCACTCTAAGCCTCGCTGCCCGTAGGGTCACGCGCGTGCGGCCCTCTTGCCGCCAGCCGCCAACACCGAAGTAGCGAGGAGCGCCGCCTCCAGGAGCACGCGCGTGTGGCCCACCCGCTGCCGGCCGCCAGCGACCTGCTGCTCGCAGCGTCGCTGGGCTAGGTCCTTGCTTCCTTCGGCGTCGGCGCCCAGCTCTCTGCTACTTTGGGCGCCCAGCTCCGCTACCTTAGGCGGCGACCTCTGCTACCTTAGGCGCCGGGCTATGCTACCTTCAGCAACCTTGGGCGCCTAGCTCTCCTACCTTCGGCGCCGACTTCTTCTACTTCGGGTGCCCAGCTCTGCTACTTTGGGCGCACGCTTCTGCTACTTTGGACGCACAGCTGTGCTACCATGGGCGGCCGGCTTTGCTACTTTGGGCAGCCGCCGTTGCTGCCAACCTTGGTACTAGCAGGCGGAGCGGCTGCCGCCGGCAGCAGGCGGCGTTACTTCTAGCCGTGGCCGGCTGGGACGTATGCGGATGTTTATGCGGTCGTCCGTGCCGGTCGACAGTGTGGTCGGAGAAACAGCGAGGCAGTGATGCTGCGAGAGCGAAGCTCCCATCGTTGCTGCAAGCCGGAGGCGGAGGTTGCTCGCCGGCGGCTGACCTAGGACGGGAGAGGTCCGATGACACCAGCCCTTGTTAGCCTGGGAAAGCTGCGCACGAGCTGCGGATGTGAGAGGATTATTTTTGTGGTCGATTTGGTTGCAATTGGTTGGGGTAGCGAACTAGAGGGATGCAGCTTCAGTGACTTCATGTAACAAAGTCTCCTCGCGCCTTACCTCCAACATCCACCCTCTATCTTACATCCAACGCACTACATTAGTCTATATTTTGAACTTAAAAGTAAAAACTATTTAGAAAAAATTGAAAAAATTCCAATAAATCATACATGTTCCAATTTGTATTCTGGTGAAGTTTCATTATATTTGGATCAATGGTTTGTGATTAAATAGGTTTTTAATTTAAACTAGTGCTCAATACGATAAAATGCTATTTAAGCACAAACTACTTATCCGAATTGGATGAAAATTTCTCAGTACTCAAAACGAGGCGTTTATAATTTATTGGAATTTTTTCTGAATAATTTTACTTTTGAGTTCAAAATCTAAACCAATATGGTACGTTGGATACAAGATAGAAGGTGGATATTAGAGGTAAGGCGCCGGGAGACTTTGTTACATGAAGTCACTGAAGCTGCATCCGAACTGGATGTAGAGTGGAGCTCTTTTTCTCGTATACGTGAGGGCCCAACCAGACACGTGGCGGACGGTGGAGGCAGGGGATCGGGGCTTCCGATCCCCCGAAGGACGCTCAACACGCTCCTTATAATAAAGGTTCCTATGTTCCAGTTTCGCTCCGGCCCTCGAAATCTTAGAGCATCTCCAGCCGTTTGCGCCCTCCACGGCCGAATCCGGCGGTAATTCTCGCCGGATTGGACAAAAATCAGGCGTGGGGAGTGCCGAACTTCCAGCCGGCGTCCCAGCTATACGCCCGGAAATCGGCGATTTTGACTTATTTTTACAAATAGACGTTCCAGTTCGGCGAATTTCATACAGTTTGCCAATATTTGGCTCAAATAAACAGCAGTTCGGCGAATCTCATACAGTTAAACAAAACAAGCAAATAAATTGACAAGTTTTCAAACAAATCAAATGGAAACTAGTGGGTGTTGCCTCGAAACCTCCATATGTGCTCCACCAGATCATCTTGCAGTAGTTGATGCATAGTGGAGTCTCGAATCTCCTGACGCATAGCGATGAACGCAGCCCACGATGCCGGCACCTGGTGATTAGGATGTGCAAGAGGACCCTCTCTCTCATATGGTAGAGCTTGTTCGCTCTCCGGGATGGGATGCTTCCGCTCATCCTCAACAATCATGTTGTGTAAGCACACACAACAGTTCATCACCTTCCATATCTGATCTTTGGACCAACTCATTGCGGGGAACCGGACTACAACAAATCTCTGCTGGAGGACACCAAACGCACACTCGACATCCTTTCGACAACCTTCTTGTGCCTTCACAAACTCCATCTCCTTTGGGAGGATGAGACTCGAGATAGTCTTCACAAATGTTGCCCACTTTGGATAGATACCGTCTGCAAGATAGTATCCCTTGTTGTAGTGTCGGCCATTGATCACAAAGTCAACCGGGGGAGCATGACCCTCAACAAGCTTGGAGAAGATCAGCGAGCACTGCAAAACGTTGATGTCATTGTTGGATCCCGGCATACCAAAGAAGGAGTGCCAAATCCAGAGATCATGGGTAGCCACTGCCTCAAGTATCACAGTGCAGCCTTTTTTGTGACCCTTGTACATTCCCTGCCAGGAGAACGGACAGTTCTTCCATTTCCAATGCATGCAGTCAATGCTTCCAAGCATCCCCGGAAATCCTCGAGCTTCATTGAAAGCGAGGATCCGAGCAGTGTCTTGAACAGTGGGTGATCTCAAGTAGGTGTCCCCAAACACTGCAATCACCGCCCTGCAGAACCGGTAGAAACAATCAAAGGCGGTGGACTCCGCCATCCGAAGATAGTCATCGGTAGTATCACCAGGAGCTCCGTATGCCAGCATCCGCATAGCCACTGTGCATTTTTGGAGGGCGGAAAACCCTGCCATACCGGTGCAATCTAACTTGCATCTAAAATAGGAGTCGTAGTCTCGAAGGGCATAGACAATTTTTAGGAAAAGCTTCCGGCTCATCCTGAAACGACGCCTAAAAACAGCCTCACCGTGCAATGGATTGTCGGCGAAGTAGTCGGCATAGAGTATGCAGTAGCCCTCCATTCGCTGCCTCGGCTTGCACTTCTTGCGACCTGGTGCCGACCCACCACGGCGACCGGTGGCCACCTCCGCGTACAAGCCCGACAAGCAAGCTAAAATAAGCATATGCTCCTCGTCTTGGGCGGCGGCTGCTATCTCTTCTTCAAACATCTCGGCGAACATCTGCTCTTCCTCGTCGTCGGAGTCCATTTTCGGCCAAGCAAATGGACGAACACCTGCCGGGCGTGTCGACGAGGCGCGACGGGAGGAGTTCCCCGACGGCGGAATATGGCCAGACGGCACGCCGGACGGCGGAATATAGGCTGGTGGGGGCAGGTGGGAGGAGGGACGGCGAAGTTCAGGCAACCGGCCGGCGGATTGGCGAGGGGTGGTGCCGGCGGCGACAGAGCAACGACGGGAGGGAGAGGGGGATTTGCGTCCAAATTGTAGGGTTTGCGCGTTCTCTCGCCGACAGAGCGGGCCCGTTTCCGCTTTTTTCTCGTCCGGAGTCCCCGAGCGCGCCCCGGGGGACCGGGGTTAGCCTGGGCTCGCCGAATGGATTTAGGCCCAAATCCGGGGGAAAACGAGAAACCGGAGCGCGACTGGGCCGAATACCGCCGTCCGGATGTAAAAAACGGCCGCCGGGGACCAAGTCGGGGGACGGCTGGAGATGCTCTTAGGACCGGCCCTGCATACTTGTTGATGTATTAGTGGTTATAAAGTCATGCGCTAAAGACATTGCAGAGTCCTAAGGCATGCATATCAAAAAAAGACATTAGACTCAAGTAAAAAGCTATATTAGATGAAATTAGACAATAATAAAAATCTATTATGAGAGAAGCTACTATCCGATCCATAAATATTAGCTTGCTTATCTTCACCGGCGAGACACGGGCACCACGTGCAGCCGAGTCATGGCGTCGATCTCGCGACCACTTCTGAACTGAGTCCTTACAAGGGAAACCCCCGTGGCCGCCATCATGAACCCCAAGACGATTGGGATGCACCCGACCACAATGGAGGTGGTTTCATCGGGGCGCCACCAACCCCGCAGCATGATGATGACGACTCCGAAGGCAACCATGGCGAGTGATAAGGCGAAGCCGAGGTACGACATGGCCGTGTCAACCCAGGTCCATGGCTGCGGCTCCGGGGGATCGTAGTTGGAGCTGGTCGGGCCCGGCTGCGCCTGCGCCTCCACGTCGTCGCCGTCGTCCATTGCGTGCGTGATCGATCGGTTGACCCTCACCTGTGCGTGCGCCGAGCGTACGAGAAGAGACTCGTACTGCTTATGGAATCGAAGACGGACTCCAGCACATACCTACACGACGCCCATCGATCCATCTATATGTAGGCATGCAACTGATCTTGTAAAACGTACGTGCGACAACAGGATTACACCTAGATTACATCGAGCCAAAATAAACTTAAATACAGACATGTGTTTCTGGGAGGTGCACAACCTATCAGTTGCTTGGTTGAGCTTATTTATTGCTTTTAAAATTTTAACTCCTAAGCCACAATAGCTGCTAAATTGGTGTTTTCGGCTTTGGTCAGGACACTATTGCATGACACTACTTCCTCCGTTTTAAAATATAAGATATTTTAGGTTTATAAAGCAAATATATCTAGATATCTTTTAATGTGTATATTCTAGTGAACCTATACACTTTTTAAAAAATGGAAGCATCGCCCCATCCCCTGCATCAAAGTGATGCACGCGGCTGCATTTTATTAACTAAGTTCAATTAAAGGATCAAAGTATATAAAACATCTAGATATATTTGCTTCACAAAGCTAAAATATCTTATATTTATAAACGGAGTGATTACAAGTTAAACTTTACATCATCGGAAAACTAAATTGAACTCAAAATTTGGTGCCCTATAATTATTTTTGAGGTCTTATTTTGCATGATGTGTTGCAGATGCTCTAACGTAGAGAGCTCAATCACTCGTGAGTAGGGTTTATGGTTGGGCAGTACCCGTTGGCGCGTTGCTATATCGACAGAGTCAACAATTAATGCCAAGGCAAACAACCCATCTCTATCAATTGTGCTCATCTGACAGCAAGTCGGTGACTAACCTCTTGCTACCTTAGCCCTTAAGCAACACATGGCCCTATATAATACCTTCGCCTTCCAAGTTCCAAGTAGACTCGTCAGTAAGATTTCACATTTCAGAGCGAAAACAAAACAAAATGGTGGCCGTCGACCCGAAAGCCGTTAGCTCCGCCACGGCCGTCCACCACCAGTTCATCGTGGTCATAGACGGCGCGGAGACGACCATCCTCGAGGGCGTGCAGCGCTGCAACGGCGGCACGCTCACCGTGGTCAGCCCGGGCGTCCTCGAGGTCAGCAGGTTCCAGCACGTCGTGGTGCGCGGCGGCGGAGGCGGCGACGTCCGCTTCGCCCGGTGCGGCTTCGCGGCCGCCGAGGCGTGCGGCGCCGTGTCGTTCCACCGGTGCGACGCGGTGCGCGTCGAGGGGGCCGGCCAGGTTGCCGTGCGGCGGTGCCGGTCCGCGGACGTGGAGCGCGCGGGCACGGTCAGCATCCGGAGGTGCAAGGGCGCCGCGCGCGTGCACGGCGCCGGCGAGCTTCGCGTCGGGCGGTGCAGGGAGGCCGAGGTGGGCAGCTGCTCCGACGTGGCCCTGGGGCGGTGCCGTGAGGCGCGCGCCGACTGGTGCGGCGCGCTCGCCGTCGAGCGGTGCCGGTCCGCGGACGTCAGCCGGTGCGGCGCCGTGCGCGTCGGCCGGTGCGGGGATACGAACGTGTCGAGCTGCGGCAGCGTCATGGTTCGACGTAGCAAGGTGAACATGGTGGATGCGCATCAGCAGCAGCAGCCCTCGTTCCAGAAAGCAGAGCTAGACTACGCCCTGCCTATGGAAATCGTGAGCAAGTGAAGATACTCTACGTACTGATGTTATCAGTGGCATTATACTGTCCGCGCACTGCTTAAATGCATTATGTATTTCTATGATACTATGTATGTTTCTACTGTATTGCGTTATTATTTTCGGACATGTTTGGTTTGTATGGAAGTACTAGAAGGATGCCCCGCGCGTTGCTGTGGGAATTGATATATATTGCAATTATATGTAAAATATATTTTTTATTTTTTGATGCAACATTTTAGTAACATTAATGACTAAAAAAAATACTTGTTGAAAAACTGATTTCTCATGGTACCCTAAGGATGTCGTATTCACTATTTGACCAATGCTTTTTTTTTACTTGAATGGAAGACTTGACATGTAAAACTATAAAAGTATTAAACGGATAGATACTGACAAGAGTATAGTTAATAGAGCCCGTTAGTTGAGTACCCCTAAGGCCCGTATAGCTAGGCCCAATTGTAATGGTAGTCGAATACGAGTTTCTACCGTATGTCGATACTGTAATCTGTATCGGACCCTACTCGATCCTCGAGACCTGGCTACCTATATAAAGGGGCCAGGAGGGGACGGTGTATGTCAGATTAAAAGCAAGCCAGGTTAAACACCCAAGTTTACTTTCGACGCATACCTATTTCGACTAACTTTATCTTCGAGTTCATCCGATGCCATATCTCCCCGATCCTAAGTCCTTCATCTAGGACATTTGTCGAGTTAACCCTCGTCAGATATTGTTGCAGTAATATATATGTATTAAAATACATGACAAAAATATGTTTAGTACATGAAACTTGTTAAAGGTAGATAAAAAATTCAATTACATCATTACCATGAAAGTCTAAGAAAAGAGAAGATGAGTCCATAGTCAAAATGGATGTCTTTGAATCATTCGTAGTAGCCAAGCCAACCTGCAACAGATACGGACAATATAAGGCACTCATGTTGCAGACTTGAAAGGAAGGAAATATCCGTATAAAACTGAAAAGGTATATAAGGAGAACTAAAAACTAAACTGGAATTACTCCAAAGTAAATTAGATGAAGACACAGGAGCAAAATACCACAAAATAGCCTCAAAGGTAGGACCCGCATGCAAGTAGAAAATACTATACTCTCAGGGCGTTGCTCTCTTCATGTCTTTCTCCACCTTTCTCGTACCTCCCAATTCCATCGCATTGGGCTATCTCCTCTTGTATCGTGGATAGTTCTCAATCTTCAGGCTACCTAGGGAGGCAGAGGACGAAAAAATAGAACCCGATCTGGAGCGTCTCATCTACCCAGGGAGATGCGATGATTCGTGTCCATCAAGATCGCATATGCACGCCCCTAGTTGCCGAGTCTGACCGTGAGATCGTGGAGGCTGGATACCTAGGCACAATTGGATGTGAGGACGATGAGGAAGTGGGTCTCGATTCGCGAAGATCGAATGAATTTAAGAGCAAGTACAATAAGTCTAGTCAGCTGGCTATAAGAAATAAAATAATATATTTGTGCTTAGTTGGAAGAGAGAGAAGAGGAGAGAGATAGAGAGTGGGCTCTCATGCAAGAGCCAGCTCTAGCACATGCTCCTAGGTACTTTGTGAGAGTGAATGGTGGGCCATGTAGTAATAAAGTAGTACATTTTTATAGCCAACTATTGTATATGTTGGCTATATGTTGGCTATAGATGACATGACAAACTCACTATAGCCGGCTGCTGGCTACACTATTGTTCTTGCTCTAACAGGATGTGCTGACTGCTTGGTTTTCATTCATTAACTTCGTTCCTGGGGAGAGGAAAGAGGGCGTCGTGACCCTTCTTTTCGGTTGCTGGAATTTGTTGCATGGAGTAGCTTGACTGTGGATGTGTGGGCATATCACGGAAGGTATCTAAACTACATTAAATCTCGACAGGTGATGGCTGCATCAAGAAGAGCGATCCCGCAGAAAGATCTCTCCGTAACCACCTTGGCGGCCACCCACTCCCCTCCAAAACCGCCTCCACTCCCCCTTCTCCCCCTCCCCCACCCGCTCTGATGGCGCCCACCGAGCCGCACGACTACATCGGCCTCTCCGCCGCTGCGGGCTCGCCGACCCCAACCTCCTCCTCCTCATGCTCCTCCTCGCCCAACCCCACCACCGCAGCCGAGACGGTGCCTCGCCTCACCCTCCGCCTCGGGCTCCCGGGCTCCGAGTCCCCCGACCGCGACGTTGTCGCCGCTGCGCTCACCCTCGGCCTCGTCTCCCACAAGCGCGCCTCCTCCAGGCGCGTCTTCCCCAAAGCCTCCCAGCGCCGGGAGCCTCCGCTGCCGCCGACAAGGTGCCCTCCGCACTCCGCAGCTCCGCCTGCAGCCAAGTAAGATTCGATTCCCCAAGCCACACACCCTTTGCCTCCTCTGAAGTCTGAACCTGTGTGCCGGCACTGATCGACGGGGTGCTGTGGAGCCAGGGCCCAGGTCGTGGGATGGCCGCCTCGACCGCGTGTCGCGTTTGTCCGCCGCCGGCAGCAGAGGCACCGTGCACCGTGCCCGGATCGCCTCCCATCACTCCGAGCTTGAGAGAACCGAGGTCGCCGCCTCGACCTTCCTCTCTGCGCGCCGCGCACGCAGATCTCCATGTACACCGACGCCGACAAGCCGGGGATCGGGATCGGGGCCACGCTGCATCTCCTCTCGTGGATGTTTGCGCCGTGGTCTGGAGGCCGCAAGATTGCTAGCCCAACTGCTGGCGCTCATGCGGCCACCCGTTTTGTCCCTGGGAACAGATCCTTCTATTCTATAGGTCAACGAGTTCTTTTGATGACATCCGCACTTTCTTCTCGAGTAGCTTTTGTTTAGAACAAGCCTTCTTTTCTGGTTCTGTTAACCTTCTTCGTGCTTTGAGGGTTGATTTGTTCCACAGCGTTTGTTACTTATTACATTGCTTGATAAATAACCAAAGCCAATAGTTGATAAATATTGTTAAGATTTGTTCAACTGTGGAGATTAATATTGACGAGTATCTGAAAACGGACGTCAACATGAGCAATTCATGATGCAAATGCAGGTCCTGCTAAAATCCATGTATATAATGTACGTGTTATGTTCCCTGTGTCAATCTTTCATTTTATTTCATGCATGCTCTGATTTAGGGATTATTTCTAGGGTTTATTGGTGATGCTGAATTAGGGGAGAAAGGCGCTGCTCCATGCCACGGTTACAAATCTTAAGTTGGTAATTCCCAGTGCTTCATCTGTCTCTTCTTGGGTATGCGTTTTATTCAATTTCTTGTGGATGTGTCATGCAGTGTAAATGATGTCATACTTTGACTAGGAAATACAAAGTAATGGATTCATCAATTTCATTTCAGAAAATGATGCCGCTGCAGCACTGCAAATGATGACCGACGAGGTAATATATGCTTTGTGAATATAGCAAGTAAAGTCTCAGGATAATATCAAGTCAATGTTCTTTTCCCAATGCTAACAAAACTATTGCAAAGATAAGTTCCAGCAGCTTGCTGCAAGGAACATATGGTGCAATATGCAAACAGCGAACGATCTGCTTCTGCCATTGTATTTTCTTTTTGTTTCATCGTCTATTGCATGTGAGACCCATGACCCGTCAGTCAATCGGATGAGATTTGGGGAGGGTATTTTATTTGATTCCCCCCCGATTATAAGGATGCGAGATTTAGGTGGATTTGTTGTTGCGGTTTTGCACGGGGTGGTTACATCAGGGATCCAGGGTGTGCGCTGGGGACCCTCCAATGCAGCCAGACAAGACAAGATGGGGGCAGCCGCCATTGACCGCCTTGTCGGCGGCTTCTAGGCTACTTGACCCAGGGGCTCATGGGTAAAAAGTGATCTGGTTATACATGTGTGCTTGTGTCCTACATAGGTTGTAAAACTTTAAGGGCATAGTTTTAATCTTCATATGAACAATCGCATGCATAGTTTTAATCTTCATATGAACAATCGTATGGTGTTTAGTTTGCATATAGGCTGCTTTACTCTCTCTGTTAGATCTATGAGCTCCAAACGATGAGACACAAGGTTTAACACCTCCAGTTCCTAGGGCAATCATACAGAGATCCAGGAAAGAGGTGTCATTCTTAAGTAAGCTTGCTTATGGGCAAACAAATCTTATATATGAAGTTGGTTGAAGTGCTGGAACTGATGCTGAAAATGTTAAATCAGCTAGACCTTTCAGTAAAAAGGGTGACACATTCAAATAGATGACTGAAAATATTTTGATGGTGGTTGGTATTTGACTGATTTAATTTTTTGTTGGATTGCATCTTGTTTTTGGTCTAGGACTTCAAGAACAGCTGTTAATTTTCTGATGGTATTTACTGATGTGAATTTCAATTTAGTGCTCAATCCAACATTACTAGGAAACATGCATTTTGGCTTCTTGATCCCAACCTTTGACCAAGTGTGACGAAGAATAACTCTTATCTAATGGGTCATCTTAATCTCACTAACAGATTCTGATTGACTGAAGATGGAAATCATGTTTTGATGTGAATTGATATCTTGTGCTGCAAAGCTTCTGCATCATCATAGCCAACCTGTAGGGATCGTCAGCCCGTCGTCGGCCATGTTCGAGCCGCTGCACCACCATCTTCTGTGGCAACGACATGTTTGTCCTATCCGGGTATTATTTGAAGGCGGTAAGTAACACGCTCTCCTCTTTCAGTTAGATCCCTGGGCAATGATAAAAGCATCTTGATCATCAGCGATCGATTCTGCAGATCATGGCCATCACTGATTTTATCTAGGCAACTGATTTTTATGCAATTAACTCTATGTAATCATGTAGCTGGTGGCTTCTATGTTTGCAGGTTTAGTGCGTGTGAATGTGTCATGCATGTCCTAAGTGTCACTACTACTTTTGGCTAAATATTGCATTGTGTTTATGCCATTTTGGTTTGGTGATCTTGTTGATTTTCCTAAGTGTCACTAATACTTTTGGCTAAATATTGCAATTCTAGCACTACGCTCGTTTAGTACTCATTCATTTTTGTGTCAGCCTTCACCTCTCAATTGTACTTGCAGGCACTTGCTTGAGTTTTGACGATGAAGTTTCATTTGACACAAAGAGCAGCCTTCCAGTTTTATATTGCATCTTTTGATTAGAAATATAGGAAATGAAGTTTTCTATAGCAGTTCCTTCTGCTGTTTTCCTATTCTCTGAAGTTCCGAAACAACAGATTAAGCTTGAGATATCATTTAAGCCATAGAATTTTCTCTGCTGACTTTGCCATTGCAGATATGAAACTTTCGGTTTATTGTTAGGTGAGAGTCAGTCACAGAACTAAGTTTTCATGCTTATGCAAATTCAGGGGCTGAAAGCAAACTTGTCTACTCCGGGTGCTGGAATCTGCTCATGTATCCGGAAGGAGCACCGTCAGTAAGCTGCGCATTTTCCATTAACGTGAGCTGGCGTGGAATTAATCTATGCACTTCAGTTCAAAAATTTCTCAAGGCGGGAGGATCTTGCTTCTTTTCTAAGTACAATTTGTAAGACAGGTCAAGGGGGAAATTGTACTCCTTTAAACCAATATTTTTTTAATTAGCTGGAAATATCCTTATTTGCATTTAAGCAAATTGGAATTGTGTGTGTTTGGAATATTCCGCGACTACCTCTTTCTACATGTAATTTTTTGTGTGTACTATGATTACAGTAAGGTAACAAAAACCATGAATAACCCGTAGCAACGTACGGACATTCAACTAGTGAGGTATAATGGATGGATGGAGATAAAAATCAAATGGTTGTGATTTCTTGATGATGTGGCTAGACTGTATGTCAAGATAGATAATTTAAATAAATCCTTAGTGGGATTTTGCTTTATAAGAAGTATAGATAGATTGGAGCACCAGCTTGTGTACGTGCTAGCTTTTCATTTCAAAATAGATAACGTTGTACATGTTAGATTATCCAGATGGATATCTACGGTTCTTTACTGTGTGTATCCAATGTTTTGCCTGTTTTCGAAAGGATCTATTTGATAAGTTAGAACTTCTTGGACGGGGTATTCCAAATTATAAATATTTGTTCAGTGTCAAGCATATAACTGAAACCTAAATTGTTCAGTATAGCTATAAGATCACCACTAGTTTAGACACATAAAAAATACAAATTGATCAAAAGAAACAAGCAGGTCGCGGCACGCTTATGTTTGAATTGAAAACAACAGAACTCTATCAATTGTGGTACTATGTACTGTCCATTTTTACTCTGCATTTTAAGTTTAGTCAAAGTCAAACTAGATAAAATTTGATCAAACATATTATTAAAAATATAAAGTCTTATAATATGAAATACATATAATATAAAAGTATTTTTCATGATGATTCTAATGATATCTATTTTATATTGTAAATATTTATATTTTTTCTTATACACGTAGTCAAAGTTAATAAAGTTTAACTTTGACTAAATCTATAATGCAGGGTAATTTAGGACGGAGGAGTAATACAACGTCTCTCAAATAAATCCAGAAACACCCAGCTAAATATTCGATACACTGAAGCTCACGTATATTGCGATTAAGGATAGCAGATCTGCAGAGAAATGGCAATTTCTTCACTAGTTGATACTAATTAATATTTATTTATATAGAATTGCCCCTGTGTAATAAAGAAATAGATGACCCCATTGACATATTTTTCTAGCTTTGTCTTTTTTATAAAGATAATATATTAATATTATAAATATATCAATTACATACAGTCTCTGCACGACGCGCTATTCTAGAGGTAGTTCAGATGCACAGTCAGAAAAAAGAGAAAGCTAAACAGGAAGAAAGTCCCAGTACGCAAGCGTTATCGTCGCTCGATCGAAGATCTTATGTTTGTACCTGAAGATAGTCCCCGCTCTTAAAACAATGCTTTCATATCAGGTACAATCAGAGGCTAGGCCAGACCGTGGATTTTTACCCTAAAAGGTAAGACTTTGAACTACACATGTGTTGTCGCCCTCACTTACATACCATTGCTACGATACCAAAAACACCAAGCAAGTTCCTAATCACCGCAAAGACTAGGATCTACATTTATAGTCCTCAAATCACGGCTTTCATGACATTCTTCCACCTTTGACATCACCATGGACCAAAACATGTCCCGTGACGGCAACAGATACCAGAGCCTTCGCGTCGCTCCCACCTGAGGTCAGGACGCACTAGGGAGTTCGCCGGCAGAGCCTTTCAGAATTCGACACTCCGGCTAGATCAAGGAAGACAAGCATCAAGTAGATCTTCGTCTTGGCGAGAGGAACCCTAAGACTGCCGCCTTTATTCAGGACGAGCCCTACGCAACTGGCCATCCCCGTCCGCCCGAGGCCCTCCATGCGAGGTCACTAGTCGATGACGAGAAAACGCAGCATGGTAGGGAACGAAGGCCGCTGATCATAGGAGCAAAGGTCCCAGATCAAGCACCTCAACCGCCGCCTCCTTCCAGCCACGCCACTTGCGGATTCACCACTGAAGCACACCGACCGCCGCTGCTCGCTACCACGGCTAAAGATTAGAGAGGGGTGCTGATCCCTTGTTGATGTGGAGCAGACTGTCCTTGTGCGTGGTGAATAACCAGCCCGTTGGGAACCCCAAGAGGAAGGTATGATGAGTGTAGCAGCAAGTTTTCCCTCAGTTTAAGAAACCAAGGTTTATCGAACAGGAGAGGAGAGACAATGACGACTGAAGGTGTTGTGGAACCTGCACACACACAAACAAATACTTTGTTCCTAACTTGCGATGAGGTTGTCAATCTCACCGGTTTGCTTGAAACAAAGGTTATGAGTGTATCGAGTGGAAAACAATATAGTATGCGAGTAAAGTAAACAGTACGAGTAAAGTAAACAGGTGATAGCAATATGATGGAAATAGGACCGGGGTCCACAGTTCACTAGTGGTGTCTCTCCATAGATAAAATAACACATGCTGGGTAAACAAATTACAGTTGGGCAATTGATAGAATAGAGATAACGTGATATGTCAAGAAGATCACTATGAGATTTACTCTGGGCATTACAACAAAATACATAGACCGCCATCCAACTGCATCTATGACTAATAATCCACTCCCTGGGATATCAATCCGAACACCCTAGAAGTATTAAGTTGCGAACAACAGATAATTGCATTAAGCAAAGTGTGTAATGTAAACAAAGCATATGCCCTTGAGCATATGAATGTTGTTTTCTCCCTAGTAGCAACAGCACATCTACCACCTTAGAGGTTTCTGTCACTCCCCCAGGTGAAATAGAGGCATGAACCCACTATCGAGCATAAATACCCCCTCTTGGAGTCACTAGCAACTACTCGGCCAAGATAGCTACTAACAACGGAGAGCATGCAAGATCATAAACAACATAGAGATAACAAAAGATATAATTCAGTACAGCAACTTAATCATAAACACCAATATTCATCGGATCCCAACAAACCAAACATGTAGAATTACATAACGGTGATCTCAATCATGTATGGCAGCTCATGAGATCTAAACATGAAGCACATGGTGGAGAAGACAACCATCTAGCTACTGCTATGGACCCATAGTCCAAGGTAGACTACTCACTCATCGCTCCGGAGGCAAGCATGGCGATGAAGAAGACCTCCGGTGGCGATTCCCCTCTCCGGCAGGGTGCCGGGAAGAGCTTCTGGACCCTCCCGATCTTCGGGTCGACGGC
Organism: Dactylis glomerata; assembly: GCA_007115705.1. NCBI lineage: Eukaryota > Viridiplantae > Streptophyta > Magnoliopsida > Poales > Poaceae > Dactylis > Dactylis glomerata. The sequence goes on along the minus strand of QXEO01000120.1, from coordinate 295,118 downwards.
GGCGGCGGATCGCGATGTGTTCTGGAAAACTGATCGGGTACTTAGGTTTTCTCGTCGGGGGGTCTTTATAGGCGAAGGGGCGATGTCAGAGGAGGGGCCAGGCGGCCACACACGGGGGTGGCATGGGCCAGGGGCTGGCCGCGCCACCTGTGCGTGTGGGCCCCTGGTCCCTCGCCTCCTACTCTCCTTCGGATCTCTGGAAGCTTCCGGGTAAAATAAGACTTCAGAAACTTGTTTCGTCCAATTCCGAGAATATTTCCTGTGTATCACTTCTGAAACACAAAAACAGCAGAAAACAGGAAACTGACACTGTGGCACTTCGTTAATAGGTTAGTTCCGGAAAATGCATAAAAATGCCACTAAGTGTAACGAAACAATAGGCAAATGGTGTAAAAACAAGCATGGAGCATCAAAAATTATAGATACGTTTGAGACGTATCAAGCATCCCCAAGCTTAACTCCTGCTCGTCCTCGAGTAGGTAAGTGATAACAAAAGAATAATTTTTGAGGTGACATGCACCTACACAATCTTGATCATATATGTAAGCATTGGTGAGCTGGGATCAATAGAACTTAAAACATGGGCATGAAGATATAATCATGACAATAAGAACTTAGCAACCATGTTGTAAACATGCAAATGAACACAAACAAAAGATCATGAAAATGAAACAATGAAAGTCAAACGTGTGTTCAAATCATAAGGAAAAACATACAAAAGGTTTTCAGCTTGTCCTTCAAAGAGAGCAAAACATAAATGCATAGGACACCTTCAAGTTTAAGAGGGCGACTAGATACAAATAATTTAAGAATAAGTGAAACCAACAATATGAATCAATCAATGAACTTTGGGACAATGCAGATCACACTAAGAATGACAACTATGCTCTCTTAATGGTGCATTAAGAAAGAAGGTGGTGACTCAACATAAAAGTAAAAGAAAGGCCCTTCGCAGAGGGAAGCAGTGATTGCAAGTTTTATAACCTTCAAAAATTATGGTACTTACCGGCTTTGAGCTCTCATTGCCCCCATCATAAGCATCTTGAATGGTTAAAGTTAATGCGAGAACAATTATGATGCATATGCTTGACAAATCATAAGTTGAAAACCTCGTGCCCCGTGAATACGAGTACCCAAACCTCATGCTACTTTACTTAGAGTCCCAAGCAAGGCTCTTGTCATTGTAAGTATATGCATATCATTGAGAACCGCCAATGGGATACCTCCGTGCCCGATGACATGGAACAAGCCCACACCAAAATGACAGGACAAGCAGACAATGAACACCTCGACATCTCTTTTATTTGCCTTTTGTTTAGCTTTTTATTATGAGATGCGTCGTCGAATGTTCACCATGGGTATGCTGCAAATTTCCACCATGAATTATGCATGGCTTAGATTGGCGGCCCGGCGTTTCCCTAACACATATACAAACTCCATGATCCCCACAAGATTCCCAATTCATTTCACACCGCGGGCATCCATAAACAAAAGATCACGATATCAACTCAAATAAGAAGTGCAATGTTGAAAGCTTGCCCCATGACAACATGGCTGGGCTAGAATCCAACTTACAACTTGCAAGCATAACAACTCAACATAAGAGACCACAATGTCAAATTTTTAAGAACAGGAAAAGTAAAGTGTGCCTTCCGGTTCGTGAGAGCTTTACTGACCGAATTTCGCATAACACTGGTAAGAGTTTAATTTGAAGAGAAAATAAAAGCAAGTCAAATTTACTTGGAATAGCAAATTGCTAGTAGGTATGTATGGTGGACACTTTGGAAAACTTTGGCTTTTAGGAGTTGGATGCACGAGTAGAGCTCATACTCAGTACAAGGCGAGGGCTAGCAAAAGACTAGGAGCGACCAACTAAGAGAGCAATAATGGCCATAATCATGCAAAGCGACATTAAAAGAAGCATAAGATGGCATCAAAAGTCAAAAACTAAATGATCATGAAGGCTATTGGCGACTTTGTAAGAGTCTCACATGTGTGAGCATGCGCCAAGTCAACCCAAATAAAGCATCAAGGAGAAAACCAAAATAATGCTTCCATACAATAAAAATAACGCATGATTTTTTCAAAGGCTCATTAAGCAATCTCAGTTATTTGAGACAAGTCATGCTACAGCAAAACCACTAAGCATACTATCAAAAAGACATCAAGCATGACATGAAAAAGCCTAAGCCGCAGTCTACACAAGCTCCTTCTTGTACCACTATTTTGCACAAAGCTTTTTCTCTTTTCCAACACCATTTGAAATTTTTAAAGACACCTCTTTTGATGAAAACCAATAAAGATCAGAGGCAAAAATACACCTTGATGAAAAGATATGACAAGATCTGAACACAAATCAAGGCGAAAACGAAAACCAAAAGCAGTAGCAGAAAAAGAAGAACGCTCGATGAACGATAAGAGTGAAAAACTGAGCGTTCTTTGCAAATGAAAACGAATACATCTCCTCCAAAGAAAATTTGTTGGGGTCCAACCATTTATTGCAGCAAACAAACAAACTAAACCAACTAAGAAAACTAAAACAACTGACGCTCCAAGAAAAACACATAGTGCATGAAGCAATAAAAATATAGTGTTTTGAAAGGTGACCTGATTTTTGCCGATGAAGAAGGGGTGCCTCAGGGGACATCCCCAAGCTTTGACGCTTGTACTTCTTGGATATTTCTTGGGGTGATGCATGGGCATCCCCAAGCTTGAGCTTTTGTCCATTCTTCAACTCATCTCATCATTCTCCAATCCCTACACTTGAAAACTTCCTTCATACAAAACTAAACACAAATCTATTAGCAACATTAGTGCAAGCATAACATATAATCAATCCTCTATTTGCTCCAGGTTTCAACTCAAAACCACCACATATATAGCAAATACTACTGTAGCAACTTCCCCAAAAGTTCCGTGATCAAAAGAACTCAAAAGAAAGCGATAAAGTGGCAAACACAAATATTGGCAGAAATCTGTCAAAACTGAACAGCTGACAAAGGTCGAATTTTTGAGGGATTTTCTGTTGCTCAAATAAAAAAGTGTTCAACTAAGAAAAGTTTGGATATAACATGGGGCATATGCATAAGAAATCGCAGGTCCAAAAGATAAACAGAGAATTTTCACGAATTTTTACGGTGCAGCACCGAAAACAGTTTCAGGACAGCAACATCCCCAAATCTTTACCTCACTGAAATTAGAGGCTCCTCTTGGCACAAAAACGAAACAAACAAGATAAGGAGCGGTCATTACAGTAGTAATGACTTCCAAGACTCAAATAAAAGAAAAAGTACTGAAAAGAAAACGTTGGGTTATCTCCCAAGAGTGCTTTTCTTTAACGCCTTTGAGCTAGGCGCAGAAAAATGCGAATCAAGTATTATCAAGTGATGAAGCATCAAGCTCATAATTTGCTCTAAGAATAGAGTAAAAAGTAATTCTTTCTTTCCCTAGGGAAGTGTTCCATACCTTTCTTAAGTGGGAATTGATACTTGATAGTGCCTTCCCTCATATCAATGATAGCACCTACAGTTTGAAGAAAGGGTCTTCCCAAAATAATAGGACATGAAGCATGGCATTCAACGTCCATAACAAGAAAATCAACGGGAACAAGGTTATTGTTAACCACAATAAGAACATCATTAATCCTTCCCAAAGGTTTCTTCTTAGCAACATCAGCAATAGGAACATCAAAATAACATTTTTCAAGCGGTGGTAAATCAAGCATGTCATAAATCTTTCTAGGCATGATAGAAATACTAGCACCTAGATCACATAAAGCATGGCAATCATAACCATTAACATGCATATCAATGATGGGTTCCCAACCATCATCTAACTTCTTGCGAACAGAAGCTTTTTGCTTCAACTTTTCATCCCTAATCTTTATGAGAGCATTGGTAATATGCTTAGTAAAAGCAATATTTAAAGAACTAGCATTGGGAGTCAAAGCAAGCTTTTGCAAGAACAAAATTACTTCAGATATATTGCAGCCATCAACATCAAAATCATTAAAAGAAATAGAGCTATCATCTCCCACACTCCGAAAAATTTTAGCACTCTTTTGAGAAAAAGTTTTGGCAGTTTTAGGCTTTTTAACACAAGGAGCGGGAGTTTTCTCTACACCAATCAAAGTAAGAGGATTGCTAGCAGTAGGAGCAACATCATTAGAGGTAGTAATAGTACATACCTTCATCTCTCTAGCCATCTCATCTTCTCTTTCCCACCTGGCATGCAATTCCGCTAACAATCTAATATTTTCATCAATTCCAACTTGGATAGCATTAGCGGTAGCAAAAACATTGTTCTCTTTCACATCATTAGGCAACACTTTTAATTTCAGAAGTTCAACATCATGAGCAAGGCTATCAACTTTAGAAGCAAGAATATCAATTTTGCCTAACTTTTCCTCAACAGACTTGTTAAAAGCAGTTTGCTTACCGATGAAGTCCTTGAGCATTACCTCAAGCTCGGAGGGCGCGGCCCTAGTATTGTTGTAGGAATTACCATAAGAGTTACCATAACCATTACCATTGGTAGAAGGATACGGCCTATAATTGTTACTAGCAAAATTGTTCCTATAAGCATTGTTGTTAAAATTGTTGTTTCTAATGAAATTAACATCAACATGCTCTTCTTGAGCAACCAGAGAGGCCAAAGGAACATTATTAGGATCAACATGGGTCCTATCATTAGCAAGCATAGCCATAATGGTATCAATCTTATCATTCAAGGAAGAGGTTTCCTCAACAGAATTTACCTTCCTAGCTTGTGGAGCTCTCTCGGTGTGCCATTCAGAATAATTTACCATCATGTTGTCGAGTAACTTTGACGCGGCGCCCAAGGTAAGGGACATAAAAGTGCCTCCAGCAGCTGAATCAAGTAGGTTTCTTGAAGAAAAATTCAGTCCTGCATAAAAAGTTTGGATAATCATCCAAGTAGTCAGTCCATGAGTGGGGCAATTCTTTATCATAGATTTCATTCTTTCCCAAGCTTGAGCAACATGTTCATTATCAAACTGAGTAAACTTCATAATATTGCTACGCAACGATATAATCTTAGCAGGAGGATAGTATCTACCAATAAAAGCATCCTTACACTTAGCCCATGAATCAATACTATTCTTAGTCAAAGACAGCAACCAATCTTTAGCTTTTCCTCTCAAAGAAAAAGGAAACAACTTGAGCTTAATAATATCACTATCAACATCCTTATATTTCTGCATCTCACATAGCTCAACAAAATTGTTGAGATGAGCTGCAGCATCTTCAGTACTAGCACCAGAAAATTGCTCTTTCATAACAAGGTTCAATAAAGCAGGCTTAATCTCATAAAAGTTTGCAGCAGGAATAGGTGGTGCAATAGGAGTGCAGATAAAATCACTATTGTTCGTGCTAGTGAAGTCACACAACTTGGTGTTTTCAGGATTGGCCATTTCAGCAAAACGAAAGTAAACAAGTAAAAACAACTACCAAGGATTCTAATTTTTTTGGGTTTTTGATAAAAAGCAATGCAGGTAAAATAAATAAAGTAAAGCAAAACAATAACAAAGTAAAGAATGTGTGTGCGAAGAACTCCCCTCGCAGAAGTCTTCTCTCCTCCTCGGCAATGGCGCCAGAAAAAGCTTGCTGATCCCTTGTTGATGTGGAGCAGACTGTCCTTGTGCGTGGTGAATAACCAGCCCGTTGGGAACCCCAAGAGGAAGGTATGATGAGTGTAGCAGCAAGTTTTCCCTCAGTTTAAGAAACCAAGGTTTATCGAACAGGAGAGGAGAGACAATGACGACTGAAGGTGTTGTGGAACCTGCACACACACAAACAAATACTTTGTTCCTAACTTGCGATGAGGTTGTCAATCTCACCGGTTTGCTTGAAACAAAGGTTATGAGTGTATCGAGTGGAAAACAATATAGTATGCGAGTAAAGTAAACAGTACGAGTAAAGTAAACAGGTGATAGCAATATGATGGAAATAGGACCGGGGTCCACAGTTCACTAGTGGTGTCTCTCCATAGATAAAATAACACATGCTGGGTAAACAAATTACAGTTGGGCAATTGATAGAATAGAGATAACGTGATATGTCAAGAAGATCACTATGAGATTTACTCTGGGCATTACAACAAAATACATAGACCGCCATCCAACTGCATCTATGACTAATAATCCACTCCCTGGGATATCAATCCGAACACCCTAGAAGTATTAAGTTGTGAACAACAGATAATTGCATTAAGCAAAGTGTGTAATGTAAACAAAGCATATGCCCTTGAACATATGAATGTTGTTTTCTCCCTAGTAGCAACAGCACATCTACCACCTTAGAGGTTTCTGTCACTCCCCCAGGTGAAATAGAGGCATGAACCCACTATCGAGCATAAATACCCCCTCTTGGAGTCACTAGCAACTACTCGGCCAAGATAGCTACTAACAACGGAGAGCATGCAAGATCATAAACAACATAGAGATAACAAAAGATATAATTCAGTACAGCAACTTAATCATAAACACCAATATTCATCGGATCCCAACAAACCAAACATGTAGAATTACATAACGGTGATCTCAATCATGTATGGCAGCTCATGAGATCTAAACATGAAGCACATGGTGGAGAAGACAACCATCTAGCTACTGCTATGGACCCATAGTCCAAGGTAGACTACTCACTCATCGCTCCGGAGGCAAGCATGGCGATGAAGAAGACCTCCGGTGGCGATTCCCCTCTCCGGCAGGGTGCCGGGAAGAGCTTCTGGACCCTCCCGATCTTTGGGTCGACGGCGGCGGCGGATCGCGATGTGTTCTGGAAAACTGATCGGGTACTTAGGTTTTTCTCGTTGGGGGGTCTTTATAGGCGAAGGAGCGATGTCAGAGGAGGGGCCAGGCGGCCACACACGGGGGTGGCGCGGGCCAGGGGCTGGCCGCGCCACCTGTGCGTGTGGGCCCCTGGTCCCTCGCCTCCTACTCTCCTTCGGATCTCTGGAAGCTTCCGGGTAAAATAAGACTTCAGGAACTTGTTTCGTCTAATTCCGAGAATATTTCCTGTGTATCACTTCTGAAACACAAAAACAGCAGAAAACAGGAAACTGGCACTGTGGCACTTCGTTAATAGGTTAGTTCCGGAAAATGCATAAAAATGCCACTAAGTGTAACGAAACAATAGGCAAATGGTGTAAAAACAAGCATGGAGCATAAAAAATTATAGATACGTTTGAGACGTATCAAGGGGTCACCGCCTGAGATCTTGGGACGCCCGCCGAGGTTCGCTGCCGCCGCTCCACACGGGCTTTGCACAGCGATGGTGCCAACGACAACGGATGGAGGAGGACGTGAGAGGGGGTCGAAGGCCGGCGGTTGGTGGCCGCCCGGTGCGGCCCGGTGGCGGCCGCGTGGGGTTGGAATGGGAGGAGGGGTCGGGAGAAAAAGGAGATTTCTGAGGTTAATTCTAGCTTTGTCCTTGCGACTAGGGATAGTTCTCTTGCTCATCAAAATGCACATCTGTCTCTCATCGACATAGTTGAGGACAAAATTGTCAAATCAGCCACCCTCCAGCCGCTTTCGGTGTTTCTATTGGCAATTTACTCGTATGCTAAAAGTGTGGCCGTAAGACCAGAACCAACACACTACAAGACAAGATCTGCCACACCAGAGGAGCGATCGAATGTAAAATCCCACAGGTCCCTTTACCTTGCCGCTTAGGATGATGCTGATACTATGTTACCAGTCTATGTTACTCTCGAAAACTTAATATATATCCCCAACTATTCAACGTTTTGAAGTTTAAAAAAATCTAGAAAAAACTCTAGATATAGTCAATGGCGTATTCTACAAATATGAAAAAATTCAACTCGAAATAATTAGTATTCTAGGCTACACATAAAATCTCAGAAATTCTAGAGATTTGAAAAATTGCACTATTCCAAATTAACTCTAGCTGATTTATTTTCAAAGCAATTGCTCACCGATCAAATTGATGACAATCTTGACCCCTCGTGTTCTCCAGCAATTTATAGTTGTCGATCCAATTCTCATCTCGTAAATCCCATTGCCACCATCTCCACGACTCCACCCACTACATATAAAACGACAACCCCCACTAGCGTGACAGCCGGCAGGCAGCAGCCATGGCGTCCCCGCGGAGCTCACAGTCCACATGCACGGTGCAGACCGTCCGTGGCACTCACCAGTTTGAGATCGTTCGCTACAGCCTCTACAAGGGCACCGGCGTCGGCAACTTCGTCACCTCCGGCGCCTTCACCGTTGGCGGCTACAATTGGGCGATCCGATACTACCCGGACGGCGAGTCGTCCGACGCATTCGTGTCGCTGTACGTCGTGCTCGCAACCGAGAACGCCCGCGCGAGGGCGCTCTTCGACCTGAGGCTGATCGATCGGACCACGGGGCTGTCGTGCTCGGTGTACCGGCGCGGCGAGGTGACGGTCTTTGAGGAGAAGAAGGCCAACAAGTGCGCCAGGGGCATCCGCAGGTTCATGTCCAAGACTGACTTGGAGGCGTCGCCGTACCTGCGCGACGACCGCCTCACCATCGAGTGCGTCCTCGACGTCGTGCAGGACGCCGTGGTGTCCCGGACCACGCCGTCGGTGGAGGTCGAGGTTCCGGCCTCCGACCTGCCGGCGCACCTCGGCAGGCTGCTGGAGGAGCCGGAGGGCGCTGACATCACGTTCGACGTCCAGGGGGAGATCTTCCACGCGCACAAGATCGTGCTCGCCATGCGGTCGGCGGTGTTCAAGGCGGAGCTCTACGGTCCGATGAGGGAGAATGACGCGCGGGTCATCGTCGTCGACGAAATGCCGCCGCTGGTCTTCAAGGCTCTGCTCCACTTCGTTTACACCGACGCGCTGCTCGTCCCGGACGACCTCGGCGCTGAGGAGTACAGGGATCTGATGCGGCATCTGCTCGAGGCCGCCGATCGGTACGCCATGGAGAGGCTGAAGCTGGTTTGCGAGCTCGTCCTTGGCAGAACCCTCGATGCCCGTACGGTGAAGACCACGCTGGCGCTGGCTGATCAGCATTGTTGCAAGTGCCTCAAAGATGTGTGCGTTCAGTTCATGTCCTCTGTGGGACTCAAGGAATAAGGTTCCTGATATGTATGTCCGGAGAGGAGATAGCTTGTCTTTCATGAATCTCCACTAGGAAGTTAGGCTGGTTGTATTTTTACTAATTTGAAAATGCTCTAAGTACTTAGATTTAACTATATGTTCTAAATATTATAAATATTTGTTAAAATAGATTCGGTAATAGTTTATCATATCATTTTGTAGGTATGGTTATCATTTTGTTTCAGTTATAATTTTGTTTTTTATGGTCAATAAAGGAAGAAAATAGCAGTCAAATGTTATAGATAGTTGTTAAAATAGAGTCGGTAATAGTTTATAATATTATTTTGTAGGTACGGTTACTATTTTGTTTCAGTTATAATTATATTTTTATATTCATTAAAGGAAGGAAATAGCAGTCATCTATTGGCGGAGCCAAGAAGCACTAAGAAAGTGGGGCACATCGCCATTGCCGCTCGGACAAACCTGCCTGCGATAGTGAAGCTAGGGAATGACATATATAGTGGAAGTTGGTTAAATATATGATTTTTCAAAGATACGTTATGGACAAATATATCGGTTTTAAGAAGGGGCAATCAACTGTCTAGATTAGGCGCTCACTCCGCGCTTAAATACACACTTATAAAATAATAGTACAAAGAAAAAAGCAGAAAATCGGATTAAGACATAAGAGCCGTAGCGCACAAACGCGGAGTCGCTTATTCTGTGGCTAGCGGAAAATAATAAGAAAAGGGACGCTCATGCCTCTCCATTGCAAGCCGCTTTTGACGTCCGCTTGGTCGACCGACAGCCTTACCCTCCTCATTCCTCACTTGCCCAGCTCTCACTCTAGATGGCAGCCACATGAACGGGATCCTCCCTCCGCCCTGCCCAAATCTGTTGAGAGCAGGCTGCCATCCGCTGTCGATTTCATCCTACAGGCAGCATGATTTCTGCTACGGCTCCATCAATTTTGGTCCCGGGAGGATCCCAGGTCACCGTGGATCTCCCAATCTCAGGCCGCGATCTTCTCCTAGCGTGGAGGCATGGCGACTTGCGCCCGCATAGCTCCTCGTCGACCCCAGGCAAGCCCCGAGCAGGCCGCTAGCTCGAGCTTCTCGGCCTGCGTCGTCCCCTTGCCGTCCCGTACCCCAATGTCGCACGCATCGGCTCAGGCACCGCCGTGCTCCATGCCGTTTTTCATGGGCCTTTGTCTTCTGCCTCCTCGTCAGTTTAATGAGGTTCTACTTCATTTGCTCTTGAGTACTTTACCTGACTTCGGCTTTGATTGATCTTGATCTGTGGACCTTGTCTGCTTCTTTCATCCTAATGAGAAAGCAAGAAACTCCCGTGGGCAAAGCCGATGAAAGAGAAGCTGATGAGTGGATGATAATCTTGCTACAGCTGTGCTGGTAGCAGAGGAAATAATATGCATAGAAGGATTATATCATGGAATCAAGTGCAACGACAGCTTTCAAGGACACCCCCGGTTATTTTACAGGTTGTGCCCACGGGACATCATCTTTTGTGTCCACTAACAAAGTAAGTATATAGTTCACCTGCACTTATATGAGAAACGTTGCAACGAAGACCCGTTCTTGGTAGCGTACAATTGAACTGTTGGGTGTTTGTTCTTTCTATGGTTGCTTGGCTTGCATATTTGCTTAACTAAGGTGGACATTAGTAACTAAGGTAGTACCTTATATGCGTAATGTTAAATAGCTAACAGAAAATCGTCTAAGAAAGACACAGTACTCACCACCTATTTACTTATGCAGCAATATAGTCAAGCGAATTCAGGGATCGGCAAAATTATTTGTCAAGCAGAAGAAAAATACAAACATAGAAATTGCTCTCGAAGGTTAATAATGAAGTCACTGAGATCAATATCGTTAAGCTCCAGAAGGTGATTTAAGCTGATCTGGTACCAACTGACCCAGAGGAAGCGAAGTTGGTCGAAGTCGAGGAATTGGTCTACCACCAGCTGGTATGTCTCCTATTCTGCTGCTAGCACAGCTGTAGTTACATTCGCATATGCTAAGTGATCGCATCGATTAGTTCAAAACTCTTTTTTGTTCAGCAAAAGAAAATAACTGTAATGTTCCCAATTTTCCTTATTTTGCCTGGTCGATATACTAAGTTTTGTTTCATTACCCAGCAAGTTGATCACAACAACAGGAAGTGAAAGATTGATGGCGTAAATGGTAGTTCTGTATGTAGAGTAACACAAGGCAGAAAAGATAAGCCACCGAATGTGCCGTAGCTTTACCTGAACTAACCTGCATTTGTAACTCCATGAACTGGCAGAATCAACCTTAATGACACATATTCACAGTACATCCCTGCAAATACTAAAATGAATTTCCTGCATGTAGTCCTGCTCCTGGGATAAAGCTTAAATAATCAGTTGCTGCATCGTGCAATGCAAGAAAAATTAATACATTGGGTAGTTCATAAAAACTCGACACAGAAAAAGAACCATGAAGAGAAAATTTAACCAGTCCAAGCATGGTCTCATTTACAGTAACCTTGATTAAAATATAACTAATAGCACTGGGTAATATCTATGTTGGCAGATAAGGTGTGGGCATAACATCTTACATGCAACAACTAATAGCATAGGATACAGACACGTGTCTAAGATAATCACACTACACTTGCAAGCGGTGGAGCTTCTAACATCCTAAGCACTGAACAACTGTAGGCAATAGGCGTAAGAAGGATGGATTGGTTGCTTAAACATGGTCTTGCTCCTGCAATAAATTTTGAACAATCAGCCCTTACCACACATATATCGATAATTTTTTTAAACTAAATAACATGCACTGCACCGTAAAAATGCACACACCATAAAGGAGCGAACAAACCATAACAACAAATTAGCAAAACCAGACAGAAACACGCGAAAATTAAGTGGAAAGTTTGTTGGATGCCTTCTTGTTTCATGGGTGGTACTACAATTTACAGAGAGTGAATTTGTTGTGAGTTCTTGGTATGACTAACCTGACCAGCTAGACAATATGGAACTGGGACGAAAATGTACCTTTTTTGTCTACTGTAATAGATGGCCTTGAATTTTCCTTTACCATTGCACTATCTAAAAACCTCCTACTCGTTACTCTAAACAATTCCAAACTATATTTCTACGATTAGTACACCACTATAATGTTTTCTTTTTCTTAAGTAGCCATTCTACCTTCATCAGAATCATCAAGTGCTTACTGCCTACATCAAATCAGAAGAAATAGTCCTCAGTACATAGGCTGTAAGCTTGCAGGAAATATACTCGTATAACAATAATGCACATCAACACACACACACTACTCATAGTGCATTAGTGAGGCAGTAGAGTGCTTTCATATAAGAGTGCTCTGAATCAACATGAAACAATTTAGGATCCAAGATACACTTATTAGATAATGAAAATGAACAGATGGAACATGAAACCAAGAGGTTCCATGATGGTGAAATCAATGACGTAATACAATATCTTAAGTGCGTATGTTTTATGCATGCTTTTATCCCTAGATTTTTCTAACCTAGACCAATTCAGTCAAGTCTAGATTCATGATACAAATACAAAACAACCGCTGATTTAATAATTCAATTAATTGTAGAAAGATAAAATATCGGCATTGCAGGGAAGTTTTGACCTTTAACCTTTTCCCATTTTACCACATATAAGATTGTGAAAACTCCTGATTGGGCTTATCATGAGGGTAACCTGCGGGTAGGGTGCAGAAATGCTGAACTAATGAAAGAACCCTCACCTGTGGCACACCTCCCATTTAAGCAATAATAATTGATCTTCTTGTAGGACAAAGACTATACTAAATTAGAAAGGAAAAAATAAACGTATGTTGCTGCATTAATATACCACAACACAAAATTGTAATATTCCTTTTCACATGCATTTTATTCTTAAGGAAGACCACTAACAACTATATGACACGAAGACTATACCATTTTAGTGTGTGTACATGTTGTGTTACCTATGCAACTTTAGATGCACTTGATCCAGAAATAGGTATATATCCTTACCAAGAAATCTTTTTCACAGATAACTATTGTTATGAGCATTCGAGACTCCTGGGCAAACTAACAAATTGAAGAAATAATCGATCATCTAGTATTTACCTTAGCTTGCGGCGACAGTCAATATAAATCTTCCTGAGCATTCTCTTTTTAGAATACTCAAGTGCATGGAGTACCCGAAACTTGGCTCGTCTCTGTTGTTCATGGCAGTGAGCTGAACCTTGACACCAACCTACCCAGGCGGAACCACCTGAGTGGAAAGAGCTTTAATACCACTCCCTAGATCTGAAACCACCAAACTTCTCACTAGCTAAATAGAAGCACCCAATTCCTATATACAGAGATCAACATAACTCAGAAGACCAACCTAACCAAAATGTCAACATTTTTCCTAGAAATTTTACAAATCATGAGCAGACACTTGTTTATTTATTGCTTGGTGGATGCGTTCTTAATCAGTAGGTAATGACTTACCTTGATCTTCCTGGCTGCGATGTAGGCGCCAACTCATGGCACCAGCCTACGCATAGAACGGAGTAGATCACATCATGCGAACTTTGTAAGAAGAGGATAATTAGCAAGAAGAGATACATACATATGCATACTTGATGTCTAATTTTGTTTCATATCAAGATGGAGAGTGATGCTTACCTTGGGACTTTGCAGGTGATTCAACGACCTCCCTTGGAGAATCGTGTGGTTTGCTGCGTGAGGAAGCCCTCCTTGGGGTCGTTGAAGTAGGCATACTCCTCTTCTTCTGGGAGGAGGTCGAGTAGATGGACGACCTTCATCTTTGTTGCCGGCACGGATGAATCCCCAAGCGGCCGCCTCAGATCGGCCTGTCGAGAAAGGCAAGGAGCCCATCACAGTCCACCATCGTGCAGCTTGCCGTTGCGGCCACAAACCTCGCAGGTGCACGCTATTCTAAGGACCTGCCCTTTCATGTGGTGAAGCCCTTGTCGAGGGACTCGGAGAGCTGCACACTTTGCTGCTTAGAGGAGGGGTGTGGGGAAGAGGAGGGTGATGGCCTCATGGAGGCACGGAGAGGAGGGCTTTAATGAGCAGGAAGTGTTGAGAGAAGAAGCCGGCACAATCACGGACGGTAGACTGGCGGTGGCCTGGCAGCTGCCGAGAGGAAAAAGAGATGTGGTATGCGTGCGATGGTAGGAAGAAGAAGCAAAAAGAGATGTATGTGGTCTTTCTTATCCCAAATCTAGAAGTGACCTTTCTTATCATGAATCTAGTACAATCTAGGTGGTGGGCCTCTAGACTATGGTGGAAACTACGTGATATGCAGCACCCTTTAGACCACCGCACAACAGAGAAAAATAACAAAAAAAAAAGACTGATACTGTAGCTGTGCACTGTAGATGCACAAACTGCGCATCTACAGTGCCAACACTGACGTGGGCTAGCTGAGAGAGCCCTATTTGCATATTCATGACATTTTGCACTGTAAATAGAAATGTAGATTGCATCTACAGTAGCAAATAGCATATGTGGCATAGCTAAGAGAGCTTTCTGTGGGATATGGATAGGAAGAAACTGGAAAGTAAGAGAAGGAAGAAGGTTCAAGAGAGAAGTCCAGCGGTGGTTAAAAAAATGAGCAACACACACAACCAGAACGTGCATACACTGTAGATGATGTCTACTGTAGATGTTGCACATCTACAGTGCAAGGAGCTGATGTGGCATGTCTCCTAGCTCTCTAAAACTTCCAACCTTTATATACTACTAGGAAGTTATGCCGCCGCGCCCGTTGGCATTATTGATAAGTATTGCATAATTCAATTACTCACGTAGTAGCTTGATATAAATTGGAGCTAACAGTTTCAGAAAAATGGAAAGAATAAAAGTCAATATATTCTATGGCATTTCCACGGAGAAATCGTCAAAACGGAGGCCAATGATCAATAATATAGTTACCATCATTTGGTAATAAAATCGACCACATATTATTGAACATATAGGCCAGCTATTGTTATTATTACAAAAGGATTCAGCACAGAGTACATGCGACCTGAATGATTGGAAGTTAGTTTCACCAAACTCGCGGGCAGCAAGATTAACTACGGGAAAGTGAACAGATTACCCACCAACAACACAGGAAAATTTAGGGCAATACATTTTACATACTCATAGTACATGCTACGGAAAACTCATTGGGGAAGAATGGCATGAACGGCATCCCCACCTGAAATGCACCCTGAAAACAAAGCAGCAAATAATATTAATTGTCTAAATACACAGACACATAGTGCATAATTAGAAAACATAAGGACACAAAGAAACAGTAAAATATACGAAAGAGAAGGGGAAGCACAATATGGCATACAATAAACACTACCTGCCTTTACCACTGCAAGGTGTTGCTACATCACATGACATACAATAATTTAGCAAATATGCAAAATCTTGATATGTATCCAACTTACCAAAATCAAGCACCACTGGAGTGGTCGATCCGAGTATTGCCTCTACAAAATTCTTGCTGAAAATACTGCAGCTACCTGATGAGGGACTTCTGAAATATCATCTCGTCATAATGAATAAATGATAAGACCCTTGAAACAGAAGTTGGGTGTCATAGGAATGATGATTCTTGTGCAAATTCTATCCATGTTCTCCTACCAATTAATTATTTGAATCGATGACGACATACCTGAATTGAATATATGAAGAAAATAAGGTTAACTAAGTCCATAGTTATGTCTTTTTTCGCTAACTAATAGCTACTGTGTGTCTGCTCCTGACATACTTTAGTTGCATAGAAAATTAACTAATCTTGTATGTTCAGCTAAATAATGAAAAACCCTTACACAATTATGTTCTTCCTTCAGAAAAAATAGTAGACAAAAATGGAAAATCAATGTATATAACTGAATTAACAATAGCTGTCATGGTTACTTCATCTTCCTTTGCGACAAAGTAGACAACCAATAAACGATCGCAAAGCCGAGCAACATCAACAAACTCCAGACCATATCTAGCAGCAACAGTACTGCCAAGTTTACTTTTAAATGTCAATCATCGTCTAGATATTTTGAACGGACTTGATGCACAGCAAGTTGACAGAGCAAATAACCATTAATTCATACTTCCAGGAGCTTCAGCGGAGAGACTTGCTTAGAATACCAGCAGTGTAATAAGCATAGCAGACTTGCCAATATGTACTGATGTACAATCTAAAACTGAAGCTGCAACCTAGATATTCCAAATTCTGACAATTAATTATGGTAAGCAAAAGCTAACATACCAGATACTCCCTCTGTTTTTTAATATAAGACGTTAAAGGTTTTACAGCCAACTTTTTCTACGCTACAAAAATATTGGAGTTTCCGGTTTTGCCCTCCCGCAAAGCAATCCCACTCGCTCCACTCGCCCCTATCCAGAGAGGCGGAGACGCTCGCTCCGCTCCCATGGCTCCGCCGCCTACCCCCGGCCCCCTCCCCTCCACCCACGCCACCGCCTGTCTCCCCACGCGTCGCGACGTGCCCGACGCCGTCTTCCCTCCCTCCTCGCCGCCGAGCTCAATCTCTGTTTCCCCTTACATCGCTGGCGAATTTCGTCGGTTCAAAGGTCAAGTTTTTCCATGGGTGCCCAAGGATTTCAGAGCGGATTTGCTCGATCCTAGAGCCTGTGGCGTGAGATCCGACATCCTTCCTTCCCCGCGCCCTTCTGCGGATTCGATCGACCCACCGCGGCGCCTCCCGGTCGCATCACCCTCCTCCGCCGGCGACGACCCCCGTGCGGCCCCATCGGCGTCGTCCAAGGGCAAGGCCGCGATGGCCGATGAGGCGGCGCAGGGCGTCTCGTGCGGCATCTGACGGACTCGCGGCGGGCAATCCGGGGCGAGCTCGACTGCTGCGCGCACCACTTTGCTTCATCTGCATCATGGCCTGGGCGCGCGTCGATTCGCGCGGCCCCTTCTGCAAGGCTCGCTTCCGCACCATCCGCCGCCCGCCTACCCTCCGAACGCGCCGTCACCGTCGCCCAACGCATCCAGGTACGGCAGCAGCCCGATCTTTGAACCTTTTTTCCATCAATAATATGCAGCCCTCGTCATCCTCGCCGCCTCACTCTATGGAGTACGACGCAGCCACGCAGGTGTGCATAGTACGAAGTTGAGACGGGCAGCGCCAACAGCACACCGCCGATCTGGATTGTTCTGAATAGCACGCCGCCGCAGTACGCCGCATAAGCCTCACGCCTAGGTAGGCTAGCTGCTCTAACTCGTACTACTTGTATATGCAAATGATTCATGTCTCTCGTGAGTGCTCGTATGCGGATTTCTTTGGAGTATCACTATGAACTCCCTTACATAATACTGTCCCAGATTTGGTAACAGCCTTGTACTGTCCCACTGCTCTCATATTCAGAAAAAATATTCAGAGTAATTAAATTTGCATTTTGTACCTGCAATTGGTTGTTGAATTTTGTCCAACCCTCATGTTGTGCGTGTGGTTGCTAAGAACTTGTGCTAAGAAATACTGCTGGCTCATCCTTGTTTACCTTTTTTGCTAAGCATGCCATTGTGTTTCTTGGACTGAATGCAAACATAATTTTGACTGTTTTATTAAACTGGCAAATGTTTTATTAAACTGGCAAATGTTTTATTGCACTGATTTAAATTGCAAGTTAAGCAAGGTTTCTGATACTCAAGAACATAATCTCTTTAGTGATAATTAACCACAACAGCTGAACTTGACTGTTCTACAATAACAACATCAGTTAATCACGACAGCTGAACTTGACTGTTCTACAATAACAACATCAGTTAATCACATAACAACTTGTGTTGGCATTGCTTGTGTTGGCACTGCTTGTGCATTGCTTGTGGTGGCATTGCTTGTGCTTCCATTTCTACTTGTGTTGGCATTGCTTGGCTTCTGCTTCTTCTTTCTTGGCTTATGCTTGCTTGACTTCTGCTTCTCGCATTGCTTTGCTTCTGCTTCTCGCGCTGCTGCTTGTGCTTCTTCTTCTTGCTTGGCTTTTGCTTCTTGCATTGCTGCAGCTAGTGCTTGTAACCCATTTTGATAAACTTCCAGAGGGCAAGAAATGCTTGTAGGTAGTTTGTCTAACTTCTCTAGTTTTTCTTTATTCACATGTGGAATACTATACCCATTGCCCCCTACATGGTTTATAATTATAGCAATTAAAGATAGGATGAATATTTGCATGAGTAACCAAATCAATGCCACAGAAGTATCCAGATATGTTGATACTGCTAGTTGAACTTGGGTCCTTGTATGGAAATTGTTGAATTCAGAGGCATATTAGCGTCAATTTGTTAATACCTGTAGCATTAACTTCTGCAACCATTTCTTCATCTTCTGCAACCATTTCTTCATCTTCTGCAACCATTTCTTCATCCAGTACTTCATCTTCTTCAATCATTTGTTCATCTACGGGTGGGCTAAAGTTAAGGTCCGGGAGTACCATTTTGATGTTTTGGGTCACTGATTGTTGCAGGGTGCAGCTGCTGGCAAGCTGAGATGGAGTCGCCGGCGAAAAGTCACGTTGGCAAGGAGATGAGATGGTGTTGTCAGCGAGCTGAGCCGGATCGTCCGGCGAGAAGACTGGAGGTACTCTGAGCCAGGAGGTGGTGCGAGTTTCCGGCGAGATGGCGCTCTGCTGGGTAGGTGATGTGCACGCGCGGATGCCTCCAAGCTACTGGCTGGGGGCCGGCAGTCGGCGACGCGCCGGAATCCTTTCTGGTAACGTGTGGGAACTGGCGGTGCCCTGCTGTTGGAAGCTGGCCAGGTGCGCTGATGGACCTAGCAAGGTGCCCTGCTGCTTGGGCGTGGACTAAGCGTCGGGAGAAGCTGATGAGTTGACCCAGATCACCAGCGGTGAGGTGCTTCTGGGTTCCTCCTCGAGCTCCTCCACAAGATTCAGGTGCTGTGGCTCCTCCCGCAAGCTGGCTGAGTTGGGGAGCAGGGGCGCGAGGAACACACCTGAGTAGATGCACGGGAATCACTTCCGGCCACGCGCGCGCGTGGGTTGATCGATCTGTTGGTGGGCAACGCGCGCGCGTGGGTGCTAGCTGGAGGTGGGGCGTTGGGGGTGGAGATGCTCGGCGGGATCGGGATCAGATCGGGATGAGATTGAGGAAGATGACGCTGGAATCGAGGAAGACGATTCAAATTAGATAGGGGTAGCAATGTCATTTCCAGCCTTTTCACCTGGTCCGAACAGTTTCTTTAACGTCTTATATTAAAAAACGGAGGGAGTATATTAGAATGCATAGCATAAATACTCAAGGTACAACACCGGATTTTTAAAGTACTATACCTGCATCTGATATCCTCTCTTTTCATTGTGTACTTTTATATTGGAATTGCTAATTATTGTATCGTGAACCAGTGAGAGACAAAGATACTTTAGTTGGAAGTCTTGAACCAATACTGACTAAGAACACTTATTGTAAGTGGTATCTGATGAATATTACAAACGGGCAATTCAGCCCAACAAATATTTTGTTTGCTTGAATATAATGTCACCAAGCAAAACCGACTGAAGTAAAGAGATACACTAAAATTACTGCATTCAGTAAAGCAAAACTGTAAGAGTTGCATTAAAATTCAGGCAACCAAGTCGCGTAACTGGAACAGAGAAGAGAATATGCACACGGGAACAACTATCATAGGAATAGGCAAGACCAAGAGATTGGATGCATGCTTCTTTCCAAGGTTAAATGTGCTTGAAAACTAATTACTGAAAGAACGTAATTTTTTTCTAATAGATAAAAAACGGGTGGCAGACAAAAAGAAATGAATGGTTCACCTGATATGCAATTAGGCCATCATTGTAATCTGTGATCATTTACGCTTAACATCCATGTGTAACCAACTTCATATAAAAGCAGTCTGATAAATCAATTAAAAGATCTGATGCTGCTCTTTGGGTGTAATCTGGTATTGGCCAACAAACTCAGTACTGTTTAAGCAATTTAAAAATATCTAGGAGGGATGTAACTTAGCTTTGAGGCAGGAGATATACCAGATGTATCCAATTGGCCAAGATTTGGCTGCAATAGATAGGGAAGAAGAGGCCTTTGCCAGTAGCGGACAATATAGAGCAGCGGATAGGCTGAACTGAACATCAAAAAATTGAAGCAAGCCTGGACTAAGTAAGTGGCATACAAACCCATGTAACTACAGTATTTCACAAATATATTTCCAAAAACGCAGACATATATTTTGTAAGTTTGGCAATACAAAGTTATATCATCTGTAGTCCCCTATAACGCTTGCTCCACTTCTCAGATTAAATCCTTCTGCAGCCAATTTATATCAGTAGTGGAAGGATTAGCTGACGATGGAGGAAGGGTCCTATCATGAGACATGGAGATGTAGGAGAAGATTTACCGGCAATGGACAGGAATCCCACCGAGACCACAGCCCCCTCCGTCTTCCGAGAAGATCCCAAATCTAGAAGCACATGTAATTTTTTTTAGAAGAAATAGGGGGAAGAGAAGACAACTGAGAGGGAGAAGAAGCGCACCTGCTGAGCGCGTGGGTGGGTGCTGCTGCTCCTGCTCAGCCTAGCGTATTCGCCGTCGTGACGTCTCCTTGCTGGGCATGAGCTGCTCCCAAAGAAGTCACAGGCGGCGAGTGAGGGTATCGCCTCACCTCGAATCAAATCCCACTCCATTTGGTTGCGCCTTAGGGTGGTTGCCCTCTCGCGCGACATTCCGGTGGCACCCGGCACGGCAACGGCGACACACCTCGATCTGGATCCCACCGACACGAGGCGGCGCCATAAGGTGGCGGCAACGGGGAAGCTTCACGGCGAGCTGCTACTCCCGGTGCCGCCTCGCGACATGGGGACCGTTGTCCTCGTCACTGCCTTGACGCCGGTAGTCAGGAGCCGTTGTGGAGGACTGTAGCAGGGACGACGCCCAGATCCTCCTCCGCGGCAGCAGCCGCCTAGGGAAGGAGAGAATAGCGCAGAACTCCACCACCGCGCCATCTTCTGCAGCAGCTTGGCCCTGCTTGACTGGTCGTCCACCATTTTCTTGCCGGAGACATACAGAGGTGGAGGTCGACCCGGCTGCCCGTCAGTGGAGGATACCTCTGTGAGGCGCTAGCGAGCCAGGACAGAGGAAAAGAGCAAGATCTAAAGAGAGAATCGAAGGTAGAGGAAGACAAATTTTAATGCTCCAGTTCCAGTTCGTCTCTCCTATGCACCGCGCGTACTGGGTGAATTTTCTGGACGTGGACAGCTCACAAACCCACCCAAGAGGAGATTGCGGTGCTGCGATGGTGGACTCTGTTTGGAGGACTCCAGATATTTCTGGTGTAGATGTAGACACGCGGGAGACTCAGAAAAATTAGTCGGTTCGTTACTGTAGATCTGCGTTACTGTAGATGTCATCTACAGTTCCTAATCTGATTTGGCATCGCTAAGGAGTCGCTAAAACTTTCAACTTTAGGTAGTATAGATAGATAGATAGATACGCGGCGGCACGCCGCGCCCGGTCTATAGCACACTCTATATGGCCATCGTGAGGATTGAGGAGGTCAAGAAAATACGATAGTAATAATATCTCGAGAAAAAGTGGCAGCGGATAATGGAGTATATGTGTTTTGTGAATTAGCGAGTAGATGAAGAAGAGACTCCCGAATAAAAAAGTGGTTCATAATGGAGTATTATTTTGTAAAGTTCTGTATAAGAGGGCTATATTATGCTTCCGAAAATTTTGTTTCCCAAATAAAATAGGCGAAAGATAGAGTAGTATTTTGTTAGCTGAATTTAGTGTAGGAGAATCCCAAAACTACATCGGAAGAAGGCAGTTACGGTATTGGAATTATTGTTGAAACTACTATTAATACACCTTTGAAAAACTATATTTATAAAATTACTTTAAAATATTACACACCATTGAAGAATGAGCATTGGATAAGAATAACCGGTCAATAGCCGCACGAAAAAATTGTAGTAAAAAATGGCGTATATGTTGTAGGGCGGTGACACGCCATACCTGTGGTGTTCGTGAGAAAATCAAGGAAAAAGGTAGTAATTTTTTTTTGAATAAAAGAGGCGACGAATAATAGTGTATTTATTTTGAAAGTCGCGAGAAGATTAAGAAAGAATGGTAATAATATTTTCCCAAATGAAAAGTGGTGAATAATAGAGTATATTTTGTAAAAGAAGATGGAATATATTTTTGTGAAGTTAACATAGAAGAAAGGAGAAAAAAATGTAGACACGTGTTTATGTCAAGTGCTGTTTATTGGTTTATATCTACACTGACAAAGGAGACGTAGCATCCCTCATAGCATGCTAAAACGTTCAACTTTTATATATAGAGGTTAGGAGACCAATCCATGCTGTTTCTAGAGGTTAGGAGATCGTTGTGACCTTTATATTATTAATAAAGAGGAAAACTGGAACTTTGCCACATTTAAGAAGGAAGATGAAAACTGGAACTTTGCCACATTTAAAAAGGAAGCATAACACTGTAGATACAACATCTACAGTAGCAGTGCTGATGTGGCATGGCTGAGAGCACCTTATTTCTTCCAACTTTTATATATGTACTAGGAAAGTTGGCGCGGCGACACGCCGCGCCCGTGTAGTGAAAAAAAAAGATTGTGTTGATTAGAATGGGGATTTTAGTAAACAGAATGTCAGCTGTGTCAAATCTATTTGTGTGGAGAAGTAAGAAACAGCTAGAAGACTATAGGTAAGAATCATTTAAAACTGAAAATCCATCAGTGAAATCAGAGTAAATATTACAAATAACATAAATAATATTGTGAAATGTATACCATCCATAACAAAATGTTAGGAGAGACTTTGACAACCCGCAGGTGTCGGCATTCTTTAGTCACCTGTGTCAGTTTTGCCCACCCTTACTCGGAGCGGAGTATGTTGGCACACAGATCAATAATCTGTCATTCCCAATCTTTATCCCGGACTCACAGGCCTGAAGCAGAGCACGCGGCGCAGAGCACGCATGCACACGTGACACGGAAGAGTCTGAAGCATCCTCAGCACTTCTGGCACACTGGCCATTCCTTCCCCCTTTTCTCTCCTCAATTCCGGCCGTTGGAGTATCGATCGACGCAGGCGAGCACACTACAATACTCCTCATGGCCTGCACCGCCGATTTGTCACCACCGCCAGCTCCTCCTGCCCTTGCTCCGTTGCTCGTGTCGTACGCGCACAGCCTAGCCTGTGAGACAGAGCTCGCCTTGGAGCTGTTGCTTGGAGAAAGCTTTCACGGATCAGCGCTCAGCGGTGCCACGAAGCGCTAGAAGCTGAGGTCCATCCCGCAACCACCGCTCGGACGAAGCGGGACGCACACCCGCCGGTGGCAGTAAAGCTATGGAGCCGGAGCTCGATGCGCCACTACGCCATCCTTGGGAACGGTGGCTCGGACCTGTTCGTTCTGTGGCCGCTCAGCAAAGGCGGCCACAGAATCAGAGGAGCCGTTTGGACCTCCTCACCATGGCCGCAGCCTGCAGGTCCACCCGCTGTGAGTGAGGAAAATAAAACAGAACAACATGGTGTTGCCTTTGTTTCCGTTCATGCTGCCTCTTTTTTTTTGACATAGCCGAAAGGTCTTTTTTTACTTGTACTTATCTCTTGTTTAATTTTGCATACTGAAACTTGCGCTTAGCTTTCTTCTCTTTTCTCTGTGTGATGTTCAGAGATGGTACTGAGCTGCTGAAACCTGAGAAAAATCAATCCAACATAATCAAGCAGTCAGGGGCGCAAATGAATCAACTTAAAGAATGGCAGGTACATGCGCTAACTCTTTTTTCTTCCAAGATGTTAATTCGTTGAGCTATTGAACATGACATTCATACCTAGTTACATATCAGAAGTTGTATACCATCACCATACTGTACAATTCTACTCTTTTAACCAAATTATGAATGTCGTGAAGCTTAGTCAGTATAAGTTCAGCGGACCATGTAAACGGTGAAGAGCTCAGAGGGTTCACTCCATTCAGAATGCATCAGGAGGAAGAATGAAAATATATTTAGCTTCCTAGACGTTACTGCATGCTGCAACACAGCATCAAAAAGAGCAACTCCAAACATATGGGAGGATTCGTACAATGTCCAGAGTGGCTAGCTAAGATAATTAATAAAAAACGAAAAAAAATTCCCTTGAATCTGAGCAACAATGTAGGATGCTTCAGTTCATTTTGACTTGGTTGATATTTATTGTAGAACATGCATATCTCAAGTTAACGTAAAGACTAATGTGAGTAGCAAATGTTGAGGGGAACAAATTATAAAAGGCACTGCCTATTCCTTTGAAGGAAGAGTACGATAAGACATACATGGTAACATAATGAACTTCTCGTTGATAATAACCACAGGTTTTCCTGATTGGCCTTTTTTTTTTGTTCAAATAGGTACCTCTATGTAATCTAGGATCTGAACCAGAAATTCCCAGTGCAAGGCAGAGGAAATTTCTTCAACACAGGACACACATCTATGAGAGTGCTGCATTCTGTTTCCTGAAACAACACCCGCAATTCCAACATAAATCCTGTCAGAACATAGAAATAAAGAGGTAATCTGCTACTATTTTTTTACACAATGAAACTATTTATGCTCCTAGTATATACGTGCCACATCAAGCTAGCTCTGCATAGCCTCTGTTATTCCGGGAAAAAAAATGAAGAAAGAACAAAGAATCCTACCTGAATATCATGATAATATAACTTACATCCAACACCTCACCACTTTATCCTAACAATAAAAAAAGTGATCATGTGCTTCGAATCAAGCAACCAGTTTTGAAGTAACATTACATAAACAAACCTTTCTGCAGGGAAGAAAAGAAAACCTTAAATGCCAGTTTCCCATCTCCGATACTTAACTATATGGACCATTACCATGAGTCGCAATTAAAAAATATGCTGAACTGTAATGCTTATCGGAGATCATAGTGATCCTCATCTGTTGGGAACTCTGGAAAATTGGTACTAACAATCAGGATACGCTAGCTAGAAAATTACAGAACTAACATAATGGAAAATTTTAAATCGAGAACCTAGACGTTGTTTAATCTAAATGTTGGACAGATCCAACAGATGAGGATCACTATGGTGTCCAGTCCCTGCAGAAAGGTTTGTTTATGTAATCAGGATCATACGCTACCTTTACATTGGTACTAACAATCAGGATACGCTAGCTAGAAAATTACAGAACAAACATAATGAAATTTTTTAAATCGAGAACCTAGACGTTGTTTAATCTAAATGTTGGACCATCTTCGATCTTTTCTATATATTCATCAACTTTTATGGACTCCAACCCATGGAACAATATCTGCTCGATGAGAATAAGAAAATAGGCACCCGCTATTTCATCCCGTTCAGCATTACATGTAAAGGCGCTAAATCATTGGCTTTTGGTGGGCAAGACTACCCATTCTAACCACAATGAAGAACAATGACTTGAATTCCGGAAGCGACTTAAAAAAGATTCAAAAAATATGTATACACTTGCACAAGCCGGCAGGATGAAAACTGAAGGTGTATTTGGAATCCTTTAGAGATGATTATCTGAGACATTTTAACCTCAAGGAAATATTTATTAGAAATCATTGGTGTGCTCAATATATCATCTTACCTTATGCTCCTAGATGTCGACCTACAGAGTATATTCCACAACAGAAGACCACATCCAGTTTTCCTACATGAGAGAGTCATCATACTCATTATATTTGTGAAGAAAAGAAAAACACATAAAGTAATCCTTTGAGCCACTGCAAACGCAGTCATCTAATCAGGTGTGTGTGTGTATCCCTCTATAGTCTAATGCAATGATTCTTTAGATGAAAATCCTATTCCCGACGATTGCAAGCGTCTGAAAAACAATGTACTGAATAGCACCCAAGCATATGAACCTTTAGAGCACATCGGACGCTCATAGAGCTGGCAGCGGCGATGTTTCTGAGCCTGCACACTACTCTAGGGATGCATAGCCTAAATGAAGTGCCCATCAGGTTCGTGTCAGACCATGGCGAGGGAGGAAGCAGATCCATGAGAACAAAATTAATACCTGGGTCTTGTGTCTCTCCCTAGCAAGCACACCCAAGTCATGGAGGGCTGCCGCAATGTCCTCCTCCTGTCCTCCCCTCCGTTGTCATCTTCAAGAGTAAGGTGAGGAAAATCATGGGAAGCCGACGTCCACCAGCAGCTGCTGCATCAAACGGTGCAACGCCTTGAAAGGCTTGAGATACTGGCGCCACATCGAAGCAGTGACTTCACATCGAAGGAGTGACTGACCGGGCTTGATGTCCTTGATACGCCGTTGCGAGGGCGATGACTAGGAGGGGACGGCCAGGGAGAGAGAGAGAAGGCCAGTGTTGTTGGAAAGGCAAAGGATCTGCAGTGGCGTTGCTCAATGAACCGCCATCGCTGCTTCCGGCACTGCCCGCCACGGCGTCACCATCCGTGCTCTCTAGAGAAAAAATTGAAGGGCCATGGGACCAATGAAGAATACCCTGGTGGACGCAGCTGACGGCGGAGCCATGGGGGAATTCCAAGATGTCGGCCGCCGTTCCCCACTGCCTCTACCTCGTCGCCAAAGCAGCACCGCCTGCTTCCGCCTAACTCGGGCCCGGTGCCGGGCTTTGCCACGTGACATACATCGACGGCTGCTGCAGCGCCACTCAACGCTCGGCCGCAGTGCGTCTGTTCTGCCTCCACTCGAAGTCGGCCTCCGCAAGCCTCATCTCCAGCCGCGACGCTCTCCATGCCTTTTCTCTTAGAGGAAAAAGGCGATGGTGAGAGAAATTGGAAGATAAGAAAAAGGCAAGATCTGCCTAGCACAGACAGCAGGAGTTCTGCCCCAGCCGAGGTGTGGCACGAGGAGGAAGAGGAGGGGAGGCGAGAAAAAAGAGGAGGGTAGTCGGCCGAAGCCTATCCATGGGGACGGAAACAGTGGAGTGTCCAGAGAGGGAGAGAAAGGCACTGGATAGGAGGAAAAACAAGACAAATTTTAGTAGGAGTCCTCTTTTAAAGCGGTGGATACTTTTGAGGTGTCCACTTCTAGAAAGACCTGGCCAATTTCTTTCAGTCTCTAGCGAAGAGTTCTGTAGATGCACTAATTACTGTTCATTCGAGCAATGAACAGTAGCAAACGCAGACTTGGAATCGATGAGAGCTCGCTATATCCTTCAACTTTTATTAATATATATATGTATATGTATATAGACTATATAAGAAACTGTATCGTCTACTATATCTGTCACTAGCGGTGAGCAGTCCATCCTCGACGAGCATATGTATGATGAATTGTGCTGAGTTTTTCACTTGCGTATCAGTGGGTATTTGGATGTTCCAGTTATTCAGAGTAACAAAAACTCGAGATGATGTTGTTCTCGAGAGTATCTAGGTGAGATATCTTCAACCTCAGGCCAGCAGCTATGCCTTCTCCTCGTCAATAAAGCCCAAGGGCTGCTCAGATCTGCGGGCTTCGATCGATTTATTTTAGATAAAAGGCACTCAAGTGCCCGACTTTAAATTAGTAAAACCAACAACGATAAAAAGATACAAAGTGCTGAACTCAGCTTACTACACGCACCACACACCCACACAAACTACCAAAGAAGCTACAACCGGAAGCACGAACAGCAGGCTCGGCCATTACTAAGACTGCGAGGAGTCGGAGCAGAGCTGGACAACTACAGTGTCGGGCCGGAGCTCACCCAAGGGTGAACAAATGAACATGCGGGCCGTCGACAGAACCACTCCGTCGTAGAAACGCCACCAGAGGCCGACCACCACTGGGAACCGACCCATGCTGCCCGCAAACCAAAGAGCAGTCCCGAGGAAGTTCGATCAAGAGAGTAGGGGACGAAGCAAGCCTTGCCGTAGATCGCCTAACAAAGTGGCAGCGCAAGCACCACAACTCAGTCACACCACCATCGGAGAGCCGCACGCCGTGAACTCCAAGACGGTGCCTTCAAGAAGAACACGACGACAGAACGCCGTCACCGCCCGATCCGAAGATCTTGGGTTTTCACCCGGAGCAAGTGTGCGATCTAGGAGGAGCCTCAACGACGCCTTCAAGAAGGGTATGACGTCCGAGGACGCCGCCGCCGTGGCCTGCGAGAATCCTAGGCGAGGGTTTCCCCTCGGCATGTCCTCACCAACACCCACACCTGTCGGGGGACGCCACCAAGATGGCGACCACACCGCTAACACGACCTGCAGCTCGCCAAGCACCACGCCACCCACATGGTCGTGGACCTGACCAACACCAGAACCACGGGCTCGCCCGCCAACCCAACTGGTTCCCACCTCCAGGGCCGCCGCCCTGGCGTCCATGATCTAGAACCTGAAGAACGCAAGCCTGCACCTTGACGAGTCATGGTTGAAACACAACGAGCCAGGACCTGCAAAAGCAGAGCACACGCAGCAACCACGGCCCTCCGTGGTGCCCGCAGTGGCGCCTCGCAGGACCCCCGTGGTTCTGCCCAGGCAGACACCGGCGCAAGGCAGTGGCCCAAGACTGCCCACCAGTCCCAGGCGCCGGCGAATAGCTGGCCCGCCGGAGCCCAGATCGGGCCCACCTGGCCCAGATCTGGCCCGAGCAACCAACTCGCCCCTGGAAGCCTCGCCGTCCGTCTTTGCTCCTAGAGCGCCGCCAGGCTCGCGAAGTCCATTCCGAGACGCCGCCGCCGTGAAGACCGTTGCCGCCGTGAAGACCGTCGCCGCCAGGTGAGATCCCGCCACCGGGAGCCACTGCCACGCAGGGCCCCGAGCGTGCGGACTGAGGGAGCACCTGAGCCGCCGCCTCCGCCTCCCTCGGAGATGCCGGCCGCGACACGCCCTCATGCCGCCTCGATAACGGGAGCTCCGTCGGCCGCAGGGCGCCGGCCTACCTGCGCCGGGAGTCGAGGAGCTTCCGCGGGGGTCCCCACCAGCAGCACCGCCCTGCGCAGCCGACTGGTGGCGACGAGAGGAGGGACCGCCGCCGCAGGCACCGCCCGGGCTTTGCTCGGCGGCACACGCCGACGACGGCGGCGGGGGACGAGGAGAGGAGGGGGCTGGGAGGGGGGCGGCTAGGGTTCGCCCGGAGCGCCCGCGGGGAGCGCTCGGGAGGAAACGTTTCCGACTTCGATCGATTTGCTGTCGACAGTTGGCCATCACGAAGATGGCAACATCGACGATGAAGGTATCTGGGCCAGTTCAAGATGTGGGAATTCCTTGTAGCAGGAGTTCCATGGAGATCATCAGCTAGGGACCTGCGACAGCCAGAGCTCTTGCCCCTGGCCAAAGGGCGGCCCTCCTCAGCCACTTCTAGCTGGCTGTTCTACCTCAAGGCATGATGTCAATGCGGAGGGCCATCAAATGCTTAGTCCTGCGTTCATCGGTGCCCTTGCCCCAAGTGGTTCGTCCCCGGCGACAAGGATGCTGGCAATGAAGCTCAGCAAAGAGCTCTGTCGCGGTGGAGAAGGATACAGACTTGATGGCGTTTCTTCCACTATTTTCAGGGTCCTTTTTGTATAAGTGTAGGTCATAGTTACAATTTCTATTTTTTCTGGACCTCGTTATAATTTGTATCTCATTTCTCACCGATGGAATGAACGCAGTATCCACGACCTTCTGGACCTATCCCTGTTAAAAAAAACCGCAACACCGGGTGGTCTGCGGTAGAATTCGTCTGACCCGTTCCGTCACCGTCTGAAACTACTACTCCGCATCTCGGCTCTCCTCTCCTTCTCGATTTCGGAGGGCCCGCACCTCGCCGCCGCCGCCGCCGCTGGCCATGGAGTTCATCGACGACGATTGGGACTCCCAGCCGCGCGCGCGCGTCGTTCATTCCCGCGCCAACGCTGTCGCCAACTCCTCCTCCGCTGCTGCCACGGCTAACCCCGCTTCGCGCTCCCTCCCCCACGCCGCCGCCTGCGCAGCATCGGCCATGCTCCTCCTCGCCGGCGCCTACTCCCTCGACGCGGCCTACCAGGTCTTCTCCTCCGTCCTCATCTGGATCGCATTATCCCTGCTTCTCGCCCCGTTCGCGCCGTCCTCCGCCACCGGCGGCGACATCTCCGTCGGTCGCGGCAGTCCGCTCCCCGACCAGGAACCTTCCGAGGAGCCAACCCCGGACCCCGTCGCCACCTCCCGCCGTGGTCGCCGCCAGAACGCGGCCGCGCCGCTCCCAAAGTCGTCAGATCCGATCGCTCCTCCCATCCAGACGCGTGCGTCGCGGCAGGAGGCGAAGGGTGCGGGGGCTGCTGTCCTGGACGGTCCGGAGAGGGAGGAGGACACTGGCGAGTGGACCGATCAAGAAATGGAGCTTCTCCGGCGGCAGATGCTGAAGCACCCGGCCGGGGAGCCCCAGCGCTGGGAGAAGATCGCCGCAGTGTTCGGTGGCCGCCGCACGCCAGAGAGCGTCATCCGCGCGGCGAAGTCAGGCAGCAGCGCAGCAGCAGGGGGCTCATTCGAGCAGTTCTTGCGCAAGCGCAAGCCGCTCGACCCGAGGGCCGAGGCTGCCGATGCCGACGCAGGTGGCAATGCCGGAGGGGATGGTGGCGACGGTGGTTGGAGTGCCAGTGATGACCGTGCTCTGCTTAACGCACTCAAGGAGTTCCCCAAGGACACAGCAATGAGGTGGGAGAAGGTTGCTGCGGCAGTGCCTGGGAAGACCAAGGCCGGGTGCATGAAGAGGGTCACTGTGCTCAAGCGTGACTTCCGGAGCAGCAAGGCACCGTCAGAAGCTTGAATGCTTTCTTCCTTGGCCGCAACTGCAGTTCTCCCTGGTACAATCCTTTCTGCTTCTGCATTTTGATGGCAGTAATGGTATTATAGGCTGGTGATCTCTATATGTTGCTACTCGAGAATAGATTTATGTATTGTCGTTGTGAGCTAACGATGTTGAAGTGAATTCTATATTTTAATCAGAGAATTAAAATGATATTGGTTCAATTTTGTGGGAATTGATCATAGTGAGCAACAGTACTTATTGTCGGTGGTGCACATGTCTTCGGATTGGTGTACCTGCTGAATCTACCCACCTCATGATATGCTTCTGGTTTTGTTTATGTTGCTTGCCTCATAAAGATGACCCATCTCTTGCCTTTACGGATCTTTAGCAATTTTGATGTGACAGTTTCTGCAAAGAGTAGAATGTCAACAAATGGATGAAACCCCAGATGTTCCCAAGCTAAGCAATGGAAACGATATCCTTGCAAATTTTTAGAGTTGATTATAGTGAGTTAGTATGTTTACTAGTGCTGTCGAAAATGTCACTAGCCTCACTAGATGGCCTGACACTTATCTCTAAGGATTGCAATATTATAATTACTGCAAACCGAGCAGAATTTCTTTTATTTGCTCACTGTTTACCAGGATTATTCTTCACGGAGAAATGCCGGAAGAGGTAGTAGTAGCTTGCCTGGTAAATTAGCTAATTGCTGGCACGAGATAGATGATGTTTGTTCCCCTTTTCTTTCTAGTATTTTTGTCCAGTCTGCTTACAGTGCTGTAAAACTAGATATACTCCTGCATTACTGAACTTATCAGTGAAGCTGTCAAATGCTATCATTCTTAGAGAGCTAATGTAGGTCAGTGTATTCTGGATCAAGGAGAGAATAATCCGCTCTCCATGTGAGGTTGAGCGGCTACGTCCGTGCGTGGGGTTTCTTGCCATCTAAACTACCACGGGGGCTGTCTTCACCCCCACAGTCCGAGTTTTTAGTCCTGCAACTAATAAGTAGCATGTTGGAGTTGTGGAACTAGGAACTGATGCTTTCTGTTGGATTGCTGGAACTAAGGGCCTCTTTGATTCAATCACAGTCCTTCAGATTTTTCTGTAAGGGAGCTTCCTCTGATTTGCTTGTAGTTCCAGATGAGTTTTCCAGGAGTTTCAGAGACAAGTATGCCCAACACCTGATCCTTCAAACTTTTTGTGTTCTCAGTTTATGTAGAATTCAACGTACATGAAATCTAGTTTGTATGTTTTCCCTGTTCTTATATTTAAAATCCTGATAACAAAAGGGACCCTAATCTGTTTACAATTTAACTTGTAATTTTTTTAGTATTAACACTTAGATATTTGAACTAACGATCTTAGCACTAACACCTAATTAGATAGTGTCCACATATAAGTATGTAACCCAATACAAGATGAGATGGAAGACTAAAATATCAAGGAGAAAGGCTTCGAGTCGGGCGACAGATCGCAGGCGAGCAATCAGTGAAATGTCACTTGCCTCACTAGATGGCCTGACACTCGTCTCTAATAGGATTGCAATGTTATAGTTACTGCAAACAGAGCAGATTTTTTTTTGCTCACTGTTTATCAGTATTATTCTTCAGGAAGAAATGCCAGAAGAGGTATTAGCTTACCTGGTAAATTAGTTAATTGCTGGCACCATATCGTAAATAGCCAAACTACATTATAACTAATGTGCCACGAGATAGATGATGTTTGTTCCTTGCCCCTTTTTCTTTCTGACGGTGGTATCAGAATTGTGTGAGTCCAGTCTTCTTAGAGTGCTGTAAAACTAGAGATACTCCTGTATTATATACTAAACTTATCAGTGAAGCTGTCATTCTTAGAGAACTAATGTAGCTCAGTGTATTCTGGATCAAGGAGAGTATAATCCGCTCTCCATGTGAGGTTGAGCGGCCGCGCTCCGTATTCAGGGTTTCTAGCCTTCTAACGTGCCGCCGGGGCTGTCTTCGCCCCGGCAGACCGAGCTTTTAGTCCTGGAACTAATAAGCAGCGTGTTGGACTCCTGGAACTAGGAACTGGCTTTGCTTGCTGTTTTTTTTTTTTTTTTTTTTTGAACAAAGATATATATATTGACATTAAGGATCATGGTACAACAATACATGGCTATCCATAGTAGAGCAAGAAAAGATGCCTAAGTGCACAACATGACAGTGTGGCGATCTAAAAACATGAAGAAGACGCTGAAGATCACAGATGGAACCACACGACGTTCGTTCATCCGCCGACAACTCGGACTCGAAATTGCCGCATCTGTAGTCTTCAAGGGCCTCGAAAGAGGTGCGGTCCAGTTGATGCCCCGCGGGTGGTTCTCCCAACGGTCTATCTGGAATATGCACACGAGGTGTAGAGTTAAGCTGTAGATATCGAATAACCTTCACCGAGCTCAAACTCAGAGTGTCCCTGCCGTTAAATCTGGGGATCAACAACGGAGGAGTTGTCGTCCACCTCCGGTGACACAGCCCGAACAGCCAAGAGACTGCATCTTCAACATGGCGATCATCTAGCAATGACAAGCAAGTGCAACAAAAGCAACAGAAAAAATGTTGCTCATGCCTTGTAATAGTGCTAGCCATAGACTTTAGATTAATGGAAGCATTTGCATTAAGATCAATCGGAAGCTGTAGAATTCCAAAGCCAAGATTGGTGCTGCTCCTGAAGTTGAAGTGCTGCGTGTGAACAGCTGTGTTATTAACTTGGCTCCACGAGTTCACACTAGAAAGATAGTCCAAATTCTGATATTCCAAGCAACGAGCAGCAAAAACAACATGCTGGAAGCTAACGTCCAGGATTTCCGAGATGAAAACATAAAGATGATTGAGCTTTGCATACCAGTT
This sequence comes from Dactylis glomerata, assembly GCA_007115705.1. Taxonomy (NCBI): domain Eukaryota; kingdom Viridiplantae; phylum Streptophyta; class Magnoliopsida; order Poales; family Poaceae; genus Dactylis; species Dactylis glomerata. The sequence continues at coordinate 261,475 of QXEO01000120.1, read as the reverse complement.
GTCAGAAATCATCAATAAATTGGTGACAACAACTGAAATCTGATAAATCAGTAAACAATCATGACGCCACCAAAATTCTTCCAACCGGATCACCATGTCCTGGGCAAAATCATCAGCCCCATGTCGGCGAGCTTCATGCTTGACTGCCCCAGACTGAGCAGAAAAATAAGAAACAGGGGAAGTGTGCCTGCTCCTCATGTGCAGGAATTTCTCTTGCAACACCTTACTCAGTTCCACTATTTTGCTCGTCGACCAGCCGCACTTGAACCACTTCGCCGTGCACAGCAAACAGGGGACAAAGAGCCCGCACTTGCCGACCATGACGAAGAAAGGGAGACAAATTATTACCCAAATTCGGACCTGCTGCATCTCTGATGTGAACACTTTCAAGTAGCAAATCGATAAATACATCCACAGATCTCCCAGATTAAGGTCGAGAAGGGGAGAAACTTCAATTTGTACCATTAAATTATTGAAGGAAATAGAAGGGGGCAACGAAGTGGGAGCGACTACCGCCGAAGCAACAGGTCGCCATGGATTCGGCCGAGGGGCGTCGGCATAAGACTCACCACCTGCTCTGCTCCAGCCCTTGCATCCATGGACATGAACTTGAGGGAAAGGAGAAGAACTAGGGACGAATCTGGATCCAAACGCCCGATTATTTGCCGTGCAGAAGCTAAAAAGGAAAACACCTACCACTACTAGAATCCAGACCCCCCTCCCACTCATCGCCGGCCACCATGGCCGCCGGCGACAAGGGGGAGAGAGGCCGGCCGGAAGATCTGGGGAGGAGGACAAGTGAAGGACGACACAGCGTCAAACTCGCCACAGGGGCAAAGCCGAAGAGTTTTGTTAGTGTTTTTGGTGGTGACAATATACAAAGCCGGCTTTGCTTGCTGTTGGATTGCTGGAACTAATACCCTCTTTGATTCAATCGTAGTCCTTCAGATTTTTTCGTAAGTAGCTTCTTATTTGAATGTAGTTCCAGATGAGTTCTCCAGGAGTTTCAGTCACAAGTATGACATCCACTTGATCCTTCCGAACTTTTGTGTTCTCAATTTATGTAGAGTTCAACATACTATGATATCGAGTTTGTATGTTTTCCCTGTTCTTGTTTTGAAAATCTTGATAACCAAAGGGACACTAATCTGTTTGCAATTTAACTTGTAATATTGTTTTAGTATTAACACATTGATATTTGAACTAATGATTTTAGCGGTAACACCTAAAATAGATAGCGTCCACATATAAGTATGTAACCCAATACAAGATGGACAACTAAAAAACAATAAAGGAAAAAGGCTTCAAGTTGCGCGACAGATCGCGGATGAGCAATCGGTTGCCTCGACCTTGGCCTGCTGCGTTGTGTTTCCTTCTGCGACGTGAAAAAGCTCCTCAAACTGCCCATGGCAGCCGAGCTCCAGCGCCGTGTCCCCAGTCGACCACGTAGGCCTCCCATGGCGCGCCCCAACCACAGCCAAGGAGCGGCGCGACGCACCTCATCCTTGGAGTCATGTCTGAACCGACTTTCACGCGTCGGATGAGTACGCGAGAGATGGTCGCCGGTGGACTGCGAGATCATCGCCGTCTCAGGCCTCCTTTGATTCATAGGGTAGGAAAAGTAAATGAATAGAAATTGAGTGGGATTGGCTTGCCCACTTCGATGAAATCCTATAGGCATAGGAAATGAGTGAAGAAATATTTTCATGAGGTCGGTTGGACCTCATATTAGTTTTCCTGTGAAAATATACTAGAGTTCATATAGAAATAATTCCTTTAGGATTCAATCCTATATGAATCAAACATCAACGAAAGAAAAAAAATTATAGGATCTAAATCCTACAAAATTCGATCCTATAAATCAAAGGAGGCCCGAGACGCCAACAACAACATTGGTATCCCCCATTGGACCCCTAGGCGGTGCCATTAGGTTTAGGTTTAGTTCATGTTTTAATCAAACCATTCAAAATTGTTAGATATCCTAAAATTTGAATGTAAATTTTTCGTCTTTGTCTAAATATATATTTTAACTTTTTATTTAAAACAAAAACATATTCGGCATATGTATCGACGGCCGATAGTGTTTATCTGACGTATTTGCCGGAAAGCGTATTGGGGAACTGCCCTCACCAGTCCAATAAAAAAACGAAAAATAAACTATCGTCGCGTGTCATTTTCATTTCGGCGATGCGTTCCTTTCACCTGCGTGCATCCAAAGAGGATAAACAAGATGCCTGAGCTGTTCAAAAAAAAAAGATGCCTGAGACTATTAGTGTGGTCCCACATGCAGCGGCAGATGTTTGCTTGGATGGCTCAAAACCACTAGAATACAAGTACATGCTGATGCCTATGTATCTCGTCAGCTGTCACGGCGTCATCCATCTCGTGCGTTCCACTGCTGCCGTGTCGAGCCATATGTCTCGAAGAATGCAGCGTGGCAAGCTTACATACTCAATAAAAACAATTAACGTCATCACCAAAATGTTTTACGCAGGATAATACCAGTACTACAATTTTGCTGATTTTTTCACTAAATTCGGAAGATTTTAAACCGTATACTAGTTCATTTAAGTCGAGTCTACAGTTCAGTTCCACTGTTACACGGTAGAGGGGGGAGAGAAAGAGAAACGCACGACACCACACCCCACTTCTTCCCTGAATTCTTGTTTTTTATCGATCGCGGGCTGGCCGGACCAGCGCTCCAATCCCCAACTCGCCGGAAATTCCGACCCCCTCCCGGATCCCACGAGCTCTCCCATCCCGGATCGATCGAGAAACGCAGGGTGGTCCGCTGCCGGATCGGTCAACCTTTCCGCCGCCCCTTTCCCGGAGCTGATGCGCGCCGCCGTCGGAACCTCCGCCTGAGGCCGTCAATCGATCGGTCCGTCCGGCCATGGCGTGCAGGGGCTTCTTCGAATGCATCCTCAAGCTGCTCAATTTCGTCGTCATGGTGGTCGGGATGGCCATGACGGGCTACGGCGTCTACCTGCTCGTGATGTGGCTCCAGGTGCTGGCTCCGTCGCCGTCGCCGGCGCCGCCGCCGTCGGTGGCTCCTGGCGCCGACCTCGTGCGGCTTGGGCGGCCGATGCTCCAGCTTCTTGATGCGTCTCTGTCTCTGTCGGACGGGACAGCGGAGAGGCTCTCCAGCGCCTGGTGCGTCGTCTCTTGATCTCCTTCTGTCGGTAAAGCTTGGATTTTTTATGTACTGATTGATTAACACTGCACATGGTTTCTTAATTACTTATACCCACATACTTGTACTTCTTGTTATTCAGCGACTTAATTGTTTGTATTACCACATAAAAGATCACTGCAATGGGGGTACTGACAACTGTACCCTGGTACAGATCTTAGTTTATGTTTTTATCGTCAGTGAGATAAAAAAAATCAGTGAATGTTCTTCGCTATAGAATCTTTCTACTACCATACTGAGAATTTGAGTTTTCATGATTTTAAATTAGAATGATTCTACTTGATATGCAAGTGCTCATGCAGAGCTGGGAATGTCTTGCATTGTGGATCATCTTTGACATATTTTCCCTACTTTTTTATATTCCCCACAGGTTTATTTTTGCATTTATCGGCATCGGTGTTATGCTCTTCATTACCTCCATATTCGGTTGTGCTGGAGCGTCAACTAGGAGTGGCTGCTGCTTATCCACTGTATCCAGCACTAGATACATTGTCATGAACATAATTTCTGGAGATACTCTTATTTTTTGTTAGTTACATGTCAATTTTGTATCAACATATACCTGCTCAACCTGCAGTAATGTATCAATTTATACAAGACATATATCTGCTGAGTGCTGACTAACTGAAGATGGGACAAAAATTAATTGGATATATTCAATAGTATGATTAGCGAAGAAAAAATTCATATGCAGTTTTAGATGTTTTGGTTTACATTATACGATTGATTTAAACTGCTATAAGCCACACATCCTACCTTATTCACTTTATTTGCATGTTATGGTTTCCTTGACATTCAGAAAAGTATTCATTCCTCATCATTTTGTTCATAATAGTAGAGCTTGCTGCAGGATGCTTCATTTTCTTCGACCATAACTGGAAACATGTGAGTAGGCTTGTCTTTCATTTGTTGAACACAATTCTTTCTCTAGGAACTTAGTTTTATCATTACTGTTGTGCAGGTGATTCCAGTTGATAAAACTGGTAACTTTGACATGATCTACAGTTTCCTGAAAGAAAATTGGAAAATCGCAAAATGGGTTGCACTTGGAGCTGTTGTGTTTGAGGTAAAAGGGGAACAGCTTTGCATACACACTTGGGTATATTTTGATAAGGAATCTGTGAAAAACTAAGATTTATCTTCTTGAAAAACGTAACTTGTTATTGTGACATTTTTTATATCTTGTCTGAATAAAGAACAAATGTTATACGGAGTAGTTTTAAATACTTTAACAGTTGGGAAATTATAAACTCATACCATGCTTCTGTTTATGCGCTTATGATTTTGTGTCACACCTTCTTAAGAAGCCAATGCAGAGGTAAGTTAGTGATATGGTAGTACTGTTATTTCGAAAACAATGCTATCTCTGACTCTGTTGCTTTATTATCCTCAAAGATCTTAATCGTCTGATTTTCCACATTAAGTTCCAGCTTCTTAATATGTTTTCTTCAGGTTACCTGCAAAGTTCATCATGAGTACTAACCAAAAAAATATGTTCTGGTGCTAACTGAAATCTAGTTTTGCTAACTTGGACATTAAATTCAACCAAATTTCTAATAATTTGTAAAATGAAAAATCCTACTGATGCCTTTTAAATTTGCCACTACTGTGTTCCATATTATCATGTGCAGTGATGGGTATGCATTCTCGTGAAAGAAGTGGCAGCTGTTTTTTTACTTTAATGTTTATATCTCTCATCATGCCATACTTAAGTTCCTCACATAGTGTGCCCATAAAGCCATAAACACCACAAAGATAAATTGAGGCTGTCTTAACTTGTAATGCTGTGTGTACCTCTTAGAAGCTTGTACCAAACTATCTTTTTAATGAAATGAAACGCGAAGATGTAATAATCTCTGGATTTCAGATTTCATGCTCTAGATCAGTAATAGGCATTAATATCCCATGGCCCTGAGCTAACACCGTCTTTGCAGGCGCTGTTGTTCACTGTAGCCCTCATAGTGCAGTCAGGAAATCAAGATGATTACGACAGTGATGATGAGTACATTGGCCCAAGGTCCGGAGTCCGTCAGCCATTAGTGAATACTGATCCTAGGGTGCCCAATCTTGACTACCGTCCGATCAGGAATGATGCATGGAGCCAAAGAATGAGAGACAAGGTATAGCCTGCTGATCCTTATTTATTCCTACTAGTACTCTACTCCTTTAGCGCACATCTCCTTTTCATGTTTTTAACTGGTACCTTGTGTTGTCGCAGTACGGGGTGGATAGCTTTGATCCGAACAGATTTCAACAGGCCACAATATCTCCTGCAGAACAAAGAAGCCGATGCACAATTCTCTGATGCCTGGCTGAGAGAAAAGTACTGGTCTCTGAATTTAAATCAAGCTGTGCAATAACATGGCTCCTGTGTAAACATGCAGCTCGGTGATCATATTACCATTTGCTTAGGATGTGGGAAGCCCGTGCATTCTCCCAACCCAGTTTTTTTTTTCATTTACAGGGTCAGAAATCTCTATCATTAGGTGTAGAGGCTGCATCCTTCAGTTTTGCAATAATTGAATTTAGTTTTTGAACATAATCTGGTGTATTGTGTACATGCTTCCATAGAACCTTATATGTAACTTCTATTTGTGAACTGGTTTGAATGTGCCCTGCAGCCCAGTTTTGTTTGTCCCTGTCAGACCGTTTTGTGTTATGCAAGGTATTATGCTTGAGCTAAGATTTCAACAGCACTGATTCTGTTTGCTTGTTCTGACTAGTAATATTGCACGTGCAATGCGCGTAAATTTTCATTTTATCCTGATTTCATGCTCTATTTCTTTTAATATGCTGTAAAATAATATATGTTATGAATTTCCATCAAGAAAAATAAACAAACTAAAATTATCAACCATATACCCTCTCAGATTGAGAAAATTAATAGTCCATACTGCTGGATGATTTAAGTTCATCATGGGCGGAACTAAACAAAAATGGGCTAGAAATATGACCAAGAGGACACAAAGCTAAAGACTCCAAGATATGAAAAAAATTGACCACATCATCTTCATCTAAAAATCATATAATCAAATTGTTTTACATCAAATGGGAAAGCAGGCATAGTCAGTATATGACCACTTTAAAACCGTTGCTCAATCATGCACACAAATTGCAATAATAATTTTCATTTATCTCTTAGCAACCAGACAGCTTCAGAAAGTCGAAGGGAATTATAATTTTCACAGCTATAGAAATAATTTGAATGGTTATTCAAGGTTCAAAGTTGAATTCATAATAATTTGAGTTGCTACATGTCATAACCAACAAGCCTTCACATATCATCACAATATACATTGCAACAACAATATATTCTTCTACCTAAATGCAAGATTATTCAATATATATTGCACCAAATACAATCAGTTGGAAATTTGCAAACCAATACTACTACAATCCATTCATATCTAGAACATCCTTCGATGCAACTCCTTCGGCACACATGATACCTATGAGAACAACACCTCACAAACATTATAGTTGCAATGCAAAAGACAAAGATTATCTATGGTCCTGAGAATAATATGAGAATTAGAATCTCTGCTTGCCCAATTCTCACTATTCAAACCAATAGTAGTATATAACTATTTAAGTAAGGAGAATCATATAACTATTTACTGATGAACACAATTACAATAGCAACAGTTTCACTCTACAACAGTTTCTAGAAGTCATTTCAGGCTACAATGGTTCCAATAGACTGTATTTCAGCACAAGCAGATTCTCACCCCACTATGAAGCCCACATGGCTTCTACATGCATTCAACAATAGTAACTATGCATTGACCAATCCATGAGGCTCTGGTCGAATTCGTCCCAGGATGCGGGCGTCGACAAGCTAGAAGCAACAACATGAGATATGTAAGATTTTCACCACAAAGCCTAAAATTTGTCTCTTTGTGGAGGCAATATTAATAGACTTCCTGAAACTTGAATTTTAATCTTTTGCATGTACATGTGCATCAGGTGGCCACTGAAGAAAGAGAGGTCCTCCTCGGGAATGTACAATGCTAGACTCTTAGGGCGTGTTTGGTAGCCCGGGACTACTCAAAAAATATGACCTTATCCCACTTTCTCCCATCAGATTGTTTGGTAGCCCGGTTCGTATGCACTGGGCACTGCCCACCTCACCCGGAAAAGGCTGCTCAGCCAGTCTGAGGAGAGAAGCTCAAATCGAGCTTCGCTCCTCAGCTGGGCTGGGTTCGCCCCGCAACCGCGACCACCCAACCACCCGACCCCCGACCCCCAACCCCGCCCTCCTTTCCCGTTCATTTTCTTCCGCACGTTCTCTCTCACTGCCCTTCACCGAGCCCTCCTCCCTTCCCCCGACCACGGCGGAGGCCGTCGCCCGCCGCCAGAGAGCTCGCCTCCCTCACCGCCTCAACGTGCCGGATCCACGCGCCACCAAACGTCACCACCGCGCGTCACCACGATGAGATTTGGAGGTCCCTGACCACGGGTTCAGCCCCGCGTCTCCCTGACCACCGAGCTCCTGGCCCCGCGTCTCCCTGACCACCGAGCTCCTGGCGGCGCGGCCAGAGCCTCTGGCGATGGCGGGCGGAACTCCTGGTGGCGCTGAAACTCCTGGCGTCGGCGGGCAGAATTCCTGGCGGCGGCGGGCGGAGCTTCTGGTGGCGCCCGAGCGCCTGGAGGCGGCGGGCGGAGCTCTGCATCGGTGGCCAGAGCCTTGCGGCGGTGGCGCTAGAGCTCGCCGGCGGTGGCCAGAGCTCGCCGGCGGTGGCGTCTGCGTGCTGCCCGGACCTGATTGCATTTTATTTATACATGGGGACCTGATTGCGTTTTATTTGTGTATGCAGGGACCCAATTGCTTCTTATTTGTGTATATAGGGATCTGATTGTTTTTATTTGTGTATTCAGGGGTATTTGTACAAAATTTAGACCCTCTCAACGCATACAACCCACCAAACAACGGATGAACTCGGCATTTCTCGATAGACACGGGCTACCAAACACATGCCAATATCTAAGCTCATACATGCTGAAGTCATCTTGTATCAACAGAGATAACAATTCTGAGATGACCCGGGCTACCAAACACACCCTTAAGGAGGCGTTTCTCGTTTAACTAGCCAAAAAGAAATAGAAATAATCTTGGTAAATCATACAAGACCCTGTAACAGCAACGCAGAGCGCTTGCGGCCCTCCAACGCTAGACCCTCTCAATTCAATCAACTCGTTCTAAAAAAAAACTCCTCTCACTGAAGCCGACCACCTGCTACTCTAGCGACCTCGGCAGTCCAGCCAAGCAACCGTTTCCTGGATCTTGTCACTGGTGTGCACCTTTTCCTCCCCTCTCTCATCTCCGTACACTGTCGCCTACAGCTGTGCGCGCCCCCAATCTGACCGCTTATCCAGAGCCCAAATCGAGCAACTTAGCCGTCGATTCGAGCATGGAATCCGATGTAGTGGAGGAGGATTTCGCTGGGGGCAGCGGAGGATTCCGTGGCAGGTTTCTCTTGCGGCAGCGGAGGAGGATGAACTGATGAAGTCGCTGTAATTTGTGGTCATGGGGATAAGCTTGTGGCAGACTATCTTTGTCTGTCGCTCACGTCGCCGGGCTCGATCACACCGAAGGAAACGGGATCATTTTTTTCATGGAGAGGATCCATAGCGCCGGACGCCTCAGTTTTTTCGCTCTGCGGTCTACAAATTCACAAAGCGTCGACGCAAAGCCATATTCCTAGGACCGGCCAGAAAATAAACCCTGGCGCCTGCTCTTAGCGCGAGCGTTGTAGTGCCCTCAGGAAAACAAATCAAGAAACCATCAAATATGAAAGCTAACCTTGTAAAGGGACCTTAGGATCTTCCTGTGGGCGTGGCACTTGGAACGGCGGCACTGGGGGAGCAATTCAATGGACGCGCAGACGTGATGAACAACGGCGTGGGGCGTGTGATGAGTGGCCGAGGATTGCAGCACGATGGAGGTTCTCCATAATCTTTGTTGCATGAGCGTGTAGGTGGACGGGCTGCCGACGGCGAGGTGAGATCTGTGAGGAAGGCGAGGGCTGTAATCGTGGGATTATGGAGTAGTTGATTAGGAGCAGTTATCGTGGGTGATTTACCTCGGCAGAAAATACATCATTGAGAAGATGTGAGACATTGGATTAGGGTGTGTGAACGGTGTAGATCTGTTGGATGGGACGTTCTCGGTCTTTTTATATTAGTGTAGATGTAGATAGAAGTAATATTGCACGTGCAATGCACGTAAATTTTCATTTTATCCCAATTTCATGCTCTATTTCTTTTAATATGCTGTAAAATAATATATGTTATGAATTTCCATCAAGAAAAATAAACAAACTAAAATTATCAACCATATACCCTCTCAGATTGAGAAAATTAATAGTCCATACTGCTGGATGATTTAAGTTCATCATGGGCGGAACTAAACAAAAATGGGCTAGAAATATGACCAAGAGGACACAAAGCTAAAGACTCCAAGATATGAAAAAAATTGACCACATCATCTTCATCTAAAAATCATATAACCAAATTGTTTTACATCAAATGGGAAAGCAGACATAGTCAGTATATGACCACTTTAAAACCGTTGCTCAATCATGCACACACATTGCAATAATAATTTTCATTTATCTCTTAGCAACCAAACAGCTTCAGAAAGTCGAAGGGAATTATAATTTTCACAGCTATAGAAATAATTTGAATGGTTATTCAAGGTTCAAAGTTGAATTCATAATAATTTGAGTTGCTACATGTCATAACCAACAAGCCTTCACATATCATCACAATATACATTGCAACAACAATATATTCTTCTACCTAAATGCAAGATTATTCAATATATATTGCACCAAATACAATCAGTTGGAAATTTGGAAACCAATACTACTACAATCCATTCATATCTAGAACATCCTTCGATGCAACTCCTTCGGCACACATGATACCTATGAGAACAACACCTCACAGACATTATAGTTGCAATGCAAAAGACAAAGATTATCTATGGTCCTGAGAATAATATGAGAATTAGAATCTCTGCTTGCCCAATTCTCACTATTTAAACCAATAGTAGTATATAACTATTTAAGTAAGGAGAATCATATAACTATTTACTGATGAACACAATTACAATAGCAACAGTTTCACTCTACAACAGTTTCTAGAAGTCATTTCAGGCTACAATGGTTCTAATAGACTGTATTTCAGCACAAGCAGATTCTCACCCCACTATGAAGCCCACCTGGCTTCTGGATGCATTCAACTATAGTAACTATGCATTGACCAATCCATGAGGCTCTGGTAGAATTCGTCCCAGGATGCGGGCGTCGACAAGCTAGAAGCAACAACATGAGATATGTAAGATTTTCACCACAAAGCCTAAAATTTGTCTCTTTGTGGAGGCAATATTAATAGACTTCCTGAAACTTGAATTTTAATCTTTTGCATGTACATGTGCATCAGGTGGCCACTGAAGAAAGAGAGGTCCTTCTCGGGAATGTACAATGCTAGACTCTTAGGGCGTGTTTGGTAGTACGGGGCTACTCAAAAAATCTGACCTTATCCCACTTTCTCCCATCAGATTGTGTTTGGTAGCCCGGTTCGTATGCACTGGGCACTGCCCACCTCACCCGGAAAAGGCTGCTCAGCCAGGCTGAGGAGAGAAGCTGAAATCGAGCTTCGCTCCTCAGCCGGGCTGGGTTCGCCCCGCAACCGCGACCACCCGACCCCCCGACCCCCACCCCCGCCCTCCTTTCCCGTTCATTTTCTTCCTCACATTCTCTCTCACTGCCCTTCACCGAGCCCTCCTCTCTTCCCCCGACCACGGCGGAGGCCGTCGCCCGCCGCCAAAGAGCTCGCCTCCCTCACCGCCTCGACGTGCCGGATCCACGCGCCACCAAACGTCACCACCGCGCGTCACCATGATGAGATTTGGAGGTCCCTGACCACGGGTTCGGCCCCGCGTCTCCCTGACCACTGAGCTCCTGGTCCCGCGTCTCCCTGACCACCGAGCTCCTGGCGGCGCGGCCAGAGCCTCTGGCGACAGCGGGCGGAACTCCTAGTGGCGCCGAAACTCCTGGCGTCGGCGGGCAGAATTCCTGGCAGCGGCGGGCGGAGCTTCTGGTGGCGCCCGAGCTCCTGGCGGCGGCGGGCGGAGCTCTGCACCGGTGGCCAGAGCTCGCCGATGGCCAGAGCCTTGCGGCGGTGGCGCCAGAGCTCGCCGGCGGTGGCCAGAGCTCGCCGGCGGTGGCGTCTGCGTGCTGCCCGGACCTGATTGCATTTTATTTATACATGGGGACCTGATTGCATTTTATTTGTGTATGCAGGGACCCAATTGCTTCTTATTTGTGTATATAGGGATCCGATTGTTTTTATTTGTGTATTCAGGGGTATTTGTGTAAAATTTAGACCCTCTCAACGCATACAACCCACCAAACAACGGATGAACTCGGCATTTCTCGATAGACACGGGCTACCAAACACATGCCAATATCTGAGCTCATACATTCTAAAGTCATCTTGTATCAACAGAGATAACAATTCTGAGATGACCCGGGCTATCAAACACACCCTTAACCAGGCATTTCTCGTTTAAGTAGCCAAAAAGAAATAGAAATAATCTTGGTAAATCATACAAGACCCTGTAACAGCAACGCAGAGTGCTTGCGCCCCTCCAACGCTAGACCCTCTCAATTCAATCAACTCGTTCTCAAAAAAATACTCATTCTCTCACGTTCTCAAAAAAAAAAACTCCTTCTCTCACTGAAGCCGACCACCTGCTACTCTAGCGACCTCGGCAGTCCAGCCAAGCAGCCGTTTCCTGGATCTTGTCACTGGTGTGCACCTTTTCCTCCCCTCTCTCATCTCCGAACACTGTCGCCTACAACTGTGCGCGCCCCCAATCCGACCGCTTATCCAGAGCCCAAATCGAGCAACTTAGCCGTCGATTCGAGCATGGAATCCGATGGAGTGGAGGAGGATTTCGCTGGGGGCGGCGGAGGATTCCGTGGCAGGTTTCTCTTGCGGCGGCGGAGGAGGATGAACTGATGAAGTCGCTGTAATTTGTGGTCATTGGGATAAGCTTGTGGCAGACTATCTTTGTCTGTCGCTCCCGTCGCCGGGCTCGATCATACCGAAGGAAACGGGGTCATTTTTTTCATGGAGAGGATCCATAGCGCCGGACGCCTCAGTTTTTTCGCTCTGTGGTCTACAAATTCACAAAGCGTCGACGCAAAGCCATATTCCCAGGACCGGCTAGAAAATAAACCCTGGCGCCTGCTCTTAGCGCGAGCGTTGTAGTGCCCTCAGGAAAACAAATCAAGAAACCATCAAATATGAAAGCTAACCTTGTAAAGGGACCTTAGGATCTTCCTGTGGGCGTGGCACTTGGAACGGCGGCACTGGGGGAGCAATTCAATGGACGCGCAGACGCGATGAACAACGGCGTGGGGCGTGTGATGAGTGGCCGAGGATTGCAGCACGATGGAGGTTCTCCATAATCTTTGTTGCGTGAGCGTGCAGGTGGACGGGCTGCTGACGGCGAGGTGAGATCTGTGAGGAGGGCGAGGGCTGTTATCGTGGGATTATGGAGTAGTTGATTAGGAGCAGTTGTCGTGGGTGATTTACCTCGGCAGAAAATACATCATTGAGAAGATGTGAGACATTGGATTAGGGTGTGTGAACGGTGTAGATCTGTTGGATGGGACATTCTCGGTCTTTTTATATTAGTGTTGATGTAGATGTAGATGTTGATGAAACCACAAAATTGGTGGATCAGACAGGCACGCTACCTTGTTAGGAGAGGCTCTGTTGTATTGCAGGGCATTGATCATATTCATTTCCATTTATGCGATTTATTATTTGGAAGTAAGAGTATTTGCACATATACGAACTTCATCACTAGGAATTTAGGATACGGAAAGACATTCAATTTAAACAGTCTGGAACATGTCTTCAGCTGTTATATATTATCTCTGCATTGCATGTGGATGATCTGTATCCGAGGACGATGGATTTGGAGGGTGGCCGAGAAGGCGGCGGACAGACATGACTGCTGCCCCTTCATCTCCATCGCCCTGATGTCCTACGCTTTGGGTTCTCTCTGCCTTTTTTCCTGCACTACCACGGCGGGTTGCTTGGTCATTGGCCCTCTGGGCGGTAGACCGTGGCCATGGATCCATCCATCTCGATGTGTACACCTGAATGAACTTGTAGTTCGGTAGATTGAAGTGATTTGACACGTACACTAGAAACAAAAAATTGAAGTTAACGTCGCTACCTGTAGCCTAAGCGACATAGATGTAAAGAGAGCCAAAAAAGATCTTTCATGTATAATCCTACACAATGTTATCAGTTCCGGTACGTATAGACTAAATAATATAATGCAAGCAAAAGTTTCTAGATTCATAGAGATATAGAAGAACATATAAGTTATCATGCTTGCATATCCATCATTTGAGTCTCCAACAAATATTTCAGTAATTACATATCTGATCTGCTGGTCAAAGTAGCAACCGTTCAGAGGACTAATAGCATGGACCTTGTTAGGAATAAATTACAACCGCTCTAGGCGGTTACTAGTATGCCCAAAGCACTCTTTCTGTACAGACATGTCTCTTGTGTATAGACACCTCTTCTCCCTCTCTCTCAGCAGTTGCATCTCTTGTAAACAGTCATGTCTCTTGTAACAGGCACCTCTTCGGAGGCACCCCAAAATCCTTGTATAAATAGGGCTTTGCCCACAAGCAATAAACAGAAGTTTTTTTCACTCTCAATCATTTGAGTTCTAACACGTTATCAGCACGCTCTACATCCGAGCGATTTCGAGATTAATTACGTCCATTATTTTGCAATTGAGATTTTAATTTCTTGCAAATAAGTCAATCAATTATCTTAATTGAGCTATTTTTGGTTCAATACAAGTAAGGATGGATATGCAAAATTAAATATCAATTTACCATCAATTAAGTCCAAAAATTCCTAAAAAGCACAAAAGTTGACTTCATTCGAACTAAATTGATATGCAAAAAAAAAAGTGACTACTTCAAATTTATATATGGGATCACAAGGTAATGTGGCATCTACTGCATAATGTGCAGATTATCCACAATATTGTGAGGTCTACATTTTGTCATAATTGACACAATGACTACCTTCAATATGCTCTCCCATATATTTAAATCAAATCATAACATAAGGTGCTAAGACAAAAAGCATCTACTGACTTAGGTCAGATTATGTTTCTTAGTACTGAGAGATGTACTCCATAAATATGGTGATTATCTACAATGTGTTATGATAGATGATTTGAGGCCTACACTAAAACCCAAGTGTTCACTTGAGTTTACAAGATTTTGCAATTTTTATTACAACATAACCAAGATGACTTTAATTTACATACATGTAAATTAATCAAATCTCTGGTTCTCGTTCATGTAGGACAACATGGCCGCTAAAGATTTTGAAGAGCTTGCGCTCGACGGACATAACTACCCTACATGGGCAATGGATGTTAAGATTAGTCTTTCATCCCGTGGCATTGCAGGTGCACTCATACCACCTGAGAATCCTCCTCAGGAGGGAGATGCACAAGTAACTGAGCAACAAAAATATACTGCCTTAGCCCTTATAAGGCAACATATTCACCCAGATTTGAAATCTGAATATTTGATGGAGGAATCTCCAAGCAATATGTGGCAATCACTTAAAACAAGATATGAACAGCAAAAGGCCGTCATACTGCCTGAAGCTAGTCATGAATGGACCCATTTAAGACTCCAGGATTTCAAATCCGTTGGAGCTTATAACCATGAAGTCCATAAGATTTGTTCTAAATTGAGGTTTTGCGAGAAGGAACCTTCAGAACTGGAGAAGATAGAAAAGACTCTATCAACTATGCTCCCTGCTGACAGGATCCTACAGCAACAATATCGTGCTAGGAATTACCAAGTTTATTCTGAACTTATACATGTACTCCTCCAGGCTGAGAAACATGATGAACTTCTTTTAAAGAATAGTCATCAACGCCCGGTTGGGGCTGCCCCTCTCCCCGAAGTACATGCAAATTTTCAGAAAAACAATAAGTTCAATGGCTCATTTAAAGGCCAAACCAAGAACTTCAAGGGTAAATTCAACCGCAACCACAACAAGAAGAACAAGCCACACAATTCAGATAAGGCGAAGGGCAAAGCAAAGAACAAGTTCGATAAGACAATTCTTTGCCAGAAATGTGGATGCTACAAGCATGTCACCAAGAAATGCCGCACCCCAAGACATCTGGTAAACCTCTACCTGCAATCCATGGGACGTAACGGACATGCCCAAGGAGCAAGATATGAATCTCACTTCAATCTTCAACCTGATAATAACATGGAAGCGGGATGTTCGCAAGATGTTCAAGGAACACCAAGCAACACCAAAGAATTCCATCTACCACAGGACTCCATGGACAAGGAGAACATGATGATAGAATACGCCTCAAACGACGTGTTCGGGGACTTTGACTAGTCAATCAACTCCTTTAGATAATATATTTATTTACATCCATCAGATTGTTGTAATAAAATAATAATAATATGTAAAGAAAAATATGTATTGTATCAAACATATTATTAGTGTTGTTGGTATCATCACCCTATATTGTAAGGCACAATATGTATTGTATCAGCACTTTGATATTAAGAAAGTTGTATGTATTCTATATATTCAATAGAAGTCTTTTCATCACTGAAAATTCTACATTTTTAATATATAGATTTCTACGGGTGTCAATCCAAATGGAGGAGGAAATGTGCCTTGTGGACAGTGGTACCACAAACTCTATACTTAGGGAAATAAAATATTTTCAAACTCTCACAAAGTTAAATGGAAATATTTTAACAATCGCTGGACACGATGCGGTAATTGTTGGCACAGGACGTGCCATATTTACCCTCCCTATGGGTACGCAAATCATAATTGAGGATGCTTTATTGTATCCCGATTCAACTCGTACCCTCATTGGTTACAGAGATATCCGCAAAAATGGATTTCACATTGAAACCCATGAGGACAACAAAGAGGAATATCTCCTCTTTACCAAAGATAACGGATATGGCAAACAAATATTTGAGAAAATTCCTTCTTTATCATCAGGATTGTACTACACATATAAAACCCGTAGCACATGTTGCGTACAAGGTAATTTTTCAAAATGTCAATGCATTTCAAACTTGGCATGATCGCCTAGGTCATCCTGGTATCGGGATGATGAGAAAAATTATCTGCAATTCCAATGGTCATGACTTAAATGAAGCTAAATTCCCACAATCTTCAGATTTCATGTGCACTGCATGTGCTACTGGGAAACTCATTTTAAGACCTTCTCGTCTTAAAATCCAAGCGGAACCACTCCAATTCCTTGAACGAATTCAAGGTGATATTTGTGGTCCTATCCAACCATTGTCTGGACTTTTTAGGTATTTCATGGTTCTCATAGACGCATCTACACGATGGTCCCATGTGTGTCTATTATCCACACGAAACCATGCATTTGCCAAAATAATGAGACAAGTTATTAAATTACAAGCTCATTATCCCGAGAATCGAATCAAATCAATTCGAATGGACAATGCTGCTGAATTTTCTTCACGAGCTTTCAATGATTATTGCATGGCACTAGGAATTGAAGTTCAGCACTCGGTCCCATATGTCCACACTCAAAATGGTTTGGCCGAATCTCTAATAAAGAGAATTAAGCTCATAGCACGACCTTTGCTAATGAATTGCAACTTACCAACTTCATGTTGGGGTCATGCAGTTTTACATGCTGCTGACTTAATTCAATTGCGACCAACTGCATATTACAGCACTTCCCCTCTGCAATTAGTACGTGGAAATCTACCTAATATTTCCCATCTGCGTAAATTTGGATGCGCCACATATGTGCCAATCTCACCACCGCAGCGTACATCCATGGGCCCACACAGGAAACTGGGGATCTATGTGGGGTACAAATCACCGTCAATAATCAAGTACCTTGAACCCCTTACAGGGGATCTATTCACAGCCTGTCACGCTGATTGCATCTTTAATGAGGACCATTTCCCGGCATTAGGGGGAGATATCAAGTACCAAAAAGAATGCCCGGAAATCGATTGGAATACCCAAGGCATTTCCTCCTCTGACCCACGT
This sequence comes from Dactylis glomerata, assembly GCA_007115705.1. Classification (NCBI taxonomy): domain Eukaryota; kingdom Viridiplantae; phylum Streptophyta; class Magnoliopsida; order Poales; family Poaceae; genus Dactylis; species Dactylis glomerata. The sequence goes on along the minus strand of QXEO01000120.1, from coordinate 244,128 downwards.
ACTCAAGAAACTGAACTTCAAGTTCGGAAGATAATTAATTTGCAACATATAGCAAATAATCTGCCAGATTCATTTACTGACTATAAAGGTGTCACTAAATCCTACAATCCTGCAATAAATGCGCCTGAAAGAGTGGAGGTACCAACAAAAACCACTCAACCCCCTATTCAAAATAAGAGGGGGAGAAGTACGGCCATAAAATAGGATTCAGCTCCTCGCAAGCAACAAAGGAAATAGGGGAAGAAACCCTCTGAACAAGTAAATGTAAAATAGGATTCAGCTCCTCGCAAGCAACAAAGGAAACAGAGGAAGAAACCCTCTGAAGAAGTAAATGTAAATCAACCTAGCGTTGATAATCCAGTGGAAGGACAACCTCCACAACCCAGCTCAGTTGTGCACTCAATGACTGGGACATCGGAAAACCCAGACTCAACCATATTGGGAAATCACGACGAGTCAACAAGGGTAAATGAAATTTCCACAAACTATATAGACTCTGGAGAATCTGACAACCGTAAGTCTACAATTGTCGACATAAATTTCTCTACTACAATTGCAAACAACCTTCTAAATGATCATGATCCAAAGACCATGGCAGAGTGTGAGAAACGCTCCGACTGGCCTAAATGGAAGGATGCAATCCAAGTAGAATTAGCCTCGCTCAATAAACGAAAGGTATTCACTGAAGCAATACCTACACCTCCCAAAGTTTTCCCTGTGGGATTTAAATGGGTTTTCGTTCGTAAGCGGAACGATAACAATGAGGTGGTGAGATATAAAGCAAGGCTTGTAGCCCAAGGTTTCACGCAGAGACCAGGCATTGATTTCAATGAAACTTATTCTCCGGTAATGAGTGGTATTACATTCCGATACCTCATATCTATGGCAGTACAAAATCGTCTATCTATGCAGTTGATGGACGTAGTGACCGCTTACCTTTACGGATCACTTGATTCGGACATCTATATGAAGGTTCCTGATGGAATCCCAATTCCGAATCCAAATGCAAACCGCAACGTATATTGTGTAAAACTAAATAAGTCTTTATATGGCTTAAAACAGTCGGGACGCATGTGGTACAACCGACTTAGTGAGTTCCTATTGAAAAAGGGATACTCCAACAATGATGATTGTCCATGTGTCTTCATCAAAAAGTCTGAAACAGGATTTTGCATTATTTCAGTGTATGTTGATGACCTTAATATCATTGGCAACACACAAGATATTGATGAAGCACGCAATCACCTAAAGACGGAATTTGAGATGAAGGATTTGGGTAAAACCAAATTTTGCTTAGGATTACAACTTGAGCACCTTCCCTCAGGTATTTTGGTTCATCAAACCGCCTATATCCAGAAAATATTGGAGAAATTCAATATGGACAAATCCTATCCATCCAAAACTCCCATGGTTGTTCGATCTCTAGACGTAGAGAAAGATCAATTCAGACCAAGGGATAATGGAGAAGAGATACTGGGATCCGAAGTTCCATATCTCAGTGCTATTGGAGCGCTTATGTATCTTGCAAATTGCACCAGGCCTGATATTGCATTTGCAGTAAATTTACTAGCTAGACATAGCGCAGCTCCTACTAAACGACATTGGACGGGAGCTAAGAATATCTTTCGATATCTCCAAGGCACAAAGGATCTTGGCCTATTCTTTCAATTTCAGAGAAATCTGGACATTGATATGATTGGGTATACCGATGCTGGCTACTTATCAGACCCCCATAATGCCAGATCACAAACCGGTTTTGTGTTCCTACATGGTGGGACAGCCATCTCATGGAAGTCTTCTAAGCAAACCTTAGTGGCTACATCCACCAATCATTCTGAAATAATTGCATTATATGAGGCATCACGTGAATGTGTATGGCTTCGCAGAATGATAAACCACATACAACAATCATGTGGAAAAGGTTCTATCGAATCTCCGACCATTATTTATGAAGATAATGCTGCTTGTGTTGCTCAAATGCAAACGGGTTACATAAAGAGCAATATCACTAAACATATTGCACCCAAATTGTTTTATCCCCATGAATTACAGAAAAGTGGAGATAAACATTTTGCAAGTCAAATCATGTGATAATCTTGCTGATCTATTCACGAAGTCACTACCAACTTCAACATTTGAAAAGTATGTTCATGGAATTGGTATGAGACGACTTCGAGATTTGAAAGGATCAGGGGGAGTATCCCTCTGAACCATAACCCATTCAAACATTATATTACACTCTTTTTCCTTTATGAGTTTACTCTCATGGTTCTCATCGAGGTTTTTAATGAGGTAATATCAACACAAGAATATATGTCATACCTCCTATTTTCCCCACCGGGGTTTTTAACGGATGTATACAAGACATATTAATTGTTCTCTAAACTTACCAATGAATTTTATCCTTCCAAGGTTTTCTCATATAAGTTATCAAAGAGACAATAATCATTATATGTTGTACTATTTTCTCCTTACTTTTCCCACTGGGTTTTAAAGGAGTTTTTGACAACATATCAAATTCTAGTCTCCTCATATTTTTCCCACAGGGTTTTTGGGGGAGTTTATTCAAGAAAATTTATCGCTTGTGATCAAGGTCATTACATTCAAGATTATACAAGGAATACAAGACATACAAGAAGAATCTTTGTGCAAGGGGGAGTGTTAGGAATAAATTACAACCGCTCTAGGCGGTTACTAGTATGCCCAAAGCACCCTTTCTGTACAGACATGTCTCTTGTGTATAGACACCTCTTCTCTCTCTCTCTCAGCAGTTGCATCTCTTGTAAACAGTCATGTCTCTTGTAACAGGCACCTCTTCGGAGGCACCCCAAAATCCTTGTATAAATAGGGCTTTGTCCACAAGCAATAAACAGAAGTTTTTTTCACTCTCAATCATTTGAGTTCTAACAGACCTATTGTCCAGTGCCTGGACAACAAGTTTTGTCGTCCACGCCCTAGACGACGGTGTATTATTTTTAAAATTTTCTGATTTTCCGTATTGTTTTTGTAGTTTGTTTAAAAAACAATAATAATTTTAAAAAGATTGGGAATTGAATTGATCAGCTCTTTTAAGGAAGTTCCAGGATCCGATTTCCTAGATATTTCTACTAGCTGGCCTGACTTGGTCATATAGAGTGCTGAGTAATTTGTATTCTTCAAGAGCTTGAGATAGTGACGTGCAGGTACTCCATTAAAAGTGAGCCGTACTTGTGATATGTTTCCTGATGCATGGATAAGGATAACACGGCTTGTGGTCGATCGATGTGTTACTAGTCAACGTATGTAACTTTTCATTGACATACGCATGTGATGCCTCGATCTGGTTTGCGTAGTGTGAACAAAATTTCCATGAGCCGAGATTATGAATCTTCTCTGTACTGATCATGACGACGTCGCTAATGCATGAACTCTTCCCGTTGAATTTATCGCGTAACCAGTGTCAGAGTTATATCTACATATGCACGACCCAGTCGAACCAACTAAGTAGTCAGATTTACTTGGTCTGTTGGCCATGTAAACAGTATACGAGGAGAACCGGCCCGTTTAGCCGCCTTCAATTATTATTAGCTTCGAACGCTTGTTTTCCAATTAAGAGACCATTTCAATCTTGCTTCTCATATCTTGCTATATATATGTCAATGCACCCTCCAAACATAGCCAAACCATCAGCGCTGCATAGACATACATACAGCTAACCGATAAACATCTCATCTGAGAAAGAGAAAATGGCCTCATCGTCCTACTTCCTCCTGTTAACGGCTGTCCTTGCACTGGTCTCATGGCAAGCCGCAGCTTCAGATCCTAGCCCACTCCAAGACTTCTGCGTTGCAGACAACAGCTCACGTGGTATGTTCTTGTCGCATCAGCTAATGTCGTAATATATACATATTCACTTCAAGTAACATATATAGCTCAACGTATCGACCGAGCATACTTTGAAATATCTTCTAACTTTGTTATCTCATATTTTACTTGCATCATGCAGTACTTGTTAATGGGTTCGTTTGCAAAGATCCAAAGGACGTGAAAGCGGAGGACTTCTTCCTAGCGGCCAAGCTCGACATGGCGAGGGACACAACGAACAAGGTTGGATCCAATGTGACTCTACTCAATGTCATGCGGATTCCTGGCCTCAACACTCTTGGCATATCCCTAGCACGCATCGACTATGCACCCCTTGGTGAGAACCCACCACACACGCACCCTCGTGCTACCGAGATCCTAACCGTGCTTGAGGGCACACTCTACGTCGGCTTCGTCACGTCCAACCCAGAAAACAAGTTCTTATCCAAGGAGCTCAGGAAGGGTGATGTGTTTGTTTTCCCACAAGGACTCATCCACTTCCAATTCAACCCGAACCCCTACAAGCCTGCGGTTGCAATTGCTGCGCTCAGCAGCCAGAACCCCGGTGCAATTACTATTGCCAATGCCTTATTTGGATCAAAGCCCATGATCTCGGATGATGTTCTAGCCAAGGCCTTTCAGGTGGAGAAGAATACTGTAGATTGGCTCCAAGCTCAGTTTTGGGCTGACAACCACAATTAGTTAATTGTTGCACTAGCTTCTTGCCAATAATGTCATGTTGCGCAATGATAAATTACTTACTTGTGTGTGAATGTGTAATATGCTTGATGTATTGATTTGTTTCTGAAATGAATAAAGTATGATTTTTTCCTTGATTTATACACACAATAATATGCTTATGCAAGTTTGTTGGACGTGGAAGATCGACTTTCTATCTTGGTTTGCAGACAAAAGTTGAAGAGACCATAAAAGTGGATGGTTTCCTAGTCATGGCATACCCACGTGTGGTGACCCAGCATACCACTGCATGTTGTAGTATGCAAGTCGTTGACATAACACTCGTGAAGTACCATTTCACAAATATTACATCCCTCAGAGTGGTACAACAGAAACATAGCGGTCTTTATTCAAGCACTTAATATTACAAGCCACAAACTTACAAAGGATTCCAGTTCCTCCTCGGTCCAAAGAGGAACATTAGTAGGTTCTACTTTGATGCTATATACCTTAACTAGGACTGATAGAAGTAGACTAAACATGATAACTGACTTAAGTTACTTTATTCTATAAGGTTTCTGTGACTCAAGCTACTACCCTATACTACTTGTTGTCGGCCTCCTCCTTGGTTCCTTCGTTGTTTCTGTAGGCGATGGTGTAATTCACGCCTTTGACTCCTCCGGAAAGGTCCGGCTCTTCATAGAAGACTTCCTCGTAGTCCTCCGATGCTCCATCAGTTTCCTCGTTCTGGCCCTCCAAGTCTAAGCAAGGGTTAAGAGGGAATGGGGTGAGTAACAAGCGTTACCCAACAAGTTCAATTAACAGGATAGAGGTGTTTGATGCACTAGCTACGACCACCGACTCAAGAGTCTTAGGTCAAATGCAGTTTTATAATCCTTTCTTCAAAGATTGCTTTTATTTAAAAGAACTATGTCCATCAGTCTTCACAGGTTGATTAGAGCTTCGATGGGCTCCTTTTCTGCCGCGTTCGTAGCTCCTTCCTGGAACAGGGAGTATCTTGATACTTTCTTATACTCTGCAGAGGTGGTCACTTGTACCCATGAGAGATTAACACTTTGCTGCACAACCGGGCGTACTTTCCCGTCCATACTTCTTGTGTATGGGGCCTAGTTGATGACCCAAGCCAATCACCGTTCTTCTCCGCGACCCCGCAGACCCACCCATTTGTAAGTCCATCCATCTCCTATACCACATATGCCGACCGATTGGCGCACTGGTCCTTCCCCTTTACACTATGTACGCTCCCATAGGTAGACCAGCCCGGACCCAGATGCCCGCTCCTATGCAATATTGGTAGACCAACCCGGATGACTCTTACAATCCATCATAGATCAATTAGCCAGTTTGTCCCCCCTATACTATAGGCAGACCGAACAGGAAACGCATTTCCCCCCTTTGCACTATAGTAGCCCGAACAGGACAACCCTAGACTACTGATCCGTTGGCATGCGAGAGGGAAAAGATACAGCTGACTTCTTCTTCCCATTCTAGATCTCATGGTTGACCGTTATTTACGGCGCTAGAATCACTGGCGACATTGGTTGTTAAGTCCTAGGTTCACTTTCCTGTGCAAATGAAACCTCCACCACAACAGTCATACCATGGTTCCATTTGCCAGCCATCCTAGCTTACCACCACTCGGGTCGATAACCAACTAGTCATATTAATTATGAAAAGAGAACCTTCTGCTTTTCAATGCAGTAATAATCATACCACTGGTATATTTGCAAGTAATTTGCTAAAAGTAATCAAGAGATATGAGCAAGAGTGAACTTGCCTGCAAACTGCAAGGTAGTGCAATTGGATTTGTTGAAGTGACCCGGGACCTCGGGTTCTGGAAAACAGCATCATTGTCCGGTAAGGGCAATGGTTAAAGATTCAAAAATGCATGCTTTATGGTGTGTTATAATTTATACCCCCCAGAAGTGATTTATTTATTTATTAGGCTTGATATATTCTTTTTATGACTTTAAAGAATATATGTTAAGGGTAATTTCATTCAAGGATATTCATCAAATATTCTTGAATGGAATTTATTTTTAAAGAATTAAGAATTACCAGATTTTCTTAAATGGATAACTATTTTTATTATTTTCAGACAAAATCAATTAACTTCTTTTTCTTTTGTGCAATTGACTCATGAGATTATTTTATTTACCAAATGGGTTCAAAAACTCTAGAATAGCTAAAAATAACTACTTTCTATTTTTAGTTTATTTTAGGTATTTTTCTGGATTTATTTTAAGCAGATTATGGTTTTTCTTAGGGTTTTTTGAATTAAATCAAATAAAAAGCTGGGCTGGTAGCCTGGGCCCACCGGTCAGTCAACCCGGGTGGGCTTGACCGAACCGGCTCAGCCCAGCTGGCCGCCCCTCACTCGCCTCCCCCGCTCGGTCATCTCCTAACCCTAATCCCCCTCTGGCGACTCGAGTCGCCGACGACTCCCTCGCCTGTTTCCGGCGAGCTCCGGTGAGCTCCGCCGCCGCCCTATGGCGCATCTGCTCCGCCTCGCCGTGTGCTTCCTCCTGACCATGGGGATTCGTCGTCCTCGCCTCCAATCGTCGCCATCGCCGCCGAGCTCCGCCCAGTGGATCTCGCCCTTGCGGCTTGATCTGCTCCGGCTGGCCCTGCTGGAGCTTCCGCCCTAGCTTCTCGGTGCTGGCGGTGGCTCTTCGTCGCCTCGTCGGTTGGACGGTAGCCTTGCAACCCCAACTTCGCCGCCATGGTCCTCGGCCTTGCTCCTGTGTGATCTCACCTGTGAGTTCCTCCTCTTCCCCCTTGTCTCTGTGTTCATGCTATGGTGGCCTGGCCAGTGAGCCAGGCATGCTTGCCTATGCTGCTGCTGTGCCATGCTTGCTTGTGCTGCTACTATCCTGGAGCTTCTCTGTTGGCTACTGTCTACTACTGCTATTAGTTTCAGTGCAAGGTTCAGTTAAGAGTTTCTTAACTGAATTTGTGTGATTCACTTGGGATGGTTTCCCTGTGATGCTAGCTTAATCAAGTGTTGTGCAATTATTGCTATTGTTAGTTTTAGTATAAGATTCAGTTAAGAGTTTCTTAACTGAATCTTCAGAATTCAGTTAGCTTGCTATTCACCCTATTTGATACTAGCTTGGCTCTCTGGTGGTGTGCTTATCATCCAATGCTTATGTGATGCTCTCTGGCTTGCAGTGCAAACTGCTGTCAGTTAATTCATATAATGATTGTCTTGCTGAGTTGTTTGTGATGGTGTGCAGACAGTACTAGCTTTCTGTGGCTAGTTCATGTGTATGCTGATGATTGTTTTCATGATGGCATAAACATGTTGAGCTTATGCTTGCTATAACTTGTTCAGAGATGTATTTCTGTTTGATTTATATGAACTGAAACTTGTTTCAGTGATGATTGTTTCTATCAAGCAATTCATGCTTGAATAGTATTTTGCTAGTGGCTTTGTTTGCTTCCTATAGCATGTTATCTAATTAACAGCAAGTAACTGTTATTATTGAGTTTAGTTGTGTTGCCTCCATGTGAGGTGCACAATGATTGCTTGATAATTTAACTGGATGGCTGCTGTTTTGTGATGCTAAAACATGCTTGGTGGCTTCTCATCAGTAGCTAATTCATCATTTTAGGCAAAAATTACTGATAAGAACAGACTCACATGATGATCTTAGTCCTGGCCTATGATGCATGGTCTGAGGCCTTTATTCTTGATGGTGCATGTTGATTTGCTTCCCAGTTAACTAAATCTTCCTATGAAGATTATACAGAGCATTTCTCTGTAGGTCTGAGGAGAAAAACCTCCCCAAAACCTCCTAAGTATTATACTTAGTAGAATGGTTTGGTGGTAAGTAATTCTTTGTTGCTGTTTATCTTGTTTATGCAAGAGTCTAGATGCTTGCAATGATTTGTTCATGAATATGCAAGTCCTATTGTACCTTGGTCCTGTGCTGGCTTTTATGAGTGGCTGGTGGTGATGTTGGTGATGCTCTTGCTTGAGCTTGATCAGTTGCCCCTGGTACTTGCTCTGCTCCTCCCAGGTGGCTTGCCCTGCACCTCCTTGTGCTTGGTTCCCCTCCTTGCCTGCCCTGCACCACCTTGGTGCTTGGCTTGCTCCTTGCTGCCTTTGATCTTGCTTAAGTAACCATGTTGATTGGCTTTGGCTATGGGTTTTGGTTTAGTGAGGTGAATTCCCCCTTGATGCTCAGCTCATGAGCAGGGAGAACTTGGTGAGTGTTCTGTGCTGGTGCTGTTGTGGTGCTGGTGCTGCTGTGGTGCTGGTGCTGCTGGTGCTGTGGTGCTGGTGCTGTGGTGCTGGTGCTGCTGTGCTGGGGATGTTGTGCTGTGATGTTGGTCGACTAGGGTTCTTGGTCGACCAGTTTCACACACAGTACTCCTTTTTATGCTTCCCCCTGAGTTCTGGTGTTTTGACACCTCCTAGCATGCATTTGATGACTATGCTGCTTGCTAGCTGGTGGCTTGGCCGGCCAGCTTGATCCTTGGCAGATATTTTGGGTGTGAGTCATGTTGATAAGATCAACACTTTGATGATTATCAACAGTATTTTCATTTTACTGTTACTGCCACCTGTATTACCTTGGTGGCATTTCCCTTTGCATTTTCCTTTGTGTGCAGGTGACAAGAAGAATAAAGAAGAAGGAAAGAAAGATTTGAAGATCAAGATAGTTTTAGAATTTAGTTTTATTTTCCAACTTGTATTTATTTTCTTTTCTTCTTTATTTTCTTTTAGCTTCAGATTGTAACATTCAGTGATTGTCAACTATTGTAATATTCTTTTATTCTCAAACTTTGTAAAGACAATCTATATTGTGTTGGTAATTAATAAAGTCCAAAGTTTTTCTTATTTGAAATGTTTATCCTTTCTAAATGTGCCTTTTGAATTTAAGTTAAGTTCATAATTCAAATTCTAGTTTTTAATTCTAATGATCTTCTAGGCTTTAGTTAATCAACTTCATTGTTTCCCACAAGTAATAGATCAAAAGAGGTCATGTCGATTTCTTTAACACTCGGAGAGTTCACTATCCCCTCTCGAAGGGAGATTCGATCACTCTTAGGTTTTAGTAACAAAAGCGCGAAAAAATCCCGTAATTTTAGATGCAATGCACAAAAGCCCTCTATTCTACCCCGGAGTTGTCCTATGTGCTAGGATACTACAGACTTCCCCCCTTAACAAAAACTTCGTCCCGAAGTTTGGGGTAAGGTGTACCTGAAGAATTCGGGATAGGCTGTCCTTAGATCTTTTTTTTTCCAGGTAGCTTCTCTTTCCGGGTGATGTTTCCATTGCACTTTGCAATACTTGATGGCTCTGTTGCGAAGTTGCTTCTAGTTTTCTGCTAGAATCTTTGACGGCTCCTCAACATAGGTCAAATCTGCTTGCAATTCCACGTCTTCATAGGATACAGTTTCCTCTGGTATCTTCATACACTTTCGAAGTTGGGAAGAATGAAACACATTATGAACCTTGGATAGCTGCTTTGGTAGCTCCAATTCAAAAGCTACTCCTCGCTTTTGACTTAGAATCTTGAAAGGTCCAGTGTATCTTGGACTGAGTTTTCCTTTGACTCCAAAACGATGTACTCCTTTCATTGGGCTAACTCGGAGATAAACCATGTCTCCAACTTGAGGTTCCCATGTCCTTTTTTTGAGTCCGCATAACTCTTCTGCCTACTTTGAGCAATCTTTAATCGATCTCGGATGATGTCAATGGCATGCTGCCTTTCCTTAACATAGTCCGGATGAAATTCCTTACCGGCTCCTGTTTCATACCAGCAGATGGGTGATCGGCACTTTCTTCCATAGAGTGCTTCAAATGGTGCCATTTGGATGCTACTTTGGTAACTGTTGTTGTATGAAAATTCTGCCAATGGTAGATGTGATGGGTTCGTAGCATAGAAGAAAAAAAATTCCTACGCATGAACACATAAACTAGCCAAGAAAACTCTACGAGATGGTAGCAACGATTAACTAACCCTCGATGACCGTAAGCGGGGATTACGTTCCCGCACAAATGTTGACGATGGAGAGTCGATGAAGACGCACGTAGTCGACGTAGTTGTTCACTTGACGTAGTCGACGTAGTGGTTCACTTGACGATACAAGATCGTGTACACGACGCCACAAGTGGCAGCGCCCCCGTGCTTGGATACACGTACGGTTCGGTGACGACCTCCATGCCCTCGGTCCAGCGGGGCAGCGGAAGTAGGGATCCGCCGGAACTCCTCCTCCTCCACTTCTCCAAGTGTTGGTGGCTAACAATTTCGGCAGCGCTTCGCTTAAGCAACAGCCATGGTGTGGAGCAACAAGGTAGGGGATGGAAGCAACTAAGTGTTGGGAGAAGAGGAGCATGTCCAACATATATATAGGAGAGAGGGGGCAGCCACCCATGAGGGGTGCGGCCAGCCTCTCCCCCTTTTCTCCTCTTCATGGTGGTGGTAACCTCCTCCTTCATGGAAAGGTAACCCCCCTCATCAAATGAGTAACCCCCATTTTAATTTTTGCATGACATTCATGTTAATTAAAATCCACACTTATTGAATTAATAAAACATTTTTATTTCTTTAATATTTGTTAATTCAATCAATTAACAAACATTAACATTTACCCCCTTGAGTCATTTCGATATACCAAAATAGTTTCGGTGCTTTTCTGAAACAACCCCTGTGCTGTCCAATAATTCAGCCGGAGTTCCAAATCCACTCAAAACGCGTCAGCGAACCTTAAGTGTGTCACCCTACGGTTTGTGAATAAAGTGGACATGACCGAGACTCCTCTCTGATCAATAATCAACAGCGGGATCTGGAAATCCATGATGACTCCCACTTACTCAACGATGAATCTAGTGATCGTGTGAACCTTTAACGAACATAGTTAATTCCTTTTGTCTCGCAATATTATTACTTGTCCGAGATCCGATCATTTGGTATCAACCATACCTAGTTCGATCTCGTTCCCGACAAGTCTCTTTACTCGTTCCGTGATAATGCATTCCCGTGACCTAGTCACATGCTTGCAAGCGATTCCAATGGAATATCACCGAGAAGGGCCCAGAGAATATCTTCCCATCATCGGGTCGGACAAATTCCACTCTTGATCCATGAGCCTCAACTAATACTTTCAGAATACCCAAATCAACCTTTATAATCACCCTGTGACGGTGTGACGTTTGATATCATCAAAGCACTCTTCCGGTATCAGTGATTAACATGATCTCATGGTCTGAGGATTAGAACTATTTCGTATGAGTTTGATATAGCAATGAACTTGATGACTTGATCATATTGCTAATCTTACTATGGGTGTGAGTGTTCATCACATCATTCTTCTAATGATATGACCCCGTTATTAACAACATCTAATGTTCATGATCAGGAAACCTTGATCATCGGTTAATCAACGAGCTAGTATAAAAGAGAGGCTTTACTAGGAACCTTTTATAGTTTATTAATCACACAAGTATTAATGTTTCCGATTAATACAATTCTAGCATGAGAAATAAACATTTATCATAAACATGGAATATGATAATAACCACTTTATTATTGCCTCTCGGGCATATTCCCTTCAGTCTCCCACTTGCACTAGAGTCAATAATCTAGTTGATACTTGCGTATATAACACTTATGGCTTTCATGTGTTATCCGAACGCGTTGCAGTGGTTAATCTGATCTCCAGATCTGACACTTTCAGTTCTGTGTGTATTTGCATGTCTTTGCGTCTCTACGCATCACTCATTCTCAAATGAGATTGTTGGGTATAAATTTGGTCCTTAGGTGAGACCTTAGTTCCTTTTAGCTAAAATCATGTTGTCACTATTGTCGCACAATAGATATTCACAGTAATAGCCAGCTTGGAACTACACCTAGTTTGATAACAAACTTCTTGACACAAATGCCCTCTTTTGCTACTTCTAAAGCAGCCATATACTCAACCTTTGTTGTAGAATCTATCACAATGTCTTAACTTTGGAACTCATCCAAATCCATCATGGAACTTCCTTCCATTACATTGTGCCACCTAAACATATAGCTAAAACTGAGATAAGCTTAATTTGTATCTTGTGACAAACTTAGTATCAATGTAACACTTTACAATGAACTATGTGTCACTTTGTCATACATAATATATATCCTTAGTCCTTCCAAAGCACATAAGGATATCCTTACTATTGTCCAGTGATCATCTTATGACATTTATCACTCTGGTATATGCTCATAACATTTAGAGCATAGGACATATCTGGATATGTACATATCACGGTATACATGATCGATCAAATCATTCATGTGGCTTCACTCATCAAGTGTCAAAAAAACACCTAAATCTTGTTTCAACCTCTTCCATGCGGCAAGAACTTTTCTCATCGTTTCCATATTGAACTTCATTCAATATTTCATCTATGTACTTTGGCACAACCATATTGGCACCTCGATCTATCTACATAGACATCGGGACCCAATATTTTGATTTTGCCTAAGTCTTTCATTGAAATCTAATTTTAATGAAATTCTTAACCTATGTCAATAAAAGATACATCATTTCCAATTAACATTATGTCTTCTACATAATGTACTAGAAATATGTCTCAGCGCTCCCACTTAATTTCTTGCAAATGCAAGCATATTCATCGTATCTGATGAAACTAAACCTTTTAATTATTTCATCACGGTGAACATTCCAACTCCGCGATGCTTACTTCAACCATTGAAGTTTGCATGCCTTTTAGCATCCTTTGAATTTACAAAACCCATTGGACCATGTCATGTACATGTCCTAGGTAACCATTCTAATAGAAGAATGTTGTCTTGTTTGTTCAACTAACACATACCAAAATTGGCATATGTAGTGGTTGCTACAGTAATCCGTCCAGACAAAATATCGCTATGAAAGATCAAATCTTGTCATAGTCAACTCATTGAACATAATCGTAAACTCTTTTGACGATATGTCGACTATTTCGCAGATGCAAAACATCCATGTCTGTTTATAGATCCAAATACATTCATTAGGCTTGATGCCTTTTGAGGGTCTTCCAAGTTCAGAAACTTGGTTTGTCGTGTATGGAACTATCACGGAAGTTTATGGCTTCTAGCCATTTGACGGAGTTAGGGCCCATCATCGCTTCTTTGCATGTAGTCGGTTCATCATTGTTAAACAATAATGATCTATTCTCAAATCTAACTATTTGATTGTTACCCGACTCACGCGGTTCAATAGGAACTTAGATATCTGTGACCACAACTTTTGAGGTACTGTATCCATGCGCATTGTGGCCACCTCTGGGACACTTCTCGGCGCTGCGCTACTCAGCACATATAGCTTAGGTTCAATAACCCAATCAAAGTTCTATTGTCCTCCCACTTAACCTTTTGCGAAAAATTCCTTCTCAAGAAACTTGACGTTTTCGGCGACAAACACTTTTGTCTTAGGTGTTCTGGAGGAATACCCAACATTTACTTTGGGATAACCTACAAAGACGTATTTATCCGACTTTGGTTGTAAACATTTTACATATGCATAGCATACCAAAATTTTAGAAAAGACAACTTGGGTTTTATCCCATGCCATATCTCATATGGTGTCATTTTAATGGATCATGATGGCGCTCTCTTCAGTGTAAAAGTGGTAGTCTCTAAAGCTTTATCCTTAAAATATAATGACAGTTTTATAGACGACACCTTTGATCCAATGATGTTAAACAAAGTTTGATTTCATCTCTCGAACACTCCATACTCCTATGGTGTTTTGGGAAATACAAGTCTATGGAACGATTCCTCAACTTTTAGGTGTTTGCTAAACTTGTAACTCAAATATATTCCTTTATGATCAAATCATAAATTCTTTATTCTCTTGTTACAATGATTTTCAACTTCATCTAGAAATACTTTGAGCAATATTCAAATATTTCATGCTTCTTCCTTATCAAGTAAATATACATATATATCTACTCAAATCATCGGTTAAAGTAAATGAAGTTCAAGAATTCACCACACACGGCTACACATAATGGACTATATACATCAACATGTACAATATCCAATAAGTTAGTCGTCCGTTCTTCTTTGGCCTACAAACGGAGTTTTAATCATCTCTAGGAAATTTTCACAAGCGTCAATTGATTCGAAATCAAAAGACTCCAAAATTCCATCAACATGGAGTTTCTTCATGTTTACTTTCCAATATGATTTAAACGGTGGTGTCACTCATAAGTGATCTTCTAATCATTTGTCTTGAGACACTTTTAGCATTAGTGTTATGGATGTGATTTCTCCAACAAGATAAGCGTTCATCCATCTTTTATGAATGCGGTAATAATTTGAACAACCATTGTTCTCATAATACCAGAACAAAATAACAATTATTCAAACAAATCTTGAAGGCTAGGTTTAATTCCAACGAAACACAATAACACTTTATTTGTTTTCGATGAGAATCATCCCATATTCATTTGCTAGTTAATTAGGCCATTGTAGTTCTTGTATTGCGTTGTTCTGTATGACAGTTCATACCAACCAATTTAGTATCAAATACCCAAGAACAACATTGTTTTAACAAGCAACGAATACACCCATAACATGTATATCTTCTATATACCTGAGCTGGACATTTCCAGTCTTTTCTTTTCCGCCAGAATAAATTTTGGATTCTCTTTTAGCAATTCTTTTTCATCTAGAAGAATCTATCAACATCAATAGTGGCGCCAGACACATGGCACATAGTTCAAGGCATGATTAGTCAAACACTAATATCCTTGGACTCGCACTTTGAAGTAGATCACCATTATCAAATATTTGGCGTTCTTCCAAATTCCATTCTTTAGTAATCTTTTAGTGTAGTAAACATTTTACCTACATCTTCCATTCATCCTATCATGACAACTTTCATGATCAAGCTACTATAGCCCATGAGGATGAATTGTGAGTATAATGTTAGTTCCTAAAACCTTTTTAGGAGATTTGGACGCCTAACGTCTCCAATCTTCACAAATTTTCATACAATACGAGAACACGTGTCTTACGAAATTATACTCTATCACATTGCAACCAAACATTGTTTCAGATATCAAAATATCTTCCACATATGATAGTTTATGAAACAATTCTTTCAACTCCTAGATAACCTTGATACTAAAAACAACTTTTGAAAATCAAGGATCATGGAGGCAAGTGTGAAACTTAGATACTAACACTGGAATTGTTACTCTTGATTTAATACAACTTATTAAATTTTATCGAGTAACTAAGGTTTGCTAAAAGCTTGCAATAGGACTTTAAACTTTAGATTGACATTCAAACAATATGATACCAGTTCGTAAAGTTAACATCCAGAATTCTATAGTTCTATTATCTCAATTATAGCTAATCGCAAGGTAGTAAATGGATGCCAATGCCTACAACAAACTATGCAAATTCACTTTGATTTAGTTCATGATAAATTGAGTTCTATAATTCAAAATTACTAAGTGAACTCCCACTTAAAAACAACATCCCTCTTAGTTTTCTTAAGTGATTACATGAACCAAATTCACTATACCGCAACCGATCATCACGTGCAACGGAATAGTTTCAAAGGCGAATATCACCATGTTCATCATATCAACCATATGACTCATGCTTAACCTTTCGGTTCGTGTTCCGAGGCCATGTCTGTACATGCTAGGCTCGCCAAATAGAACCATAACATCCGCGTGTGTAAAACTGTCTTACACCCGTCGTATGTGAACGTAGAGTCTGTCACACCCGATCATCACGTGGTGTCTCGAAACGACGAACTTTCTTGACGGTGCATGTTACGGAAGAACACATTTTTATCTTGATATTTATGTGAGAGGGATCATCTTATAATGCTACCGCGCGATCAAATCTAAGCAAAATAAGATGCATAAAAGGATAAACATCACATGCATTTATAATGTGATATGATATGGTCCTTCACGCATTCGATCTCCATCTTGTGCGTCATGGCATGATCTCCATCATTCCACCGGCGTAGCACCAAGGTCCATGGCGCGCCACCTTGGTTGTCTTCCTCCATTACAATATATCACTTGGATATACATATTCGGCACGCAGGCCATTTAAATGTAAAGACAACCATATGGCTCCTGACGGTTGTTTATAACTTACAAAAAGGATCATCGCATACAATTTATAACATAAACAATTTAACCATATCACATCACATGCCCTGCAAAAACAAGTTAGACGTTTCTAATTTGTCTTGCATATTTTACGTGGTTTGGGCCTTTCTAGGAAGAACCGTTCTTACCTACGAACATGAAACCACAACGGTGATAAAAATATTATTAACAACTGTTTGTAAAATAGATCATAACTATAGTGGGAGAAACGTACACCCGCAAAGCCACATATGCCGAAGCATGTCAAGTGTGGGACAAGTCTCGTGAACGCGGTCACGTAAGGTTAGTCTCGGGCAGCTTCAATCCCACTATACCACTATGATCCAAAATACAAAATAAATTGCAATAACATGATTATCAACACCCACATCCACATGTGTTCTAACCGTGCATACCAACTACGCATAGAGATGGCTCTGATACCACTGATGGGTTCGTAGCATAGAAAACAAAAATTTTCCTACGCATGAACACATAAACTAGCCAAGAAAACTCTACGAGATGGTAGCAACGATTAACTAACCCTCGATGACCGTAAGCGGGGATTACGTTCCCGCACAAACGTTGACGATGGAGAGCCGATGAAGACGCACGTAGTCGACGTAGTTGTTCACTTAACGTACTCAACGTAGTGGTTCACTTGACGATACAAGATCGTGTACACGACGCCACAAGTGGCAGCGCCCCCGTGCTCGGATACACGTACGGTTCGGTGATGACCTCCATGCCCTCGGTCCAGCGGAGCAGCGGAAGTAGGGATCCACCGGAACTCCTCCTCCTCCACTTCTCCAAGTGTTGGTGGCTAACAATTTTGGCAGCGCTTCGCTTAAGCAACAGCCATGGTATGGAGCAACAAGGTAGGGGATGGAAGCAACTAAGTGTTGGGAGAAGAGGAGCATGTCCAACATATATATAGGAGAGAGGGGGCAGCCACCCATGAGGGGTGCGGCCAGCCCCTCCCCCTTTTCTCCTCTTCATGGTGGTGGTAACCTCCTCCTTCATGGAAAGGTAACCCCCCTCATCAAATGAGTAACCCCCATTTTAATTTTTGCATGACATTCATATTAATTAAAATCCACACTTATTGAATTAATAAAACATTTTTATTTCTTTAATATTTGTTAATTCAATCAATTAACAAACATTAACATTTACCCCCTTGAGTCATTTCGATATACCGAAACAGTTTCGGTGCTTTTCTGAAACAACCCCTGTGCTGTCTAATAATTCAGCCGGAGTTCCAAATCCACTCAAAACGCGTCAGCGAACCTTAAGTGTGTCACCCTACGGTTCGTGAATAAAGTGGACATGATCGAGACTCCTCTCTGATCAATAATCAACAGCGGGATCTGGAAATCCATGATGACTCCCACTTACTCAATGATGAATCTAGTGATCGTGTGAACCTTTAACGAACATAGTTAATTCCTTTTGTCTCACGATATTATTACTTGTCCGAGATCCGATCATTTGGTATCAACCATACCTAGTTCGATCTCGTTCCCGACAAGTCTCTTTACTCGTTCCGTGATAATGCATTCCCGTGACCTAGTCACATGCTTGCAAGCGATTCCAATGCAATATCACCGAGAAGGGCCCAGAGAATATCTTCCCGTCATCGGGTCGGACAAATTCCACTCTTGATCCATGAGCCTCAACTAATACTTTCAGAATACCCAAATCAACCTTTATAATCACCCTGTGACGGTGTGACATTTGATATCATCAAAGCACTCTTCCGGTATCAGTGATTAACATGATCTCATGGTCTGAGGATTAGAACTATTTCGTATGAGTTTGATATAGCAATGAACTTGATGACTTGATCGTATTGCTAATCTTACTATGGGTGTGAGTGTTCATCACATCATTCTTCTAATGATATGACCCCGTTATTAACAACATCCAATGTTCATGATCAGGAAACCTTGATCATCGGTTAATCAATGAGCTAGTATAAAAGAGAGGCTTTACTAGGAACCTTTTATAGTTTATTAATCACACAAGTATTAATGTTTCCGATTAATACAATTCTAGCATGAGAAATAAACATTTATCATAAACATGGAATATGATAATAACCACTTTATTATTGCCTCTCGGGCATATTCCCTTCAAGATGTTCTTCCCATGATCCTCCAAAATCCAACGCACATGCTCTAAGCATATCTTCCAAAATCTGATTGGTTCTTTCTGTTTGTCCTCCTGTCTGTGGGTGATAAGCAGTGCTGAAGTCTAACCTGGATCCTAGAGCTTCATGCAATTGTTTCCAGAAAGATGAAGTGAATACGGACCCTTGGTCCGATACTATTGTCTTCGGTACTCCATGCTTGCTCACTATTTCCTAAACATATAAGTTTACTTACTTCTCTCCGGAATCCTTTTGATTAACGGCCAAGAAATGTGCACTTTTTGTTAACCTGTCCATGATAACCCAAATCATGTCCTTCTTCTTTGGTGTCAACGGTAATCCTGTGATAAAATCCATTCCAATCTCTTCCCATTTCCACTCGGGTATATCCAACGGTTGCATGAGTCCAGCGGGACTTTGATGTTCCGCTTTTACTCTTTGACAAGTATGGCATTCAGACACGAACTTGGCTATTTCTCGCTTCATGTTGTTCCACCAAAATAGTTCCTTAAGATGCATGTACATCTTGGTACTTCCCGGATGTATTGAATATGGAGTTTCATGTGCCTCTTTGAGTATCAACTGTTTGATTTCGGGTATGTCTGGCACACATATCCTATTATGAAACCAGAGCGAATTGAAATCACCTAAACGAAACTCAGACGGTCTTCCCTCTTCAATCCTTCGGATTTCTTCCTCAATGAATGGATCTTCACTTTGTTGGCGGAAGATTGTATACTTTAGATCACTTTGCCTTTCCTCCATTACCTTCACAGTAGACAAGCTGCCCAAAGACATCACTTCTAAACATTGAATTTCTAACCTTTCCAAGTCCATAAGTAACTCTTTAGGAAGTTCCCGGCTCATTGACTGAGTATCCGTACTTTTCCTACTCAACGCATCGGCTACAACATTAGCCTTCCCTGGAGTATAATTGATGGTTAAATCATAGTCCTTGATCAATTCTAACCATCGTCGCTGTCTCATATTCAACTCTTTCTGAGTAAAGAAGTATTTGAGACTCTTATGGTCTGTATAGAGTTCACACTTAGCTCCATATAGAAAATGCATCCATCCTTTCAAAGCAAACACCACGGCTGCTAATTCCAGATCATGTGTTGGGTAGTTAACTTCATGTGGTCTTAATTGCCTAGACCCATAAGCAATAACCTTTCTGTCTTGCATCAACACACATCCAAGTTCATTCTTGGACGCATCACAATATACCGTGTAGTCTTTGCCGGTTTCTGGTATGGCTAACACAGGTGCTATGGTCAATTTATCTTTAAGTGTCTGAAAACTGACCTCACACTCTTCCGACCAAACAAATGGTGTATTCTTTTAGAGCAATTTTGTCATTGGTCCTGCAATCTTGGAAAATCCTTCTATGAACCTTCTATAGTAGCCTGCCATTCCGAGAAATCCTCTAATCTGCTTGACGTTCTTTGGCGCCTCCCATTCCAAAACAGATGCTACTTTACTTGGATTTACTGCTATGCCCTCCTTGCTAATTACATGCCCGAGAAACTCTACCTGATCCAACCAAAATTCACACTTACTAAACTTGGCATACAACTGGTGTTCTCTCAGAATCTGTAGAGCAATCCTTAAATGTTTGGCATGTTCTTCTTTATCCTTTGAATAAATCAAGATATCATCGATGAAGACTATCACAAACTTGTCCAAGTAAGGCATAAAGATCTTATTCATGAGATTCAGTGAAAATGGCTAGTGCATTAGTCAATCCAAAAGGTATGACCAAATACTCATGATGTCCGTACCTAGACACAAAAGCTGTCTTTGGAACGTCCTGCTTCTTGATCTTAATCTGGTGGTATCCGGATCGAAGATCTATCTTGGAAAATACTCCGGCTCCCCTGACTTGATCAAATAAGTCCTGAATTCTGGGTAGTGGGTACTTGTTCTTGATAGTAACATTATTAAGGTTCCTGTAATCTCCACACATTCTGCGTCCTCCATCCCGCTTATCCACAAATATCACGGGTGTACCCCAAGGTGAAATGCTTTCTTGTATGAATCCTTTCTGCTCTAATTCATCCAATTGTTCCTTTAACTCAACTAATTCCTTAGGTCCCATCTTATATGGTGCCTGTGCTATAGGTGCTGTTCCAGGGATTAAATCAATGGTGAATTCAATTTCTCTATCTGGTGGCATACCTGGCAATTCCTTTGGAAACACATCTTGGAATTCATTGACAACTGGAATGTCTTCGAGTTTAGCTTCCTTTAAGGTATTCAACTGTAGTCGAACTTCAATGTGTGCATGACGATCACCTTGATAAACTATCCTTCCTCCTCCTGGACATCTAAGTGACACCGTTTTCTCCTTGCAATCTATTTGGGCTCCATTCTCTTCTAACCAATCCATTCCAAGGATCACAGCCATATCCTTCATAGGGATAAGAAAAAGATCGGCTAGATAAACGCAATCGCTGATCATAATGACCTGCTCTTGCTTGAGGTGTATGACTAGAATCGTTCCCCCCGCAGATAAAACAGTGATGGGGTATTCTAACTTATTGCAAGTAAGTCCATAAAGATCGACAAACTCTTGCGAAATGAATGATGTAGTTGCACTAGTATCAAAAAGTACTTTGCCAGGGTGAGATAGGATTTGAAGCGTACCTATCACGGTTTTCTCCGAATCATTCACTTCCTCCAAGTTGGTGCAATTTAATTTCCCATAAGGTCGAGATCTCTTGCCTGCACCATTTCCTCCTGAATTACCACCTCGATTAAATCCTCCTCCGGTTGCCTTCTTTCCCCATGTAGCTCTATTAGGACATTGATTCTTCATGTGTCCCGGTTGGTTGCAACCATAACAGATTACCTTGGGCCTTGGGCAATCCTTTGCCAGATGTCCTCTTGCTCTACACTCATGACAGGTGGTTCCTCCTCTCAGATTTCCTCCTCCGCCTCCCCGAGGTAACATTCCCCGACTTGGCGGTCGTGGCTTGAAGCTAAGATCTGTAGTTGGTTTGTTGACCGGATATCTTCTGGGTTCCATCTTGGCTTTCTTTCGGCGTTCCTCCTGAACTTGCTTGAAATCATCCTCCATGGTGATAGCTGCATCAACAAGTTCTTGAAAATCTGCTGCCTTTAACATTCTAAGTTGCATCTTGGCCATTGGATGCAAACCCCTCATAAACCGCTTCTTCCTCTTCTCATCCGTGTTTACTGCATCCGTAGCATAACGTGATAGAAGAGTGAATTCCTTGACATACCTCATGATGGTCTTGTCCTTCTGTTCTAAGTTGTCAAACTCTCTCCTCTTTAACTCCATGATACTTTCTGGCACATTCGCCTCTCTGAACTTCCTCTTAAATTCCTCCCAGGTGAATACCCTTCCTGGAGGATGTATTGCCACAATATTGTCCCACCAGGCTGCTGCAGGTCCACATAACAGATGAGTGGCATACCTAAGCTTCTCGCTGTCATTGCAATTCACAGTGTTGAGCTTCCTCTCGGTATCCAACAACCAGTCCTCGGTGTCCATTGGTTCGAGCGCTGATGCAAATGGAAGTGGTCTTGTATTCAGAAAGTTTACCAGTGAGACTCCATGTACACCATCATTCCGTCCTTCACGGTTGCGATCCATCACATCCTGCATCATCTTTGACTGACACTCAATGAGCATCCGTTGCCTTTCATCTGCCATCCTCATATATTGGGCAAAATCTTGCTGTGTGAGAAATGGTAGTGGTGGTGGTAATGGTTCCCTTGCCGCTGCATCGGCTGCCTCCTTTGCCTTGGCTTCGGTCTCCATCCTCTGTTGCTCGGACTCCTCATCAACTACCGTCGCCATTTTATCCCCCTAACCCTGTTACATCAAGCGAAACTCATAGTTACACCATGCCCATGCTTTCTGAGCTCAACTTCATGCACAATGTTAGTCACACAATAAAATCCAAATAAAACATGGCCAAATCACACCAAACATATACCATGTATATACATGGGTAAAAGCAACATAGTGTTACACACTACCCCGTGAGTAGCTACACTCACTTATTCCCATTGCGAAAGCAAATACTACATAATACACATATGGTACATATGTTACACACATATCGCCTCCGTATCGATGGTGGTCTTCTACGGGTAGTCGAACTCCCGGTACATCCCCGGTGTCCATCCAGTTGCTCGGGACGTCCTCCTGACTGAAGCAGGGGTATAAGATGACTCCGCCGGTATATAGTCGAGATCGGGTGTAGGGCCTAAGTTGAAGTCAGTCATCCCCAGATAACCGCTCAACGATGGGTATACAACCTCGGTGGCACCTCTCTCCATCTTGGGCCTCGAGCATTCTCCACGCTCCATATAGCTTGGTAATTCCCCCTCGACATCCGACTCTATCTCTATGGGCTTCCCCGCCACGTCTCTAGCGCGGTGAACAACCCTAAACTGACTCGTGACCTCGTGCTCTGAGTCACACGGAATCGGGTCTCCGGCCGTTCCCATGTACTCACCAAAACGCCAGCCCATGGAGTTTCCTCCAAAACTGTCATTATGGGGCATTCCCCATGACTCCAAACCTACCTCATATCCGGCTCCAGTCGAGCCGTGTGCAAAATGTGCTGGTGGCATCTCTGGTTCAGCCTCGGGCTCGAACTCCCGCTCCTCGGGATCGTCCTCCTCATCTAAAGTGATAAAGTCTCCAGCGGAGAAAGCTAGAGTAGGTGCTCGTGGTGGTCCAGAAGTCTCCCCCATACGCCATGGAGTAGGTGTCGGCTCGGTGATCTCCTCCACTAGACTCTGTATCTCACCAACTAGAGCTCCGTGGATGTGATAGAACACACTAAGCAGATGCTTACACCTGTCCATGTGCTCTGCTGCGGCATGTGGGTGTCTATTTGCAAACTTGTAACTATCCCGACAAGGATCTTCTCCTTCCTCGTCGTGTGGGATGTGCGTGAACTTAGTACCTAACAATTTCTCTGTTTTGTGTTCACGGATATCAGTGATGGCTTTCATGACTACTATCTTATATGCGGTACTAACCGTACGTGCTTCTCCAGCTGGCATGACCACGCTCATGCCCAATTTGGCAGGAAGCATGATTCCTACCTTGTACTTCTGAAAGACTCTTCCCTCATAATAAGCATACTTCTTGACAGGGATACGGGTTTCACACCTGCACTCCTGTAGGATGCCCCGTAGTAGATCGGATAAGTTCCCATCATACTCATACAATGTCACATCTCGAACTTGCACGGTTCTTGATGGATTGGTGCGTGCCATCCTGGCAGTATATAAAAGATAAAAATTAGTATATGATGCATCATCATAGTAACAATAAATAATTGTAACACTAAAAAGTATGACTTTGTTATTCTCAAGTGAATAACGCCATGACCATTTTAGAGAACTCTTTACTATTCCTATTTGACTCCTACAGGTCATTCCCATTAACTAGGGTTCCAACCTAAGGTCAAAGCTTTTGCTCTGATACCAATTGTGGTGACCCAGCATACCACTGCATGTTGTAGTATGGAAGTCGTTGACATAACACTCGTGAAGTACCATTTCACAAATATTACATCCCTCAGAGTGGTACAACAGAAACATAGCGGTCTTTATTCAAGCACTTAATATTACAAGCCACAAACTTACAAAGGATTCCAGTTCCTCCTCGGTCCAAAGAGGAACATTAGTAGGTTCTACTTTGATGCTATATACCTTAACTAGGACTGATAGAAGTAGACTAAACATGATAACTGACTTAAGTCACTTTATTCTATAAGGTTTCTGTGACTCAAGCTACTACCCTATACTACTAGTTGTCGGCCTCCTCCTCGGTTCCTTCGTTGTTTCCGTAGGCGATGGTGTAATTCACGCTAGTGTTTGATGCACTAGCTACGACCACCGACTCAAGAGTCTTAGGTCAAATGCAGTTTTATAATCCTTTCTTCAAAGATTGCTTTTATTTAAAAGAACTATGTCCGTCAGTCTTCACAGGTTGATTAGAGCTTCGATGGGCTCCTTTCCTGCCGCGTTCGTAGCTCCTTCCCGGAACAGGGAGTATCCTGATACTTTCTTATACTCTGCAGAGGTGGTCACTTGTACCCATGAGAGATCAACACTTTGCTGCACAACCGGGCATACTTTCCTGTCCATACTTCTTCTGTATGGGGCCCAGTTGATGATCCAAGCCAATCACCGTTCTTCTCCGCGACCCCGCAGACCCACCCATTTGTAAGTCCATCCATCTCCTATACCACATATGCCGACCGATTGGCGCACTGGTCCTTCCCCTTTGCACTATGGACGCTCCCATAGGTAGACCAGCCCGGACCCAGATGCCCGCTCCTATGCAATATGGGTAGACCGACCTGGATGACTCTTAGAATCCATCATAGATCAATTAGCCAGTTTTCCCCCCTATACTATAGGCAGACCGAACAGGAAACACATTTCCCCCCTTTGCACTATAGTAGCCCGAACAAGACAACCCTAGACTACTGATCCATTGGCATGCGAGAGGGAAAAGATACAGTTGACTTCTCCGTCCCATTCCAGATCTCATGGCTGACCGTTATTTACAGCGCTAGAATCACTGGCGACATTGGTTGTTAAGTCTTAGGTTCACTTTCCCGTGCAAATGAAACCTCCACCACAACAGTCATACCATGGTTCCATTTGCCAGCCATCCTAGGTTACCACCACTCGGGTCGATAACCAGCTAGTCATATTAATTATGAAAAGAGAATCTTTTGCTTTTCGATGCAATAATAATCATACCACCGGTATATTTGCAAGTAATTTGCTAAAAGTAATCAAGAGATATGAGCAAGAGTGAACTTGCCTGCAAACTGCAAGGTAGTGCAATTGGATTTGTTGAAGTGACCCGGGACCTCGGGTTCTGGAAAACAGCATCATTGTCCGGTAAGGGCAATGGTTAAAGATTCAAAAATGCATGCTTTATGGTGTGTTATAATTTATACCCCCCAGAAGTGATTTATTTATTTATTAGGCTTGATATATTCTTTTTATGACTTTAAAGAATATATGTTAAGGGTAATTTCATTCAAGGATATTCATCAAATATTCTTGAATGGAATTTATTTTTAAAGAATTAAGAATTACCAGATTTTCTGAAATGGATAACTATTTTTATTATTTTCAGACAAAATCAATTAACTTCTTTTTCTTTTGTGCAATTGACTCATGAGATTATTTTATTTACCAAATGGGTTCAAAAACTCTAGAAGAGCTAAAAATAACTACTTTCTATTTTTAGTTTATTTTAGGTCTTTTTCTGGATTTATTTTAAGCAGATTAGGGTTTTTCTTAGGTTTTTTTTGAATTAAATCAAATAAAAAGCTGGGCTGACAGCCTAGGCCCACCGGTCAGTCAACCCGGGTGGGCTTGACCGAACCGGCTCGGCCCAGCTGGCCGCCCCTCACTCGCCTCCCCCGCTCGGTCATCTCCTAACCCTAATCCCCCTCTGGTGACTCGAGTCGCCGATGACTCCCTCGCCTATTTCTGGCGAGCTCCGGTGAGCTCGGCCGCCGCCCTATGGTGCATCTGCTCCGCCTCGCCGTGTGCTTCCTCCTGACCGTGGGGATTCATCAGTCCTCGCCTCCAATCGTCGCCATCGCCGCCGAGCTCCGCCCAGTGGATCTCGCCCTTGCGGCTTGATCTGCTCCGACTGGCCCTGCTGGAGCTTCCGCCCTAGCTTCTCGGTGCTGGCGGTGGCTCTTTGTCGCCTCGTCGGTTGGACGGTAGCCTTGCAACCCCGACGTCGCCGCCATGGTCCTCGGCCTTGCTCCTCTGTGAGCTCACCTGTGAGTTCCTCCTCTTCCCCCTTATCTCTGTGTTCATGCTATGGTGGCCTGGCCAGTGAGCCAGGCATGCTTCCCTATGCTGCTGCTGTGCCATGCTTGCTTGTGCTGCTACTATCCTGGCGCTTCTCTGTTGGCTACTGTTTACAGCTGTTGTTAGTTTCAGTGCAAGGTTCAGTTAAGAGTTTCTTAACTGAATTTGTGTGATTCACTTGGGATGTTTTCCCTGTGATGCTAGCTTAATCAAGTGCTGTGCAATTATTGCTATTGTTAGTTTCAGTATAAGATTCAGTTAAGAGTTTCTTAACTGAATCTTCAGAATTCAGTTAGCTTGCTATTCACCCTATTTGATACTAGCTTGGCTCTCTGATGGTGTGCTTATCATCCAATGCTTATGTGATGCTCTCTCGCTTGCAGTGCAAACTGCTGTCAGTTAATTCATATAATGATTGTCTTGCTGAGTTTTCTGTGATGGTGTGCAGACAGTACTAGCTTTCTGTGGCTAGTTCATGTGTATGCTAATGATTGTTTTCATGATGGCATAAACATGCTGAGCTTATGTTTGCTATAACTTGTTCAGAGATGTATTTCTGTTTGATTTATATGAACTGAAACTTGTTTCAGTGATGATTGTTTCTATCAAGCAATTCATGCTTGAATAGTATTTTGCTAGTGGCTTTGTTTGCTTCCTATAGCATGTTATCTAATTAACAGCAAGTAACCGTTATTATTGAGTTTAGTTGTGTTGCCTCCATGTGAGGTGCACAATGATTGCTTGATAATTTAACTGGATGGCTGCTGTTCTGTGATGCTAAAACATGCTTGGTGGCTTCTCATCAGTAGCTAATTCATCATTTTAGGCAAAAATTACTGATAAGAACATACTCACATGATGATCTTAGTCCTGGCCTATGATGCATGGTCTGAGGCCTTTATTCTTGATGGTGCATGTTGATTTGTTTCCCAGTTAACTAAATCTTCCTATGAAGATTATACAGAGCATTTCTCTGTAGGTCTGAGGAGAAAAACCTCCCCAAAACCTCCTAAGTATTATACTTAGTAGAAGGGTTTGGTGGTGAGTGATTCTTTGTTGCTGTTTATCTTGTTTATGCAAGAGTCTGGATGCTTGCAATGATTTGTTCATGAATATGCAAGTCCTATTGTACCTTGGTCCTGTGCTGGCTTTTATGAGTGGCTGGTGGTGATGTTGGTGATGCTCTTGCTTGAGCTTGATCAGTTGCCCCTAGTACTTGCTCTGCTCCTCCCATGTGGTTTGCCCTGCACCTCCTTGTGCTTGGCTCCCCTCCTTGCCTACCCTGCACCACCTTGGTGCTTGGCTTGCTCCTTGCTACCTTTGATCTTGCTTAAGTAACCATGTTGATTGGCTTTGGCTATGGGTTTTGGTTTAGTGAGGTGAATTCCCCCTTGATGCTCAGCTCATGAGTAGGGAGAACTTGGTGAGTGTTCTGTGCTGGTGCTGCTGTGGTGCTGGTGCTGCTGGTGCTGTGGTGCTGTGGTGCTGCTATGCTGGGGGTGTTGTGCTGTGATGCTGGTCGACTAGGGTTCTTGGTCGACCAGTTTCACACATAGTACTCCTTTTTATAATCCCCCCTGAGTTCTGGTATTTTGACACCTCCTAGCATGCATTTGATGACTATGCTGCTTGCTAGCTGGTGGCTTGGCCGGCCAGCTTGATCCTTGGCAGATATTTTGGGTGTGAGTCATGTTGATAAGATCAACACTTTGATGATTATCAACAGTATTTTCATTTTACTGTTACTGCCACCTGTATTACCTTGGTGGCATTTCCCTTTGCATTTTCCTTTGTGTGCAGGTGACAAGAAGAATAAAGAAGAAGGAAAGAAAGATTTGAAGATCAAGATAGTTTTAGAATTTAGTTTTATTTTCCAACTTGTATTTATTTTCTTTTCTTCTTTATTTTCTTTTAGCTTCAGATTGTAACATTCAGTGATTGTGAACTATTGTAATATTCTTTTATTCTCAAACTTTGTAAAGACAATGTATATTGTGTTGGTAATTATTAAAGTCCAAAGTTTTTCTTATTTGAAATGTTTATCCTTTCTAAATGTGCCTTTTGAATTTAAGTTAAGTTCATAATTCAAATTCTAGTTTTTAATTCTAATGATCTTCTAGGCTTTAGTTAATCAACTTCATTGTTTCCCACAAGTAATAGATCAAAAGAGGTCATGTCGATTTCTTTAACACTCCGAGAGTTCACTATCCCCTCTCGAAGGGAGATTCGATCACTCTTAGGTTTTAGTAACAAAATCGTGAAAAAATCCCGTAATTTTAGATGCAATGCACAAAAGCCCTCTATTCTACCCCCGAGTTGTCCTATGTGCTGGGATACTACACCACGTCTGTACCACTTACTTCCGGTGACATGATCTTTGAGGGGCTAATGGGAGGCATTCTTCTTGTGCCAAATGTGGTTGCTGTCACCTTACAAGTGGCATCACAATAGTGAGGCCATTTCCTCCTCCGACATGGTAAAGCATTGCCGCCTCCTTTAGGTTGGGCTATAGGAGACAAACATTGACGCAAGGTCGACATAGAAGGATGTCCACATGAGTGGTCCACACTCTTGTTAGGGCGCTACGAATCGCTATGCAATATGTATCATTGACCCACACGACCATGTGACATGGATCTAGATAGGTAGGGGAGGAGGAGGCTGATAGTGCATGTTAGGCACCCAGTTGGGAACCCCAAGAGGAATGTATGATGAGCACAACAGCAAGTTTCCCTTAGTTGTGAAACCAAGGTTTATCAACCCAGTAGGAGAAAGCCAAACTTCAGAAGGCTGATACTCGCTAGCTTCGCGACACTCCAGACAATGGCGCCAGAAAAATACTGGTGCATAGTTGATGTGGGAGCTTCTTCACCGGCAGCAACGTGGAATCTGCACACAACACAACCAAGTACTTTGCCCCAACTTATGATGAGGTTGTCAATCTCACCGGTATGCTGTAAACAAAGGATTGAGCGTATCAAGTGGTAAAAGGTAATAGTATGCAAGAATGTAAATAGTGCGAGTAAAAGTAAAACGGTAATAGCAATGTAAAAGGAATGGACCAGGGTCCACAGTTCACTAGTGGTGTCTCTCCATAAGATAAATAACAACATGCTGGGTAAACAAATTACAGTTGGGCAATTGATAGAATAAAGATAGCGTACATATGTCATGAGGATCACTTTGAGATTCACTCTGGGCATTACGACAAAATACATAGACCGTAATCCAACTGCATCTATGACTAATAATCCACCCTCCGGATGTCGTCCGAGCAACCATTGGGTATTAAGTTACAAGCAACAGATTATTACCTTAAGCAAAGTGCGTAATGTAAACAATGCAAATATCCTTGGACACAAGAATGTTGTTTTCTCCCTAGTGGCAACAACACATCTACAACCTTAGAGGTTTCTGTCACTCCCCCAGATTACTAGAGGCATGAACCCAACTATCGAGCATAAATACTCCCTCTTGGAGTCACTAGCATCTACTCGGCCAAGATATCTACTAGCAACGGAGAGCATGCAAGATCATAAACAACATAGAGATAACATAAATAATATTTAGCCCATCAACTTGACATAGTACTAATACTCAACGGATCCCAACAAACACAACATGTAGAATTATACAAATATGATCTTGATCATGATAGGCAGCTCGCAAGATCTAAACATGAAGCACATGGTGGAGAAGACGACCATCTAGCTACTGCTATGGACCCGTAGTCCAAGATAGACTACTCACACATCACTCTGAAGGCGACCATGGTGGTGGAGAAGGCCTCCGGCAGGGATTCCCCTCTCTGGCAGGGTGCCGGGAAGAGCTCCTGGATCCTTCCGATCTCGCATCGACGACGGTGGCTCCTTGCAGTATGTTTCGAGGAAAATTGATCGGGGGTTCTAGGTTTTTCCCGTCGAGGGGAATATATAGGCGGAAGGGCGGTGTCAGGAGGTGGACTAGGTGGTTTCACCCCCTGGTGGCGCGGCCAGGGCCTAGGCCGCGCCACCCTAGGGTGAGGCTGGCCTCTGGCCCCCCTCCGTCTCATCTTCGGACTTCGCAATGCTTCAGAAAATAGCATGTTTGGCTTTTGTTTTGTCCAATTCCGAGAATATTTCCTGTGTAGCTTTTCTGAAACACAAAAATAGCAGAAAACAGGGAACTGGCACTGTGGCGTCTCGTTAGTAGGTTAGTTCCGGAAAATGCATAAAAATGCCACGAAGTGTAATAAAACACAAAGCAAATGGTGTATAAACAAGCATGGAGCATCAAAAAATTTAGATACGTTTGAGACGTATCAAGCATCCCCAAGCTTAACTCCTGCTCGTCCTCGAGTAGGTAAGTGATAACAAAAGAATAATTTTTGAGGTGACATGCACCATCACAATCTTGATCAACGATGTAAAGCATTGAGTGCTGGGATCAAAGAACTTAAAACATGGGCATGAAGATATAATCTTGACAATAAGAACTTAGCAACCATGTTGTAAACATGAAAATGAACACAAACAAAAGATCATGAAAATGAAACAATGAAAGTCAAACGTGTGTTCAAATCATAAGGAAAAACATACAAATGGTTTTCAGCTTGTCCTTCATAGAGAGCAAAACATAAATGCATAGGACACCTTCAAGTTTAAGAGGGCGACTAGATATAAATAATTTAAGAACAAGTGAAACCAACAATATGAATCAATCAATGAAAACTTTGGGACAATGCACATTATACTAAAAATAGCAAGTTTGGCTTTTGTTTCGTCCAATTCTGAGAATATTTCCCGTGTACCTTTTTTGAAACACAAAAATAGCAGAAAACAGGGAACTCGCACTGTGGCGTCTCGTTAGTAGGTTAGTTCCGGAAAATGCATAAAAATGCCACGAAGTGTAATAAAACACAAAGCAAATGGTGTATAAACACGCATGGAGCATCAAAAATTATAGATACATTTGAGACATATCAAGCATCCCCAAGCTTAACTCCTGCTCGTCCTTGAGTAGGTAAGTGATAACAAAAGAATAATTTTTGAGGTGACATGCACCATCACAATCTTGATCAACGATGTAAAACATTGAGTGCTGGGATCAAAGAACTTAAAACATGGGCATAAGAGACATAATCTTGACAATAAAACTTAGCAACTATGTTGTAACATGAAAAGTAACACAACCAAAATATTATGAATAATGAAACATTGAAAGTCAAGTGTGTGTTCAAATCATATGGAAAAACATAGCAAAGTGGTTTTCAGCTTGTCCTTCATGGAATAGCAAAACATAAATGCATAGGACACCTTCAAGTTTAAGAGGGCGACTAGATACAAATAATTTAAGAACAAGCAAAACCATAATCATGAATCAGTTAATGATAAACTTTGGGACTATGCGCATTAAACTCAGAATGGCAACTATGCTCTCTTAGAAGGTGCATAAAGGTAGAAGGTGGAGGCTCAACATAAAAGTAAAAGAAAGGCCCTTCGTAGAGGGAAGCAGGGATTAAACATGTGCTAGAGCTTTTCATTAGTAAAACAGAGAGATAAAAAATTGGTTTTGAGAGGTGGTTGTCTTTGTCAACGACTGGCAATGGGGTTCTTACTATCTTCCATACAAAGCAAATTTTTGAGAGAGAGATTGGCACTTTGGTGCTCTTTTATAAAGCTTGGCACTCCTCCCCACCTTTTCCTTTCACAAACCATGGCTAACCGATTCCATCGGGTGCCCACCAACTTTCACATACCATGGAGGAGTGCCCTTTTTTCTATTTTTTTCTTTTTTTTTTCTTTTTGGAAATAAAACAACATAGAAGATAGCAAATCCGACCACTATGTCCCCATGAGCTGAAAACAGTGTCACAAAACAAGAAGTATTTTGAAGGTTTTTTTTGAAAGGTAGCACATGAAAATTTACTTGGAATGGCTTACAAATACCATGCATAGGAATTTATAGTGGGCACATTGGCAAACTTGGTTTTTGGGAGTTGGATGTACGAGTAGAGCTCATACTCAGTACAAAATGAAGGCTAGCAAAAGACTGGGAGCGACCAACTAAGAGAGCAATAACGGGACAAAACATCATAAACCGAAGCATAAAGTGGTATCACAAGTCAAAAACCAAATGACAATAGAGGCTTATGGAGACTTGTTAGAGTCAAACATGTTGTAAGCATGCGCCAAGTTAACCCAAATAAAGCATCAAGGAGAAAACCACAATAAAATGCTTCCATATAATAAAAACAACGCATGATTTTTTCAAAGGCACATTAAGCAATCTCAGTCATTTGAGACAAGTCATGCTACATAAAAAACTACTAAGCATACTATCAAAACGACATCAAGCATGGCATGCAAAAGTCTAAGCCGCAGTCTAAATAAGCTCCTTTTTGTACCACTTTTTGCATGAAACTTTTTTCTCTTTTCCAACACCATTCAAACCTTTTTGAGACAAATCTTTTGATGAAAACCAACATATACCAGTGGTCTAAATACACCTTGACGCAAAGATATAACAAGATCTGAACAAAAATCAAGGCGAAAAACAAAAGCTAAACGCAGTTCTAGAAAAAGAGAACACTCGTTGAACGATAAGAGTGAAAAATAGAGTGTTCTTGGCAAATGAAAAACCGGAGTGCGTCTCCTCCAAAAGAAATTTGTTAGGGTCCAACCATTTATTGCAGCAAACAAAACAAAAGAAAACTGAAAGCGAAAGTAAAGACACTCCAAGAAAGACGCATAGAATATGAAGCAATAAAAATATAGTGTGTTGAAAGGTGACCTGATTTTTGCCGATGAAGAAGGGGTGCCTCGGGGGCATCCCCAAGCTTTGACGCTTGTACCTCTTGGATATTTATTAGGGTGACATGGGCATCCCCAAGCTTGAGCTTTTTTCCATACTTCATCTCACTTCATCACTCTCCATTCCCTACACTTGAAAACTTCCTTCATACAAAACTTCACACAATTCTATTAGCAACGTTAGCATAAACATAATAGTAAATCAACCCTTTTGGTTCAGTTTCAAACTCAAACACACCACATATAAAGCATATACTACTGTAGCAACTTCCTCAAAAGTTCCGTGATCAAAAGAACTAAAAAAGAAAGCGATCGAGAGGCAAACACAAATCGTGGCAGAATCTGTCAAAACAGAACAGCTGACAAAGATCGATTTTTTCGAGGACCTTATGTTGGTCAAATCGAAAAGTGCAAAGATAATAAAAGTTTGGAAATAACCTGGGGCATATGCACAAGAAATCTCAGATCAAAAAGATATTCTGAGAATTTTCACAAAATTTTAAGGTACAACGCAGAAATCTGTTTTAGGACAGCAACTTCCCCAAATCTTATCTCCCTCAAATTAGAGGTTCTCCTTGGCACAACAACGAAATAAAAATGATAAGGAGATGTTATTACAGTAGTAATAACTTCCAAGACTCAAATAAAAGAAAAAGTACTGAAAATAAAACATTGGGTTATCTCCCAAGAGTGCTTTTCTTTAACGCCTTTGAGCTAGGCGCAAAAATTGGAAATCAAGTATTTTCAAATGAGGCATTAAGATCAATTGTTTCCTCAAGAGCACCACTTACCACACTAGGTACTTTAGAAGTTCCCAAAGATGATTCAACCTGCAAGTCACTCTTAGTTTAACTAAAAGTCTTACCAATCTTAAAAACATGCTGCGGTTTAGGCACAAACACCTTGGGAACATACATAAATTTTTGCTCTTTTCCAACAAAAGCTTTCTCCTTCTTAAATTTAAGAGAAGAGAAAATTGAACTTAAAGTTTCCATAGACTCCACTAGTTTACCAATCCTAAGGTTTTGACTATCATGAGTAGTACTAGCCTCTAAAACGGTGATTCTCTTACCGATACTTTCTATCGATTCATTAACTTGGCTAGCGTTATCAAGGATATTTGGCAAACTTTTTTTCTAAAGAGCCAAGTTTTCCTAAGACTTCATCCAAAGTGACCTCAGTTTTAACAACATGGATAGGTGGTACTCCCACTAAACTTTCAATTAAAGTGCATGCTTCCAAAGCGGGAGTACCCAGAATATTACCTCGTGCAAGAGTATCAAGAGCGTACCTATTCCAACTAGATATACCAACATAAAAATTTCTAAGGAAGATCATGGTAGAATGCTTCTTTGTACACCTATGATGAGCATTGCTAATTCGGTAACAAGAATCTTTCAAACTCTCTCCCCCTTGTTACTTAAAAGTACGAACCTCAACTTCAGGATTACTCATTCTAGCAAGACTAAAAAGCAGACAAGTAAAAATAACAACTATAAAGGAACAATTTTATTTGTATTTTTGATAAAGCGATGCAAGTAAAAATAAAATAAAGCAAAAAAATAACAAAGTAAAAGATTGAGCGTGAGAAACTCCCCTTGCAGAAATCTTCTTTCTCCCCGGCAATGGCGCCAGAAAAATGCATGATAGTGCGTGTTAGGCACCCAGTTGGGAACCCCAAGAGTAGGTATGATGAGCACAGCAGCAAGTTTCCCTTAGTTGTGAAACCAAGGTTTATCAAACCAGTAGGAGAAAGCCAAACTTCAGAAGGTTGGTGCTCGCTAGCTTCGTGACACTCTAGACAATGGCGCCAGAAAAATACTGGTGAGTAGTTGACGTGGGAGCTTCTTCACCAGCAGCAACGTGGAACCTGCACACAACACAACCAAGTACTTTGCCCCAACTTACGATGAGGTTGTCAATCTCACCGGTTTGCTGTAAACAAAGGATTGAGCGTATCGAGTGGTAAAAGGTAATAGTATGCAAGAATGTAAATAGTGCGAGTAAAAGTAAAACGGTAATAGCAATGTAAAAGGAATGGACCGAGGTCCACAGTTCACTAGTGGTGTCTCTCCATAAGATAAATAACAACATGCTGGGTAAACAAATTACAGTTGGGCAACTGATAGAATAAAGATAACGTACATATGTCATGAGGATCACTATGAGATTCACTCTGGGCATTACGACAAAATACATAGACCGTAATCCAACTGCATCTATAACTAATAATCCACCCTCCGGATGTCGTTCGAGCAACCATTGGGTATTAAGTTGCAAGCAACAGATTATTACCTTAAGCAAAGTGCGTAATGTAAACAATGCAAATGTCCTTGGACACAAGAATGTTGTTTTCTCCCTAGTGGCAACAACACATCTACAACCTTAGAGGTTTCTGTCACTCCCCCATATTACTAGAGGCATGAACCCAACTATCGAGCATAAATACTCCCTCTTGGAGTCACTAGCATCTACTCGGCCAAGATATCTACTAGCAACAGAGAGCATGCAAGATCATAAACAACATAGAGATAACATAAAGATAATATTCTCCACATCAACTTGACATAGTACCAATACTCATCGGATCCCAACAAACACAACATGTAGAATTACACAAAGATGATCTTGATCATGATAGGCAGCTCACAAGATCTAAACATGAAGCACATGGTGGAGAAGATGACCATCTAGCTACTGCTATGGACCTGTAGTCCAAGGTACACTACTCACACATCACTCCGGAGGCGACCATGGTGGTGGAAAAGGCCTCCGGCAGGGATTCCCCTCTCTGGCAGGGTGCCGGGAAGAGCTCCTGGATCCTCCCGATCTCGCATCAACGATGGCGGCGGCTTGCAGTATGTTTCGAGGAAAATTGATCGGGGGTTCTAGGTTTTTCCCATCGAGGGGAATATATAGGTGGAAGGGCGGCGTCAGGAGGTGGACCAGGTGGTCTCACCCCCTGGTGGCGCGGCTAGGGCCTGGGCCGCGCCACCCTAGGGTGAGGCTGGCCTCTGGCCCCCTCCGTCTCATCTTCGGACTTCGCGACAATTCGGGAAAAATAGCAGGTTTGGATTTTGTTTCCTCCAATTCTGAGAATATTTCCTGTGTACCTTTTTTGAAACACAAAAATAGCAGAAAACAGGGAACTCACACTGTGGCGTCTCGTTAGTAGGTTAGTTCTGGAAAATGCATAAAAACGCTACGAAGTGTAACAAAACACAAAGCAAATGGTGTATAAACAAGCATGGAGCATCAAAAATTATAGATACATTTGAGACATATCAAGCATCCCCAAGCTTAACTCCTGCTCGTCCTTGAGTAGGTAAGTGATAACAAAAGAATAATTTTTGAGGTGACATGCACCATCACAATCTTGATCAACGATGTAAAACATTGAGTGCTGGGATCAAAGAACTTAAAACATGGGCATAAGAGACATAATCTTGACAATAAAAATTAGTAACCATGTTGTAACATGAAAAGTAACACAAATGAAAGATCATGAACAATGAAACATTGAAAGTCAAGTGTGTGTTCAAATCATATGGAAAAACATAGCAAAGTGGTTTTCAGCTTGTCCTTCATGGAATAGCAAAACATAAATGCATAGGACACCTTCAAGTTTAAGAGGGCGACTAGATACAAATAATTTAAGAACAAGCAAAACCATAATCATGAATCAATCAATGATAAACTTTGGGACTATGCACATTAAACTCAGAATGGCAACTATGCTCTCTTAGAAGGTGCATAAAGGTAGAAGGTGGAGACTCAACATAAAAGTAAAAGAAAGGCCCTTCGTAGAGGGAAGCAGAGATTAAACATGTGCTAGAGCTTTTCATTTGTAAAACAGAGAGATAAAAAATTGGTTTTGAGAGGTGGTTGTCTTTGTCAACGACTGGCAATGGGGTTCTTACTATCTTCCATACAAAGCAAATTTTTGAGAGAGAGATTGGCACTTTGGTGCTTTTTTATAAAGCTTGGCACTCCTCCCCACCTTTTCCTTTCACAAACCATGGCTAACCGATTCCATCGGGTGCCCACCAACTTTCACATACCATGGAGGAGTGCCCTTTTTTCTTCTTATTTTTTTTTCTGTTTTTTTCTTTTTGGAAATAAAACAATATGGAAGATAACAAATCTGACCATTATGTCCCCATGAGCTGAAAATAGTGTCACAAAACGAGAAGTATTTTGAAGGTTTTTTTCAAAGGTAGCACATAAAATTTACTTGGAATGGCTTACAAATACCATGCATATGAATTTATAGTGGACACATTGGCAAACTTGGTTTTTTGGAGTTGGATGCACGAGTAGAGCTCACACTCAGTACAAATTGAAGGCTAGCAAAAGACTGGGAGCGACAAACTAAGAGAGCAATAACGGTTGTAATCATGCATAGCGACAAAAAATCATAAACCGAAGCATAAAGTGGTATCACAAGTCAAAAACCAAATGATTCATATGTCTCAAACGTATCCATAATTTTTGATGCTCCATGCTTGTTTTTACACCATTTGCCCAATGTTTCGTTACACTTCGTGGCACTTTTATTCATTTTCCGGAACTAACCTATTAACAAGTCGCCACAGTGCCAGTTCCCTGTTTTCTGCTGTTTTTGTGTTTCAGAAGTGATACATAGGAAATATTCTCGGAATTGGACGAAACAAGTTCCCGAAGTCTTATTTTCCCGGAAGCTTCCAGAGATCCGAAGAGGAGTAGGAGGGGAGCCACAGGGGCCCCACATGCCAGGCCGGCGCGGCCAAGGCCTGGGCCGCGCCAGCCAGGCGTGAGGCCACCTGGCTCCACCTCTGACATCGCCCCTTCACCTATAAAGACCCCCCGACGGGAAAAACCTAAGTACCCGATCAATTTTCCAGAACACATCACGATCCGCCGCCGCCGTCGACCCGAAGATCGGGAGGGTCCAGAAGCTCTTCCCGGCACCCTGCCGGAGAGGGGAATCGCCACCGGAGGTCTTCTTCATCGCCATGCTTGCCTCCAGAGCGATGAGTGAGTAGTCTACCTTGGACTATGGGTCCATAGCAGTAGCTAGATGGTTGTCTTCTCCACCATGTGCTTCATGTTTAGATCTCATGAGCTGCCCTACATGATTGAGATCACCGTTATGTAATTCTACATGTTTGGTTTGTTGGGATCCGATGAATATTGGTGTTATGATTGAGTTGCTATACTGAAATATATCTTTTGTTATCTCTATGTTGTTTATGATCTTGCATGCTCTCCGTTGTTAGTAGCTATCTTGGCCGAGTAGTTGCTAGTGACTCCAAGAGGGGGTATTTATGCTCGATAGTGGGTTCATGCCTCTAT
Organism: Dactylis glomerata; assembly: GCA_007115705.1. Taxonomy (NCBI): domain Eukaryota; kingdom Viridiplantae; phylum Streptophyta; class Magnoliopsida; order Poales; family Poaceae; genus Dactylis; species Dactylis glomerata. Next base: position 205,352 of record QXEO01000120.1, on the reverse strand, counting down.
TTAACCTAGGGGAGTGACAGAAACCTCTAAGGTTGTAGATGTGCTGTTGCTACTAGGGAGAAAACAACATTCATATGCTCAAGGGCATATGCTTTGTTTATATTACACACTTTGCTTAATGCAATTATCTGTTGTTCACAACTTAATACTTGTGGAGTTCTCGGATTGATTCGCCACAAGTGGATTATTAGTCATAGATGCAGTTGGATGGCGGTCTATGTATTTTGTTGTAATGCCTAGAGTAAATCTCATAGTGATCTTCTTGAGATATCACGTTTGTCTTTATTCTATCAATTGCCCAACTGTAATTTGTTTACCCAGCATGTGTTATTTATCTTATGGAGAGACACCACTAGTGAACTGTGGACCCCGGTCCTATTTCCATCATATTGCTATCACCTGTTTACTTTACTCACACTGTTTACTTTACTCGCATACTTCTACTGCTTTCCACTCAATACGCTCATAACCTTTGTTTCAAGCAAACCGGTGAGATTGACAACCTCATCGCAAGTTGGGAGCAAAGTACTTAGTTGTGTTGTGTGCAGGTTCCGCGTTGTAGCTAGCAAGCAAAGCTTGGACAAGGCGCCATATATAAATTGTCCGAAGCTGTCGCGAACTAGCAAGCATCACCTTCAGTCGTATTGTCTGCTTTTCTCTTGAACGGTAAACCTTGGTTTCTTAACTGATGAAAAATCTGCTGCTATACTCATCACACCTTCCTCTTGGGGTTCCCAACGGGCTGGTCATTCACCACTCAACAAGCAGCTCTTTTTCTGGAGCCGTTGCCGGGGAGAAGAGTGGAAGACCTCTGCAAGGGGAGTTTTTCGCACGCACATCCTTTACTTTGTTATTGTTTTGCTTTACTTTATTTATTTTACCTGCATCGTTTTATATCAAAAACCCAAAAAAAAATTAGAATCCTTGGTAGTTGTTTTTACTTGTTTATTTTTAGTTTTGCTGAAATGGCCAATCCTGAAAACACCAAGTTGTGTGACTTTACTAGCACGAACAATAGTGATTTTATCTGCACTCCTATTGCACCACCTGCTCCTGCTGCAAACTTTTATGAGATTAAGCCTGCTTTGTTGAACCTTGTTATGAAAGAGCAATTTTCTGGTGCTAGTACTAAAGATGCTGCAGCTCATCTCAACAATTTTGTTGAGCTATGTGAGATGTAGAAATATAAGGATGTAGAAAGTGATATTATTAAGCTCAAGTTGTTTCCTTTTTCTTTGAGAGGAAAAGCTAAAGATTGGTTGCTGTCTTTGACTAAGAATAGTATTGATTCATGGGCTAAGTGTAAGGATGCTTTTATTGGTAGATACTATCCTCCTGCTAAGATTATATCTCTGCGTAGCAATATTATGAAGTTTACTCAGTTTGATAATGAACATGTTGCTCAAGCTTGGGAAAGAATGAAATCTATGATAAAGAATTGCCCCACTCATGGACTGACTACTTGGATGATTGTCCAAACTTTTTATGCAGGACTGAATTTTTCTTCGAGGAACCTACTTGATTCAGCTGCTGGAGGCACTTTTATGTCCCTTACCTTGGGCGCCGCAACAAAGCTACTTGACAACATGATGGTAAATTATTCCGAATGGCACACCGAGAGAGCTCCACAAGGTAAGAAGGTAAATTCTGTTGAGGAAACCTCTTCCTTGAATGATAAGATTGATACCATTATGGCTATGCTTGCTAATGATAGGACTCATGTTGATCCTAATAATGTTCCTTTAGCCTCTTTGGTTGCTCAAGAAGAGCATGCTGATGTGAATTTCATTAGAAACAATAATTTTAACAACAATGCTTATAGGAACAATTTTGCTAGTAACAATTATAGGCCGTATCCTTCTACCAATGGTAATGGTTGTGGTAATTCTTATGGTAATTCCTACAACAACACTAGGGCCGCGCCCTCCGAGCTTGAGGTAATGCTCAAGGACTTCATCGGTAAGCAAAATGCTTTTAACAAGTCTGTTGAGGAAAAATTAGGAAAAATTGATATTCTTGCTTCTAAAGTTGATAGCCTTGCTCATGATGTTGAACTTCTGAAATTAAAAGTGTTGCCTAATGATGTGAAAGAGAACAATGTTTTTGCTACTGCTAATGCTATTCAAGTTGGAATTGATGAAAATGTTAGATTGTTAGCGGAATTGCATGCCAGGTGGGAAAGAGAAGATGAGATGGCTAGAGAGATGAAGGTATGTACTATTACTACCTCTAATGATTTTGTTCCTAATGCTAGCAATCCTCTTACTTTGATCGGTGTAGAGAAAACTCCCACTCCTTGTGTTAAAAAGCCTAAAACTGCCAAAACTTTTTCTCAAAAGAGTGCTGAAATTTTTCGGAGTGTAGGAGATGATAGCTCTACTTCTTTTAATGATTTTGATGTTGATGGCTGCAATACATCTGAAGTTATTTTGTTCTCGCAAAAGCTTGCTTTGACTCCCAATGCTAGTTCCTTAAATATTGCTTTTACTAAGCATATTACCAATGCTCTCATGAAAATTAGGGATGAAAAGTTGAAGCAGAAAGCTTCTGTTCCCAAGAAGTTAGAAGATGGTTGGGAACCCATCATTGATATGCATGTTAATGGTTTTGATTGCCATGCTTTATGTGATCTAGGTGCTAGTATTTCTATCATGCCTAGAAAGATTTATGACATGCTTGATTTACCGCCGCTTGAAAAGTGTTATTATGATGTTCCTATTGCTGATGTTGCTAAGAAGAAACCTTTGGGAAGAATTAATGATGTTCTTATTGTGGTTAATAATAACCTTGTTCCCGTTGATTTTCTCGTTATGGACGTTGAATGCCATGCTTCATGTCCTATTATTTTGGGAAGACCCTTTCTTCGAACTGTAGGTGCCATCATTGATATGAGGGAAGGCACTATCAAATATCAATTCCCACTCAAGAAAGGTATGGAACACTTCCCTAGGAAAAGAAAGAAATTACATTTTGACTCTATTCTTAGAGCAAATTATGAGCTTGATGCTTCATCACTTGATATTACTTGATTCACAATTTTCTGCGCCTAGCTCAAAGGCGTTAAAGAAAAGCACTCTTGGGAGATAACCCAATGTTTTATTTTCAGTAATTTTTCTTTTATTTGAGTCTTGGAAGTCATTACTACTGTAATGACTGCTCCTTATCTTGTTTATTTTGTTTTTGTGCCAAGAGAAGCCTCTAATTCGAGTGAGGTAAAGATTTGGGGATGTTGCTGTCCTGAAACTGTTTTCGGTGCTGCACCGTAAAAATTCGTATAAATTATCTGTATATCTTTTGGACCTGAGATTTCTTGTGCATATGCCCCAGGTTATATCCAAACTTTCGTTAGTTGAACACTTTTTGATTTGAGCAATAGAAAACCCCTCAAAAATTCGGCCTTTGTCAGCTGTTCTGTTTTGACAGATTTCTGCCAATATTTGTGTTTGCCGCTTTATCGCTTTCTTTTGAGTTCTTTTGATCACGGAACTTTTGGGGAAGTTGCTACAGTAGTATATGCTATATATGTGGTGGTTTTGGGTTGAAACCTGAATCAAAAAGAGGTTGATTATATGTTATGCTACACTAATGTTGCTAATAGATTTGTGTTTAGTTTTGTATGAAGGAAGTTTTCAAGTGTAGGGATTGGAGAATGATGAGATGAGTTGAAGAATGGACAAAAGCTCAAGCTTGGGGATGCCCATGCATCACCCCAAGAAATATCCAAGAAGTACAAGCGTCAAAGCTTGGGGATGCCCCCGAGGCACCCCTTCTTCATCGGCAAAAATCAGGTCACCTTTCAAAACATTATATTTTTATTGCTTCATGCACTATGTGTTTTTCTTGGAGCGTCAGTTGTTTTAGTTTTCTTAGTTAGTTTAGTTTTGTTTGCTGCAATAAATTGTTGGACCCCAACAAATTTCCTTTGGAGGATATGTACTCGTTTTCATTTGCCAAGAACACTCCGTTTTTCATTCTTACAATTTCACCGAGTGTTCTTCTTTTTCTGCCACTGCTTTTGGTTTTCGTTTTCGCCTTGATTTGCGTTCAGACCTTGTCATATCTTTTCATCAAGGTGTATTTTTGCCTCTGATCTTTATTGGTATTCATCAAAAGAGGTGTCTTTAAAAATTTCAAATGGTGTTGGAAAAGAGAAAAAGCTTTGTGCAAAATAGTGGTACAAGAAGGAGCTTGTGTAGACTGCGGCTTAGGCTTTTTCATGTTATGCTTGATGTATTTTTTATAGTATGCTTAGTGGTTTTGCTGTAGCATGACTTGTCTCAAATAACTGAGATTGCTTAATGAGCCTTTGAAAAAATCATGTGTTGTTTTTAATTGTATGGGAGCATTATTTTGGTTTTCTCCTTGATGCTTTATTTGGGTTGACTTGGCGCATGCTCACACATGTTAGACTCTTACAAAGTTGCCAATAGCCTCTATGATCATTTAGTTTTTGACTTTTGATGCCATCTTATGCTTCTTTTAATGTCGCTTTGTCGCTTTGCATGATTATGACCATTATTGCTCTCTTAGTTGGTCGCTCCCAGTCTTTTGCTAGCCCTTGCCTTGTACTGAGTATGAGCTCTACTCGTGCATCCAACTCCTAAAAGCCAAAGTCTTCCAAAGTGTCCACCATACATACCTACTAGCAATTTGCTATTCCAAGTAAATTTGACTTGCTTTTATTTTCTCTTCAAATTAAACTCTTACCAGTGTTATGCGAAATTCGGTCAGTAAAGCTCTCACGAACCGGAAGGCACACTTTACTTTTTCCTGTTCTTAAATTTTTGACATTGTGGTCTCTTATGTTGAGTTGTTATGCTTGCAAGTTGTAAGTTGGAGACTAGCCCAACCATGCAGTCATGGGCAAGCTTTCAACATTGCACTTCTTATTTGAGTTGATATCGTGATCTTTTGTTTATGGATGCCCGCGGTGTGAAATGAATTGGGAATCTTGTGGGGATCATGGAGTTTGTATATGTGTTAGGGAAACGCCGGGCCGCTAATCTAAGCCATGCATAATTCATGGTGGAAATTTGCAGCATACCCATGGTGAACATTCGACGACGCATCTCACAATAAAAAGCTAAACAAATGGCAAATAAAAGAGATGTCGACGTGTTCATTGTCTGCTTGTCCTGTCATTTTGATGTGGGCTTGTTCCATGTCATCGGGCACAGAGGTACCCCATTGGCGGTTCTCAATGATATGCATATATTTACAATGACAAGAGCCCTGCTTGGGACTCTAAGTAAAGTAGCATGAGGTTTGGGTACTCGTATTCACGGGACACGAGGTTTTCAACTTATGATTTGTCAAGCATATGCATCATAATTGTTCTCGCATTAACTTTAACCATTCAAGATGCTTATGATGGGGGCAATGAGAGCTCAAAGCCAGTAAGTACCATAATTTTTGAAGGTTATAAAACTTGCAATCACTACTTCCCTCTGCGAAGGGCCTTTCTTCTGCCTTTTATGTTGAGTCACCACCTTCTATCTTTATGCACCATTAAGAGAGCATAGTTGTCATTCTTAGTATAATGTGCATTGTCCCAAAGTTTTCATTGATTGATTCATATTGTTGGTTTCACTTGTTCTTAAATTATTTATATCTAGTCGCCCTCTTAAACTTGAAGGTGTCCTATGCATTTATGTTTTGCTCTCTATGAAGGACAAGCCGAAAACCATTTGTATGTTTTTCCTTATGATTTGAACACACGTTTGACTTTCATTGTTTCATTTTCATGATCTTTTGTTTGTGTTCATTTGCATGTTTACAACATGGTTGCTAAGTTCTTATTGTCAAGATTATATCTTTCATGCCCATGTTTTAAGTTCTTATGATCCCAGCTCACAAATGCTTACATATATGATCAAGATTGTGTAGGTGCATGTCACCTCAAAAATTATTCTTTTGTTATCACTTACCTACTATATCAAGCATCCCCAAGCTTAACTCCTGCTCGTCCTTGAGTAGGTAAGTGATAACAAAAGAATAATTTTTGAGGTGACATGCACCTACACAATCTTGATCATATATGTAAGCATTTGTGAGCTGGGATCATAAGAACTTAAACATGGGCATGAAAGATATAATCTTGACAATAAGAACTTAGCAACCATGTTGTAAACATGCAAATGAACACAAACAAAAGATCATGAAAATGAAACAATGAAAGTCAAACGTGTGTTCAAATCATAAGGAAAAACATACAAATGGTTTTCGGCTTGTCCTTCATAGAGAGCAAAACATAAATGCATAGGACACCTTCAAGTTTAAGAGGGCGACTAGATATAAATAATTTAAGAACAAGTGAAACCAAATATGAATCAATCAATGAAAACTTTGGGACAATGCACATTATACTAAGAATGACAACTATGCTCTCTTAATGGTGCATAAAGATAGAAGGTGGTGACTCAACATAAAAGCAAAAGAAAGGCCCTTCGCAGAGGGAAGCAGAGATTAAACATGTGCTAGAGCTTTTCATTTGTAAAACAGAGAGATAAAAAATTGGTTTTGAGAGGTGGTTGTCTTTGTCAACGACTGGCAATGGGGTTCTTACTATCTTCCATACAAAGCAAATTTTTGAGAGAGAGATTGGCACTTTGGTGCTTTTTTATAAAGCTTGGCACTCCTCCCCACCTTTTCCTTTCACAAACCATGGCTAACCGATTCCATCGGGTGCCCACCAACTTTCACATACCATGGAGGAGTGCCCTTTTTTCTTCTTATTTTTTTTCTGTTTTTTTCTTTTTGGAAATAAAACAATATGGAAGATAAAAATCTGACCATTATGTCCCCATGAGCTGAAAATAGTGTCACAAACGAGAAGTATTTTGAAGGTTTTTTTCAAAGGTAGCACATAAAATTTACTTGGAATGGCTTACAAATACCATGCATATGAATTTATAGTGGACACATTGGCAAACTTGGTTTTTTGGAGTTGGATGCACGAGTAGAGCTCACACTCAGTACAAATTGAAGGCTAGCAAAAGACTGGGAGCGACAAACTAAGAGAGCAATAACGGTTGTAATCATGCATAGCGACAAAAAATCATAAACCGAAGCATAAGTGGTATCACAAGTCAAAAACCAAATGATTCATATGTCTCAAATGTATCTATAATTTTTGATGCTCCATGCTTGTTTATACACCATTTACTTTGTGTTTTGTTACACTTCGTGGCGTTTTTATGCATTTTCCGAAACTAACCTACTAACGAGATGCCACAGTGCCAGTTCCCTGTTTCTGCTATTTTGTGTTTCAGAAAATCTACACTGAAAATATTCTCGGAATTAGAGGAAACAAAAGCCAAACCTGCTATTTTTCCCGAAGCGTCATGAAGTCCGAAGATGAGACGGAGGGGGGCCAGAGGCCAGCCTCACCCTAGGGTGGCGCGGCCTAGGCCCTGGCCGCGCCACCAGGGGGTGAAACCACCTAGTCCACCTCCTGACACTGCCCTTCCGCCTATATATTCCCCTCGATGGGAAAAACCTAGAACCCCCGATCAATTTTCCTCGAAACATACTGCAAGCCGCCGCCGTCATCGACGCGAGATCGGGAGGATCCAGGAGCTCTTCCCGGCACCCTGTCGGAGAGGGGAATCCCTGCCGGAGGCCTTCTCACCACCATGGTCGCCTCCGGAGTGATGTGTGAGTAGTCTACCTTGGACTACGGGTCCATAGTAGTAGCTAGATGGTCATCTTCTCCATCACGTGCTTCATGTTTAGATCTTGTGAGCTGCCTATCATGATCAAGATCATCTTTGTAATTCTACATGTTGTGTTTGTTGGGATCCGATGAGTATTGGTACTATGTCAAGTTGATGTGGAGAATATTATCTTTATGTTATCTCTATGTTGTTTATGATCTTGCATGCTCTCCGTTGCTAGTAGATATCTTGGCCGAGTAGATGCTAGTGACTCCAAGAGGGAGTATTTATGCTCGATAGTTGGGTTCATGCCTCTAGTAATCTGGGGGAGTGACAGAAACCTCTAAGGTTGTAGATGTGTTGTTGCCACTAGGGAGAAAACAACATTCTTGTGTCCAAGGACATTTGCATTGTTTACATTACGCACTTTGCTTAAGGTAATAATCTGTTGCTTGCAACTTAATACCCAATGGTTGCTCGGACGACATCCGGAGGGTGGATTATTAGTCATAGATGCAGTTGGATTACGGTCTATGTATTTTGTCGCAATGCCCAGAGTGAATCTCATAGTGATCCTCATGACATATGTAAGTTATCTTTATTCTATCAATTGCCAAACTGTAATTTGTTTACCCAGCATATTGTTATTTATCTTATGGAGAGACACCACTAGTGAACTGTGGACCCCATTCCATTCCTTTTACATTGCTATTACCGTTTTACTTTTACTCGCACTATTTACATTCTTGCATACTATTACCTTTTACCACTCGATACACTCAATCCTTTGTTCACAGCAAACCGGTGAGATTGACAACCTCATCGTAAGTTGGGGAAAAGTACTTGGTTGTGTTGTGTGCAGGTTCCATGTTGCTGCTGGTGAAGAAGCTCCCACGTCAACTACGCACCAGTATTTTTCTGGCGCCATTGTCTGGAGTGTCGCGAAGCTAGCGAGCATCAACCTTCTGAAGTTTGGCTTTCTCCTACTGGTTCGATAAACCTTGGTTTCACAACTGAGGGAAACTTACTGTTGTGCTCATCATACCTTTCTCTTAGGGTTCCCAACTGGGTGCCTAACACGCACTATCAAGCATTTTTCTAGCGCCGTTGCCGGGGAGAAAGAAGATTTCTGCAAGGTGAGTTTCTCACGCTCAATCTTTTACGTTGTTATTGTTTTGCTTTATTTTATTTTTACTTGCATCATTTTATAAAAAATACAAAAAAATTGTTCCTTTATAGTTGTTATTTTTACTTGTCTGCTTTTTAGTCTTGCTAGAATGAGTAATCCTGAAAACACCAAGTTGTGTGACTTTACTAGCACGAACAATAGTGATTTTATCTGCTCTGCCTATTGCACCACCTGCTCCTGCTGCAAACTTTTATGAGATTAAGCCTGCTTTGATTGAACCTTGTTATGAAAGAGCAATTTTCTGGTGCTAGTACTAAGATGCTGCAGCTCATCTCAACAATTTTGTTGAGCTATGTGAGATGCAGAAATATAAGGATGTAGAAAGTGATATTATTAAGCTCAAGTTGTTTCCTTTTTCTTCGAGAGGAAAAGCTAAAGATTGGTTGCTGTCTTTGACTAAGAATAGTATTGATTCATGGGCTAAGTGTAAGGATGCTTTTATTGGTAGATCTTATCCTCCTGCTAAATTATATCTCTGCGTAGCAATATTATGAAGTTTAGTCTGTTTGATAATGAACATGTTGCTCAAGCTTGGGAAAGAATGAAATCTATGATAAAGAATTGCCCCACTCATGGACTGACTACTTGGATGATTGTCCAAACTTTTTATGCAGGACTGAATTTTTCTTCGAGGAACCTACTTGATTCAGCTGCTGGAGGCACTTTTATGTCCCTTACCTTGGGCGCCGCAACAAAGCTACTTGACAACATGATGGTAAATTATTCGAATGGCACACCGAGAGAGCTCCACAAGGTAAGAAGGTAAATTCTGTTGAGGAAACCTCTTCCTTGAATGATAAGATTGATACCATTATGGCTATGCTTGCTAATGATAGGACTCATGTTGATCCTAATAATGTTCCTTTAGCCTCTTTGGTTGCTCAAGAAGAGCATGCTGATGTGAATTTCATTAGAAACAATAATTTTAACAACAATGCTTATAGGAACAATTTTGCTAGTAACAATTATAGGCCGTTCCTTCTACCAATGGTAATGGTTGTGGTAATTCTTATGGTAATTCCTACAACAACACTAGGGCCGCGCCCTCCGAGCTTGAGGTAATGCTCAAGGACTTCATCGGTAAGCAAAATGCTTTTAACAAGTCTGTGAGGAAAATTAGGAAAAATTGATATTCTTGCTTCTAAAGTTGATAGCCTTGCTCATGATGTTAACTTCTGAAATTAAAAGTGTGCCTAATGATGTGAAAGAGAACAATGTTTTTGCTACTGCTAATGCTATTCAAGTTGGAATTGATGAAAATGTTAGATTGTTAGCGGAATTGCATGCCAGGTGGGAAAGAGAAGATGAGATGGCTAGAGAGATGAAGGTATGTACTATTACTACCTCTAATGATTTGTTCCTAATGCTAGCAATCCTCTTACTTTGATCGGTGTAGAGAAAACTCCCACTCCTTGTGTTAAAAAGCCTAAAACTGCCAAAACTTTTTCTCAAAAGAGTGCTGAAATTTTCGGAGTGTAGGAGATGATAGCTCTACTTCTTTTAATGATTTTGATGTTGATGGCTGCAATACATCTGAAGTTATTTTGTTCTCGCAAAAGCTTGCTTTGACTCCAATGCTAGTTCCTTAAATATTGCTTTTACTAAGCATATTACCAATGCTCTCCATGAAAATTAGGGATGAAAAGTTGAAGCAGAAAGCTTCTGTTCCCAAGAAGTTAGAAGATGGTTGGGAACCCATCATTGTATGCATGTTAATGGTTTTGATTGCCATGCTTTATGTGATCTAGGTGCTAGTATTTCTATCATGCCTAGAAAGATTTATGACATGCTTGATTTACCGCCGCTTGAAAGTGTTATTATGATGTTCCTATTGCTGATGTTGCTAAGAAGAAACCTTTGGGAAGAATTAATGATGTTCTTATTGTGGTTAATAATAACCTTGTTCCCGTTGTTTTCTCGTTATGGACGTTGAATGCCATGCTTCATGTCCTATTATTTTGGGAAGACCCTTTCTTCGAACTGTAGGTGCCATCATTGATATGAGGGAAGGCACTATCAAATATCAATTCCCACTCAGAAAGGTATGGAACACTTCCCTAGGAAAAGAAAGAAATTACATTTTGACTCTATTCTTAGAGCAAATTATGAGCTTGATGCTTCATCACTTGTATTACTTGATTCGCAATTTTCTGCGCCTAGCTCAAAGGCGTTAAAGAAAAGCACTCTTGGGAGATAACCCAATGTTTATTTTCAGTAATTTTCTTTTATTTGAGTCTTGGAAGTCATTACTACTGTAATGACGCTCCTTATCTTGTTTATTTTGTTTTTGTGCCAAGAGAAGCCTCTAATTCGAGTGAGGTAAAGATTTGGGGATGTTGCTGTCCTGAAACTGTTTTCGGTGCTGCACCGTAAAAATTCGTATAAATTATCTGTATATCTTTTGGACCTGAGATTTCTTGTGCATATGCCCCAGGTTATATCCAAACTTTCGTTAGTTGAACACTTTTTGATTTGAGCAATAGAAAACCCCTCAAAAATTCGGCCTTGTCAGCTGTTCTGTTTTGACAGATTCTGCCAATATTTGTGTTCTAAAATGGTGATTCTCTTACCGATACTTTCTATCGATTCATTAACTTAGCTAGCGTTATAAAGGATATTTGGCAAACTTTTTTCTAAAGAGCCAAGTTTTTCTAAGACTTCATCCAAATTGACATCAGTTTTAACAACATGGATAGGTGGTACTCCCACTAAACTTTCAATTAAAGTGCATCCTTCCAAAGTGGGAGTACCCAGAAAATTACCTCCTGCAAGAGTATCAAGAGCGTACCTATTCCAACTAGATATACCAACATAAAAATTTCTAAGGAGGATCATGGTAGAATGCTTCTTTGCACACCTATGATGAGCATTGCTAATTCGGTACCAAGCATCTTTCAAACTCTCTCCCCCTTGTTGCTTAAAAGTACGAACCTCAACTTCAGGATTACTCATTCTAGCAAGACTAAAAAGCAGACAAGTAAAAATAACAACTATAAAGGAACAATTTTTTTGTATTTTTTATAAAATGATGCAAGTAAAAATAAAATAAAGCAAAACAATAACAACGTAAAAGATTGAGCGTGAGAAACTCACCTTGCAGAAATCTTCTTTCTCCCCGGCAACGGCGCTAGAAAAATGCTTGATAGTGCGTGTTAGGCACCCAGTTGGGAACCCTAAGAGAAAGGTATGATGAGCACAACAGTAAGTTTCCCTCAGTTGTGAAACCAAGGTTTATCGAACCAGTAGGAGAAAGCCAAACTTCAGAAGGTTGATGCTCGCTAGCTTCGCGACACTCCAGACAATGGCGCCAGAAAAATACTGGTGCGTAGTTGACGTGGGAGCTTCTTCACCAGCAGCAACATGGAACCTGCACACAACACAACCAAGTACTTTTCCCCAACTTACGATGAGGTTGTCAATCTCACCGGTTTGCTGTGAACAAAGGATTGAGTGTATCGAGTGGTAAAAGGTAATAGTATGCAAGAATGTAAATAGTGCGAGTAAAAGTAAAACGGTAATAGCAATGTAAAAGGAATGGAATGGGGTCCACAGTTCACTAGTGGTGTCTCTCCATAAGATAAATAACAATATGCTGGGTAAACAAATTACAGTTTGGCAATTGATAGAATAAAGATAACTTACATATGTCATGAGGATCACTATGAGATTCACTCTGGGCATTGCGACAAAATACATAGACCGTAATCCAACTGCATCTATGACTAATAATCCACCCTCCGGATGTCGTCCGAGCAACCATTGGGTATTAAGTTGCAAGCAACAGATTATTACCTTAAGCAAAGTGCGTAATGTAAACAATGCAAATGTCCTTGGACACAAGAATGTTGTTTTCTCCCTAGTGGCAACAACACATCTACAACCTTAGAGGTTTCTGTCACTCCCCCAGATTACTAGAGGCATGAACCCAACTATCGAGCATAAATACTCCCTCTTGGAGTCACTAGCATCTACTCGGCCAAGATATCTACTAGCAACGGAGAGCATGCAAGATCATAAACAACATAGAGATAACATAAAGATAATATTCTCCACATCAACTTGACATAGTACCAATACTCATCGGATCCCAACAAACACAACATGTAGAATTACACAAAGATGATCTTGATCATGATAGGCAGCTCACAAGATCTAAACATGAAGCACGTGATGGAGAAGATGACCATCTAGCTACTACTATGGACCCGTAGTCCAAGGTAGACTACTCACACATCACTCCGGAGGCGACCATGGTGGTGGAGAAGGCCTCCGGCAGGGATTCCCCTCTCCGACAGGGTGCCGGGAAGAGCTCCTGGATCCTCCCGATCTCGCGTCGATGACGGCGGCGGCTTGCAGTATGTTTCGAGGAAAATTGATCGGGGGTTCTAGGTTTTTCCCATCGAGGGGAATATATAGGCGGAAGGGCAGTGTCAGGAGGTGGACTAGGTGGTTTCACCCCCTGGTGGCGCGGCCAGGGCCTAGGCCGCGCCACCCTAGGGTGAGGCTGGCCTCTGGCCCCCCTCCGTCTCATCTTCGGACTTCATGACGCTTCGGGAAAAATAGCAGGTTTGGCTTTTGTTTCCTCTAATTCCGAGAATATTTTCAGTGTAGATTTTCTGAAACACAAAATAGCAGAAACAGGGAACTGGCACTGTGGCATCTCGTTAGTAGGTTAGTTTCGGAAAATGCATAAAAACGCCACGAAGTGTAACAAAACACAAAGTAAATGGTGTATAAACAAGCATGGAGCATCAAAAATTATAGATACATTTGAGACGTATCAGAGGCGGCCATGGAGAAAGGAAAAAAATATGCGGGAACACACCTCCATAGAAAGGTCTTAGAAGAGAGGAGGTTGTTATTTTTTAGTCATAACACATGCCTGATTTTTTTGATAAAATAGCGTTAATATGATATTTCAACATATAGAAGCACGAGCATGAGCAACAAAAGCTCGTGATAGAAACTAAAGTTGTGTCAATGTCCTTTGAAGTCATTGTCTCCACCTCTAACCTTGGTACCTTGACTTTTTTTTTCCATACATCTAGATAGAAATCGTAACCTCCACCATCAGTGCTCCGTTGGCCGCCGCCGCCGGCGGCAGTGGTGGCGGCACCCGTCCGTCTAAGGCGGCGGGACTGGTGGGCATGCCCCAGACTGGTCTCCTTCGTTCGGAGGAGCGCTGTCAAGCGGGCGGCGCGTGGCGGCGGAGAGGAGTGGCCGGGCATGACCGGAACACACAACAAGGCGGCAGAACTTGTCTGGGAGACGCACCGGAGGTCCGAGAGGGTGGTAGCGAGCTACTCGTGCGCCGGAGTGGGAGATTAGGGAGGCGGTGTCGCGACCCTATTTTGGCCCAACTGGGCCCGATCTGGGTTGTGGCTGCTGCGTCTTGCATCCTGGCGGGCGACGGTCGTGGCAGTGCGGTGATCTGCGGGAGTTGGGAGGTGGACTACGGTTGCTATCTCTCGGCGGGTGGAAGGTGGAAGATGGTTGCGTGTTCTTGGTCGTGCAGGTGCCGGTGGCCACGACTGCACGCCAGCGAGGTCGACGGTGGCCTGGATTGTCTACTCCTCTATGGCGAACTGGTGGCGAGGGGGCTACTAGCTTGGCTTGAATAATGGAAGCTGTCCTATGGTTTTTCTCGTGTCAAGATGAAGATCTGCTTGATGCATGCCATCTTGATCCGGCCAGAGTGTCGAGTTCCGGAAGGCTCCGTCAGCAAACTCCCTTGGGTGACATGCCTAGAGATTACTGGATCGTGTGGTATTTGGTTGGATGCACCCTATTTTTTTCTAACCGTTTGGTTTCATAGGGAGTGTGACGAAGCTCTGTTATCTGTTGCCACCATGAGACATCTGTTACGGTCTATGGTGAAGTCAGAGACGGAGAATGACATGGAAGCCGAGTTTCCGATGGCTAGCAACGGTGGTTCGAGTCTTTGTGACGATGAGAAACTTGCTTGGTGATTTGTGTCTTGTAACAGCGACATCGGTATGTGGGGGGCGACAACACAAGAGAGGTTCAAAGTCCTACCTTGCAGGATGAAAATCTAAGGCCTGGCCTTAATTGGTTGTGCCTGGCAATGGCCTTATTGAAGGCATTGTTTTGCGAGCAGGGACTTTCTCAAGGGTGAATACCTATGATCTATGATCAGGCGATGACGGCGCTTGTGCACTATTTCCTTCCTGGAGGCGTCGCTATTGGAGAAGCTGGACTTCTGGTGCTATTTTGGTGGAGTTTGTACTGCTGCTACAAGGAACTGATCACCGTAGCGGGACTTTTCTTTTCTGTAATTCTTCTTCTTTTTCTGGCCATGTGCATTCGTAATGCCATTAGGGTGTTGTGTTGTTGCAGGCTGGGTGTAATTGGTATCTCTTCAATATTAATATATACTCCTTGTTGAAAAAAAGAAATGTCTACTAAAGAGTAAAGACCAAGCATAGACACGGTAAACACAGCTTGCCGATGACAAGAGGATGTCAGTCATATTACCATGTCAGAATAATAAAAATGGAAAATTTGCTACGGGGCGTCGTTATTTTTTGACGTTTTCCAAAACACACCGTCCGATTGTATCTTTGGCAGGTGCCATTCATATTTTCCAGAACACATTACATGGACAAAAACAGAAAGTTTGATGCATTTTCTTCAAACCAAGTCACAACATTGTCATCCACCAATTTTTTTATTTTTTGATCATGCGATGTGTTTTGGCAAGACACGGTCGAGCGATGTGTTTTAGCAAATGCCATAAAATAACAGTATATTGTAGAAAATTTTCCCAAATAAATTGTAACCACTATACCATACCTCATAATGTGGTGCAACAATCCGACACGGGGCCTGCAGGCAAGCTATTTGGAATAAGACTCACTTTACAACACGCGAGAGTATGAAATATCGTTGAACATACCATAGCTGGCCACATGAGGATGTTGGTGACCATGTCATTGAAATTTGTAACTAGCATATGGGCTTCATTATGGGCACATGATGATGTTGATGACCATGTCATTGAAATTTTTAACCAATCATACGGGCGTTATTATGGGCCAGCTATAATATTTAGGCTTGTAAAACAAAGCATTTGGGATGAAACTCACTTCCAAACAAATGGCCCAGTTTTCTTTGCTTGGAACATTAAAAAATATTAAATATAAATACATTTTCTAGGCTCTTTAAATTAGATCAGAGTTTTGGTTGAGTTGGTAGTGCATCAATTTTATATGGTAGTATTGGAGACAAGAGATCTTGAATTTAAGACCCTGCTCACCTAGTATTAAGAAAAAAGATTCTTCAACCTACACCGAACCCACCCAGTATTAGGTACATAGGCTGTCTGTCGGCTGGTCAAAGTAGCAATCGTCTAGAGGATTAATAGGATGGACCTATTGTTCAGGGCCTGGACAATAAGTTTTTATCGTCACCACCCAAGACGACGGTGTATTATTCTTGAATTTTTTCAACTTTGTGCATTTTTATTTTTATTTTGTTTACAAAACAATAATATTTTTAAAAAAGATCAGGAATTGAATTGATCAGATCTTTTCAGGAAGTTCTAGGATCTGGTTTCCTGAATATGTCTACTAGGTCATAAACGAGTGCTGAATGATTTGTATTGTTCTCTATTGCAGTCGTTCAAGAACTTGAGATAGTTACGTGCATGTACTCCGATCCCCTAAAAAGTGATCTATACCTGTGATATGTTTCCTGATGGATAAGGATAAACACGGCTTGTGGTCGATGTGTACTAGTCAGCGTACGTAACTTTTCATTGATATGCATGTGATGGCTGGATCTGGTTTGGGAAGTATGAACAAAATTTTCATGCATCAATGTCATGCATGACGACGGCGCTAATACATGAACTCCCGTTGAATCTATCGCGTAACCAGTGTCAGACTTGCACGACCGAGTCTTAGCAACTGAGTAGTCACATTTACTTAGTCTGTTGGTCATGTAAACACCACGAGTAGAACCGGCCCGTTTAGCCGCGTTCAATTATTGTTAGCTTCGAACGCTTGCTCTCCAATTAAGAGACCATTTCAATCTTGTTTCGCAAAACGAGTAAATGTTACGATGGATTGCTCGCTATATATATGTGCATGCATCCTCCAAACATAGCCAAACCATCAGCGCTGCATAGACATACATACAGCTAACCGATAAACATCTCATCTGCGGAAGATAAAATGGCATCATCCTCCTACTTCCTCCTCTTAACGGCTGTCCTTGCACTGGTCTCATGGCAAGCCGCAGCTTCGGATCCTAGCCCACTCCAGGACTTCTGCGTTGCAGACAACAGCTCACAAGGTATATATGTTCTTCTCGCACCAGCTAATGTCTCAAAATATATATTCACTTCTGTTAGCTCAGTGTATTGGCCGAGCATACTTTGAAATATCTTCTGACTTTGTTATGTCATCTTTTACTTCCATGATGCAGTACTTGTTAATGGGTTCGTTTGCAAAGATCCAAAGGACGTGAAAGTGGAGGACTTCTTCCTAGCGGCCAAACTCGACATGGCGAGGGACACATCGAACAAGGTTGGATCCAATGTGACTCTACTCAATGTCATGCGGATTCCTAGCCTCAACACTCTTGGTATCTCCCTAGCGCGCATCGACTATGCACCCCTTGGCGAGAACCCACCACACACACACCCCCGTGCTACCGAGATCCTAACCGTGCTTGAGGGCACACTCTACGTCGGCTTCGTCACGTCCAACCCGGAAAATAAGTTCTTATCCAAGGAGCTCAAAAAGGGAGATGTGTTTGTTTTCCCACAAGGACTCATCCACTTCCAATTCAACCTGAACCCTTACAAGCCCGCGGTTGCAATTGCTGCACTTAGCAGCCAAAACCCTGGTGCAATTACCATTGCCAATGCCGTATTTGGGTCAAAGCCCATGATCTCGGATGATGTTCTGGCCAAGGCCTTTCAGGTGGAGAAGAATACCGTAGATTGGCTCCAAGCTCAGTTTTGGGCTGACAACCACAATTAGTTAATTGTTGCACTAGCTTCTGGCCAATAATGTCATGTTGCCAATGATAAATTGGTTACTTGTGTGTGATTGTGTAATATGCGCGACGTATTGATTTTTTTCTGAAATGAATAAAGTATGGATTTTTACTTGATGTATACACACAATATTATGCTTATGTGAATTTTGTGGACGCGACAGATTGACTTTCTATCTTGATTTGCTGATAAAAGTTGAAGAGACCATAAAGGTGGATGGTTTCCTGGTCATGGCGTACCCACATTACTGCCACTTACATTCCGATTGCATGATCTTCGAGGGGCAAAGGGGACCCAATTTTCTTGTGCCACATGTGGTCGTTGTCACCTTACAAGTGACATTACTATAGTGATGCCACTACTGGGAAAAGGCTTATAGACGTGATGTCACTAGTAAAAAAAAAGAAAGATAGTCATCGATAACCGGTATAGATGACGGGTCCACAAAAATACGTCACCTATATGTCCCGAACTGGTCTCCACCCCACCTAACGATGACGCTCAAAACAAAAACGCGTCGTTGGAAGTCGATAAACGTTCCAACGTTTGAACAAAAAAAGTCGGTGACAGTGCTTATGAGGGCATCATTGCTTTTGCTATACCAGTGACTATTCGGAAATGTTGTCCGTCGTTGCTCACGTCGCAGACACGCCTCATGTCGCTGGACTGACGTTCGTCATTGAGTACTAGGATAACTGTGACGACCGTTCACTCGAGAGTGCCGGTGGATCGCGGCTGTAAGTATTTTTACGTATGCATGCTGGGTTGCTTCTCAGCTGTTCACTATAGCCGTGACGACAGCTAATCGAGAGCATCACTGGAGCTGTTGGGCAGTTAATTTTGAGTGAAAGCCTATTTTGCAAAAAAAAAATCGAGTGAAAGCCAAATATTTAAAGGCACAGACAACACACATTTGCACGCTCTGCCTCTATTTCTCAAGGGGAATAAATTTAGGGATTGGGGTTATGTTCAATTATTGTGTTTAAAATTTTGTTCTGTAGCTTTAATTTCGCCATATATTGCTAGTTGTAAGGATGAACAAATAACAAGCAAGTTAAATGAACTAGCTATTTTTGCTATCATGTACGGTTGCTGTTAGAAGTAATATGTATATATATTGTTATTTATGAACTATCCACTCGTGCTATATGTAATTAGAAGAGCTTTCTAATTAAAAACAAGATCAAACTGAAGATCGCTGCGCTTCGCGTTGCTGCCCAGTAGTGATGGTGCCCTGGCGTCCTGTTCTCCCTAGCTTATCCCTATGTCTTTGGCCACTACTTTGGTGTAACCTCTTAAACGTGTGTGCTGTACCAGGTTTACTCCAGTGTACCTGTGTTGTATCCGAATGCTCCCTTGGGGCTTTATCTATAAAGCTGGGAGAAATAGCCTATTATCTAAAAAAATAGCAAACTCTTTCTTGTTTCATCACACAATCGTGTAGTTTTCTCGAGGCAGCCAATGACCAAACCATTGTACACAATATTAACTGGTTGCGAGGAGACATGGAGTCTCCCAAAACGGACCCAAACCGTTTGGGAAGAGCCGTTTCTATTTCTGAGCAGTGAACATGCAAGAATTTGCATGGCCAGATGAAATGGTCAATAATTTAATTGATTAGGTGGGGAGTCGAATTGATCAACTTTTCAGCTAGTTCCGGGATGTGGTTTGCTGAATATGTCTACTATACCTAACCAGCATGACATGGTCATAATGTCATATACGGTGATGTGTAAGGTATTCCCTCCATTCCATATTTGTTGTCACCGATTTAGTGTAACTTTATACAAATTATTAAAAACAGCAGAAAAATATGGAGTAGAGCGAGTAATGAAAAGTGATATGTTGTGATATGATATGTTCTTGATGAATAGATAACAGGCTGTTGATCGATGTACTATACTACTCCCTCCGTTTATAAATATAAGATGTTTTAGACTTTGTAAATTAAACTAGATACACATCATAATGAGTGATCCTACACACTAAAAGTAGACTAGGTACATACAAATATAGATGAATCTGTAAAAGGCTAAAACATTTTATATTAGTGAACGGAGGGATTAGATTACTAGTCTACGTACAATATGCATGTGATGACTGAAGCTGTCCGGTGAACAAAACTTTAATGAGCAGAGAATATGAATTCTATCCATAATAATCACGCGTCACCGTCATGCATGACGACGAAGCTAATGAACTTCTGTTCAGGTTGACTGCACGACCGAGTCGAACCCCATATATAACTAATAAGTATTCATTTACTTGGGCATGTAAAAATTCATGAGCAGAAGCGGCCAGTTTAGCCGCGTCCAAGGCATACAATTAATCATATAGTGTAAGCTTAGAACGCGTGCTCACACAAAGAGACCATTTCAATCTTGTGCCGGGCCTTCTTCATTGACTAGCTCAATCCAGTCTGGAGCTTGCTTCACAAAACAGATCAGTCTTACGATGATTGCCCTCTCCTATATATATCCATGCATCCTACAAACATAGCACAAACCATCGGTGCTGCATAGATATTACAGAGCACATAGAGCTAACAGATAATCACCATCTGTAGAAGATAAAATGGCATCGTCCTACTTCCTCCTCCTAACTGTTGTTCTTGCACTGGTCTCATGGCAAGCCGCAGCTTCGGATCCAAGCCCGCTCCAAGACTTCTGCGTTGCCGACAACAGCTCACGAGGTATGTACTTCCCGTATGTCACCTACTCCCTCCATACCGGATTATAGGGCAATTACGTACTTCGAGACAAACTTTGACCTTTAATTTTAATCAAAAAAATATATTATATATTATATAAAAATTATATCATTGGATTCATATTTAAAAGAACTTTCCAATGATATAATTTTTATGTCAAATATCTCATATTTTATTGACTAAAATTAATGGTTAAAGTATGTCTTAAAATACACATTTGCCTAATAATCCGGCATGGAGGTAGTAGTATCCAAATACATTTACAGCATGCAATTAATCTAGATCAGCCATATCAAGCATACTTTGAAACGGCCTCTCACTTGTATCATAATTCACCTATACGATGCAGTGCTTGTTAATGGAGTCGTTTGCAAAGATCCAAAGGATGTGAAAGCGGAGGACTTCTTCCTAGCGGCCAAACTCGATATGCCGAGGGACACAACGAACAAGGTTGGATCCAATGTGACTCTACTCAATGTCATGCGGATTCCTGGCCTTAACACTCTTGGCATCTCCTTAGCGCGTATTGACTACGCACCCCTTGGTGAGAACCCACCACACACGCACCCCCGTGCTACCGAGATCCTCACCGTGCTTGAGGGCACACTCTACGTCGGCTTCGTTACGTCCAACCCTGAAAACAAGTTCTTATCCAAGGAGCTCAAGAAGGGTGATGTGTTTGTTTTCCCGAAAGGACTCATCCACTTTCAATTCAACCCGAACCCCTACAAGCCGGCGGTTGCAATTGCTGCACTTAGCAGCCAGAACCCCGGGGCAATTACCATTGCCAATGCCGTATTTGGGTCAAAGCCTATGATCTCGGATGATGTCCTGGCCAAGGCCTTTCAGGTGGAGAAGAATACAGTGGACTGGCTCCAAGCTCAGTTCTGGGCAGACAACCACAATTAGTTAAAATGTTTCACAAATTTTTTGCCAATAATGTTACATTATGTAAAAATAAAATAGTTTCATGTGTGTGGTCAGGATGTGTAATGTGTATGATTTATTGATTTGTTTAACAAAGAATACAGCATTGATTTTTTTCTTCGTATATATACTCCCTTTATCTCAAAGTACACTGCATTTTAGCTTTGACAAATATCAAATTGTAAGAGTCGATCAAATATGTAGAAAACTATTACGGAGTAACATTTATTCTATCAAATCAATTTTGTTAGGACCCTCGAAATTTACTTTCATATCTATTATGTGCATTTGGTATTGCACTGTTAAATTTTTTCTATATACTTGTTCAAATTTTATAAAGTTAGATTTTGACCAAACCGAAACGTAGGGGAATACTAGAAAGCATACATAGCAAAATGTTCATAGTTATACTGGTGTAGCAGGATTTTATTCATTCGGACAGGCAGAGTGAGCGAAGTTGCATGATCTCGGTACTGAGTTGAACCCTAGGGGAGGAGAGCTGGCCTAACAACAGCCTCAAATGCCTTTTTGGACACTAATCCCACAGAATCCTGATAGTCGTAGACACATAGATGCGATGTTCAGTCTGATTCTGAACTGTTACTAACACCAGACAGTGAGACGCCACTGAGTAGTACTGACTCGGCTGAACAGTGAACACCATCAAGCCCTTTAATCATTGTGTTTTTTCCCTGAAGTTTTGCATAGCTTTCCTGCCAATAATTGGATCAATGTTGATAAAGTGATCACCTCCTGACAGTCCTTGTCAGGATGATCGATCATCCACATCGGCAGTGCACTCACTCAATGATCAGATCAGATGCATTACATGCCATCAGATCACTGTAAACAGTTTGCTGGCCCGGCAGACATCAGACAGAGTTGGAAAAGAGTCAGAGAGATGGCGCCCACCAACACGATCTCTGCTCCATAGGCCATAGCTATCATTCACCTCCCATTTGATGTTTGCAGCACATCCTGATTCCGCAGCATTTGTATTTGTACGTGTTGGTGTTTCTGTAATGTCGTATTGTCGATGTTACTGTTCATGATCATTTCAGCGTCATATGATTCAGTTCAGGAAGCGGCTCGGCGGAAAGCAAATCGAAAGGAATTATTCAGATAATCACAAGCAAGCACTTTTTTCTGAGAAAATAACAGAAGTAAAAAGAAGCTAGATTTGAGCACAAACATAGCGGGTTTATGTATGTGTCTGATCCAGTTATACAGATGATTCGACGAATTTCGAGCACTAAGTAATACCAAAAACTCTCGTTTATTCCGCAAGCTCGCCAGGTCCAACGAAGAAAGGGAGAAATGGAGATTGCTTCTCGGTAGAACTCTATACATGTGCACTCAAAGCATCCTTTTTTTTTGGGGAAGCTTCTTCCTTCATAATGATCTTGCACCATTTCAGTTGCTAGGCTTCTGGTCTACACCAGGTGATGCCTGTAATAATGTTTAAGTTATGGTTGTGTATGAAATCCACATTTCTCAACAATATGATGTAAAATTCAGAAAACATTAAGTGCTCTGATGATGAATACTTACCCCAGCTGATGTCACAAAACTGCAAACTGCACATTTGACAGACCTTGCGCCGTACTGGTACATGAGCAGCATCCGGCAGTTCCCACAGTTTACATGTGCTACCTGATTCGCTGCGGCCAAGAACAAGATAATATTTCATTCACAGTGTCTGAGCTCAGATGAGCATTCATCCTTGTGTTGTGAGTTCTGAGCAAGTGTAGATCTTCAGAAGTAATCGTATGTCATGTTTGTCAGAATAATAGTAACTCCATGACATACTCATCATACTACGGTAGATTTAGGATAACCCAGTAAAACCTTTTGTTTTCTGAATGACAACAAATGTACACATCCTACTATACAAGTTCAGTGAGTGCGACTCCAGGATAAGCCAATACTACGATATCAACGGTAATCGACTGATTGCTAGAGCTTTTGCAACCTCAGAATACACTCTGCTCAGGAGGAGGATTCTAAATACAGGAACCAGTGCCAGGACCATTTCGAAAAGGGAATCAAAACCAGTAGAATATACCACTTGAAACCGAGGAAGACAGAGAAAGAAAACCTTACCTTCCATTGACAGGTTGACAGTATGGCAGCAAGAACACTGTACACTTGTCGCGCCACGTATGTACATTAGTAGAGTGTGGCATCCTCCGCAAACTAGCTGCGCCATCTCGGTTCCTGCACCAAATCCGGGTGGAAATTTCTTCAGAAAGCTGCATTTCAGTATTTCCAGCTAACGTAAAGCATTTTTTACTTGGCTGAAGGAAAATGATCTATCCCCTTTGATCTCTCTTATATTATTGTGAAATATGCAGCTAAGTTTGCACTTAGAAACCAACATTTCTTGGTAACTTCAGAAGTGAAGTGCACAGATCAAGTAGATGTTAGTACTCTTTAGTTTCCGTAAAGAAGATGTTACTTCTTGCCACAGTTGACACAGAACACACTACTGTCTCCCATAGTATTCTTCCATAGAGGGGACTCAATGTTCAGCTGCACACTGCATACAAATTCATGAGAAGCCAAATGAGTTTGATTCATGTTCGTACCAGGAGACGGAACAGAGGTCACGGTACTGCAAACTGCGCAGCATACTGACGTCGCGCCGGCAGGATACATGAGCAGATTCCGGCACCCGGTGCAGACAAGCTGGCTTTGAGCCCCTGAAATTGCACAACCATGGAACCTTACTTCAGTGGCTGAATCTCACCTACCAACAACCGAAAGTTATATTTCAGAGATATAACATTTCCATGCATTGCAATGGTAAAATAAGGAGAGGCGCCTGTATGGTTTAATTGAGCATATCGGAGGTTAAATTGTTCTGTCATGACTTCAGATAATTAAAAAGAGTAGAAGGAGCAACAATATGAAACTTCAGTTCCTATAGTCTCTAAAAAGGAAATGAACGAAATCATTTTTTGCCATATTGAACTTCATTTTCTGTAACAGAAGTCTTTAAGGTGGCTAAGAAATACCAAATAGTTTTTCAAAACGAAGAAGGAAAACATCGAAGGTTGCCAAAGCTGTCTCTGTTCTTGCAGTACCCAGTCGGAGAACATACCGGCATTGGGAGTGGGTGGTGTGAATTGCACAGGAGGAGTTGGGTAAGGGGCAAGGGGAACCGGCATCGCCGTGCCGGTGGCTGCCTTAATCGACGCCGTCGTTGCTGTCGTCGAGGCTACGCAGACTCTAGCGGCAATCCAGGACTAAGAACAGCTTGCCTTCCCCTACATGAAATCCTGCAGAAAGTGCAAAAGATTTTGATGAGAACACTTCAGTTTTACAGAAAATAGTTAGAGATTCACTTGCTAGAGCATCACTTCACTTGCAAACAAGCAATTTCAGGACTCTTCAGACAACAGAAAACTGATTCTCCCATGCACATCAATTGCCAGAGTTTCCGCTCCCCACTAGAAATCCTAATAAAACCTGATGTTTAGATTCTATAACCAAGATACTACAGAGAGAACTACTCCAAACTCTCATCATTGATGTACAACCTTGAGAAATAGCTATTTAAATCCTTCTTCCTTCCTCGAAAATAAATTTCTGACCAGACATTTCTCTCAAAAAAGTTCCGACCGATCAGATTTGAACTTCTACAAATTTGGAGATACTGTCCACAGCAGTCGGAATTTCCATGTCTACCACATTCAGCCGAATTATTGTCCATTGCTGGACTAAAAAATATTAGCAAGAACATGTCAAGGATAAGATAGGAGTGTAACAGCTGATCTATAAACTCGAAAGGCATCTCCAGTGGAAAACAGGTAAGGAATCATCCACAAGAACAGAGCAAGGCAAAGCAAAGTTGAGTAATTAAAGATGCGGATATCAGCTACCTGCTCAATAAGACGTACATAAGACAGGAGAGGGCGACTAAGATAGATTAAGAGGAGAAGAAGCACCTAGGAACAATGCTTAGGACCCAATCCTATAATAAACTGCTGCATGCATAAGAGCAACTCATCAGTTAGTACATTTCCCTCCCTCCCTGTCTCTGTCTCTCTCCCTCTCTATCCTTTTCTCTCTCGAACAGCGTGGGAGTAGAGGTTGACACTTTATAGGGGAGAAGAAAAAAAGCAAGAGCTTATGATAGGTGGCCAAAAAGGTACCCAAAAGCTTTTCACGGCCTACAAGGCTTTTCTCTTTGCAAATTCAAATATTTTCCCCAGTGTTATCATCATATTTATTTATTTTGTGAGAAAGTTATCATCATATTTCAGCTGACCAAATAATTTTTTAGGAATAGGCTATCTCAAATTAATACTAGATTTTTGAAAAAATTCCATGACCCAAAATAACTGGATGTTCTAGTGTGGACCATGTATTTGGAAAACAAATCTAGTTTAGCATAAATAGCAAACGTTTTAAGGAACATAGGTGGTGAAGTAAGACTTCAATGCTGCTCTATTGGTGACGGTAAGGTACTTCAATATCTCAGAAATATTGCATTATTTGTATGACGTAGAAACGATCCCCAGATTGTACTCCCCAATATCCTAGTCATCCATGATGTAATCATTTCCCCGAAATAGGATACATCTAGAAGCAGGTATGACACCAATCAATTCATCATTGGTTCCGCCCATGGTTTTGCTGGTCTGATAGGACAAAAGGATAATTTTTTCACATAATTAACACAATGGCGTCTTTCACATGAATTCTCAATACCAAGTAAACTATGGTACTCCAGGGTAACTTTCCCAAAGGATGACTTTTTGGGGTTGTTTAAAAGCCATATCTCGAAAATACAGCAAATAGGTCATTAGTGTGTTTATCTAGAGAATAAAAATCAAATGCCCTCAACCATTTTTTGAAATTGTTACAAAGCAATTGTCTTTAAGATGTTCCACTAATTTTTTTGCACCCCTATTGGTAAACCATGCCTCTATTTGTGCTTTGATGAACGGGAATCACTCTACCAATTACTTGATTTTTTTTACTTAAGTGCACTTACAACTTGAGATGAGAGCATAGTGGAAAGTGTCAGAATTTTCTGCAGAGAATAATGAAATGGGAAGAAATATAGAAATTGAAAAATCCTGCAGAACGGAAACAATTTTTTAATAGAAAACAGAAATGGAACCAAAACAATATTTTTTGGCAGAACAACCATGTAAACAGATTTCATTTTCCATCAAAATGAAACTTTTTGTTGTCCTGCGTTTATCATGGTTGTTTTTAACCCTTCCGGCAGACTCTTGCCAATCTGCGAAAAAAGTCCAACCTAACCTATTCTACAGCAAAATCTTGTAATCGCTTCAGTCTTCTCCCTAATCGTGTAGGAACAACAGCGCAATATCGGGTTAGGGACACCAAAATCTAGTGTACTGTGTCGCCCAACTATCCGCCGCCTTCACATTGATATATATACATCACATCTCGTTCATATTTGTTCCTGATGATATTTGTTTTTTTATTCGTTTACAATGTTTTTGTATTCATTTCCGTTTTCACAAAAATGAAACAAATGTGGCAGGAGCACTCAGGTTATGTCCCTTTTCGCTTTATTTTCATCCCTACTTATAACCGGCAATTCAATGTTAAATTACTATACAATATACTTCAGTGTTCAAATTATTATGACATGTCATACAAAAAAAACAAGGTTGCGGTCACCCCTTAAAACCAAGATGGTTATAAGAGAGTAAACGAATCTTCGTTGAAAAAAGGAGAGTAAACGAATAAACTTTAGTTGGGCCACCCGTCGGTGACATGAATTTCTAGTGCTGCAGTACTTCACGTTTCAGATATAGAAAATAGTGGCTGAGGAGATGCCACGTGACACCAAACAAATCATGAGGCTCGTCCAGAATATACTAGGTCCACACACATTGTCACACAGTAAAAGTGTTGAACTATATGCAAGCTGTCATGTATAGCTAATACATGCGTCATAATGAAGTTGACTATCTGAGAAACACTATTATATCCAACATGAAACTTGTTCAACAGAATTAGATAACGCTTGAACTTTATCATTAGTGTGTAAGCATGGTTAGAAAAAGGTAATTCCCGTACTGAAATAATAGTATACACAATTCTTAATTTCAAATTAAAATAATCTGGAAGCACTTTTTTACTCTCAACATGAAGTGGACAAGGAACTCCAACTATAAGAAACAAATAATTTCAAATTACTTAGGATCAGTCATAGTTTCCAAGCTAACGCATACGATATATAAACACTACTTCAATGTTGCTTTTTGTAAGCCACATTTTAATTGGTTAAGAAAGGTTGCGGTGGACAATTAGTGAATTTATTAGAAATTTATGTGAGATTGGTGCCTGTATATTCGCATAGTAAGATACATACTACTACAATATTAATTTATATCAAGTACATGGTGGCGTATCAAAAAAATTGTTTGTCAAAAAATTGTTTTAACCCAGCAGAAGATATGCATTAAAAAGTAATGGAGGTAGACGAACTATATTCTATCTAATTTTTTTCTTGTTCATGCACAAAGTGTTGTAAATTGTATCACATCACATCAAAACTTAAAACAATAATGATCAAATATCCATGCTCTAGAAGATTACCTTTTGTCAAAGAAATCATCCATGCCAGAACGACTGTGATTTTTCAATACTCTTCTTAGTGCCATCCTTAAAATATCTTGCACATAAATTATTTGATTGATTAAACCTATACAACCTACAAATATCACCGGAAAATATTATGGAAACATTGGGAAGAGAAGGTAAGCTACCCAGCGGGTTGAGCATTGTGATTGAGACCAAGTTGACGTATGCCGGAGGGTAGAGGTGAGCAGTACTCCTTGTGTCCATTTGTTCTGGTAACTGAGACAAATAAGTGATGAGTGGCTGCCAATGGGAACGTCCCCATTGGTAGATCTCCATGATCTCTTGGACCCCCACATAAAAACAATTTCTTTGTGCCTATTATACATCATTTCTCTATCGTGAAATCTTTATCTTATCACTGCCCTAGGAAAAAGAAGACCAAAAGATCGGACATATAAATACAAACCTATATTACTACTGGTTTCATACCATGCCTAGCCTGAGCTCGGTAATATTGCCAATGAGTGTCGTACCATGTGGGTTAATTGAAGTATAGTCCCCTATTTGAGGATTGGCCAGATTGACATGCCTAGCTAACCACTTGTAGAGTGGATAATAGGATAAGGCAGCGAACCCATAGCTTTTCCATCAGGCACCCAAGAAGGGATGCACGATGTCAACACACATTAGCCAAACCACGGTTCAAGAAGCGAGAATTGGCAGTAATTCTTGAGAGGCAGAAAAATGTTGTCGCTATCACGGGTCAAAATCATAGTCTTGGGACCCGCTATCTCCAGGCCATGGGCGGGCACAAACAGATTTATGGATATTCAGCTGAATACCCATTTTTTGGTAAAAGAAATTCATATACTGGCACATAACATATGTATACGTTAGTACTCCCTCCGTTTAGAAATATAAGATGTTTTAGCTTTGTGTGAATCTATACACTAAAAGATATCTAGATACACTCACTTTACAAAACTAAAACATCTTATATTTCCGAACGGAGGAAGTACATGTCTTCCATAGTAACTATACACCGAACCATCTAGTAGTTCAAATCCCAAATACACCACCTCCCGTGATACTGTTCCAGCTTGATACTTCAGCGATAGGATCACCTGTTCGTATTCGCCTGACTGGTGTAGCGAGGCAGAAGAGACGAGCGTGACGTATGCTGTGCCGGGCGCCGGCGCCACGAAGGGATCAGGGAGCGATAGGAGGCAGGAGACCGCAGCAAGCAGGGGATTACGGCGTGGGGTCGTGCCGCCGTCGGACCGCAGAGCGAGACGCTCAAATTTCTTGCACGCTTCAGGTTAAGGTTCTAAAAGTCTGAATTCTCAAAGATTTTTTTCCAGTTTCTAAGCTAGTAAATCAGCTATTACTCTTCCAATTTAGATTAGTTACTGACTGATTGGTTATACTTCTTGTTCCGATGATGGTGTAGGTCGCAGTTGTACTAAGATTCTCCTAGAAATGCACTAATAAAGTGATTAAGAGGAGCAGTGTTTATTTGAAGACATTGTGAGGGAGAGCTTAAAAAAAATTGAACCTTTGCATCGGATTTTTTTTACTTTGAATACCCATTGCAAATATCCTGTGCCCGCCCATGCTCCGGGCTAACTAAAAGACGTTCTAGATAGATAACAACCAACATGATCTAACCTTGACTATGTATATATAAATACTATATTACATCGAGATCAATCACACCAAAGAAATCATTAATATTGTTCCGTAATGTTGTGTTTCACAAATGTTCATATTTATGTACGAAAACATGACTCGAACAAATACTCATTTTAAAACTCTGTGTTTCCTATTTCCAAGGTGTGATCCTACCAAGGGTCCTACGCTAAATCCAAATTAATAATATTACAAGGTTCAGCTGATGCAAAACATGTTTACCTACGATATTCTCGTTGATATATACTCCCTCTGTTTCATAATTCTTAACGTGGAACAAAGCAAAGTACTAAATACTACGTCATATTATCTCTCCTAGATTCGCTCCGCCGCAGCGATTCCTGTCGTCGTGGTGAAACAACATATGCCATAGGATGGCTTAAATGGGGGCCGAACTAGATGCTGGAGGATTCGAGAGAGGGGAACGAGCTAAAAAGCACGACAGAAAGGAACACAGATCTACCCAGGTTCGGGGCTCTCGTAAGGAGATAACACCCCTACTCCTGCTCTACTGGTTATATATTTGGATTGATGGAGTATACAACAATGGTGCTTCCAAGCTCTCTGCTAGAGGAGGAAGATGAACTGCTAAGTGTAGGAACACCGAGTGCCCAACCCCTTGCTAGGGCCCCCTGTGCCACCTTATATAGTGGTGGCCAGGGTTACAACGGTCACAAGAGACCAGAAGACACGAACTACACTCCAAATAGGACTTGCTGACGAAGGCAGAGACCCTTGACTTTCTCCCTGATTGCTCTCGATGGGACTCCACACCCCTGTACCTTGTACCTCTTGAACTGTGACCTTACCTTGGTGATGTAAGGGCTGTACTTGTGCACAGTGAGGGTAGGTAGACCACCACTGTGCACCCTGTCAACATGATCCCTCTCCATACTGAGCAGAGTCTCTCCTTGATTGTAGGGACATGACACATTAGCTGACTTATGTATCCCGGATATGACCGTTGGCCATATCCTGGACATATATGCCGGACCAACGGCCTATGAAGGCAGGGTAATCCGGCTTACCCTGCTCCTGCACGATATAACATATAAGTTAGGCCGGCATATCCATATATATGCCGGCATTCCTCAATACGTATCCCGGTTATACCGGTATATCCGGTCATTTAGCCGGGATACACAAATATGCCGGCCTGGCCGATGCTCTTATATTCCGGCTAGGCCCTTCCTTGTTAATCCGGCATAAAGTCAACTATAGTCCTTGTATCTTTCTAGTCTCTTGACCCTACCGGGGGTCATCCCCCCGACATTAGTCCCCGAAGCTGTCGAGGTCCCCCAGTCTTGACTGAGGGGCCTTGGCAGGTTCAACACATCTTCTTTTCATTATATCCCGGCTCTATTGTTATATATCGACGATTAGATTATATGCCGGGACATCCGCACATATACCGGCCACTGTTCCTTCTCCAAAAATTAATCTGGCCGACCCTGAGGGTATTCCGGACGGAACTTATTCTTCGGGCAGTTATGCCGACATATAGACGAGACTTCCTTGAGAAGCCAAGCCTGACAGTTTGCATCGAAACTTGTAACTGCCCTGCCACCTCGAACGGTCACACGATGTGACGGTTCACAGCGCAGTTACTCCTCGCCATCATGGCCTAGTGGCACGGTTACAGGAACCACCGCCCCACTCCGTGCCGCCACGTGGCGACTCACCGCAGAAATGGTCGGGGTAGTGGAACACTCCCCACGATCCCCACGACCCTGGCCTCTTCGGTATAAATACGGGGGTGGGGGTAATTTGCTCTTTTTACCCCCACAGTGGCTTCTTCTTCCTCCGTTCCTCTGCCCCTTGCGCTTCACCGCCGGACCGAGGAACAGAGAAGGAAAGCCGCCGCCGTCGCCCACCTGCACGCCGGCGCCTCCGCTTGCCGACGTCCGGCACCATCGTCGACGACGCCGCCGCTCCTCTCAGCGACATTGCTGAGAGATCGGACCTTCCTCCGCACGCTCGCCGCCGCTCCATTGCCGCCGGCCAAGCTTCGGTGAGTTCCTCTTTCTCCGTTCTTGTTCTTCATCCCTCCTGCTTCTCCGTAGCTTCGCATTGGTAACCATACTTGCATAGATCTACTGCAGTTCATCTGCTTGTTATCCTTTTGATTCGACTAGCATTGCTAGCAACGTTCCTTAGCAATTTGCAGGTGTTCTTCCTTAGAAGTTTTACCCTTGTTTGTCTCTGGTTTTAACTGCCTCGGTAGATCTTCTATTTCTGCTAACATTGGTGAGAGCGGTATGCCGGAGAGACTAACCTCCCTCTTTTCTCCGGCCTTGATAAGAATAACATCACGGGACTCCGGCTATCACGCCTTGTTCCGGCCATCCAGATGGCTTCCTCAAGCATGACGGGTACCTCGGCCCCAGAGGAAGATAACCCGGCCCGGGTCCAAGGACGCTCCGGCTGGGAGGGGTCGGAGGTTACCCCGGCCGACATATCCTGGGTCACCTCCACCAGGAGAGTGCCGGAGGGTGTAGCATGCCGGCTACCTGCGGGAGAGACTGCGCCGGCACCTGAACCCGGCGAACGAGTCGTCTTCATTGCCCACTTCGAGCGGGGTTTCGGCCTGCCGGCGTCGGACTTCTTCCGGGACGTCCTCGACACCTACGACCTGCAGCCTCACCATATCCCGGCGAACGCGGTGATGATCCTCTCTGCCTTCGCCGCATTCTGCGAAGGCTTCGCCGGCATAGAGCCCTTCTCCCAAGCCGGGGCGAAGTACTTCCAACTGCGGAAGCAAGTTGTCCAAGAACCGCCCCGGAGCAAGGATGACCCGCCGGAGACGGCCCAGGAGAAGAAGGACCGCCCCATGACCCTTTGTGGCGCGGCCACCATCATGTCCCGGAAGGGCTCGGACTTCCCCAAGGTGGAACTCCTCGAATCTTGCAAGAAGTGGCAGAAAAGCTTCTTCTACGTCAAGAACACCACCGACGTGGATCTGCTCAACCTGCCGCCATTTGTGGACGAGCCACCCTTGGCTATGAAGAATTGGACCTACAACCCGAAGAACTCGGTGATGCCGGTGAACGCGCTCCACCGGGTTAAGGGCGAGCTCCGGGATGCCGGCCTTACCCCTCAAGATCTAGTGGCATGCTTCATCAGCCGGCGCGTCTCTCCTCTGCAGCGCCGGTCACACAAAATCTGCCAGATGAGCGGGCCCATGGACCCCACCCGACATTCTACACATGAGCTGACCCCGGCCGACATTCTGCGGCGGATCAAGGACGTCTGCAAGTCCTCTCAGGCCACCTTTGCCTGGGGACTTGAACCATACAGCCGGGATCGGCCCGCCCCAACGGTAAATACTCTGGCCGATACATACTCTTTTGTCCGGCATATAGATACTTATCATGCATGACCCGAGATTTGTTATTTGCCGGCATACTTATAATGCTTGATCCGAGATACCTATTGCACCGGCATATTTCTTGCTTCTGACCCATTTACTTTGCATTATGCAGAAGTTCAGCTTCCAGAGCATGGAGAACTCCCGGATCAAGATCGCGACAGACCGCACTGCTGCGGATGTTGAAGATCCGGATCACTGGGACAAGCTACCCCGGAGCACCCGTGCTGCAGCTGCCTCGGGTAAGGGCTCTTCATCCCGGCATTTCACTCAAGACTGGAGTGACGACGATTCCAATGAAGACTGCCAGACGTTTATCTGCCCGACACCTCTTGCTTATGCTTTTCCAGAAACACCTGTTGCTTACGCCTTTCCAATGCCGTCCTCAGCTATTCCGGACGACATGGTTGTCGATGCCGCCCCTCTGAACCAGGGACCTCCTTCCACCGGCGGACGTGCCAGCCGGAAGCGAGGCGTGAAGCCCCAGCCCGACACACCTCAGCAACAGAAGAGGCAGAAGGTTGGCGTGCCTATTCCGAAGAAACAGAGGCATGTTGCCTCGGGGTAAGTTTCTTTTCTTTGTATTTCCTCCGACATATCTCTTGCTTTGATTATTGACTTGGTGTTTTCTCTCTTTCAGGGCTCCTCTTGCGCCGGAACAAGCTTCTGGCTCGAGTGGCGGCCCGAAGGTTACCAAGCCGGCGGAAACTGCCACCTCCGACATACCCTCGGCAAGTCACATGACCTCCCCGGCGCCGGCACCTTCGCTTGCGCTTGACAAGACCACCTCCCCGGCGAAGGACGATCCTCCGCCGGAACAAGATATCTCTGCCCCCGACGTCCACATGGACTCGGGGGCTCAACAGGAACCTTCGGCTTCTGATGTCCACATGGACACAGGAGCCCACCAAGATGCCCCAGACTCCGGCGCGCCCACCAACGACGCCGGCACAACTGAAGATGTCGGCGCAAGCAACAAGAGTGCCGGCATAGACAACAAGGGAAAGGGCCCTGCAGTGCCGGAAGTCCGGACTACTCCGGAACCTGCCTCTGCTGGCCAAGCTGCACCGGCCGCGCCGGAACAACCCGCGCCCAAGACTCCCTCTACTGAGAAGACTCCAGCACCATCCAAGACCGCTGCTCCGGCCAAGACCCTCATCCCGGACAAGACCTCTGCCCCGGTCAAGTCTGGCACCCTCAAGATTTAGCCGACCAAGTCCGGCACACCGTCCGCCGCCACTGCTCCTCCTAAAGCAGCGTCCCGGACCAGCTCTGCTCTGGCCCTGCATCTTGGCAGGGCAGCAACCCGACCTGGCTACCGGCCCAGCTTCTTCGACACGCCGGAACTTGAAGGTCGCGTCCCCCTGGAGACAAAAAGTGACCAGAGCCTTGGGTCTCTTAAGGAGCACTGTGTCAGGTGGAATGACGCCGGCAATATGGACACCGCGGACTCCAGGAGCAAGAAGATGGCCGAAGCCTCGGCCACTGGCAATCCATCAGACATCCTGGCCGCGAAGCCCATTCCGATTGCCTGCGAGCTCCTCAGCCTCCAGCAAAGACTTCACCAACTGGCCGATGCCACCAACGTAAGTCCTCTCTACCTATACACATATCCCCAGTCCCCGAAAATGTCGGCTGTCCGGGATTCGGACATCCGGGATTTTCCAATACTCTTTTAGTTAGCTGCTCTTGTATTAACTGCCGACATATGAGCTCGATCCGAGCTTCAAATCCTAGTCACCGAGAGCCGGGATAGGTGCGCAGCACCTGTGCCGGGTCTCTAACTATTTCACATCTTAATTATTTTTCAAATCCTCTTGGCCGAGATATAAGCTCGTCTCGAGCTTCAAATCCTAGTCACCGAGAGCCGGGATAGGTGCGCAGCACCTGTGCCGGGTCTTCAACAGCCTGAGTATTTTGTATAATCTTCAATTGTACTGGCATGCTAGACTTTTCTCATAACCTTTCAAATCCTAACATTTTTGCAGCGCATGAACAACACACGCGCCGACATGTTCCATGACTTGGTGTGCGAGCACCGGAAGCTATCTGACGCACATAGCAAGGTCTTGCTGGAACTGCGTCAGAAAGGTAAACTCATCCGACATATACGCCGGATGCCTTGCCTTCTTTTTTCTTCATAGACCCTTTTGCCGGCACACCTTAATATGCCGACCTATAACCTTTTTCCGTCATTCCGCAGCTGGTGCCGAAGCCCAAGTCACCAAGCTTGTCAAGAGGGTGAAGGAGCTGACAGGTATGCCGGATCCTGCTGTCACCCGAATGGACACTTTATACTTCAAATCCTTTATCTCTTGTCACTGTTTTCTATCTTCACCTTGCTTTGACTACAAATCTTTTCAGATGATAAAGCTGCACTGGAGGCACGCCACCAGGACTGTATGTCCTCAGTGGATGTGGCCAAGCAATTGGACGACCGGGATGCCGCTCACAAGGTCGAGATAGAGCAGTTGAAGGGCCGGATCGCCGAGCTTCTGGACGAGAAGGAACAGAGGGAGGGCCAACTGAAGAAGACCCAGGACTTGCTCGTTGCTTCCGAGACTGATGCCTCGACTGCCCATGCCGAACTGTCCAGCTTGAAGGAGCAAGCAACAAAATGGGAAGTTACAGTTGCACAGCTCAATGCTGACCTCGCCAGTAAGCTTCAAATCCTTTTTTCCTTATCCTGCCCGACATATCATGACGCTTTCCGGCACAACCTTTGTGCTGGCACATACTCTTTTGCTAACATGCTTTCTATTTCTCAGACATGTTTCCTGCTTCCGTCGAAGACGTTGAGAGGGCTCTGCAGTTGGATCGAGAAAGCCGGGGTGTTCCGGTTGACTCGGCCAACTGGGACATGTCAGAGCAGCTGTTGGCCCTGCAATCCCGGAAGAACGCCATGACCCTCTACACAGAAGAACTCTTTTATGGCGCCCAAGAGGCATTCTCTGCCCTCTGGCCGGGACAAAGGACGCCGACTGATCCTGTTGATCTCGGCAATGATCTGCAGCTTGCCAAGGTTCGCCTCCGGGAATGGCGGGATTCCGGTGCGAGGGTAGGAGCTGATGAAGCTCTCAGCTACTTCCTCTCCTGGTATGAAAAAGCTGATCTGGAGACTTTGTGCACTGTGCGCGAAGGATCCATCTGGACCACGGATCCGGAACACATCCGGCGTCGGTGGGAACTGGCCCACAGTTATGTGGATTATGCCGACACCGATGCCTTTGTCTGGGACATCCGCGACCGGAAAAGACAGCAGACGATGCCAAGGATGCTGCTGATGCTGAGGGCTCCGATTCCAGCCAAGACGAAGAGGAAGCTGAGGAGGCCGACACTGATGCTCCGGAACAGGCATCTGTCCCGGGCGGAGGTGATGGCTCCATTCCATCTGCTGGGTCCGGCACCCCTGAGGCCGACATCTCCACCGCTACAGCTCCTCAAGCCGGCGGCTCTGCTTCTGCCCCTGCTCCTTGACTTTGCAGCACCAAAAACTTTAAGTTTTATCAGATCTCCGGAATGCCGGGTGCAATTGTAAGATATACGTTTAATTTCCTTTGGTTTGCTACTTGAACAAGTTTTATCTCGGTTTGCTTGTTATTAATGCCGGATCATATTTGGCTAAGTCACCAAGTTTGTTTTCCTGTTTCCTCAACTTCCCAACCTTGGCTACTTGTCTACCTTATTTGGCTTTTGACGTATGAGTCTCAAGGTTGCTTTATCGAACATACAGTACTTTAACTTTGAAACTTAGACTTCAAATCATCCGACATTTCAAGTTTTATCTTTAACTTTAACATAAATGTCGGTTCGCTTGCTATACATTTCCTTAGCCGTTTTTCATGTGCAGACAATCTCCGGCATCTACTCTTGCTAGCCATGAAGCCGGGTTTCGGACAGCAGCTGAGTCGAAGAGCGGCCTTTGTTGCCGACACATTACTAGGCCGACATAGGAAACATTCAAATCAAGCCAGCCGGCATACAACAAAAACTGAAAATAAGCAACGATATATCTCGGAGGCAGTGCCCGATCTCTTCGGGATGCCGACACTTCACTCACTAGCCTTGTGCCAGCATCAAGCGCCGGCACACAAAGCAAAAATATGGAAATACATACATT
The DNA here is from genome assembly GCA_007115705.1 of Dactylis glomerata. Lineage (NCBI taxonomy): Eukaryota > Viridiplantae > Streptophyta > Magnoliopsida > Poales > Poaceae > Dactylis > Dactylis glomerata. Next base: position 168,097 of record QXEO01000120.1, on the reverse strand, counting down.
GTGCTGCTCAGGAGTAAAAGGGACGGAGTAGAGCTATGGTCCATGGTCTCTTGGTTTCTTCTCCGGACCTGTCCGCCTTGTCCTTCTTGGGGGCCTGCGCATCTATAAGATAATAGGCATCATTGTGCAGAGCTCTGCTCACAATGAATGGCCCCTCCCATGGAGGAGTTAACTTATGTCGGCCTTCTGTTCCTTGCCTTAGCCGGAGTACTAGATCTCCCTCTTGGAATCTCCTTGGATTTACCTTCTGCGCATGATAGCGTCTGAGGTTCTGCTGATATACTGCTGTTCTTGACAGGGTTATTTCTCTTGCTTCCTCTAGCAGATCCACATCATTTTCCCTGGCTTCTTTAGCCTCTTCCTCAGTATATAGCACTACTCTTGGTGCATCATGTATTACATCTGTTGGAAGCACAACTTCTGCTCCATACACCAGGAAAAATGGTGTGTAGCCTGTTGACCTATTCGGAGTTGTCCTTAAACTCCAAAGCACTGCTGGCAATTCATCTAGCCAACATCCCGGAGTTTTCTCTAGTGGCTCTATCAGCCGGGGTTTTATGCCGGATAACACTAGCCCATTTGACCTCTCTACTTGGCCATTGGCACAAGGGTGAGCGACCGACGCAATGTCCAGCCGGATTCCCACCTCCTCACAAAATCTGGCAAATGGCCCTTGGGCAAAGTTCGACCCATTGTCAGTGATGATACCATGGGGAACACCATATCTCAAGATTATATCTTTTAAGAATTTCACTGTTGTGTGACCATCACACTTGCTTATGGGCTTCACTTCAATCCACTTGGTGAACTTGTCCACCATGACCAGGATATGGGTCATTTTTCCCCTTGCCGGCTTAAACGCCCCGACCATATCCAGGCCCCAAACAGCAAAGGGCCAGGTTATCGGGATAGTCTTCAAGGCAGATGCCGGCTGATGAATCTGGTGGGCATATCTCTGACACCCATTGCATTTCCGGATCAAGTCTTCTGCTTCTTGCAGTGCCGTCGGCCAATAAAACCCATGCCGGAATACCTTTGCCACCAATGCTCTGGACGAAGTGTGGTGACCACACTCCCCATGATGAATTTCCCGGAGCATCTCCAGACCTTCCGCAGATTCGACACATCTCTGCAATACTCCGGTGACACTTCTCTTGTGTATTTCCTTGTTGATGATGGTATATCCTTTGGATCTCCTTGCAATCCGACGTGCCTCGGTTTCATCCGCCGGCACTTGACCATCCACCAAGAAATCCATGATAGGACGTGCCCACGAGGGCACTTCCCTGACAGTGAACACTGCCTGATCTATCTCCATCATTTCGACCGACACATAATCGATCTCCATGGGCTGCGAAGTCCCCGGGACTGAGGAATCAGTCCCCGGGTATGCCGGAGCAGTCCCCGGGTATACCGGCACAACCTCTTGGTACATTTTACCCTTGCCCCTAGTTCTGCTCTGGAATACTGCACTCACAGCATATGTCGGCCCAGTCCCCGGGACTGAGGAAACAGTCCCCGGGTTATCTGATCTGACTCCGGCATCTATCTCCATAGGAATTGCCTCCTCCGGACTTGGCGGGACATAAATGGACGATGATTCCAGCGAGGGCTTGATTGACGGTTTCCTCAGATGCTCCAATGAAATGCCGGGCGGGATTGAATCTCTGGAAGATCCCAGCTTGGACAATGCATCGGCTGCATCGTTCTGAGCCCGGAGAACATGCCGGAACTCACAACCTTCGAAGTAACCACTTAATTGCTGCACCAGGAAACGGTAGGACCCCATGTTTGCATCATGCGCATCCCATATGCCGGAACATTGCTGAATCACCAAGTCAGAATCACCGAAACACATAATCCGGCGAATTCCTATGTCCTTAGACACCTTCAGGCCATGCACCAGTGCCTCATATTCCGCCACATTATTTGATGCTGCAAAATGAATCTGCAGGACATATCTCAATTGGTCATTCTTTGGTGAACTGAGAACTATGCCGGCACCCAAGCCATGGATTGTCTTGGACCCATCGAAATGCATCCTCCAATAATTTGCATCTGGCAATGGTGGCTCATATTGTATCTCGGCCCAGTCAATAAAGAAATCAGCCAGCACCTGGGACTTAATGGTATCTCTCTTGTCATATTGAGGGGTATATGGTGACAACTCTATTGCCCACTTGGCTATTCTGCCACTGGCATCCTTGTTTCCTATGATCTCCGAGATAGGGGCCTCGGCCACTACCCGGATTGGATGCTCTTGGAAGTAATGCTTGAGCTTCTTGGCTGCTATATAGACACCATAAGTCATCTTCTGATAGTGTGGGTAGTTTTGCTTTGAGGTGGAGAGGACTTCACTCAGATAATATACCGGCCGCTGCACGGTTTTGCCTCCTTCCTCTCGCTCTACTACCACCACAGCACTGACGACTCTATTGGTTGCCGCTATATAGAGCAACATCGGCTCACGGGGCATCGGAGACGCTAATACCGGCGTTGTTGACAACATCTGTTTCAATTCCTTGAAAGCAGCATCTGCTTGTGTTGTCCAGACAAATGTGTCGGACTTCTTCATCAACTGATATAACGACAAAGCTTTCTCTCCTAGCCGGCTTATTAAACGGCTCAGGGATGCGAGGCACCCAGTGAACTTCTGTACTTCCTTCAAATCTGTCGGCGGCTTCATCCTTTCTATGGCACGAATCTTGCCGGGATTCACCTCAATACCCCGGCTGGAAACAAGGAAGCCGAGCAACTTGCCCGCCGGCACCCCGAAGGTACACTTAGCCGGATTTAACTTCATCCGGAACCTCCTCAGGTTTGCAAAGGTTTCCCGGAGATCATCTATGAGAGTCTTACTCTTCTTGGTCTTTATGACGACATCGTCGACATATACCTGCACATTTTTATCTATTTGATCATGCAAACACTTCTGCATACATCTCTGGTAAGTTGCGCCGGCATTTCTTAAACCGAACGGCATAGTGAGATAGCAATAAGCCCCGTACGGGGTAATAAAGGATGTCTTTATTTGATCCGGCTCATACAAAGGGATCTGGTGGAAACCAAAATAGGCATCTACAAATGATAACAGTTCACATCCAGCTGTGGAATCAATCACTTGATCGATCCGAGGGAGCGGGAATGGATCTTTAGGGCATGCCTTGTTCAAGTTGGTGTAATCAACACACATCCGCCACACTTTTACTATGGCGGGCTCATCCTTCTTCTTTTTCACCAAAACCGGATTAGACACCCAGTCCGGATGTAGTACTTCCTTGATAAAGCCCGAGGCTAGGAGCCTGGTCACTTCCTCCCATATTGCCTTCCTCCTATCATCCGCATTCCGCCGGAGCGGTTGCTTAACCGGCTTAGCATCCGGTCTCACATGCAATGCGTGCTCAGCCAGCTCCCTCGGCACACCTTGCAGGTCTGAAGTAGACCATGCAAAGATATCCCGATTCTCACGGAGGAAGCTGATGAGCTCGCTTTCCTATTTGGGATCCAAACTTGCCCCGACGAGGGCATGGCGCTCCGGGAAAACTTCATCCAGAGGCACCTTTTTGACTTCCTTGCCCACTTGGAAAGAAGCACTGCCACCGGGATTTGCCATGCCCGGCATAGATTTGCCGGCCACGACCGTTTCAGCAATCTCCACTGCTCGCTTGAGCCTCTTCTTTTCCTCTGCAACGATCAGAGTCTCGGCCAGGTTAGACCCGGCTGTTGCACATGCCATCGAACGCTTGTAATCACCAATGATGGTGATCGCCCCTCTGGGCCCCGGCATCTTCATTTTCAGGTACGCAACATGCGTAGAGGCCATGAACTTTGCCAATGCCGGCCTTCCCAGCAAAGCATGGTAGGGGCTTTCCAGATCAACCACCTCGAACATGAGATTTTCCACCTTGCAGTTATCCCGGCTGCCAAACATGACATCCATCCGGATCTTGCCCATCGGCGCACACGAAAGTCCCGGCACAATGCTGTGGAATGTAGTTTTGCTTGGCTCCAGCATATTCTCCTTGATCCCCAGCTTCTGCATCGTATCCCGATACATGATGTTGATGCTGCTTCCATTGTCAATGAGGACCTTGCTGAATCTCACGTTATTAGCTGGCCCGACAAATGTCGGATCCATTACTAGCACATACCCGCCGGGGTTTGGCATGATCCTGGGATGATCTGCCCTGTCCCAGCCAATGGCCTGGTCAGACCAACGCATCATCTTCGGAACTGCCGACATAATGGCGTTTACCTCCAAACACCGCCGGTACAAGCTCTGCTTGTCTGTTCTTTCGGTCTCAAAGACCATGTAGCTCTGATCGTGCTCCTTGAACTCATTCCGGCCCGCTCCTGGGCCTCCGGCATTATATTCCGGATTATAGCTCTGGTCTATTTGATTTACGCCGGCATTTCCGGCATTGCTCTGATTCCCGGGATTAACCGGCCTGGGCGGGACTGCAACAGTATTTGCACCTGTCAACGGCGATGGAGCTGCCGGGACAGATGGCCTAGCCGGTCCCCATGGACCTGCACGTCCGGCTAATATGTCGTCCAGCCATGAACAGTTTCTCGTCAAATGATTTGCCGGCTTACCCGACTGGAACGTGTGAAACACACAAGGCTTGTCCATGGCCAGACCCACTGTATACTTCGGCCACTGCTTCTTCTGTCCGGCGGCCCCGCCGGCATTCTTGTTGATCCAGACATTCTTCTTCTGGAAGGGCTGCGCTTGCTGCTGCGGCTGTTGCTGCTGAGGCTGCTGATAGCCCTCATATCTCGGGCGTTGGCTACTGCCGGCGCCCTCTTACTCTTCCTCCACAGCTGCTACTTGTGCCGGCCCATACCGAAAATCCGGCCGCTCATCTCTCCTCTTGTTCCGGTTATCCGGGCGATAGAACTGCCCCGGTCTCCCGGTGTTGCTATTGTTCCGCTGGGCCTGCCCCTGTCCTTGTGAATCAAGGGTGGGCTGCATGGGGTCTCCCAGAGCATAACTATCAGCAATCCTGATTGTCTCGGCCAACGTGGCTGGCATGTCCCTCTGCAGCTTTTGCCACAGCATGGTGCCGTGCCGGCACCCATGAGCGAACCACATGATGGCCTGCTGCTCCACAACTCCTTCGCAGGAATTGCGCAAGGTGCACCACCTGGTCAGATAGTCACGGTCGGTCTCATTCACTCCCTGCCGGCAGTTAGCCAGCTGCTGAGGACGATTCGGCCTTTTATATGTACTGGTGAAGTTTGACACAAACTGTTCTTCGAAATCAACCCAGCCATTGATACTTCCTGCCGGCAGATTATTCAGCCATATCCTGGCTGGTCCTTCTAGCATTTGCGGTACGTATCGTACCGCCCATCTGAGGTTTCCTCCGGCAATGTTTACTGCGGTGGAGTAATCCTCCAACCAGTCTTCCGGCTTTGTACTGCCGTTATATGTCCTCGCGCCACGCGCGAGCTGGAAGTAGTAAGGTACCGGCTCACCCATAATCCGGGGTCCAAAGCACATAGGACCCGGAGCTCCTTGCCTCTCCACCAACTCCGATTGGTGAATCCTGTCCAGCTTGAAGCGCGCATCACTTGCTGCCAAGGACCGAGGTCCACCCCGGGATGCAATCGGGCCCGCGATCACTTTTTCCTGCTGCTGCTCCGGCTGACACTGCTCACTTTGCCTGCCTGGCTGATGCTGCTGCTGATATCCCACCCTGACAAGGGCGGAATTCCCATCATCTTCTCGATGTCCCGGTTGACCTGCACCTTGCCGCTGCGCTGCACCTCCGGCGCCCTGCTGCTGACGCCGGGCTGCACTGTTACTCTGGCCACCACCGGCCGAAACTGCCCCTTGCCCGGCCGGCACATTCTGGCCAGCATTCTTGCGGCCGACATACTTGTCAGCTTGGCCGGCACTCTTCTGAACTATTGCCTGCTTTCCGGCGATTGCCGGATCATACACTTGGATCTGCTTGTCCCGGCGGCCAGAGGTCACACTTCCGGCACGCCGGGCACTTGGATGCGGGGATGAAGCTTCGCCCCTCGACCTTGCGCCGGCACCTCCTACCGACGCAATGTACTGGGATGCCCCGGCACCTGGGTTCGCCTTCTTAAAGGCCTCCTGCTGCTTAGTAGCTTCAGACAAAAGATGGTTAAGCCGGGCTTGCTGCTCATGCAGTGCTTCGCCGGATAAACTAGATAAGTCCTTAGCTACCTCTGCTGCTGCCCTAAGATTCTTTACTGGCGAGCTATAAATTACCTTAGGCACAGTACTAGTTGCAGTATGACCCTTACCACTAGCACCTTTTTCTAGCTCAGTGTTAAGATCTCTACCTCTAGTTCTAACCTCATCTATCCGGCTAGGCCGGGTTACCACAGGAGTAAAACCATGGGCTGCCTCATACTCACGGAGTTGCCGGTTAAACCGTTCGCGCTCCTGGTGCATGGCCAGGGCCTCGTCGACGAGGGCCTGGCGAGATCCCTCCAGGACCTCCCTTGTCTGCTCCGGATCATCGCCGGATCGCACCGGCTCGAGAAGCCGATCGATGATGGGAAGAAGCACCTGACCCTTTGCCGGCACAGCGGAAGTGCCGGCCAGGTTCTCGACACGCTCCAACGGAGGACGTGCCGACCTCTTGGCCTTCGCCGGCTCCGGAGGAGTATCTCCTGCTGCTGCTGCTGCCTTGCCGGCACCATCTGCCGGCGGCTCTAATGCGCCGGCCATCATTACCTCGGCCGACTCTACTGAGCGAGCGCTACGCCCAGCGTGAGCCAGCCGATGTGACGGAGGATCCGCCGCCATAAGTACCTCTTCCCTGCAAACTCTCTCAGTCCCCACGTACACCTCGTGGGAACCGAAAGACATGATCCGGCCGTCCCTGGGGAACGGTCGGCCGCCGAGACATCCGGCGTTATCACTGACGAAGCTGAGCGAGCCTAGCCTCTGGACGAGGCCAGAGACCACGCGCACTCCCGAAGCTGCTATCACAGACCCCGTCCGAATAAACACTCCGCCCAGCACATCGATCAGCCCCACGGTGGGCGCCAAATGTCGTCGTGGTGAAACAACATATGCCATAGGATGGCTTAAATGGGGGCCGAACTAGATGCTGGAGGATTCGGGAGAGGGGAACGAGCTAAAAAGCACGACAGAAAGGAACACAAATCTACCCAGGTTCGGGGCTCTCGTAAGGAGATAACACCCCTACTCCTGCTCTACTGGTTATATATTTGGATTGATGGAGTATACAACAATGGTGCTTCCAAGCTCTCTGCTAGAGGAGGAAGATGAACTGCTAAGTGTAGGAACACCGAGTGCCCAACCCCTTGCTAGGGCCCCCTGTGCCACCTTATATAGTGGTGGCCAGGGTTACAACGATCATAAGAGACCAGAAGACACGAACTACACTCCAAATAGGACTTGCTGACGAAGGCAGAGACCCTTGACTTTCTCCCTGATTGCTCTCGATGGGACTCCACACCCCTGTACCTTGTACCTCTTGAACTGTGACCTTACCTTGGTGAGGTAAGGGCTGTACTTGTGCACAGTGAGGGTAGGTAGACCACCACTGTGCACCCTGTCAACATGATCCCTCTCCATACTGAGCAGAGTCTCTCCTTGATTGTAGGGACATGACACATTAGCTGACTTATGTATCCCGGATATGACCGTTGGCCATATCCTGGACATATATGCCGGACCAACGGCCTATGAAGGCAGGGTAATCCGGCTTACCCTGCTCCTGCACGATATAACATATAAGTTAGGCCGGCATATCCATATATATGCCGGCATTCCTCAATACGTATCCCGGTTATACCGGTATATCCGGTCATTTAGCCGGGATACACAAATATGCCGGCCTGGCCGATGCTCTTATATTCCGGCCAGGCCCTTCCTTGTTAATCCGGCATAAAGTCAACTATAGTCCTTGTATCTTTCTAGTCTCTTGACCCTACCGGGGGGTCATCCCCCCGACAATTCCAAGCGATGGGGACAGATTCGTGGACTGGTGGAAAGCCCCCGTCCGGATGACCCCCTCGGCATCCCATAAGGGCACTTCTTCGCTGGTGATGTGTGGAAGCGGCGTAACGCGGTCATCTTCGATGGTTTGCGACCTGATCTCGACAGCCTCCTAGACACGATCAAAGCGGATGTGGGTGGCGTCCGGGGCTTCGCAGCGATCATTCCTCCGGCTTAGTTGTAGAGTGTCGTGTTGTATCTGGGTGTGGCCCTTCTGGGCTTGTATTCAACTCTTTCTATCAATGCAATGAAACACAAAGATTTTTACGTTTTCTCAACAAAAAAAAGAAAGCAAAACGTTGTTGTCGATATATCCCATCCTTTGAGACCCAAAAACAAAGCTGGCTAATGGCGGATGCAGACATGCATATCGCTTGCTGCTGCGCCCCTCTGGTGTGTGCTCCCAAGTTAGGTCGTTCTCAGCAACTTGCACTGGGGTTGCTGTTACTTTTCGCGAGACCCGGGGGCTAGCGAGAGCCTATCGTCCATGGCGCTGGGGAAGCAATCCGAGCTCTGTTTCTCGAGTAATACCCGTGCTTCACTGTCATGACATGATGCCTGCCGGGTAAAGGTATTCCACGGCTGGTTCTACCTATCCACAATTGTTGGAGACTCATCGATCGTTGTGCACCACATCCAAACAACTTGTATGCCGTTGCGCTTCGTATTCAAAATTGGTTAGCCTAGTTGTAGAAGTTTTTGGCAAATTAATTTATTTTAAAGTAGCTTCTCGGGTTTTACTGGTACGTTCGCTTGCAACTCTCCAAACTACCTGTGTACTCCTGTGAGTACATGTTAATCTTGAACGCACTTCAGAAGATCTCCACTTGCCGGTGGCTTGAGCTCTAGAAGACAATGTCTTTGTGAAACCTGTGATGGTGGTGGCATGATCCGGCAACTCCACTTGTGCTTCAACTTTCAGAGGAAGATGCTTTCAAGCCTAGGACTCTTAATTTTTATTTGTCAATGCTTGTGTTGTATTCCTTTTTGTTGGTGTGGTGTTGTTCTTTTTCTTTGTGCTTCATGTGTAAGCTGATATCTCCTGCAGACCTGTAAATCGTACTCGTGGCTGTGGATGGCTTTATTAATTTAAAACCGGACTCTGTCTAAAAAAAAGTACATGTTAATCTGATCTATTTCATGCTTGTTGTGGGTGACCAAGAGAGTGATTGCAGAAAGTCTCGGGGTACATATGTTGCACATGGATGCTACAGTGATAATTACAGCTAGTGATGTACTATCTATGTATGAATGATAAGTGGATGATTCAGCTGTCGTGTCAAACCAGACGAAAAACAGGGTGCGGCCGGGCGCACACTGGATGGGATCAAGATTCTTTTCCCTCTTTGCTGAACGGATAAACACGGGAGTTAATCCGGACCACTAACTCGAGATTTGCAGCGAGCGAAAATATCCAGAGCAGCTTCTGTGGTCAAAACGAGGAAGGGAGCCATCGGAGGATCAGATCAGGGCAATTCGCCATAAATCGCATGCAGCTAAATCTCCTGTTACATCACTCTCATGTAACACCTACGCAAGATGGAAAAAGAACGTTTTAAGAGAAAACAAATCTTATATATTTACTAATTGAAGGTACCGTACGAGCCTCCACGTTAATCTTAGAGTTTAGAGAATTTTGTCCGTCCAATTAACCGATAATTTGTCTGGAGCCGTTAGATCAAAAAAATCAGCTCTGCTTTTTTCTTCCGCAAGTTGGGCAGACGTCCTGGCGCATGACTCTTCTTTTCCTATCTTTCCTGGTCTGATTGACGCAAGTAATCCGAGCTGACTGTCTTCTCCCAATCTGGCAATCTCGCCGGACGAGTAATCCGGCCGCCAGACCAAGTTCAGAGAAGGTACAAGATGCGTGAGGAGAAACCTCATGCGTGGACACACGCCTCTCTACGCAGAAGAAGGGCCAAATCTGCTGGATCCATCCGATAAGTAGATAATCTTAGGTACGTATGCGTCTCTTTTTTTAATTAAATTCACAAGCTGCAATGTTGATTACCTCAACGTCACCAGCTACATCCGCCCAATTGCACGCAAGGCTGAACTCTAGCTACATGTTCCGGCGATTGATTTTCCACGTCATAATTACACAATTATTTGACCTATGTTGATCTGCTGCAGCATGGATACAACGGCCAAGCAGTAATTGCTGACTTGCTGTGATCTTAGGTATGCAATGACCCCTGTTTCTTGCTAATCAGGTCATATCAGCAACCAGGACTATGGTTTTCGGTCACGACATTAGACGGCGGCGATGAACTCTAGATCGACCAATTGCCTAATGCCCCTCCTGAATTAACTTCAGTTCTGACTGCATATAGCTGAACGAAGTTATCCGGAGAGATTTCTATCCAATTGATTATTTGGTGCCCTCATCAGATGTATCATGCGTACATGCATAGCAAGTATTAGCCATCAGGTATTCTTCAACTTTATTCCTAATTATCATGCCTCATCACGATCTGTACTGAGTTATCATGGGAAACTTTATCGATGAAGCAGATGTTTTCCTTGCTCCTCACTATTAATGCGTTATCACGGGAAACTTTATATTGAAAGCAAGATAAACTGTTAAGATATCACAGACATCCATGCATGATGCATGCACAATGAATCAGACGTGTGCAATATTGCAAGGTACATAGAGAGTACTCTGCGGAAGATGGTATGAGTATAAGGAGCCATAGCTCATAGCTCGAGATTGTGTAGTACTCCATCCTTCTCAGTTTATAGGTTCTACGCGTATTTTTAGATCTTTAATTTAACCAACGTAATATAAGGTATAAATTATAAAAAATATATCATTGGAAACTTAAAATGGTCTACTTTCTAATGGTATAATTTTTATGTTATATAAATTATGTTATGTTAGTTAAAATAGCAACCTAGAGATACGCGTAAGCCTTATAAACCGAGAAGGAGGGAGTACACAAAGTAATACAGAAAGTTAGATTTAAAACTGTATTTTAATTCTTGCTAGGAGATTAATCAAGTGAATTCTTTCCGGTCTCTATGAAACTCAAAATTATATCAGATCAAAATATTTCATAAAATTCCTTGCATAATGGCATAAATAAATATTTCACCTATGTTTTCTATATATTTTATCCTGACATACTTAATTTCATTTTGTTATTACTATATCATACTGTCAATGATCAACAAGTAATTATGTAAGTTATAAAATATGGACGAGGCCAGAAGGTGAACAAAATGATGGTGCACTCCAGAAGTAATAAAAATGATAACTATATCATGTACTTTTTGTCAGTGTAATAAGTCATAACACATTTTATTTGATTTATTAGTAAATTAGGCACAAAATTAATAATTTATAGGGTGCCATAAGAAGCAGTTTATATGATCTGTTAGTACGTTAATCACATAATTAATACTAATTTATAGGGTAATCAAGCATTTACTTTCTATAAGTGTATTACTAAGTTATAACGGCTGACATTGACTATGAAGTTTACGCTTCAGTTTGTTTACCCCATGATGAAGGCATTTCCTCATCTAACTATATAGGTACGTCTCTCTTTCATCTACTCTAGGGTTCACGTAGTGACAAAATTTACAAAATTTCTGCACTCCTTCCATTATGTTTTGGATATAACTGTTGCACACAGAACCAGTTAATGGTAGTTCATTTGGCGTGGAAGAAAAAGGAAACCAAGAAGAAAAGCTAAATGTTGTACATTTTCCTCGCCATTGACCTCACAATAAATTCACGGTTGCTTTTGCATTATATATATTAAACTATTCTCTAAATAAAAAGTAAAAATAATTTTTTTTAAGTTCAAGATGCGAAATCTAATATGATCTTATTTCAATAAACCTATAAATTCAGAATTTTCTATTTTTTGTGATATTTTTCATGGTGATACAAAAATTCAACTTTATGAGACTAGATCTATCTGATGAGAAAATGTAAATTTAAACAAAACTTAAGAATGAAAGTTTTGTTATTTTCTACGGACTAGCACGTGCAGATGCACGGGTTGAGGACTAGTACTAATAGGTGGAGTACGAGTAGCAAGGTACATTGGAGAAAATTCAAAGCAGTCACCACAACTACTCACGAATTGCAAAACCACTGATTCTTTTCAGATAGCTCAGATAGCAGCACTGATGATCTGGTTTAGTCGTGTTAACGAGTTTCCTGACAACGGGGCACGCTATTAGGGTATTTAGCTCCATTTTCATTCTGAATCCGCGGTTAGATATATTCGTTTTTTAATCTGGTCATTATCCGCTCTTCTCCAAACCCGATGAAAAAACATGGTAGTGGATATGGTAAAGACAAAATCCAATCCGATCCATTTACATCGCTAGTGACATGGCAAGGGAGGAGATGGCCAGCTCGGACAACCGTTAAAGTTGTTAATGGGGCACGTCTGCGCGGTTAGTTGACCACTTAACCATAGGCCTGTTTGTCTCTCTACTCTCTCCATGCTCTCTCAGTCGCGCTCTGTCCTCATTTTGATGTCACCGTCATCGTCGTAGGCGCCATGCCTTCCTGGAATGATGACGAGGCCAACAGTGGGAGCCTCTTCGCCTATTTCGAGAACGCATGTGTGAGTTTTCTTCCGCCTGGCTAGGGTTAGGGTTTGCAATTGGGGGTTATCTAGTTTGACCTTGAAATTCATCGATTAGATTGGTTGATAGCAAAGGATATCCTAGCTGAATAATTGGTTGTAATTATGTGATTTGTGTCAATTGTCTCCAATCTTATAGATCAGTTAATCATTGTGTATTGATATGGTGAACAAGGATCTTTAGCTAGTAGTAGTTGTCTCTCCTTTGGATCAGTTTATGTTCCTACCAAGTCAGTATTATTTGTGTAAATGTGCTACTAAATTTATTTTGTGGTTCAGTGAATGTATTAGTTGTGTCTCATGATGTAGAGATCAGTTTGGTAGATATTTTGTTATATGTGGTACCCTGAATATGTGAATCAAGTTACTTTGCAGGTTGTCTGAATCGTTATGTCCTTCATTGAATCATCTTTATGTTTTCTTGCATATTGACACCACTTTTGAGTAATTGGTTGCAGGAATGAATCAAAAGAATGGATAATGATGACACTAAGCAATGTGCCACTTCGTTGGGACTACAAGTGCAGAGTGTTGTAGCAAGAGTAAATTTTCCCCACGAGGAAACTCGGAGTTTATATCGAACTCTCAAGGAGTCAAGGGAACAGTCGAAAAAGCTCTCTTCGTTCTCGTCAAGCAACCTACAAAATAATTTCCTTGCCTTGTGTCCCCAACTCCACCAAGTGGTTGTCAAGCACAAGCTGTAAATGTAAGTAAAATAAATATGAAGATGCAATAAAATAAATAATGATGCAATAAAATAAATATGATGCTTGGAAGGTAAACTAAGCTAATATGCAACTAGAATAATGCGGTAAAAATGTTTTTGGCTTTTGTATGTGAATGCAAGGAAGTAAATATGTTTTTGTATTTTCGAAATTAATTAGTACTAAAAATAAAAGTGCAAATAAAAGTGTTGGAAAGGTGTTTCTTATGATTTAAATTGTACAGGGGTTCATGGGTTCACTTGTCTACTCTCTCATAAAGTTGTGGTGGCATTAAGCGCATCAATATAGATAACCGAAACATCGACATAACTTCTATTATGTTAACTTGATAATATTCTTATGGGCATCATGTGCTAATTTAAAGATGATGCAACACATCTTACTTATACTCCACTAGATAGGAATATAGTTCAAGCAATCTATTATTAAGAATTAATAGAGTATAGCCTTACGTACTTTGACATGATGTTGAATATCAAATATGCTACCGCTTGGCCATATTACAATAGAACTATGCCTATGAATGTCGCTCACGATTCTCAAATGCCACATGGAAATTGTAATACATGCATTCTTTTTTATCCCTAGTGAGGTAACCGTGGAAAGGTAAAACGCCATAGCAGATCATGAATATTGTCACTATCCAATCACTACTGTCTAGTTACTCCATCTAATACACACCATCACCCTCTCGCGCTCTCGCATACATGTTGGATCAGAACAAGTAATAAAGAATGGGGTAATAATATGCATCTACTCATACATCAAAAACATAATAACATATCACATCTCATAGATCATCAAATAAAATTAAGATCCACCATATAGGAATTACATAATATGTTCCATAATCATGTTGGGCAGCTCATATGGCATCTAAACATTGAAGCATAAGAGAGAGATAGAACAAGCTACTGCCACAAACCTATGGTCCAGAGGTGGACTACTACCCTCTTTATGGCAGTTTCGATGGTGTTGATGTCGAAGAGGTTGGAGAAACGTTCGGGGGCTACTATGGTAGCATTTCCCCCTCCAATCTTTGCTGGAACAACCTCTGTTTCTATGTTTCCTATTTGTCTGCCGCCTACTCTCGGAAACACCGAGGGGGGGGGGTCTTTATATAGGTGTTTTTAGGTCAAGATGAGTGTCGGGAGATGAAGATGGATGATATCGGAGGCTCGAGGCCCAAACGAGGTTGGGTGGCGCAGCTTGGCCAAGGCCCACGCCACCTGGTCTCGTTTGGCCTCCGTGGCCTTCCTTGTTGACTTTTTGTGCTCCAAAAGGTTCTCGTGATAAAATATTAACCCCCAAAAAATCCCAGATCAATTTGAGTTCAGGAAGGTTCCTAAAACGTAAAAATACACAAAACGGGGTTTTTCTGTTCAACAGAGTTATAACAAAAATAAGGGGGATTGATGGAAAATCCCCATAAATCATTGCAAATCATGATTATAACAACTAATAACATTATAATATGTTGGAATATGCATCAATAAACTACAAAGTTCATGCATGTATATCGCATGCATCAACTACACATAGACATATAACTAGTGCAAATAAGGTTGTCATGAGATATTACAATACCGGGTTCACACAAATAAATAGTACATGACCTAGTTCACAAAAAATCATTACAAAACACGCCAAATTCACTTAACATCCATTACAATCCACTAGCTAAATAGATCACAAGTTTATCTTCCTTCCTTTTGTAGCTCATCTACTATCTTCTCATGGATCCTGCTGTCAAGTACCAATCTAGCGTATTGGTGGGCAACCTACTCCTCCTAGGACTAGAAGTTGAGAACTTTGGATTGTTGCTCTTTGGTTCTATGAATGCACTTGTTGATATATGGTGGAGTTTGTTCTGGTGCCCTGTGTAATGGATCTTGTGTTGGTGCCCGGTGTGCTGGAGCTTATATGGTGGAAGCATTGCAAAAGTTGGTGTAGAATTAGAAGAGATATGTCTTGTTGCTGATCCATTCCTTGGAACTAGATAAGTAGGACCTTGTAGTAAAAGAAGATGTTGCACCTTAGATTGTAGCTGGTGAAAGTGTTGTTGTATTAGTTGTTGCAGGTGTTCTGTACCAGTAACATTTTCGTACAAACCTGAAGTCTCCTACAAAAACCAAACATATGCATTATCACTGTAAGTACTGTGATTACCTGGTGTTGATTCTTGTAACATCCCAAGTTTTCAAATATAAAAATTCATCATGCATACATGGCATATTGCATATCTTGGTCTTTTCCAAAGTTTTAAACCTCATTTCTTCAAAGAATATTGTTTCAATTACCATTTTTTCCCCAATTTTTGAAACAAAAGGTTTTCAGAAATAAAGTGTTTAAAATAAGTTCCATTAGTTAGGGGAGCTATTTTAAATTCCTTTAGTAAGTATTTTTGATTTCAAAACTTTACTTTTAGGTGCTTCCAAAGTGTTTATTTGTTTTATGTTTCAGAAACACTACTGTTTTAGACACTAACTTAATATTTTTGAAAACCAAATATTGTGGGAAGTTATTATGTACAATTTAACTTCCTAGTTAATTGGATTCTATGTTTAAATTCTTGCAAATTAATTCTTTTTCCAACATATCACTAAACCTTTGGTTTATAAGTTTTAAACACACTTTTTAAAGAGCAAAAGTGGTCAGCATTGATTTTATTCAAATCAGAATAGTTTAGCATTTTCAAAAAAATAAAATAAAATAAAGAAAAGGGCCAGCAGCCCAACCTGGGCCGCACCCGGGGCCCAGATCACCCGGACCAGCCCAACCCCGCTCACCCCTTCCTTCTCTCCCTGCCATGCGGGCCCCACCTATCATCACCCTCCCCCGTTAATCTCTCTATCCATTTCTGGTAACGCACCGGCGATCACTCCCCCTCTTCATTTCCGCGAGTAAATGGTCTTCAAGACCTCCCCTATAAAGCCCCGCGTCCCCTCTCCTTTCTCCTCCCCTCTCCTCTCGAATTTGAGCTGCCAGGCTGCCCAATTGCCTCGCCGGAGCCACCGTACCTGCTACTGTTCTTGGACGATTCCGGCTCGGGTAAGCGTCCCCGCGCTCCCTCCTTTGGTCTCTTCTCCTTCCCTCTCTCTGGCGCGTTGAATGATAGCCTTGCCCCGCCTTTTCATGCAGCTTTTCGAGCACTCCAACGACCACCGAAGCCGCCGTCGCCTCCAGTCACCGCTCGCCGTTGCCTCGGGAAGCGCAAGTCATCGCCAACCACGGATTCGAGACCACCGTCATCTGCTGAACGCCGTCTGCTACTTCATCGCCGTCGTCGCTCGTCGGAACCTCGCCGCCGTTGAGCTCCTGTACCACCTCGCCGGAACAACTCCATGCCGGTGAGCAATCCTTCTTTGATCGTCCTCGTCCCTCGGATCGGAATCTAGCGGCCGAGATTATATCTCTTTCCCGAATCGGTACCGGCCAATAGCGCTGCGCCACATCGGTCAGGCTGGTCAGCCCCCCAGTCAAACCAGTCAAATCGATTTCAAATTTGAAATTCAATTTTAGATTTGGTACAGATCTGGTAAAATCCATATAAAATAAAATACTTGGCCAAAAATTACAAATAAGATATCCCTGAAATCCTTGAAATGTGTAGAACCCGATTCTACAAAGAAATATCAGTGGTTCTGTGAAAAGTTTAGATTGAAAAATAAAATAGCAAAGTGACCTTCAAATCCTAATAAATTCATAACTTTTGTTCTGTGAGTCCAAATGCTACAAATTTGTAGTCTATGGAATCCTTGGAACATATAGAACACTTTAGAATCAAAAGTTTTCAAAGTTAATACGTGCACAAACTTGCTACTGTTAAATTTGTTCAAATCACTATTTTCTTTACCATTTGAAATCTAAAAACTATTTTTGAGTGAAACCACTTGCAGTGGCTTCAAGTTACTGTCACCTAACCAGTGGTACCTCAAACCTATTTTTACAGTACAGTACCCAAACCAGAACCTATTTTCTAAAGTGTTATCTTATGTTGTCAAATGAACTATTTGTTTAATGCATTGATAATTGTTTATTAAAAACTTTTCCAACGCAGCACTTGATTTCAAAACAGCATGTTTCATCTTATACAACAGTTTCACACACTCACTTAGTGTGTGAAATTAAAATGACATTTGCATACATGCATACATGTCTTTGATTGTCATTAGAAATAGATTATTTATTGCTTGAATGTTTTGTTTGTATAGATTGTGAAGAGGAGCAAAACAACCTTTGTGACTGTCGTGAGTGTGCAAGCTGTTACCAAGGCAAGTGACACACATGTCCCTTTACCCATTTTCTTACTATATGCATTAGTGTATTCACTACTTGTAGTATGCATGATAGGTGATGTTTTCAAAGAAAAGAGTTGCTTGCTAGATCCTAAGTAGTGGTTAGCTATCCCTTAAACCCTACCTGTTAGGATGCTAAATACTTTGAAAAATATTGATGCCATGCTATGATCACTTGTTAAAAGTGTTTTGTGAACAAATTAAGAACTTCAACTAAAATGAAACACCTGGGTGGATTGGTTTGATGATGGAGGCGATGTTGAGTGGCTACCCGGGGCTACACATTGTGTAGTTGCTGCCTGGGCGTTCACTTGTGGATTGCCACCCAGGAACAAAGAGGTTACCATGTCTTCCATGCTTAGAGTGCTTCTAGTGCAGCCTTATGACAATATGGGCTTTGTCTTGACTGATTAGATGTGAGGGTGCAACTTGTGTGCAAGAAGTGGCAGGTAGTTGAATTGTAGGTTGGGAACGAATCTTGCCAGTTAGTTGCTCTCTCCTCTAAAAGGTCTCGTCTCATTTTATGTATGGGCGTAAAATGAGTCTTAAGGGAATAGCACATAACACAGGTGTTCCACCTTAATCCAAAGGTGGGGCATTACAAAATGGTATCAGAGCATAGTGTTGCCTGTAGGATCGAGACCCTAGGATTGGAAAACCTTAAGACACAAAATTTTATTTCTAAATGCTATGCAAAATAATCATGATCTTATTGTCTTAACCATTTCATCCTTACTTGTACTTCTCATTCTTGTTCTGATCTTTTCTCCTTTCTTTTTCAAAATGTTGTAGATGGACACCTACGACGAGAGAGATGTAGCTGGTGAGGGAGACTACCTTTTCACGGAGGTGCTACTTGACCTCGCCACCCAGCTTCAGATACCACCTCCAGTTTTCAGTGGGAAGATGCATTACAAGGAGTATGGTATGGAGAAGTGGTTGATCCAAACCACTATCCAAGGGAGACTTGATGAAGAAGGAGAATCCACAATGGAGTACACTGAAGCATATGTGGACTGGAGGTATTCTGTGGAGATTGCCATGCAGGGCACCATTGCCCGCATTCGCCACAAGTACAGAGCTCTCATTCCACGTCCCTCAGCCTATGGGGTGATTGGAGAGCGTTCTGTTGGAGGACATGCTGTGGATCGCAGAGGCCAGGAGTTCCACTCCCTTCTGAGAGGCTACCTCACTGAGAGGGAGCGCTGCTCAGTCAACCTGGAAGACATGCTGAAGAAGCAGATTATCAACCAAGACCAGTTCAGAGGGCTCATGGATCTTGCCACCAAAAGGATCATGGAAACCGAGTCTACACTTGTGATGATGGATGAGAAGAAGACTCAGCTGGAGAACAAGCTCACGATTGTTGAAGGACCCTTGCAGTTGGGCGGGAAGATCCTCCAAGATGACATCTGGTCTCATCTTCTGGAGAAGACATTACTGCTGCAGTTTGACAACATGCAGAAGTTGGGAGATGAGAAGAGGCAGATCGAGGAAGTCAACAATGAGTTGAAGTCTGAGAATGAGAAGCTGAAGATGAAGATTGCTGAGTTAGAAGCAAGCCCGAAGAAGGAAGAATCTGAAGAGGAAGAAGACCCCGAGGAGAGACTCGTGTATTCCTCTAGTGATGGTCTATCCTATGAGGAATGGGAAGCCAAGGCGCTGAGGGACCTCAAGAATGCAGAGCGTCGAGACCCTCTACCCCTCTCATGTCTCAAGAGGGTTAAGAGAGGCTAGTTGACCACCATCATCATCTTGCATCGTTTGCGATAGCACGTTTGTATTGTCTTACCGTGTTGGTATGACAGTACCATTTATCATTGCTTTTTCGAACTCTTAGTGTTTACTTCTAAACTTGTTAAGTCGTGTGTTTCACAGTTTAAATTTTTTATCAAAGGTTGTGTGCTTGTTTATTGTTTGTGGTTGGCTTGTTGTATTGTGCATGGGTAGGATTTTTCCCCTCTAGTTTTATCTGTCTATTACTCATCTATGCTATCAATTACCCCAGATGCCGCCTCGCCATGCCAACAACAACAACAACAATGAGAATGAAAATGAGAACAACAACAACAACAACGCAGCGATTCAACAACTAGTGGCAGCTCAGGCCCAACTGATGCAAATGATGACCCAGTTCATCCAGGCAAATGCAAACAACAATAACAACAACAATAACAATCCTCCACCACCACCACCGCCACCCCCACCCCAAGTGGATAGATTGGTAAGGTTTCTGAGGCTGAGACCCAACAAGTTCTCATCTGCTACTGAACCAATAGTGGCTGATGACTGGCTGCGTTCAGTCAACAAGGATCTGGCCACCTGTGAGTGCACTGATGCTGAAAAGGTGCACTTCACTGCTCACTTACTTGAAGGGCCGGCAGCTATGTGGTGGGAGACATACCAGGTTACCCATCCAATAGATGGTCTGGACTGGGACACCTTCAGAGAAGGCTTTCGTACTGCCCACATATCCTCGGGCACTATAAATGTGAAGAAGGAAGAATTCCGCAGTCTGCGACAGGGTGGAAGAACTCTGAAGGAGTACATGGATGACTTCTGTGCTCTCTCCAGGTATGCACCTGAAGATATTGATACTGATGCAAAGAGGAAGGAAAAATTCCTCAGTGGGCTCAAGGGAGAACTCAAAATACCCCTGTCAGTGGCCTATGCTCCAAATTCTCAGTCTCTGCTTGATCAGGCTATCACGCTGTACAACAACATCAAGAAAGAGGAGAACCGTAAAAGGAAGTTCAGTAACAGCAAGAGTCATGTGGAACCATTCCACAAGAAGCACCACTCATCTGAGGGCAGTGGTCATGGCAGCTCTCACAAGCATGGGGGTCGTTTCAACAAAGGAAATGGTAGCCACTTCAACAACCATAAGCATAATGGAGGTTTCAAGGGAAACAGCTCCAGTGGACATCACAGTGGACACAATGGTCAGCATCGCCACAACACTGAACCCAAGAAGGACCTCTCTAGCATCACTTGTTTCAAGTGCAAGAAGAATGGTCACTATTCCACCAGCTGCCCAGAAAATAAGTCCATTGAACTTGCCAAGCCCAATCCATTTCAGAAGGGGCAAGTGAATCACCTCAATGTGGAGGAGGTGATGAATGAACCTGATGCAGTGATGGGTATGTTCCCTCTCAACTCATTTACAGCATTAGTTTTATTTGATACTGGAGCATCTTATTCATTCATATCAAGAACTTTTGCAAACAAAAATGGGTTCCCCACTGAAACCATAGGAAAACCCATCAAAGTAAGTTCCCCTGGTGGAGAATTGATAGTCAACGCGGGTTGCAGGGATCTGATTCTAGAAGTTGGTAAATATAAGTTCCCAATCCATTTAGTAATTCTAGACTCGCAGGGTTTAGATGTAATCTTGGGCATGGATTGGATGACTACCTATGGTGGAGTCATAGACTGTGTGAATAGAGCAATTACACTCACCACCCCAGAAGGGAGGAGAATTAGATACAAATCCCAGCTGGATTTTAATGATATTAGGCTAAACCATCTTAAGGGGGTTAGCCTAGATGAAGTGCACATAGTGAATGAATACCCAGATGTGTTCCCTGATGAGCTACCAGGAATGCCACCTGATAGAGATGTAGAGTTTCTCATTGATCTGCTACCGGGCACTGGCCCAATAGCAAAGAGACCCTACCCTATGTCTACTAATGAGTTGAAAGAACTCAAG
This sequence comes from Dactylis glomerata, assembly GCA_007115705.1. Lineage (NCBI taxonomy): Eukaryota > Viridiplantae > Streptophyta > Magnoliopsida > Poales > Poaceae > Dactylis > Dactylis glomerata. The sequence goes on along the minus strand of QXEO01000120.1, from coordinate 146,744 downwards.
AAGCAACTAGCAGAACAATTAGGGAAGGGATTTATTAGAGAAAGTTCATCATCATGGGGAGCACCAGTTCTGTTTGTGGAGAAGAAGGATAAGAGTCAGCGTTTAGTGATGGACTATCATTCGTTGAATGAGGTGACCATCAAAAACAAATATCCACTACCAAGAATCAATGACTTGTTTGATCAGTTAGAAGGAGCTAGTGTGTTTTCCAAGATCGATCTTAGGTCTGGATACTTTCAGCTCAAGATTAGAGAACATGACATTCCCAAGACAGCCTTCGTCACTAGATATGGCTCGTATGAATATACGGTGATGCCTTTTGGTTTAACCAATGCACCGTCATACTTCATGAGCATGATGAACAAAGTGTTCATGGAATTTCTAGATAAGTTTGTCGTTGTCTTCATTGATGACATACTGGTCTACTCAAAAAGCAAAGAAGAACATGAAAAACATCTACGTGCAATATTGGAGAAACTCCGAGAGCACAAGCTATATGCTAAATTCAGCAAGTGTGAATTTTGGCTCAATGAAGTAGGATTCCTTGGACACATTATAACCAAGGAGGGAATTGCAGTCGATCCAGCCAAAGTGACTGCAGTGACGGAATGGGAACCACCCAAGAATGTTGGGGAAATTCGTAGTTTCTTAGGACTGGCCAGATATTACCGGAGATTCATTGAGAACTTTTCAAAGATAGCTAAACCAATGACTGAGTTATTGAAGAAAGAAAAGAAGTTTGAGTGGACTGAAGCTTGTGAAAACAGTTTTCAAGAGTTGAAGAAGAGATTGGTGTCTGCACCCGTTCTGTGCTTACCTGATATAGAGAAAGAATTTCAGGTGTATTGCGACGCTTCACGTCAGGGTCTAGGGAGTGTGTTGATGCAAGGAGGCAAAGTAGCAGCCTATGCCTCTAGACAACTCAAGAAACATGAACTCAACTATCCTACTCATGACCTCGAGTTAGCTTCAGTAGTTCGCGCCTTGAAGACTTGGAGACACTATTTGATGGGAAAGAGATGTGAAGTCTTTACTGACCACAAAAGTTTGAAGTACATCTTTACTCAGAAAGACCTCAACTTGAGACAAAGAAGATGGTTAGAACTCATCAAGGATTACAATTTGAGTTTGCAATACCATCCTGGTAAAGCAAACGTGGTAGCTGATGCCTTGAGTCGTAAAACCTATGTGAACTGTCTATCAACAGAAGTGTTGCCAGAAGATCTATGTAGGGATTTGAGAGACTTCAACCTGGAAGTAGTGCCAAAAGGTTTTGTAGCCTCGCTAGCAGTGCAACCAACCCTGATGGACAAAATACGCCAAGCTTAGAAAGGAGATAAAGAGATAGAGAAGATTAAAGAAGATATGAAGAAGGACAAAGCTAAAGGCTTTAGTGAAGATGAACAAGGAACTATCTGGTTTGAGAAACGTATTTGTGTGCCCAATGACCCCGATCTTAGGAAATTGATATTCCAAGAAGCTCATGAGACCCCATATTCTATTCATCCTGGTAATACCAAGATGTACATAGATTTGAAAGAAAGATTTTGGTGGAGCAATATGAAGCGAGACATTGCTGAATATATAGCCAAATGTGATGTGTGCAGCAGAGTAAAAGCTGAACATCAGAAACCAGCTGGACTACTTCAACCACTGAAGGTGCCAGATTGGAAATGGGATCAAATTGGTATGGACTTCATCACTGGTTTACCCCGCACAAAATCAGGGTATGACTCAATTTGGGTTATAGTCGATCGTTTGACCAAGATAGCTCATTTTATACCCGTGAAGACCACTTACACTATGCAAAGTTAGCTGACATCTACATGAAGAGGATTGTGAGCCTTCATGGTGTTCCCAAGAGTATTGTGTCAGATAGAGGAACTCAATTTACCTCTCACTTCTGGAAGCAACTTCATGAATCATTAGGAACTAGGTTGGAATTCAGCACATCATTCCACCCACAGACAGATGGGCAAACTGAAAGAGTAAATCAGATTTTGGAAGATATGCTGAGAGCATGTGCTCTAGACTATGGGTCTAGTTGGGATGACAACTTGCCTTACGCAGAGTTTTCCTACAACAACAGCTATCAAGCTAGTATTGAGATGGCACCATTTGAAGCTTTGTACGGCAAGAAATGTACTACACCTCTACTATGGAGTGGTGTAGGAGAACGAAGTTTCTTTGGACCTGATATCATTCAAGAAGCTGAAGAGAAGGTTAGGTTGATCAAAGATAGATTGAAGATAGCACAATCTCGTCAGAAGAGCTACGCTGATAACCAGCGTAGAGATGTCACCTATGAAGTAGGAGATAGAGCCTATCTCAGAGTATCCCCTCTTCGTGGTGTCAAGAGGTTTGGTATCAAGGGTAAGTTAGCACCCCGATTCATAGGACCATTCAAAGTCTTATCCCGCAAGGGAGAAGTAGCCTATGAATTGGAACTACCCGAGATTCTTTCAGCTGTACACAACGTGTTCCACATGAGCCAGCTAAAGAAATGCCATCCAGAGATGTCAGAAACACCGTTGAACGATACGGTACCCCTCGAGGAAGTTCAACTAGAAAGTGACTTGACTTATGAGGAGAAACCCATTAAGATACTCGAGACGGCAGAAAGAACTACACGCACTAAAACCATCAAGTTCTGCAAAGTACAGTGGAGTCACCACACTGAAGAGGAAGCCACTTGGGAGCGTGAAGATAACCTTCGAGAAGATCACCCACACCTATTTGCTAGCCTTTCCGAAGCTCGAGGGCGAGCTTCATCTTAAGGGGGTTAGTCTGTAACATCCCAAGTTTTCAAATATCAAAATTCATCATGCATACATGGCATATTGCATATCTTGGTCTTTTCCAAAGTTTTAAACCTCATTTCTTCAAAGAATATTGTTTCAATTACCATTTTTTCCCCAATTTTTGAAACAAAAGGTTTTCAGAAATAAAGTGTTTAAAATAAGTTCCATTAGTTAGGGGAGCTATTTTAAATTCCTTTAGTAAGTATTTTTGATTTCAAAACTTTACTTTTAGGTGTTTCCAAAGTGTTTACTTGTTTTATGTTTCAGAAACACTACTGTTTTAGACACTAACTTAATATTTTTTTAAACCAAATATTGTGGGAAGTTATTATGTAAATTTAACTTCCTAGTTAATTGGATTCGATGTTTAAATTCTTGCAAATTAATTCTTTTTCCAACATATCACTAAACCTTTGGTTTATAAGTTTTAAACACACTTTTTAAAGAGCAAAAGTGGTCAGCATTGATTTTATTCAAATCAGAATAGTTTAGCATTTTCAAAAAAAATAAAAAAAATAAAGAAAAGGGCCAGCAGCCCAACCTGGGCCGCACCCGGGGCCCAGATCACCCGGACCAGCCCAACCCCGCTCACCCCTCCCTTCTCTCCCTGCCATGTGGGCCCCACCTGTCATCACCCTCCCCCGTTAATCTCTCTCTCTCTGTTTCTGGTAACGCACTGGCGATCACTCCCCTTCTTCATTTCCACGAGTAAATGGTCTTCAAGATCTCCCCTATAAAGCCCCGCGTCCCCTCTCCTTTCTCCTCCCCTCTCCTCTCGAATTTGAGTCGCTGGGCTGCCCAATTTCCTCGCCGGAGCCGCCGTACCTGCTACTGTTCTTGGACGATTCCGGCTCGGGTAAGCGTCCCCGCGCTCCCTCCTTTGGTCTCTTCTCCTTCCCTCTCTCTGGCGCGTCGAATGATAGCCTTGGCCCGCCTTTTCATGCAGCTTTTCGAGCACTCCGACGACCACCGAAGCCGCCGTCGCCTCCAGTCACCGCTCGCCGTCACCTCGGGAAGCGCAAGTCGTCGCCGACCACGGATTCGAGACCACCGTCATCTGCTGAACACCGTCTGCTACTTCATCGCCATCGTCGCTTGCCGGAACCTCGCCGCCGTTGAGCTCCTGTACCACCTTGCCGGAACAACTCCACGCCGGTGAGCAATCCTTCCTTGATCGTCCTCGTCCCTCGGATCGGAATCCAGCGGCCGAGATTAGATCTCTTTCCTAAATCGGTACCGGCCAATAGTGCTGCGCCACGTCGGTCAGGCTGGTCAGCCCCCCAGTCAAACCAGTCAAATCGATTTCAAATTTGAAATTCAATTTCAGATTTGGTACAGATCTGGTAAAATCGATATAAAATAAAATACTTGGCCAAAAATTACAAATAAGATATCCCTGAAATCCTTGAAATGTGTAGAACCCGATTCTACAAACAAATATCAGTGGTTCTGTGAAAAGTTTAGATTGAAAAATAAAATAGCAAAGTGACCTTCAAATCCTAATAAATTCATAACTTTTGTTCTGTGAGTCCAAATGCTACAAATTTGTAGTCTATGGAATCCTTGGAACATATAGAACACTTTAGAATCAAAAGTTTTCAAAGTTAATACGTGCACAAACTTGCTACTGTTAAATTTGTTCAAATCACTATTTTCTTTACCATTTGAAATCTAAAAACTATTTTTGAGTGAAACCACTTGCAGTGGCTTCAAGTTACTGTCACCTAACCAGTGGTACCTCAAACCTATTTTTACAGTACAGTACCCAAACCAAAACCTATTTTCAGAAGTGTTATCTTATGTTGTCAAATGAACTATTTGTTTAATGCATTGATAATTGTTTATTAAAAACTTTTCCAACGCAGCACTTGATTTCAAAACAGCATGTTTCATCTTATACAATAGTTTCACACACTCACTTAGTGTGTGAAATTAAAATGACATTTGCATACATGCATACATGTCTTTGATTGTCATTAGAAATAGATTATTTATTTCTTGAATGTTTTGTTTGTATAGATTGTGAAGAGGAGCAAAACAACCTTTGTGACTGTCGTGAGTGTGCAAGCTGTTACCAAGGCAAGTGACACACATGTCCCTTTACCCATTTTCTTACTATATGCATTAGTGTATTCACTACTTGTAGTATGCATGATAGGTGATGTTTTCAAAGAAAAGAGTTGCTTGCTAGATCCTAAGTAGTGGTTAGCTATCCCTTAAACCCTACCTGTTAGGATGCTAAATAGTTTGAAAAATATTGATGCCATGCTATGATCACTTGTTAAAAGTGTTTTGTGAACAAATTAAGAACTTCAACTAAAATGAAACACCTGGGTGGATTGGTTTGATGATGGAGGCGATGTTGAGTGGCTACCCGGGGCTACACATTGTGTAGTTGCTGCCTGGGCGTTCACTTATGGATTGCCACCCAGGAACAAAGAGGTTACCATGTCTTCCATGCTTAGAGTGCTTCTAGTGCAGCCTTATGACAATATGGGCTCTGTCTTGACTGATTAGATGTGAGGGTGCAACTTGTGTGCAAGAAGTGGCAGGTAGTTGAATTGTAGGTTGGGAACGAATCTTGCCAGTTAGTTGCTCTCTCCTCTAAAAGGTCTCGTCTCATTTTATGTATGGGCGTAAAATGAGTCTTAAGATGAAAGTGCACAACCCCTGCAGGGTGTCAAACTAATCGATTAGCCGTGTCCCCGGTTATGGACAATTTGAGTCTCTAGACATGGAATGTATGGAAGAATCTCATCACCATTTCTGAATGACTAAAATCTGTCTAGAAACCCTTAGGCAGGAGCTCAGAGCCATGCACTCCGAGGGGTGGTGGTTTCTGTTGTTCCGACTTTGTTGAATTTCGCCCAGTGCTACATAACTTGCAACTATGTAGTATTTGGGGGTTATCTCGACCCTTGAAAAATAAAATTTTGAAAGAAAAGTTTTGGAAAGAATAGGACAAAAATGGCTTTACGCAAACTAGCCCCGAGATCCACCAGCCAAAGAGCATGTAGCTAGTTCTTTCACAACTACCACCAAATAAGTGTCATTTGCCAGTACATCATTGTACTGACTCCCATTCATGGGGCTGCATAATCCAATATGCAGGTTCTTCTGATGATGAGTGAGGTGTTAGGATCTCGAGTCTACATACCAACATGACTGCCTGTGGCGCATGGTGAAGATGGAGGCTCGCTACTATTCTAGTTCCGTTGTGCTTAATGTGAACTCTGTTATTTGTTTCAGTCCATGAGACTATGAAGACTTGTAATAATTTGGGAGACTTATGTATCTGGATCTGCGTGTAATCTTGATACTATGCAATGATTACTATATTTTGTTCTGTGGTGCTATCATTGATCCAGGGAATAGCACATAACACAGGTGTTCCACCTTAATCCAAAGGTGGGGCGTTACAATTCTTTCTCATTTGGAGAGATGGAGTAAGTGGCTCACTGCAATTAGTGTACCTATGCCCAACTAATTTGCAGTTGCTGCATGTAATTCTTCCCTTTATAGAAGAAACTATTGGTTGTGGTGGTTCAAACTTCCCCTTTCTCATTTTGTATTGTTTTCCACCCTTAACAATTTTCAAAATGGGTGGGTCAATGTTTGTACTGGGTTTCTTTGTCCACAAATCTTCACCAGGAGCAGAGTATACAACTAGATTGTAGGACTCCAAATACATAGGTTATTTTGAAAAAATCATGCACACAATTTTTAGGGTGCTAACTAGACTTGTATATTGCAGACAATATGACATGGCTGTAGGGAATGCCAATCATGTACCATCTTCTACATTCACATGTTATATTTCCCAAGTGAACATCATAAATTGTTTCTCGGACCTCCTGACTTGCCACAACTCACCTGATGTCTTCTTTGCATTGCAATGTCTAGACCATCTCTTAGCTTCTTCTAGATTCTTAGTGTAAGTGGTAGTGATTAGTGACCAATCTTGTTGTGCCTCGCTCTCCTCGGCAAGAGGGAGAGGAGCACAGCGCTTCTGCGCTTGGAAGTGAGGTAGAGAGGAGTGCTGAGAGGTGTGAGTAGAGCGTGGGAGACCGGGGTGGGTTTTTATAGTGGCAGAGGGCTCAGGTGAGTGCTCTGGGGCGGTGGCATCACCCAATGGCTGGGCAAGGGCAGACGTCATGCGGGTGGCATCGGGGTGACATAGTAGGGCTTGCGTCAGTAGAGGAGGGGCTCAGAGCATGCGTGCTAGGGCTAGGGTGGTCGGGAGGGCAGTGTATCCTGGGAGGAAACGTGACAGGGACCGATTGAGGGTTTTCTCCCGTGGTGATGCAAACGTGCACGGGTGAGAGGGATCGGGCCAGGGTATTGAGCTGGGCTTGTATGAGAGAAATCAGAGATAAAAGAGAGATGAGATTGGTTTGAAAAAAATTCGAACCAAAGCATCGGCCAAGATTTGAAAACAAGAGGAAATTTGGAGCGGTTTGAAAGAGAATAAAATAGTGAGAGACGTTTCAGAGAAGAGTAGGTTTAGATGGTGAGAGAATTTATTTTCAAGGGTTAAGCGAACACAAGATGGGATTTATATGAATAAGAATTATTCATAAAGGGAAATTTGGCAAATAAGGAGTGTGCGTGTTGGACAAAATTTTAAGAAAGGTCAAAGGTGAAGAAGAGAGATGAGTGTTTTTGCATTACTCAAACCGCTAATTTGGCAAAAGAGATTTCATTTGCTATAACAAGGGTATTGGGCAAGGATTTCTTTGTGGTACACTTTTTGTCTGGTGTGATTGGTCAACAAGGATCAAATGTGGATAGGTGATGGCGCGGTATTGATGGTGCTAGAAAACTTGATTGCGTTTGTTGATGAAGTAAAATGACCGGCCAGTTGGAAACCCCAAGAGAAGATTGATGAATATAGCAGCAAGTTTTCCCTCACTAAGAAACCAAGGTTATCAATCCAGTAGGAAAAAGCCAAACTCAAGAAGGTGATGCTTGCTAGCCTAGTGACACTCCGACAAGGGCGTCGTTAATGATATCTTGTTAGCGTGTCTTCAATTAGTAGCAACGTGGAACATGCACACAACACAACCAAATACTTTGCTCCCAACTTACGATGAGGTTGTCAATCTCACCGGTTTGCTGTAAACAAAGGAATGAGCGTATCGAGTGGAAAGCAATAGTAATATGAGAGTAAAGTAAACAGTGCGAGTAAAGTAAACAGGTGATAGCAATATAAAGGAAATAGGACTGGGATCCACAGTTCACTAGTGGTGTCTCTCCATAAGATAAAATAACACATGCTAGGTAAACAAATTACAGTTGGGCAATTGATAGATTAAAGACAACGTGCATATGTCGAGAGGATCACTATGAGATTTACTCTAGGCATTACAACAAGATACATAGACCGCCATCCAACTGCATCTATGACTAATAATCCACTTGTGGCGAATCAATCCAAGAACTCCACAAATATTAAGTTGCGAACAACAGATAACTGCATTAAGCAAAGTGTGTAATGTAAACAAAGCATATGCCCTTGAGCATATGAATGTTGTTTTCCCCCTAGTGGCAACAGCACATCTACAACCTTAGAGGTTTCTGTCACTCCCCCAGATTAAATAGAGGCATGAACCCAACTATCGAGCATAAATACCCCCTCTTGGAGTCACTAGCAACTACTCGGCCAAGATAGCTACTAACAACGGAGAGCATGCAAGATCATAAACCACATAGAGATAACATAAGATAATATTCAGCACATCAACTCAATCATAACACCAATATTCATCGGATCCCAACAAACACAACATGTAGAATTACATAATGATGATCTCGATCATATAAGGCAGCTCACGAGATCTAAACATGACGCACATGGTGGAGAAGACAACCATCTAGCTACTGCTATGGACCCATAGTCCAAGGTAGACTACTCACTCATCGTGCCAGAGGCAAGCATGGCGATGAAGAAGACCTCCGGTGGCGATTCCCCTCTCCGGCAGGGTGCCGGGAAGAGCTTCTGGACCCTCCCGATCTCGGGTCGACGATGGCGGCGGATCGTGATATGTTTCTGGAAAAGTGATCGGGTCTTTAGGTTTTTCCCGTCGAGGGGTCTTTATAGGCGAAGGGGCATCGTCAGAAGTGGACCGAGATGGCCACACACATAGGGGGCGTGGCCTAGCCCTGGGCCGCACCGCCCTATTGTGTGGGCCCCTCGTGGCCCCACTCCGTCTCCTCTTCGGTTCTCTGGAAGCTTCGGTGAATTTCTGGATGTTTGGCTTGTGTTTCGTCCAATTCCGAGAATATTTCCTGTGTAACTTTTCTGAAACACAAAAACAGCAGAAAACAGGGAACTGGCACTATGGCAACTTGTTAATAGGTTAGTTCTGGAAAATGTATAAAAGTGCCACGAAGTGTAACGAAACACTAAGCAAATGGTGTAAAAATAAGCATGGAGCATCAAAAATTATGGATACGTTAGAGATGTATCAGCATCCCCAAGCTTAACTCATGCTCGTCCTCGAGTAGGTAAGTGATAACAAAAGAAATAATTTTTGAGGTGACATGCACCTACACAATCTTGATCATCTATGCAAGCGTTGTGCTCTGGGATCAAAAGAACTTAAAACATGGGCATGAAAGACATAATCTTGATAGAAGAAACTTAGCAATCATGTTATAACATGAAAAAGAACACGAATGAAAGATCATGAAAATGAAACAATGAAAGTCAAACGTGTGTTCAAATCATATGGAAAAACATACAAATGGTTTTCAGCTTGTCCTTCATGAGAGAGCAAAACATAAATGCATAGGACACCTTCAAGTTTAAGAGGGCGACTAGATACAAATAATTTAAGAACAAGTGAAACCAACATCATGAATCAATCAATGAAAACTTTGGGACAATGCACATTATACTCAGAATGACAACTATGCTCTCTTAGACGGTGCATACAGATAGAAGGTGGTGACTCAACATAAAAAGTAAAAGAAAGGCCCTTCGCGGAGGGAAGCAGTGATTGCAAGTTTTATAAACCTTCAAAAATTATGGTACTTACTAGCTTTGAGCTCTCATTGCCCCCATCATAGGCATCTTGAATGGTTAGAGTTAATGCGAGTACAATTATGAAGCATATGCTTGACAAATCATAAGTTGAAAACCTCGTGTCCCGTGAAGTACGAATACCCAAACCTCATGCTACTCGACTTAGAGTCCCAAGCAAGCTCTTGTCATTGTAAGTATACGTGCATCATCGAGAACCGCCAACGGGGTACCTCCGTGCCCGATGACATGGAACAAGCCCACATCAAAATGACATGACAAATAGACAATGAACACCTCGGCATCTCTTTTATTTACCATTGGTATAGTTTTTTATTGTGATCTGCGTCATCGAATGTTCACTATGGGCATGCTGTAAATTTTCACCATGAATTATGCATGGCTTAGATTAGCGGCCCAGGCGTTTCTCTAACACATATACAAACTCCATGATCCTGTAAGATTCCCAAATTATTTCACATCGCGAGTATCCATAAACAAAAGATCACGATATCAACTCAAATGAAAGATAGTGCAATGTTGAAAGCTTGCCCCATGACGGCATGGCTGGGCTAATTTCCAACTTACAACTTGCAAGCATAACAACTCAACATAAGAGAGCCACAATGTCAAATTTTTAAAACAAGAAAAGTAAAGTGTGCCATCAGGTTCGTGAGAGCTTTACTGACCAATTTTCGCATAACACCAAAAAGAGTTTAATTTGAAGGATAGATAAAAGCAAGTTAAATGTACTTTAGAATAGCAAATTGCTAATAGGTATGTATGTGGAAACTCTGGCAAACTAGGTTTTTAGGAGTTGGATGCACGAGTAGAGCTCATACTCAGTACAAAATGAGGGCTAGCAAAAGACTGGGAGCGACCAACTAAGAGAGCAATAACGGCCATAATCATGCAAAGAGACAAAGCGACATTAAAAGAAGCATAAGATGACATCAAAAGTCAAAAACTAAATGATCATAGAGGCTTATGGCGACTTTGTATGAGTCAAACATGTGTGAGCATGTGCCAAGTCAATCCAAATAAAGCATCAAAGGAGAAGACCAAAATAATGCTTCCAAATAATTAAAACAACGCATGATTTTTTCAAGGGCTCATTAAGAAATCTCAGTCATTTGAGACAAGTCATGCTATAGCAAAACCACTAAGCATACTATCAAAAAGACATCAAGCACGACATGCAAAAGCCTAGGCCGTAGTCTACACAAGCTCCTTCTTGTACCACTTTTTTGCATAAAGCTTTTTCTCTTTTCCAACACCATTCGAACTTTTTTTTAAACAACTCTTTTTGATGAAAACCAACATGGACCAGAGGTCAAAATACACCTTGATGTAAAGATATAACAATATCTGAACACAAATCAAGGTGAAAAACAAAAGCTAAACGCAGTTCTAGAAAAAGAGAACACTCGTTGAAACGATAAGAGTGAAAAACGGAGTGTTCTTGGCAAATGAAAAGCAAGGCAACTTCTCCGAAAGGAATTTGTTGGGGTCCAACCATTTATTGCAGCAAACAAAACTAAACTAAACTGAAAACTAAAAACAACTGACGCTCCAAGAAAAACGCATAATGCATGAAGCAATAAAAATATAGTGTGTTGAAAGGTGACCTGATTTTTGCCGATGAAGAATGGGTGCCTCGGGGGCATCCCTAATCTTTAACGCTTGTACCTCTTGGATATTTATTGGGGTGACATGGGCATCCCCAAGCTTGAGCTTTTGTCCGTTCTTCAACTCATCTCATCATTCTCCGATCCCTACACTTGAAAACTTCCTTCATACAAAACTAAACACAAATCTATTAGCAACATTAGTGTAAGCATAGCAATGAATCAATCCTTTTTGCTTCAGGTTTCAACTAAAAACCACCACATATAAAGCATATACTACTGTAGCAACTTCCCTAAAAGTTCCGTGATCAAAAGAACTAAAAAAGAAAGCGATAAAGCGGCAAACACAAATATTGGCAGAAATCTGTCAAAACAGAACAGCTGACAAAGGTCGAATTTTTAGAGGGTTTTCTGTTGCTCAAATCAAAAAGTGTTCAACTAATGAAAGTTTGGATATAACCTGGGGCATATGCTCAAGAAATCGCAGGTCCTAAATATATACTGAGAATTTTCACGAATTTTTACGGTGCAGCACCGAAAACTGTTTCAGGACAGCAACATCCCCAAATCTTACCTTACTCAAATTAGAGGCTTCTCTTGGCACAAAAACGAAATAAAAAAGATAAGGAGAGGTTATTACAGTAGTAATAACTTCCAAGACTCAAATAAAAGAAAAAGAACTGAAAGTAAAACATTGGGTTATCTCCCAAGAGTGCTTTTCTTTAACGCCTTTGAGCTAGACGCAGAAAGTGCAAATCAAGTAATATCAAGTGATGAAGCATCAAGCTCATATTTTGTTCTAAGAATAGAGTCAAAAAGTAATTTCTTTCTTTTTCTAGGGAAGTGTTCCATATCTTTATTGTCTGGGAATTGATATTTGATGGTGCCTTCCCTCATATCAATGATGGCACCTACAGTTCAAAGAAAGGGTCTTCCCAAAATAATATAACATAAAGCATTGCATTCAACATCCATGACAAGAAAACAACGGGAACAAGGTTATTGTTAACCATAATAAGAACATCATTAATCCTTCCCAAAGGTTTCTTCTTAGCAACATCAGCAATAGGAACATCATAATAACACTTTTCAAGCGGTGGTAAATCAAGCATGTCATAAATTTTTCTAGGCATGATAGAAATACTAGCACCTAGATCACATAAAGCATGGCAATCAAAACCATTAACATGCATATCAATGATGGGTTCCCAACCATCTTCTAACTTCTTGGGAATAGAGGCTTTTTGCTTCAACTTTTCATCCCTAATTTTCATAAGATCTTGGTAATATGCTTAGTAAAAGCAACATTTAAAGAACTAGCATTAGGAGTCAAAGCAAGCTTTTGAAAGAACAAAATAACTTCAGATATATTGCAGCCATCAACATCAAAATCATTAAAAGAAATAGAGCTATCATCTCCCACACTCCAAAAAATTTCAGCACTCTTTTGAGAAAAAGTTTTGGCAGTTTTAGGCTTTTTAACACAAGGAGTGGGAGTTTTTTCTACACCAATCAAAGTGAGAGGATTGCTAGCATTTAGAACAACATCATTAGAGGTAGTAATGGTACATACCTTTATCTTTCTAGCCATCTCATCTTCTCTTTCCCACCTGGCATGCAATTCTGCTAGCATCCTAACATTTTCATCAATTCTAACTTGGATAGCATTAGCAGTGGCAAAAGGATTGTTCTCCTTCACATCATTAGGCAACACTTTTAATTTCAGAAGTTCAACATCGTGAGCAAGGCTATCAACTTTAGAAGCAAGAATATCAATTTTGCCTAACTTTTCCTCAACAGACTTGTTAAAAGCATTTTGCTTACCGATGAAGTCCTTGAGCATTACCTCAAGCTCGGAGGGCGCAGCCCTAGTGTTGTTGGAGGAATTACCATAAGAATTACCATAACCATTACCATTGGTAGAAGGATACGGCCTATAATTGTTACTAGCAAAATTGTTCCTATAAGCATTGGTGTTAAAATTATTATTTCTAATGAAGTTTACATCAACATGCTCTTCTTGAGCAACCAAAGAGGCCAAAGGAAAATTATTAGGATCAACATGAGTCCTATCATTAGAAAGCACAATCATAATAGCATCAATCTTATCACTCAAGGAAGAGGTTTCCTCAACAGAATTTACCTTCTTACCTTGTGGAGCTCTCTCAGTGTGCCATTCAGAGTAATTTACCATCATATTGCCGAGAAGCTTTATTGCGGCGCCCAAGGTAAGGGACATAAAAGTGCCTCCAGCAGCTGAATCCAATAGGTTACTTGAAGAAAAATTCAGTCCTGCATAAAAAGTTTGGACAATCATCCAACTAGTCAGTTGATACGTCTCAAACGTATCCATAATTTTTGATGCTCCATGCTTGTTTTTACATCATTTGCCTTGTGTTTCGTTACACTTCGTGGCGTTTTTATGCGATTTCTGGAACTAACCTACTAACAAGATGCCACAGTGCCAGTTCCCTGTTTTCTGCTGTTTTTGTGTTTCAGAAAAGCTACACAGGAAATATTCTCGGAATTGGACGAAACAAGTTCCTAAAGTCTTATTTTGCCCGGAAGCTTCCAGAGAACCGAAGAGGAGGCGGAGTGGGGCCACGAGGGCCCCACACACCAGGCTGGCGCGGCCCAGGCCCTGGTCGCGCCACCTAGGTGTGAGGGCGCCCTGGCAGCCCCCTGACGACGCCCCTTCGCCTATAAGAAGCCTCGGGACAGAAAACCCTAAAGGAGTCGACGATTTTTCCAGAACAGTTCCGCAGCTCCGCCTCCATCAAAGACAAATTTCGGGGGACAGAAGTCTCTGTTCCGGCACCCTGCCGGGACGGGGAAGTGCCCCCGGAGCCATCTCCATCGATCTCCATCGCCGTCTCTGCCGTCTCCATCGACCTCACCGCCATCTCCATCAACCTTGCTGTCTCCTATGATGAGGAGGGAGTAGTTCATCCCCGGGGCTGAGGGCTCTACCGGTAGCTATGTGGTTCACCTCTCTCTCCCATGATGTGATCTTTATGTGATCGTGAGCTTTGTATCATGTTGAACAAGTAGATGTTATTATTCAGATATTATGTGTACTCTATTGGTATTATTAAAGTAATCTATTCCTCCTGCCATGGTGTAACGGTGATAGTGCGTGCATCATGGTGGTACTTGGTCTAGGCTACGATTGTGATCTTTTATGGATTATGAGAATAATTATCGCTATGATAGTATTGAAGTGATCTATTCCTCCTTTCATGGTGCAATGTTGACAGTGTGTGCACCATGTTAGTACTTGGTCTAAGTTGCAATAATATCTATCTTGAGTTGTGATCTGATTTGAATATCTCTATGAGTGGTGTTTGTCAAGTACTTGATGAACTTTAAGGAGTGCTTCGTAGCCCTACGCAATGATTAGTGTTGTTCAATAGGAGAGTAATTCAGAGTACCATAGTGAAGAGAAGTTATTTATTTGTTCATTCATGTTATATTTGTTGGGAGTGTGTCCACTAGTGAAAGTATGATCCCTAGGCCTTGTTTCCAAGCTTTGCACACCATTTACTTGCTATTTTATTACATGTTCGCTTGCTGCCATTTTTATTCCAGATTGTATTTACTACTTATAATCATCTATACCACTTGTATTTCACTATCTCTTCGCCGAACTAGTGCACCTATACATCTGACAAGTGTATTGGGTGTGTTGGGGACACAAGAGACTTTCTGTATCGTAATTGCAGGGTTGCTTGAGAGGGATAGCTTTGACCTCTTCCTCCCTGAGTTCGATAAACCTTGGGTGATCCACTTAAGGGAAACTTGCTGCTGCTCTACAAACCTCTGCACTTGGAGGCCCAACAAGTGTCTACAAGAATAGAAGTGCGTAGACATCAAGCTCTTTTCTAGCGCCGTTGCCGGGGAGGTAAGGTAAAAGGTACTCACATTCTTTGGCTGCTAAGTCTTTTAGTTGCTGGTGAGTGCTCGGAGTTATTTCCTTTAGATTCTGCAATTACATCTTTTTGTTTCTTGTTTTTATTTTCACTAGTTTGGCTTAATGGAAAACAAAGAGTTCTGTAGTCTTTTTCCTGAGTTTAGATATGAAGTGTTTGAAGAGAAAATTGAAAAACCTTTGGAGCTTAATTTGCATGCTAATAGTGTTGTTAGTATGAATGCTTTGAACACCGTTACTGCTAATGCTATAGAAAAGTCTAAGCTTGGGGAAGCTGGTTTTGTTAAGCATGATATTTTTAGTTCCCCAGCTTTAGTGGAGAAAATTTGCTCTGATGATATTTTATCTCCCATATGTGATGTTCCTTCTTATGATGATATGTTTGAAGAATATGCTTTGCGAAATAGCTGTTCTCTAGCTTGTGATGATACTAAACCTCTAGTCTATGATGGTTATGATGATGGGTATAATATTTTCAGTTCACCTACTTTTGAGGAGAGAATTAGTTATGATTACAATATGCCTCCTATTTTTGATGATTATGGTGATGAGAATAATTATTCTGTTGAATCTGCTCCTACTACTATTGTTCATGTGGGGAGTTTTAATTCTTTTATGCATGTGGCTCATGATAGGGATGCTTTATGTGATAGTTATATTGTTAGTTCTACTCATGATGCTATTGAAAGTTACTATGAGAGAGGGAAACATGGTTTGATGGATCTCAACAATATTGAGTTTCCCCTCTTTATGTTGCAATTCTTGAAGTTGTACTTGTTTTGCCTTCCTATGCTTTTTGCTTTGCGCTTTCATGACTTGTCTCTTTACAAGACTATTTTTCATAGGAAGTGGTTTAGATTTAAATGTGTTCCATATTTGCTTTTTGATGCTCTCTATTGCTTTAAGTTCCTATATGGCGCCTTTGCCTCAAGCTCTTATATGGCGCCCACATGAGCATCTTTGCAAATTACTGCGCCTAGCTCAAAGGCGTTAAAGAAAAGCACTCTTGGGAGATAACCCATTGTTTATTTTCAGTAATTTTTCTTTTATTTGAGTCTTGGAAGTTATTACTACTGTAATAACCTCTCCTTATCCTTTTTATTTCGTTGTTGTGCCAAGAGAAGCCCCTAATTTGAGTGAGGTAAGATTTGGGGATGTTGCTGTCCTGAAACAGTTTTCGGTGCTGCACCATAAAAATTCGTGAAAATTCTCTGTATATCTTTTGGATTTGCGATTTCTTGTGCATATGCCCCAGGTTATATCCAAACTTTCGTTAGTTGAACACTTTTTGATTTGAGCAACACAAAACCCCTCAAAAATTCGACCTTTGTCAGTTGTTCTGTTTTGACAGATTTCTGCCAATATTTGTGTTTGCCGCTTTATCGCTTTCTTTTGAGTTCTTTTGATCATGGAACTTTTGGGGAAGTTGCTACAGTAGTATATGCTATATATGTGGTGGTTTTGGGTTGAAACCTGAAGCAAAAAGAGGTTGATTATATGATATGCTTACACTAATGTTGCTAATAGATTTGTGTTTAGTTTTGTATGAAGGAAGTTTTCAAGTGTAGGGATTGGAGAATGATGAGATGAGATGAAGAATAGACAAAAGCTCAAGCTTGGGGATGCCCATGCATCACCCCAAGAAATATCCAAGAAGTACAAGCGTCAAAGCTTGGGGATGCCCCGAGGCACCCCTTCTTCATCGGCAAAAATCAGGTCACCTTTCAAGACACTATATTTTTATTGCTTCATGCACTATGCATTTTTCTTGGAGCGTCAGTTGTTTTAGTTTTCTTTATTAGTTTATTTTTGTTTACTGCAATAAATGGTTAGATCACATCATGTTTCTTTTGGAGGAGATGAACTCGCTTTTCATTTGCCAAGAACACTCCGTTTTTCACTCTTATCGTTTCAACGAGTGTTCTCTTTTTCTGCTACTGCATTTAGCTTGCATTTTTCGCCTTGATTTTTGTTCAGATCTTGTTTTATCTTTTCATCAAGGTGTATTTGGACCTCTGGTATATGTTGGTTTTCCTCAAAAGAGTTTCCTCAAAAAGTTCGAATGGTGTTGGAAAGGAGAAAAAGTCTCATGCAAAAAAAAGTGGTACAAGAAGAAGCTTGTGTAGACTGCGGCCTAGGCTTTTGCATGTCGTGCTTGATGTCGTTTTGATAGTATGCTTAGTGATTTCTGCTGTAGCATGACTTGTCTCAAATGACTGAGATTGCTTAATGAGCCTTTGAAAAAAAGCATGCGTTGTTTTTATTATATGGAAGCATTTATTTGGTTTTCTCCTTTGATGCTTTATTTGGGTTGACTTGGCACATGCTTACACCATGTTGACTACAAAATAAGTCGCCTATAGCCTCTATGATCATTTAGTTTTTGAATTTTGATGCCATCTTATGCTTCTTTTAATGTTGCTTTGTTGCTTTGCATGATTATGGCCGTTATTGCTCTCTTAGTTGGTCGCTCTCAGTCTTTTTGCTAGCCCTCACTTTGTACTGAGTATGAGCTCTACTCGTGCATCCAACTCCCAAAAACCAAGTTTGCCATTGTGTCCACTATATATTCCTATGCATGGTATTTGCAAGCCATTCAAAGTAAATTTTCATGTGCTACCTTTGAAAAAACCTTCAAAATACTTCTCGTTTTGTGACACTGTTTTCAGCTCATGGGGACGTAGTGGTCGGATTTGCTATCTTCCATATTGCTTATTCCAAAAAGGAAAAAAAAGAAAAAAAAGAAAGAAAAAAGGCACTCCTCCATGGTATGTGAATGTTGGTGGGCACCCGATGGAATCGGTTAGCCATGGTTTGAGAAAGGAAAAAAGGTGGGGAGGAGTGCCAAGCTTTATAAAAGAGCACAAAAGTGCCAATCTCTCTCTCAAAAACTTTCTTCATTTTTGTATGGAAGATAGTAAGAACCCCATTGCTAGTCGTTGACAAAAGCAACCACCTCTCAAAACTCAAGTTTTATCTCTCTGTTTTACAAATGAAAAGCTCTAGCACATGTTTAATCACTGCTTCCCTCCGCGAAGGGCCTTTCTTTTACTTTTATGTTGAGTCTCCACCTTCTATCTTTATGCACCGTCTAAGAGAGCATAGTTGTTATTCTGAGTATAATGTGCATTGTCCCAAAGTTTATCATTGATTGATTCATGACTATGGTTTCACTTGTTCTTAAATTATTTGTATCTAGTCGCCCTCTTAAACTTGAAGGTGTCCTATGCATTTATGTTTTGCTATTCCATGAGGGACAAGCTGAAAACCATTTACTATGTTTTTCCATATGATTTGAACACACGTTTGACTTTCATTGTTTAATTTTCATGATCTTTTGTTTGTGTTCATTTGCATGTTTACAACATGGTTGCTAAGTTTCTTCTATCAAGATTATGTCTTTCATGCCCATGTTTTAAGTTCTTTGATCCCAGCTCACAACGCTTACATATATGACCAAGATTTTGTAGGTGCATGTCACCTCAAAAATTATTTCTTTTGTTATCACTTACCTACTCGAGGACGAGCAGGAGTTAAGCTTGGGGATGCTGATACGTCTCAAACATATCCATAATTTTTGATGCTCCATGCTTGTTTTTACACCATTTGCCTTGTGTTTCGTTACACTTCGTGGCGTTTTTATGTGATTTCCAGAACTAACCTACTAACAAGATGCCACAGTGCTAGTTCCCTGTTTTCTGCTGTTTTTGTGTTTCAAAAAAGCTACACAGGAAATATTCTCGGAATTGGACGAAACAAGTTCCTGAAGTCTTATTTTGCAAGGAAGCTTACAGAGAACCGAAGAGGAGGCGGAGTGGGGCCACGAGGGCCCCACACACCAGGCTGGCGCGGCCCAGGCCCTGGCCGTGCCACCTAGGTGTGAGGGCGCCCTGGCAGCCCTCTGACGACGCCCCTTCGCCTATTAGAAGCCTCGGGACAGAAAACCCTAAAGGAGTCGACGATTTTTCCAGAACAGTTCCGCAGCTCCGCCGCCGTCGAAGACAAATTTCGGGGGACAGAAGTCTCTGTTCTGGCACCCTGCCGGGATGGGGAAGTGCCCCGGGAGCCATCTCCATCGATCTCCATCGCCGTCTCCACCGTCTCCATCGACCTCACCGCCATCTCCATCAACCTTGCTGTCTCCTATGATGAGGAGGGAGTAGTTCATCCCCGGGGCTGAGGGCTCTACCGGTAGCTATGTGGTTCACCTCTCTCTCCCATGATGTGATCTTTATGTGATCGTGAGCTTTGTATCATGTTGAACAAGTAGATGTTATTATTCAGATATTATGTGTACTCTATTGGTATTATTAAAGTAATCTATTCCTCCTGCCATGGTGTAACGGTGACAGTGCGTGCATCATGGTGGTACTTGGTCTAGGCTACAATTGTGATCTTTTATGGATTATGAGAATAATTATCGCTATGATAGTATTGAAGTGATCTATTCCTCCTTTCATGGTGTAATGTTGACAGTGTGTGCACCGTGTTAGTACTTGGTCTAAGTTGCAATAATATCTATCTTGAGTTGTGATCTGATTTGAATATCTCTATGAGTGGTGTTTGTCAAGTACTTGATGAACTTTAAGGAGTGCTTCGTAGCCCTACGCAATGATTAGTGTTGTTCAATAGGAGAGTAATTCAGAGTACCATAGTGAAGAGAAGTTATTTATTTGTTCATTCATGTTATATTTGTTGGGAGTGTGTCCACTAGTGAAAGTATGATCCCTAGGCCTTGTTTCCAAGCTTTGCACACCGTTTACTTGCTATTTTATTACATGTTCGCTTGCTGCCATTTTTATTCCAGATTGTATTTACTACTTATAATCATCACTACCGCTTGTATTTCACTATCTCTTTGCCGAACTAGTGCACCTATACATCTGACAAGTGTATTGGGTGTGTTGGGGACACAAGAGACTTTCTGTATCGTAATTGCAGGGTTGCTTGAGAGGGATAGCTTTGACCTCTTCCTCCCTGAGTTCGATAAACCTTGGGTGATCCACTTAAGGGAAACTTGCTGCTGCTCTACAAACCTCTGCACTTGGAGGCCCAACAAGTGTCTACAAGAATAGAAGTGCATAGACATCATCAGTCCATGAGTGGGACAATTCTTTATCATAGATTTCATTCTTTCCCAAGACTGAGCAACATGTTCATTATCAAACTGACTAAATTTCATAATATTGCTATGCAAAGCTATAATCTTAGCGGGAGGATAGTATCTACCAATAAAAGCATCCTTACACTTAGCCCATGAATCAATACTATTTTTAGGCAAAGACAGCAACCAATCCTTAGCTTTTCCTCTCAAAGAAAAAGGAAACAACTTAAGCTTAATAATATCACTCTCTACATCCTTATATTTCTGCATCTCACATAGCTCAACAAAATTGTTGAGATGAACTGCAGCATCATCAGTACTAGCACCAGAAAATTGCTCTTTCATAACAAGGTTCAACAAAGCAGGCTTAATCTCATAAAAATCAGTAGCAGGAGCAGGTGGCGCAATAGGAGTGCAGATAAAATCACTATTATTAGTGCTAGTAAAATCACACAACTTGGTGTTATCAGGAATAGCCATTCTAGCAGAACTAAAAGCAGACAAGTAAAAACGACTATAAGGAAACTAATTTTTTTGTGTTTTTGATAAAACGATGCAAGTAAAAATAAAGTAAAGCAAAACTTAAAACAAAGTAAAGGATGTGCGTACGAAACTCCCCTTGCAGAAGTCTTCTTTTTTCCCCGGCAACGGCGCCAGAAAACTTGTTGATGGTGCGGTATTGATGGTGCTAGAAAACTTGATTGCGTTTGTTGATGAAGTTAAATGACCGGCCAGTTGGAAACCCCAAGAGAAGGTTTGATGAATATAGCAGCAAGGTTTGCCCTCAGTAAGAAACCAAGGTTATCAATCCAGTTGGAAAAATCCAAACTCAAGAAGGTGATGCTTGCTAGCCTAGTGACACTCCAACAAGGGCGCCGTTAACGATATCTTGTTAGCGCGTCTTCAACTAGTAGCAACGTGGAACCTGCACACAACACAACCAAATACTTTGCTCCCAACTTACGATGAGGTTGTCAATCTCACCAGTTTGCTGTAAACAAAGGAATGAGCGTATCGAGTGGAAAGCAATAGTAATATGCGAGTAAAGTAAATAGTGCGAGTAAAGTAAACAGGTGATAGCAATATAAAGGAAATAGGACTAGGATCCACAGTACACTAGTGGTGTCTCTCCATAAGATAAAATAATACATGCTGGGTAAACAAATTACAGTTGGGCAATTGATAGAATAAAGACAACGTGCATATGTCGAGAGGATCACTATGAGATTTACTCTGGGCATTACAACAAGATACATAGACCGCCATCCAGCTACATCTATGACTAATAATCCACTTGTGACGAATCAATCCGAGAACTCTACAAATATTAAGTTGCGAACAACAAATAACTGCATTAAGCAAAGTGTGTAATGTAAACAAAGCATATGCCCTTGAGCATATGAATGTTGTTTTCCCCCTAGTGGCAATAGCACATCTACAACCTTAGAGGTTTCTGTCACTCCCCCAGATTAAATAGAGGCATGAACCCAACTATCGAGCATAAATACCCCCTCTTGGAGTCACTAGCAACTACTCGGCCAAGATAGCTACTAACAACGGAGAGCATGCAAGATCATAAACAACATAGAGATAACATAAGATAATATTCAGCACATCAACTCAATCATAACACCAATATTCATTGGATCCCAACAAACACAATCTGTAGAATTACATAACGGTGATCTCGATCATGTAAGGCAGCTCACGAGATCTAAACATGAAGCACATGGTGGAGAAGACAACCATCTAGCTACTGCTATGGACCCATAGTCCAAGGTAGACTACTCACTCATCGCGCTAGAGGCAAGCATGGCGATGAAGAAGACCTCCGGTGGCGATTCCCCTCTCCGGCAGGGTGCCGGGAAGAGCTTCTGGACCCTCCCGATCTCGGGTCGATGACGGCGGCGGATCGCGATATGTTTGTAGAAAAGTGATCGGGTCTTTAGGTTTTTCCCGTCGGGGGGTCTTTATAGGCGAAGGGGCATCGTCAGAAGTGGACCGAGGCGGCCACACACATAGGGGGCACGGCCTAGCCCTGGGCCGTGCCGCCCTGTTGTGTGGGCCCCTCGTGGCCCCACTCCATCTCCTCTTTGGTTCTCTGGAAGCTTCGGTGAATTTCTGGATATTTGGCTTTTGTTTCGTCCAATTCCGAGAATATTTCCTGTGTAACTTTTCTGAAACACAAAAATAGCAGAAAACAGGGAACTGGCACTGTGGCAACTTGTTAATAGGTTAGTTCTGGAAAATGCATAAAAGTGCCACGAAGTGTAACAAAACACTAAGCAAATGGTGTAAAAAGAAGCATGGAGCATCAAAAATTATGGATACGTTAGAGACGTATCAATAGGGTTTGGCAATTCTAGAAAAAGATAGAAGGGTTTTCAAAAGGGTATTGACAAGGGTATAGATAATAGAGCCCGTTACTTGAGTACCCCTGAGGCCCGTTAAGCTAGGCCCAAGTGTAATCCCAGTCGAGATATGAGTTCATGTTGTAATACATATCGGACTCCTCCCGTTCCTTGAGACCTGGCCACCTATATATCGGGGCCAGGAGAGGACGGTGAGGGCTAGATTGAAAGCAAGCCAAGTTCACCGCCGAGTTTACTTTTGATATACAGCTTGTTTGACTGATTTACCTTCGAGTTCATCCGACGCCCTATTCCCCCGATCCTAAGTCCTTCATCTAGGACATTTGCCGAGTTAGCCCTCATCAATTGGCGCCGACCGTGGGGACCTGGGGCGTTGGAATCATGAAATCGACGGCTTTTTCGCTTTTAGCCAATAGCAGTCCAGAAGTCGACCAAAATCAGAAGATGGAGTTGACGATTGGAAGTCTGAGCTTTTACATCGGACCTTTGGGTTCGACTTGCCTTTCAGATCCAGCGAAATCAGGTCCGTCGGCGAGCAAAACCAAGACAATCACAATGTCTGGATCATCTGTGGGCTCTTCCAGCGAGGTAAACTCACCGGTCAGCTTCGTAGCAATAGAAAATACTCAAAAGAGAATCGAGGAACTCAACGGAACTCGGGACGAACCCGACATAGAAGGAATAGTGGACAAATCATACGATAGTCAAAGGGACTTCGCCACCGGAAGCAGTGGCATCTCTAGAAGCATACATTAGTTATGCGTCATTATCACTGAAGCAGCAGAAGAGAATGATCACGCAGATAATGGAGAAGTCGATGTGTAATTCGACAAACCAAGGAGCAATGGTAAAAAGGTGAAGGAAAAAATTCACGTCTCCACCGGGGAGTGGAGAATCATCATGTCAGCCATCAATCACGGCACGAAAGTACCCACCGATTCAAGAAGAGAAGTTCTGATGGGGTATCAATACGCACTGCATCAACGCAGAAAGAAATTGAGGGAGGAAAAAGACAAGTTCAGGAGAAGTCAAGAAAACAACAACGTGTCAAGTGGAGTATATTGGGATAAATACAGCGATGCATCAGACTCCAGCATAGAAAGGCACAGAGACCCGAAGCACAGAAGGAGGACAATAGCATGGGCAAGAGAAGAAAGCCACATAAAAAGCATAAGTGCACATCCATCAGATGATGAGGATGATTTTGTGCAAGAAACGCCAGAGGCAGCATTAGTAGCAGCATAGGCGTACCTACTAACTACGCAACCAGAGCCTGGAGATCCACGGGAGCACATGCATCAAGCCGCAATAAGAAGCCTCGGGTTGATAGAGGACAGGCTAAGGAAACATCTTCCAGAGAAAAAGGCGACATATCATAAGGAGAAGCGAAAGGAAAGTTTCAAGTGCCAACCCTCACAAAACGAAACAAGCGAGTCATCAGGCAACAAAAAGTGTAAGGCATAGAAGGAGGATGCAAGGAATATCATAGCACAAGCAAGAGTAAACAATGCGCGCTATGCATAGAAAGAAGAAAATTATGAAGACGACGAAAAAGAGATGGGCGCGCTATGCTTTACCCGAAGGGTTCGCAGAATGCGGGTACCCAAAGGATTCAAGCCGCCACACGATCAGCAAAAGTATGATGGATCACAAGAACCCACGCTATGGTTATCAGACTACCTGTAAGCAGTACAAATACTGGGAGGAACGAGAGCAACAACGATGCAAAGTCTATAGTTACACCTCACCGGCGTAGCACGGTCCTGGTTAAATACTCTACCCAACGATTCCATCGGGAGTTGGGGAGAGCTAGAGAGCCAATTAACAAGAAATTTTCGCTCAACATATAAACGCCCAGCGTCACTAAAAGAAATCAAGTCGTGCGTACAGAGGAAAGACAAAACTCTGCGCTCTTATATACAGCGTTGGAGTATAATCAAAAATTCTGCAGAAGACGTCTCCGACGAGCGGGCAGTAGATGCTTTTTCGGCTGGCCTTCGCCGTTCGGACCTCGTGGAAGAGTTAGGGAGAACAAAGCCTAGGACAGTATCGGAATTAATGGAAGTAGCCAACAGATTCGCCGATGGAGAGGATGCATATAACAATAAAAGAGGACGTTCACCAGAAGTTGACAAAGCAAGGAGGCAAAGGCGAAGATACCACAATGAAGATAGCCATGCAAGGTGAAATCAGATAGCCGCAGGATATGAAAGAAGGGACGAGGAAGGCTATGAAAGCAGGGAGTTTCAAGGAAGAGGCAATCGTGGAGTAGAAAAGCCAAAGTACTCCGGCCCGTCGGCGGAGGACATGCTCCATGGACCCTGTCGCATCCACTATGCGTACCTAGATGGGAAGAGAGTTTCTAATCACCAGATGAAGGATTGCAGAGCATTCTTAAGGTTGCAAAGTGCTATGGACCCGAACCAAGGAGCATGTCAAGGAGGAAAGAGTACAAGTCAGGGATACCAAGTACATCATCTAGCAAAACATCTGGAATCAAAAGTATATATATCTGCAATGATCCAACCGGTGCCAAAATCCAAGAAAGAACAGAAGAGCATATCCAGACAAGTAAATCTAGCAATATCATCACCACCAGCCACAACAGAGTACTTGAAATGGTCCGATCAACCGGTCAGGTTCAGCAGAGCAGATCACCCAAGGAAAGTACCAAGGCCAGGGCACGTGCCAATGGTGTTGAAGGCACAAATAGGGGGATACGACGTTGGGCGAGTATTCATGGATGCAGGAAGCGGCATAAACTTAATATACGCAAGAACCCTGAAGGCAATGTGCATCTCGTTGGAAAGTCTAAGGCCGACAGATTGCTCTTTCCACGGGATAGTACTAGGAGGCGCAAGCTACCCCTCGGGAGAATAGAACTCGACGTTTTTTTGGCAATAGCAGCAATTACCGTAGAGAAAAGTTAGAGTTCGAAGTCATGGACTGGCCCTCACAGTATCATGCAATCCTGGGGCGCCTAGCATTTGCAAAATTCATGGCAGTTCCTCATTATGCATATCTAACACTCAAAATTCCAGGACCTAAAGGGACAATCATGGTACAAGGCAGCTTTGAAGTATCCAACACTTGTGACAAAGAATTCAACAGGATGGCGCAAACTTTCGGCATGACAGCCAAGTACGCAAGGCTGAAAGGCGAAACTGACTACAATGTGCTCCCCGACATCGGACGATCCCTGCCAGATCAGGCTTTCGATGCAACACAAGACTCGAAGAAAATCCAGGTCCACCCTACGGACCCAAACAAAACTACCTCCATAGCGGTAAACCTGGATCCCGGATAGGAAAGCGTGCTCGTCGAGTTCCTCCGTGAGCGCTGAGAAATCTTTGCCTGGTTTCCTTCAGACATGCCAGGGGTTCCCAGGGAACTCGTCGAGCACGCACTAAATGTGGATCCCAAAGCAAGGCCAGTCAAGCAACCACTGCGACAATTTGATGAGCCCAAAAGGAAAGCAATAGCATCTGAGCTGCACATGCTAGAAAATGCAGGATTCATCCGAGAAATCAAAGCATCAACCTGGGTATCCAATCCAGTCATCGTCCCCAAGAAAAATACAGACGTACAAAGAGTATGTGTCGACTACACATCTCTCAACAAACACTGCCCAAAGAGTCCCTTTCCTCTACCTCGCATTGACCAAATAATAGACTCAACAGCGGGGTGCGCAAGGCTTTCCTTCTTGGAAGCATATTCTGGTTACAACCAGATCAAATTGAAGAAAGAGGACGAGGAAAAAATAGCTTTCATCACACCATACGGCGTGTTCTGCTATCAAGTCATGCCTTTTGGCCTAAAAAACGCGGGAGCAACCTACCAGTGGATGATGCAAAACTGCCTCGGAAGTCAAATAGGACGCAACATTCAAGTCTACATCGACGATGTGGTCATCACCACAAGAAAAGAAGAGTCCTTAATCAGTGATCTGGCAAAAACCTTTGACAATCTAAATAGGTACAAGCTCAAGCTTAACCCGACAAAATGCTCTTTTGGCGTATCAGCAGGGCAACTTCTGGGATTCCTGGTGTCAGTAAGAGGTATAGAAGCAAACCCAGAAAAGATCCAAGCAATACTAACAATGGGGAAACCAGCAAAACTGCACGACATACAGAAACTCACAGGGCTCGTCGCGGCACTAAGTCGATTCATCGCACGATTGGGAGAAAAAGCGCTCCCTTTCTATGCACTCACGAAAAAATCAGACGACAAATTTGAGTGGATAGAAGAAGCAGATACAACTTTTGCACAACTGAAAAAGTGCTCTCCACACCGCCGGTGTTGGTGGCACCAAATAAAAAAGAGCCGCTACTACTATATATTGCAGCCACAGATCAAGTGGTAAGCACAGTATTAGTAGTCGAAAGAAGCAAAGAGGGAAAAACCCATGGAGTCTAGAGGCCAGTGTATTTCCTCAGCGAAGTACTATCTCCAACAAAGTAGAGGTACCCGCACTACCAAAAGCTTTCCTACAGCGTATTCACAACAGCACGAAAGCTACGGCAGTATTTCGTGGTGCATCCAATCATAGTGGTTAACGAAGCCCCACTATCCAATATACTAAATAACCCTGCAGCAACAGGATGTGTCTCCTTATGGGGAATCGAATTATCACCCCTGGACATCATGTATGAAAAACAAAAGACAATCAAATCCCAAGTGTTGCCGGATTTCACAGTAGAGTGGCTAGAGCTACAAAACACAGGGCCACCAGACCTATCAAATGTATGGACAATGTACTTCGACGGATCAAAAAGAGTCCAAGGCGCAGGAGCAGGAGTAGTCCTGATATCACCGCAAGGCGACAAATTGAAGTATGTATTAAGGATGAGTTTTCCGCAAGCTTCTAATAATGAAGCCGAATACGAGGCTCTGCTCCACGGAATGAAAATGGCCAAAGCATTTCGGAGCAACTCGACTGAACATATTCGGGGACTCAAATCTCGTCGTCCAGCAAGTGATGAACCGGTGTGACACCATCAGTGACAACATGACAGCATACAGAAACTTATACTACTATTTAGAGGGAACATTTGATGGATGCGAAGTTTCGGATGTTAGCAGGGCCATCAACGGGGAAGCCGACAATTTAGCAAATATCGGGTCCCAATGCCTGCCTATACCGCCAGGAGTATTTTGGGAAGAAATCGTAGAGAGATCAATAAAGCATAACAAAACTTCGACTATAGGAGAACCAGGCCATCACCCAACAACAGGCTCGGGGGCTAGCAAGCCTGGCACAGGAAGCACAATAGAACCAGAGGAAGTTATGATGATCGAAGAAACCTAGATGCAGCCATACTTGGCATACATGATAAACAAAGCACTACCCAAAGACAAAGTGAAGGCAAAAAGGATAATACGACAATCCAAGGCTTTCGTCGTGTTGCAAGGAAAACTATACAAGAAAAGCATAACTGGCGTCCTACAGCGATGCGTCACCCCTCAAGAAGGACAAGACATATTAAGAGATATCCACGCAGGAGTGTGTGGGCATCACCCTAGAAGCAGAGCTATTGCAGCTAAAGCTTTCCGTGCAGGGTTCTACTGGTTAACGGCCATTGAAGATGCAAAAGAGATAGTCCGAAGGTGTGAAGCATGTCAACGATTTGCATCCCGACCATACGCACCAGCAGCAGAGCTACAGTCGATACCATTATCCTGGCCCTTTGCACAATGGGGTCTCGACATGGTAGGAAAATTACACAAATCTTGGCTAGGAGGTCATGTCTACATGTTGGTGGCAGTGGACAAGTTCACTAAATGGGTAGAAGCAGCCCTGGTAACAACCCAAGATTCCACAGCAGCAATCAACTTCATCAAGTCTATAGTATTTTGCTTTGGAGTACCGCACAGCATCATCACGGACAATGGGACAAACTTTGCATCGAAAGAGTTCAAAACCTACTGTGAGAGTATGTGAATCAAACTGAAATTCGCATCTGTAGCACTTCCAAAGACAAATGGGCAAGTCGAGAAGGCCAATGGCTTAATATGCAACGGGATAAAAAAGAGGCTACTAGCGGCCCTGGAAAAAGCCAAACATGCCTGGGTAGATGAGGTACCCTCCATACTTTAGAGTCTTAGAACCACACCCAATGCGGCTACTCAAGAAACTCCCTTTTTCCTGGTCCATGGCGCAGAAGCCGTGCTTCCAGTTGAAATCACCCATGAAGCCCCAAGAATCGTGGCTTACGACAAGACAACTTCTATAGAAGCACTTCAAGATGATGTTGACGCACTCGACGAAGCAAGAGACGTAGCACTCGCCAGAGCTACGCAATACAAACAAAGCCTACGAAACTACCATAGTAGTCGAGTTCGTCCACGATTTTTTGTGGTAGGAGATTTAGTCTTACGACTCAAACAAGATGGCCATGGCAAATTAAGTCCCCATGAGTGGGACCATACATCATGATAGAAGGAATACCAGGAGGAGCTTATCGACTACAAGACAAGAAAATAGGGAAAGACAAGAGCAACCCGTGGAATGCAGAACAACTACGATGGTTCTATGCGTAGAAGGAGTATGGTGATAGGAACCTTCAAGTTATGACCCTCTGAATCCAGAACATGAGGCCACAGGTCGTGTTCTTTGGGCCAACTCGACAATATGTATAGCATGTTTCTATTTTCCACTCGGGGGCTCCGACCCTCGAGTCGTATGAAAGAAAGTAAGAAATTGTCGAGATCCTGTATTCATGATTATTCGAGAGTTCTTACTAGGTTGTTCACAACCTGATATTTGACAAAAAGCAAGCACAGTTCAAAGCAACTCGATGGTAAACTAAAACATACCTCGGAACACTGAATAGTTCCCATGGTCTATTAATAGATAAACAAGACGACACAAAATAAAGTTCATCATGAGTACTTATTACATGGAACGCACAAAGGGAGAACCCGAACAAAAGATTACATAAAAGGAGCATCTACTGAAAGTGTACTTAAGCTTCGTACTCCCTCTGGCACCGAGTACCGTCGTAGATCTTCACATCAAACTTCGACATACCGCAGTGGTAGTTGAAGATCATGAAGAACCCTTGGTAGAGGTCATGATCTTCTGCAAACATGGACCAGCCACCCCTGAAGTACATCTCACCGTCTCCATCGTACCATACCTCCACCTCATAGGGAGTTCCTCCTCCAGAATGTTCGCGAAGAACTGCTTCATGCAGCTCCCGCCCATCCATGAAATTGGTAAATTTCAGCGGCACCCGCTGAATCTCACGGCATTGAGCGCCGTCAATGTAGAAGAAGGAGTAAATCTTGGGAGGAGGAGGAGGAGAAGCATTATGAGGAGGAGCGCTGGGACCTGGTGCAGCAGCAGATACCTTGGGGTTGTTCTTACTCCCCACAGGGCGGCCATGGCACCGTTTCACAGATACGGATGACGAGGCCAACATAGAGGGGTCTTTTGATTTGTTCTTACTGCCGCGAGTGCGGCCGCAACCCCATTTTTCCATCTGCGCACTGATATTCAGATGCGCACCACCAGCATCCGCCATGGAGGATAAGCGCCTGGTGAGAAAACCTTAGATGAGATGCGGGAGACGAAGACGATGCGGCGGAGGAAATTGGTAATGGAGTTATGGTTTTTCCCTAGCCAACGTGCTTTATTTATAAGTAAACTTTCATGGGCCTAAGCAAGTTAAAGGTCCAAATACATCTACGGGCTTTTACACTTCGTCCTGAGCAGAAAATAACACAACGACAACATATCAAGGACAAGGAAAAGACACGTGTATACTTATAAAGGAGAAAAAAGCGCAATGTGGATGAACAGTGTATCAGTATGTCAAAAAAAACACAACGCACCTCGTCAAGGACTCAGGGGTTCCTATCACCAGAAGAACGGGAAGAGTATTTAAGCACAATCGTGCCAAGACTATCACAAGAGAAAATTTACTGGCGACAGTATGTATATTTTGAGCCTATACCCGAAAAATTTCGGCTATAGCCTCGGGGGCTACTCCCATCGGGAGCACTGGTCGTGCACCCGATGACAATGGACCAACTTGAAGAAAAATATAAAAGGCATAATCGACTACCTTTCGTCGACAACAAACTTTGACTTCATTGTTGACAAAATAAAGATCGATTACTCCCATCGGGAGTTATTTATGAGAACAACTCGAATATTTTGTACATTTCAACAGTCAAACAAGGCTGCGACATATGATTCTCGAGTTGCGTCATCGCGACAGAACTCGAATGCCATGATTGAAACATATCGTGAAGGTAAGACCCCAGGATCCATCCTGTGTGGCCTGGTATACGCACATGAATGCGCTCTGCTAGTAATTATCCATGTCTACGACATGAATAAAATCCTGGTGGATGCACTGGGTACCCTAAGAACCACTGGGACTCGTTCTTTGTAAGTCCTAAATGCGGCAAAAGAATGGGTTTGACCAGTTTCCCAGATTCAAGTCCAAGGGGATTGAATTTGAAGTAGGTGACAAGTATCTGCTCTGGTAGTTAACTGGCCTCTTGATCCATCAGAGTTGTCAGGCTTGTTCATCAAAACCCCTTGCGAGACAATATAATGAAAGATGTTTATTTTTTGAGTACAGGAAGAAGAAGTCGAAAGATTGATCAAGTCGAAGATGTGAAGATTTGAGATTCAACCCGAATCTACAATTATGGTAGAATCTCAGGGGCTACTGACAAGGGTATAGATAATAGAGCCCGTTACTTGAGTACCCCTGAGGCCCGTTAAGCTAGGCCCAATTGTAATCCCAGTCGAGATACGAGTTCATGTCGTATACCGATGTTATAATACGTATTGGACCCCTCCCGTTCCTTGAGACCTGGCCACCTATATATAGGGGCCAGGAGAGGACGGTGAGGGCCAGATTGAAAGAAAGCCAAGTTCACCTCTGAGATTACTTTCGATATACACCTTGTTTGACTGATTTACCTTCAAGTTCATCCGACGCCCTATTCCCCCGATCCTAAGTCCTTCATCTAGGACATTTGTCGAGTTAGCCATCGTCAGGTAGAAACGACCCCTACTTGATTTAGAATAAAGACATGCAAGTTTGAACAAAATAACTCAATCTTTTCTTGAGTTGCATAAGCAAAGAATCATTTCATAATAATACTTGATAAGCCAAGGAATGAGAGATATTCCTATTTAACTATGTGAGAGAGGGAGAAGCATCTTAGATATAAAGGTAGAATTAAAATTGAGAGAAGAGGAGGAGATTTTAACATCTCCTTTTTTAACAAAAGAGAAAATTAATCCCATAGGTCATATGGACATATGGTTTTAGTTCCATAAATAAAAGAGAATGATTTTGAAGATAGAGGGAAAACTTGGAATGGAAGGGTTTTATTGAGAAAGAGAGTAGGATCATGATTATAGGGTTAGTGCCATTATGCCAAAGATAAATAGAAAAGCCAAGAGAAATTATTCAGGGTTTGCTAGAGATGAAAACAAAAGTTGGATTGAGCTAAGCACATTGATACGTCTCCAACGTATCCATAATTTTTGATGCTCCATGCTTGTTTTTACACCATTTGCCTAATGTTTCATTACACTTCGTGGCACTTTTATGCATTTTCCGGAACTAACCTATTAACAAGTTGCCACAGTGCCAGTTCCCTGTTTTCTGCTGTTTTGTGTTTCAGAAAAGCTACACAGGAAATATTCTCGGAATTGGACGAAACAAGTTCCTGAAGTCTTATTTTTCCCGGAAGCTTCCAAAGATCCGAAGAGGAGACGGAGTGGGGCCACGAGGGCCCCACACACCAGGGCGGCACGGCCCAGCCCCTGGTCGCGCCAACTATGTGTGAGGTCGCCTCGGTCCACTTCTGACGATGCCCCTTCGCCTATAAAGACCCCCCGACGGGAAAAACCTAAGTACCCCGATCAATTTTCCAGAAACACATCGCGATCCGCCGCCGTCGTCGACCCGAGATCGGGAGGGTCCAGAAGCTCGTCCCGGCACCATGCCGGAGAGGGGAATCGCCACCGGAGGTCTTCTTCATCGCCATGCTTGCCTCCGGAGCAATGAGTGAGTAGTCTACCTTGGACTAAGGGTTCATAGCAGTAGCTAGATGGTTGTCCTCTACACCATGTGCTTCATGTTTAGATCTCATGAGCTGCCCTACATGATTGAGATCACCGTTATGTAATTCTACATGTTTGGTTTGTTGGGATCCGATGAATATTGGTGTTATGATTGAGTTGCTATACTGAAATATATCTTATGTTATCTCTATGTTGTTTATGATCTTGCATGCTCTCCATTGTTAGTAGCTATCTTGGCCGAGTAGTTGCTAGTGACTCCAAGAAGGGGTATTTATGCTCGATAGTGGGTTCATGCCTCTATTTAATCTGGGGGAGTGACAGAAACCTCTAAGGTTGTAGATGTGCTGTTGGTACTAGGGAGAAAACAACATTCATATGCTCGAGGGCATATGCTTTGTTTACATTACACACTTTGCTTAATGCAATTATCTGTTGTTCGCAACTTAATACTCATGGGGTGTTCGGATGATATCCCCGTGAGTGGATTATTAGTCATAGATGCAGTTGGATGGTGGTCTATGTATTTTGTTTTAATGCCCAGAGTAAATCGCATAGTGATCTTCTTGACATATCACGTTTATCTTTATTCTATCAATTGCCCAACTGTAATTTGTTTACCCAGCATGTGTTATTTATCTTATGGAGAGACACCACTAGTGAACTGTGGACCCCGGTCCTATTTCCATCATATTGCTATCACCTGTTTACTTTACTCGCACTGTTTACTTTACTCGCATACTTTCACTGTTTTTCACTCGATACGCTCATACCCTTTGTTTCAAGCAAACCGGTGAGATTGACAACCTCATCGCAAGTTGGGAAAAAGTACTTGGTTGTGTGTGTGCAGGTTCCGCGTTGCTACTGGCCGAAGATGAGTCAACAAATATCGTTAAATGGCGCCCTTGTTGGAGTGTTATTAAGCCAGCCCGCATCACCTTCAGTTGTACTGTCTGCTCTTCTCTTGACCGACATACCTTGGTTTCTTACTGATTGAAAAGACTTGCTACTGTGCTCATCATACTTTCCGCTTGGAGTTTCCCAACTGCCTGGCCACAATAATCATTAACTACATGCCAGACATCAAGCCCTTTTCTAGCGCCGTTGCCGGGGAAGAAGTGGAAGACCTCTGCAAGGGGAGTGTTTCGCACGCACATCCTTTACTTTGTTATTTGCTTTGCTTTACTTTACTTTATTTTTACCTGCATTGTTTTATATCAAAAACCCAAAAAAATTAGAATCCTTTGTAGTTGTTTATTATGTCTAGTTCAGTTGCTACTACTATGTCGCCCGAGGATATGATTTTCACTTTTAAATAAAAGGATGAGGAAAGTTTTAAAGAAGCTTGGTCTAGAATTTATGATTGGCATGGAAAAACTGAACCTAAAATGACCTTGAGTTTGCTTCTTAGTAGCTTTTACTTTGGACTTGCTCTTCGTTATAGATATGCTTTGGATGCTACTGCAGAAGGAGATTTCCTTCATTGTGATGGAGATCAAGCCTTCAATATTATAAAAAAGTTGATTACAATCTATAGCATGCCAACCTATTTTGATTCCTCTCTTGTGTGCATTTTTAATAGACTTGATACTCTTGAGACTCGCACTGCTAGTTTGAATACTTGCTACAATACTTTGCGCCAGTATTTTGATTATGTGCCACCAAATTCTGAACCTTCGAGTTGGTATCCTAGGGTAAAAATCACTATTGATGGTAAAACTTTTCATGCTCGATGTGATATTATGTCTGCATTTTGTCTTATGCCAAAGGATGTTTATGAATCTTTGAGTCTTTGGAAGCTCTCTGAGGGGGGAGAAGAAATTTCTCTTACTAACAATGCCACTATATTTTCCATTGGAATAGCTAAAGGAGTTTTTACAAAAGTCCTAGGAAGAATGATATCTACTGATTATCTTGTTATTGAATATGCAGGAAAAGGACAAATCACACTTGGAAGATCTTTACTGAAGCTCCTAGGCGCCGTTATTGATGTGGAAAAAGGCAATATAAGATTTATCTCTCCACCTTGCAATAGCCACGTCTTTCCTAGAGTAAAGAACAAAGGTAAGAAAGGAAGACGTAAGGCACGTGCTGATCCTAACACTTCATCTCTTGATGCTACTTGATTCGCAATTTTCTGCGCCTAGCTCAAAGGCGTTAAAGAAAAGCACTCTTGGGAGATAACCCAATGTTTTCATTCAGTACTTTTTCTTTTATTTGAGTCTTGGAAGTCATTACTACTGTAATGACCTCTCCTTATCCTTTTTATTTTATTGTTGTGCCAAGAGAAGCCTCTAATTTGAGTGAGGTAAAGATTTGGGGATGTTGCTGTCCTGAAACTGTTTTTGGTGCTGCACCGTAAAAATTCGTAAACATTCTCTGTATATCTTTTGGACCTGCGATTTCTTGTGCATATGCCCCAGGTTATATCCAAACTTTAGTTAGTTGAATACTTTTTTATTTGAGCAACAGAAAACCCCTCAAAAATTCGACCTTTGTCAGCTGTTCTGTTTGGACAGATTTCTGCCAATATTTGTGTTTGCCGCTTTATCGCTTTCTTTTCGAGTTCTTTTGATCACGGAACTTTTGGGAAAGTTGCTACAGTAGTATATACTTTATATGTGGTGGTTTTGGGTTGAAACCTGAAGCAAAAGGGGTTGATTATATTTTATGCTTACACTACTGTTGCTAATAGATTTGTGTTTAGTTTTGTATGAAGGAAGTTTTCAAGTGTAGGGATTGGAGAATGATGAGATGAGTTGAAGAATGGACAAAAGCTCAAGCTTGGGGATGCCCATGCATCACTGCTTGTTGCGTGGTGAATGACCAGCCCGTTGGGAACCCCAAGAGGAAGGTGTGATGAGTATAGCAGTAGATTTTCCCTCAGTTAAGAAACCAAGGTTTATCGTTCAGGAGAAAAGCAGACAATTACGACTGAAGGTGATGCTTGCTAGTTTGCGACAGCTTCGGACAATTTATATATGGCGCCTCATCCAAGCTTTGCTTGCTAGCTTCAACGCGGAACCTGCACACAACACAACCAAGTACTTTGCTCCCAACTTGCGATGAGGTTGTCAATCTCACCGGTTTGCTTGAAACAAAGGTTATGAGCGTATCGAGTGGAAAGCAGTAGAAGTATGCGAGTAAAGTAAACAGTGCGAGTAAAGTAAACATGTGATAGCAATATGATGGAAATAGGACCGGGGTCCACAGTTCACTAGTGGTGTCTCTCCATAAGATAAATAACACATGCTGGGTAAACAAATTACAGTTGGGCAATTGATAGAATAAAGACAAACGTGATATGTCAAGAAGATCACTATGAGATTTACTCTTGGCATTACAACAAAATACATAGACCGCCATCCAACTGCATCTATGACTAATAATCCACTTGTGGCGAATCAATCCGAGAACTCCACAAGTATTAAGTTGCGAACAACAGATAATTGTATTAAGCAAAGTGTGTAATGTAAACAAAGCATATGCCCTTGAGCATATGAATGTTATTTTCTCCCTAGTAGCAACAGCACATCTACAACCTTAGAGGTTTCTGTCACTCCCCCAGGTTAAATAGAGGCATGAACCCACTATCGAGCATAAATACCCACTCTTGGAGTCACTAGCAACTACTCGGCCAAGATAGCTACTAACAACGGAGAGCATGCAAGATCATAAACAACATAGAGATAACAAAAGATATATTTCAGTATAGCAACTCAATCATAACACCAATATTCATCGGATCCCAACAAACCAAACATGTAGAATTACATAACGGTGATCTCAATCATGTAGGGCAGCTCATGAGATCTAAACACGAAGCACATGGTGGAGAAGACAACCATCTAGCTACTGCTATGGACCCATAGTCCAAGGTAGACTACTCACTCATCGCTCCGGAGGCAAGCATGGCGATGAAGAAGGCCTCCAGTGGCAATTCCCCTCTCCGGCAGGGTGCCGGGAAGAGCTTCTGGACCCTCCCGATCTCGGGTCGACGATGGCGGTGGATCGCGACGTGTTTCTGGAAAATTGATCGGGTACTTAGGTTTTTTCCGTCGGGGGGTCTTTATAGGCTAAGGGGCGATGTCAGAGGTGGAGCCAGGTGGCCTCACGCCTGGCTGGCGCGGCCCAGGCCCTGGCCGCGCCGGCCTGGCATGTGGGACCCCTGTAGCTCCCCTCCTACTCTCCTTCGGATCTCTGGAAGCTCCCGGAAAAAATAATACTTCAGGAACTTGTTTCGTCCAATTCCGAGAATATTTCCTGTGTATCACTTCTGAAACACAAAAACAGCAGAAAACAGGGAACTGGCACTGTGGCGACTTGTTAATAGGTTAGTTCTAGAAAATGAATAAAAGTGCCACTAAGTGTAACGAAACAGTAGGCAAATGGTGTAAAAACAAGCATGGAGCATCAAAAATTATAGATATGTTGGAGACGTATCAAGCATCCCCAAGCTTAACTCCTGCTCGTCCTCGAGTAGGTAAGTGATAACAAAAGAATAATTTTTGAGGTGGCATGCACCTACACAATCTTGATCATATATGTAAGCATTTGTGAGCTGGGATCATAAGAACTTAAAACATGGGCATGAAGATATAATCTTGACAATAAGAACTTAGCAACCATGTTGTAAACATGCAAATGAACACAAACAAAAGATCATGAAAATGAAACAATGAAAGTCAAACGTGTGTTCAAATCATAAGGAAAAACATACAAATGGTTTTCAGCTTGTCCTTCATAGAGAGCAAAACATAAATGCATAGGACACCTTCAAGTTTAAGAGGGCGACTAGATACAAATAATTTAAGAACAAGTGAAACCAACAATATGAATCAATCAATGAAAACTTTGGGACAATGCACATTATACAAAGAATGACAACTATGCTCTCTTAATGGTGCATAAAGATATAAGGTGGTGACTCAACATAAAAGTAGAAGAAAGGCCCTTCGCAGAGGGAAGCAGTGATTGCAAGTTTTATAACCTTCAAAAATTATGGTACTTACCGGCTTTGAGCTCTCATTGCCCCCATCATAAGCATCTTGAATGGTTAAAGTTAATGCGAGAACAATTATGATACATATGCTTGACAAATCATAAGTTGAAAACCTCGTGTCCCATGAATACGAGTACCCAAACCTCATGCTACTTTACTTAGAGTCCCAAGAAAGGCTCTTGTCATTGTAAATATATGCATATCATTGAGAACCGCCAACGGGGTAACTCCATGCCCGATAACATGGAACAAGCCCACATCAAAATGACAGGACAAGCAGACAATGAACACCTCGACATCTCTTTTATTTGCCATTTGTTTAGCTTTTTATTGTGAGATGCGTCATCGAATGTTCACCATGGGTATGCTGCAAATTTCCACCATGAATTATGCATGGCTTAGATTAGCGGCCCGGCGTTTCCCTAACACATATACAAACTCCATGATCCCCACATGATTCCTAATTCATTTCACACCGCGGGCATCCATAAACAAAAGATCACGATATCAACTCAAATAAGAAGTGCAATGTTGAAAGCTTGCCCATGACTGCATGGCTAGGCTAGTCTCCAACTTACAACTTGCAAGCATAACAACTCAACATAAGAGACCACAATGTCAAATTTTTAAGAACAGGAAAAAGTAAAGTGTGCCTTCCGGTTCGTGAGAGCTTTACTGACCAAATTTTGCATAACACTGGTAAGAGTTTAATTTGAAGAGAAAATAAAAGCAAGTCAAATTTACTTGGAATAGCAAATTGCTAGTAGGTATGTATGGTGGACACTTTGGAAGACTTTGGCTTTTAGGAGTTGGATGCACGAGTAGAGCTCATACTCAGTACAAGGCGAGGGCTAGCAAAAGACTGGGAGCGACCAACTAAGAGAGCAATAATGGCCATAATCATGCAAAGCGACAAAGCAACATTAAAAGAAGCATAAGATGGCATCAAAAGTCAAAAACTAAATGATCATAGAGGCTATTGGTGACTTTGTAAGAGTCTAACATGTGTGAGCATGCGCCAAGTCAACCCAAATAAAGCATCAAGGAGAAAACCGAAATAATGCTTCCATACAATTAAAAACAATGCATGATTTTTTCAAAGGCTCATTAAGCAATCTCAGTTATTTGAGACAAGTCATGCTACAGAAAAACCACTAAGCATACTATCAAAAAGACATCAAGCACGACATGAAAAAGCCTAAGCCGCAGTCTACACAAGCTCCTTCTTGTACCACTATTTTGCACAAAGCTTTTTCTCTTTTCCAACACCATTTGAAATTTTTAAAGACACCTCTTTTGATGAAAGTCAATAAAGATCAGAGGCAAAAATACACCTTGATGAAAAGATATGACAAGGTCTGAACGCAAATCAAGGCAAAACGAAAACCAAAAGCAGTAGCAGAAAAAGAAGAACACCCGGTGAAATTGTAAGAATGAAAAACGGAGTGTTCTTGGCAAATGAAAACGAGTACATCTCCTCCAAAGGAAATTTGTTGGGGTCCAGCCATTTATTGCAGCAAACAAAACTAAACTAACTAAGAAAACTAAAACAACTGACGCTCCAAGAAAAACACATAGTGCATGAAGCAATAAAAATATAGTGTTTTGAAAGGTGACCTGATTTTTGCCGATGAAGAAGGGGTGCCTCGGGGGCATCCCCAAGCTTTGACGCTTGTACTTCTTGGATATTTCTTGGGGTGATGCATGGGAATCCCCAAGCTTGAGCTTTTGTCCATTCTTCAACTCATCTCATCATTCTCCAATCCCTACACTTGAAAACTTCCTTCATACAAAACTAAACACAATTCTATTAGCAACATTAGTGTAGGCATAACATATAATCAACCTCTTTTTGCGTCAGGTTTCAACCCAAAACCACCACATATATAGCAAATACTACTGTAGCAACTTCCCCACAAGTTCCGTGATCAAAAGAACTCAAAATAAAGCGATTAAGCGGCAAACACAAATATTGGCTGAAATCTGTCAAAACAGAACAGCTGACAAAGGTCGAATTTTTGAGGGGTTTTCTGTTGCTCAAATAAAAAAGTGTTCAACTAACGAAAGTTTGGATATAACCTGGGGCATATGCACAAGAAATCGCAGGTCCAAAATATATACAGAAAATTGATACGAATTTTTACGGTGCAGCACCGAAAACAGTTTCAGGACAACAACATCCCCAAATCTTTACCTCACACGAATTAGAGGCTTCTCTTGGCACAAAAACAAAATAAACAAGATAAGGGGCGGTCATTACAGTAGTAATGACTTCCAAGACTCAAATAAAAGAAAAAGTACTGAAAATAAAATATTGGGTTACCTCCCAACAGTGCTTTTCTTTAACGCCTTTGAGCTAGGCGCCGAAAATTGCGAATCAAGTATTTTCAGAAGAAGCATTAAGATCAACTGCAGAGGTCTTGTCAATAAGGCATTGTATTTCATCCACATAAGTTTTAGAAGACCCTTTGTGATCACGCTTTGGTTCACTCAAATCACAAAAAAGATTTTTGAGACAGATCCAGTCAAAATTATTTTCGAAAGCTTCACACAATCCCAAGAGCTTGCTAGGTATAGGTATTTTGGCCCCTTCATCATTTGTACTAATAACCTTTATAGGTGAACCGAGTTTATTAAAACGTTTAAGAACTTTCCTAGCTTCAATAACGACATCTTTAAATTCTAGGCGCAAAGCTTCCAAAATAAAAGCTTTCTTTTCAGGATCTTCAATTTCATGAAGCTTAAGGAACATGTATTGCATAAAAGGATTGAGACTAGCAAACCTAGTTTCCAACATGTGAATTAAATAAGCAGAAGCAACTTCAATACTAGGAGCTAGCTCAATCAAAGACTTTTCCTCAACTTCCTTACGCAAACTAATGTGATTAAAGAACTCCTCAATGTTACTTTTTCCAATAATTGAACCACTACCTACTGAGAGGTCCTCCAGAACGTACTTAGGGATCAACATAATGAACTAAAAGTAAAGAAATAACAACTACCAAGGATTGTAATTTTTTTGGGTTTTTTATATAAAACGATGCAAGTAAAATAAATAAAGTAAAGCAAAACAATAACAAAGTAAAGGATGTGCGTGCGAAAAACTCCCCTTGCAGAGGTCTTCCACTCTTCTCCCCGGCAACAGCGCCAGAAAAAGAGCTGCTTGTTGCGTGGTGAATGACCAGCCCGTTGGGAACCCCAAGAGGAAGGTGTGATGAGTATAGCAGCAGATTTTCCCTCAGTTAAGAAACCAAGGTTTATCGTTAGGAGAAAAGCAGACAATTACGACTGAAGGTGATGCTTGCTAGTTTGCGATAGCTTCGGACAATTTATATATGGCGCCTCGTCCAAGCTTTGTTTGCTAGCTGCAACGCGGAACCTGCACACAACACAACCAAGTACTTTGCTCCCAACTTGCGATGAGGTTGTCAATCTCACCGGTTTGCTTGGAACAAAGGTTATGAGCGTATCGAGTGGAAAGCAGTAGAAGTATGCGAGTAAAGTAAACAGTGCGAGTAAAGTAAACATGTGATAGCAATATGATGGAAATAGGACCGGGGTCCACAGTTCACTAATGGTGTCTCTCCATAAGATAAATAACACATGCTGGGTAAACAAATTACAGTTGGGCAATTGATAGAATAAAGACAAACGTGATATGTCAAGAAGATCACTATGAGATTTACTCTGGGCATTACAACAAAATAC
This sequence comes from Dactylis glomerata, assembly GCA_007115705.1. NCBI lineage: Eukaryota > Viridiplantae > Streptophyta > Magnoliopsida > Poales > Poaceae > Dactylis > Dactylis glomerata. The sequence continues at coordinate 105,123 of QXEO01000120.1, read as the reverse complement.
ATAGACCGCCATCCAACTGCATCTATGACTAACAATCCACTTGTGGCGAATCAATCCGAGAACTCCACAAGTATTAAGTTGCGAACAACAGATAATTGCATTAAGCAAAGTGTGTAATGTAAACAAAGCATATGCCCTTGAGCATATGAATGTTGTTTTCTCCCTAGTAGAAATAGCACATCTACAACCTTAGAGTTTTCTGTCACTCCCCCAGGTTAAATAGAGGCATGAACCCACTATCGAGCATAAATACCCCCTCTTGGAGTCACTAGCAACTACTCGGCCAAGATAGCTACTAACAACGGAGAGCATGCAAGATCATAAACAACATAGAGATAACAAAAGATATATTTCAGTATAGCAACTCAATCATAACACCAATATTCATCGGATCCCAACAAACCAAACATGTAGAATTACATAACGGTGATCTCAATCATGTAGGGCAGCTCATGAGATCTAAACATGAAGCACATGGTGGAGAAGACAACCATCTAGCTACAGCTATGGACCCATAGTCCAAGGTAGACTACCCACTCATCGCTCCGGAGGCAAGCATGGCGATGAAGAAACCCTCCGGTGGCGATTCCCCTCTCCGGCAGGGTGCCGGGAAGAGCTTCTGGACCCTCCCGATCTCGGGTCGACGACGGCGGCGGATCGCGATGTGTTTCTAGAAAATTGATCAGGTACTTAGGTTTTTTCCGTCGGGGGGTCTTTATAGGCGAAGGGGCGATGTCAGAGGTGGAGCCAGGTGGCCTCACGCCTGGCTGGCGCGGCCCAGGCCCTGGCCGCACCGGCCTGGCGTGTGGGGCCCCTGTGGCTCCCCTCCTACTCTCCTTCAGATCTCTGGAAGCTCTCGGAAAAAATAAGACTTCAGGAACTTGTTTCGTCCAATTCCGAGAATCTTTCCTGTGTATCACTTCTGAAACACAAAAACAGCAGAAAACAGGGAACTGGCACTGTGGTGACTTGTTAATAGGTTAGTTCCGGAAAATGAATAAAAGTGCCACTAAGTGTAACAAAACAGTAGGCAAATGGTGTAAAAACAAGCATGGAGCATAAAAAATTATAGATACGTTGGAGACGTATCAATCACCCCAAGAAATATCCAAGAATTACAAGCATCAAAGCTTGGGGATGCCCCCGAGGCACCCCTTTCTTCATCGGCAAAAATCAGGTCACCTTTCAAGACACTATATTTTTATTGCTTCATGCACTATGTGTTTTCTTGGAGCATCAGTTGTTTTAGTTTTCTTTATTAGTTTAGTTTTGTTTGCTGCAATAAATGGTTGGACCCCAACAAATTTCTTTTGGAGAAGTTGCCTTGCTTTTCATTTGCCAAGAACGCTCTTGGATTTCGTTTTCGCCTTGATTTGCGTTCAAATCTTCTTATATTTATTTATCAAGGTGTATTTTTACCTCTGATCTTTATTGGTTTTCATCAAAAGAGGTGTTTATAAAAAGTTTGAATGGTGTTGGAAAAGAGAAAAAGCTTTATGCAAAAAAGTGGTACAAGAAGGAGCTTGTGTAGACTGCGGCTTAGGCTTTTCCATGTCATGCTTGATGTCTTTTTGATAGTATGCTTAGTGGTTTTGCTGTAGCATGACTTGTCTCAAATAACTGAGATTGCTTAATGAGCCTTTGAAAAAAATCATGCGTTGTTTTTACCATTTGGAAGCATTATTTTGGTTTTCTCCTTGATGCTTTATTTGGGTTGACTTGGCGCATGCTCACACATGTTAGAATCTTACAAAGTCGCCAATAGCCTCTATGATCATTTAGTTTTTGACTTTTGATGCCATCTTATGCTTCTTTTAATGTCGCTTTGTCGCTTTGTATGATTATGGCCATTATTGCTCTCTTAGTTGGTCGCTCCCAGTCTTTTGCTAGCCCTCGCCTTGTACTGAGTATGAGCTCTACTCGTGCATCCAAGTCCTAAAAACCAAGTTTGCCAAAGTGTCCACCATGCATACCTACTAGCAATTTGTTATTCCAAGTAAATTTGACTTGCTTTTATTATCTCTTCAAATTAAACTCTTACCAGTGTTATGTGAAAATTGGTCAGTAAAGCTCTCACTGAACCGGTAGGCACACTTTATTTTTTCCTGTTCTTAAAAATTTGACATTGTGGTCTCTTATGTTGAGTTGTTATGCTTGCAAGTTGTAAGTTGGAGACTAGCCCAACCATGCTTTCATGGGGCAAGCTTTCAACATTGCACTTCTTATTTGAGTTGATATCGTGATCATTTGTTTATGGATGCCCGCGGTGTGAAATGAATTGGGAATCTTGCAGGGATCATGGAGTTTGTATATGTGTTAGGGAAACGCCTGGGCTGCCAATCTAAGCCATGCATAATTCATGGTGGAAATTTGCAGCATACCCATAGTGGACATTCGACGACGCATCTCAAAATAAAAAGCTAAACAATTGGTAAATAAAAGAGATGTTGAGGTGTTCATTGTCTGCTTGTCCTATCATTTTGATGTGGGCTAGTTCCATGTCATCGGGCACGGAGGTACCCCGTTGGCGGTTCTCGATGATACGTATATACTTACAATGACAAGAGCCTTGCTTGGGACTCTAAGTAGAGTAGCATGAGGTTTGGGTACTCGTATTCACGGGACACGAGGTTTTCGACTTATGATTTGTCAAGCATATGCATCATAATTGTTCTCGCATTAACTCTAACCATTCAAGATGCTTATGATGGGGGCAATGAGAGCTCAAAGCGGTAAGTACCATAATTTTTGAAGGTTATAAAACTTGCAATCACTGCTTCCCTCCGCGAAGGGCCTTTCTTTTACTTTTATGTTGAGTCACCACCTTCTATCTTTATGCACCATTAAGAGAGCATAGTTGTCATTCTTAGTATAATGTGCATTGTCCCAAAGTTTTCATTGATTGATTCATATTTTTGGTTTCACTTGTTCTCAAATTATCTGTATCTAGTCGCCCTCTTAAACTTGAAGGTGTCCTATGAAGGACAAGCTGAAAACCATTTGTATGTTTTTCCTTATGATTTGAACACATGTTTGACTTTCATTGTTTCATTTTCATGATCTTTTGTTTGTGTTCATTTGCATGTTTATAACATGGTTGCTAAGTTCTATATTGTCAAGATTATATCTTTCATGCCCATGTTTTAAGTTCTTTTGATCCCAGCTCACAATGCTTACATTTGTGGTCAAGATTGTGTAGGTGCATGTCACCTCAAAAATTATTTCTTTTGTTATCACTTACCTACTCGAGGACGAGCAGGAGTTAAGCTTGGGGATGCTGATACGTCTCCAACGTATCCATAATTTTTGATGCTCCATGCTTGTTTTTACACCATTTGCCTAATGTTTTGTTACACTTCGTGGCACTTTTACGCATTTTCCAGAACTAACCTATTAACAAGTTGCCACAGTGCCAGTTCCCTGTTTTCTGATGTTTTGTGTTTCAGAAAAGCTACACAGGAAATATTCTCGGAATTGGACGAAACAAGTTGAAGTCTTATTTTTCCCGGAAGCTTCCAGAGATCCGAAGAGGAGACGGAGTGGGGCCACGAGGGCCCCACACACCAGGGCGGCGCGGCCCAGCCCCTGGCCGCGCCCCCTATGTGTGAGGTCGCCTCGGTCCACTTCTGACGATGCCCCTTCGCCTATAAAGACCCCCCGACGGGAAAAACCTAAGTACCCCGATCAATTTTCCAGAAACACTTCGCGATCCACCGCCGTCATCGACCTGAGATTGGGAGGGTCCAGAAGCTCTTCCCGGCACCCTGCTGGAGAGGGGAATCGCCACCGGAGGTCTTCTTCATCGCCATGCTTGCCTCCGGAGCGATGAGTGAGTAGTCTACCTAGGACTAAGGGTCCATAGCAGTAGCTAGATGGTTGTCCTCACCACCATGTGCTTCATGTTTAGATCTCATGAGCTGCCCTACATGATTGAGATCACCGTTATGTAATTCTACATGTTTGGTTTGTTGGGATCCGATGAATATTGGTGTTATGATTGAGTTGCTATACTGAAATATATCTTATGTTATCTCTATGTTGTTTATGATCTTGCATGCTCTCCGTTGTTAGTAGCTATCTTGGCCGAGTAGTTGCTAGTGACTCCAAGAGGGGGTATTTATGCTCGATAGTGGGTTCATGCCTCTATTTAATCTGGGGGAGTGACAGAAACCTCTAAGGTTGTAGATATGTTGTTGCTACTAGGGAGAAAACAACATTCATTTGCTCGAGGGCATATGCTTTGTTTACATTACACACTTTGCTTAATGCAATTATCTGTTGTTCACAACTTAATGCTCATGGGGTGTTCGGATGATATCCCCATGAGTGGATTATTAGTCATAGATGCAGTTGGATGGCGGTCTATGTATTTTGTTGTAATGCCCAGAGTAAATCGCATAGTGATCTTCTTGACATATCACGTTTATCTTTATTCTATCAATTGCCCAACTGTAATTTGTTTACCCAGCATGTGTTATTTATCTTATGGAGAGACACCACTAGTGAACTGTGGACCCCGGTCCTATTTCCATCATATTGCTATCACCTGTTTACTTTACTCGCACTGTTTACTTTACTCGCATACTTTCACTGTTTTCCACTCGATACGCTCATACCCTTTGTTTCAAGCAAACTGGTGAGATTGACAACCTCATCGCAAGTTGGGAACAAAGTACTTGGTTGTGTGTGTGCAGGTTCCGCATTGCTACTGGCCGAAGACGAGTCAACAAGTATCGTTAAACGACGCCCTTGTTGGAGTGTTATTAAGCCAGTCCGCATCACCTTCAGTTATACTGTCTGCTCTTCTCTTGACCGACATACCTTGGTTTCTTACTGAGGGAAAAGACTTGCTACTGTGCTCATCATACTTTCCGCTTGGAGTTTCCCAACTGCCTGGCCACAATAATCATTAACTACACGCCAGAAATCACATCTACATAAATCTCAAAATGAGTGAGAAGAATTTGAGGTGAGTTTGGCATAAGGAAGGTGGCATGGGTGAGGTGATGGAGAGGATGAAGTTTAAGCTGTTGTTTTGAGGGGTTCCAAATTATGCTGGGAAGATAGTTTTCAAAGCTAAAGATAAGTATAAATCTTATTAGGTAAAACCTAAAGGTTATGTGTTGGGTTACAGACCCAAGCTACCACACAAGAATTCTAACACAGATCAATGATACGTCCATTTTGCATCACTATTTTATATCATAATTTACTGTTATTCATTGATATATTTCATATTTAGAGATGATACTTATGATATTTCCTCCATTTTTGCATGTTTGATGATTATTGTAGAATTCATTGCCGGAGTCAGGATTCTGCTGGAAAAAGGACCGTCAAGATACAATATTTCTGAAGACCAGCAACTCTAGGAAAATAGCAGCGGATACACGCAGCGTAGTGACCCAAGTCAGGCCTACTACCCTACAGGCGACTGACCGGGAAACGAGTCCTAATTCGCACCGGCGTCGTCGTACTCCTCATCATCTTATTCATAGTCCTCTCCAAAGTCTGGCCAAGTTAATAGCCAGAAACAAAGCCGTGAGTACATTTTGGAATTGTACTCGCAAACCATCTAAGAGAAAGAGAACATTCACATGCTATATGGCTGTAGCAAGGGTTGGTTTAGTTTTCAGTGACTATCTTCTACTAACTTCTCGTGTCGATATAGCATGTCCCACGACATTTCTATATCCTTATTAAAGAAAACTTTTATAAGCTTTTAGTAAAATCTCTAGGAAAGGGGGAAACTCCTTTAAAGAATAGATCGGTGGTCAATCGAACATGACCACCCCAAAGCATCGGCAGTGCCCTCCAAGTACTCCGATTCACTCCCATGCCACGGCAGTACCCTCCAAGTACTCCGTCCGGCACAAAACTCCATCTTTCCAGAAAAACCATTTTATAAAACCAAAAACCTGACATTGGGCAATGTAGTGATCTCCACAACCGTCCAAAACCGAGGACGCGGCTATTCGAATAGTTTTACACTCTGTAGAGGCTGTACACTTTACCCACACCAACCGATAAATCCGCCGGGATACCACCACGGACCGTCATACATAAGTATGCGGGGTTCGGATAATCGATCAAAGCCTCCATCTATCTCCCTTAGTATGGGTGCCTACCCTGTGGAGTTTACCTCCCCGGCAGTACCTCCTTCAGAGTGTCACTCCGGCGCCACGGCGGGAGAACCCAAGTGTCTTCCGGCCGGATAAATCCCGAAGGATCCCGATTTACTATTGCCCATAAACTAGCGGCAACCCGGATTCCGGAGTCCTGCAAACCCCTATATAGTATGAGGCTCCCCGCACTAAGGCAAATAAACTTCAAACTAAGCCCGTCCCATACCGGGTAATGTGGTTGCACGGTCTAATTGCTTCGAGCGACTACAAAGAAACACCGATGCCTTTTTCTAAATCCACCAACTCCTTTCCTCCGTAACCCAAGAGTCCATTTGTCCCAAAATCATTTAGAAAACATTTCAGTGGAGTAGGTACTACTCCAAGGTTTTCGTAACCATTTTTGAAAACATTTCCGGAAGTTATCCCATCCTAGAGTTTTTGGCTCCACTACAAGTGTTTCCCAAAGACTTCGATGCTAATCATCGAGCCTCTACAATTAGGGGTAATGATAGGTGGTAAGGGAGTCATCCTCCATGGATGATAACAATGTGACTTGTGGAGCTAAGTCACCATCTATTGCTAACTAGGGATAATTAGCAATATAAGAAAAAAACAATGCATAGTAGTAAGAGTAAGAGTAGAATAATGCATAGTGCCGTGATAGGATTCAGATATGAAACAAGTAGATGGCTTGCCTTGATTGGCTTGTCCCTGATTACCCTCCTCCTGGTACTCAAACACTTCTCCCTCTTCCGCACAGTCATCGTTCGGTTCTATCGCCGGAAAAGAAATGAAGACACACATACAATAAGTATTCATGCATACATGAAGTCCACTCAAACCACATCACACACTCAAGCATTTGAGTAACAGAAGCAAACAAGTTTAGATAACAGAACAATATCTATTTTATAAATGAAAATAAACAACAACATTATATCAAGCAAATCCTAGTTGTATGGAACACTCATTCATAAGCAAGCACTTGCATGCATCAAGATGCTTTATAACATGGCACCAACATATCTACTGGCAACCCACAATATAACAGAACCAAGATCATTTGCATCAAATTTAAATAGTATAAAGGTAACTAAATGAAGATTTTCCCATCCTAGAAATCCCTAGAATGGCAAAATATTCCTCTAAAACTCTCTGTAAGTCCTAAAATTCTAACAGAGACCAATCTGGAAAGCTAATCAAATGCACAACACACCAGAAGTGGAATCATTACAAAATAATAATTATTGTGAGCACAATAAATCAATTACTGCAGGACTTTGATATCAACAAATTAATTTCTACAAACAATTCACATCACCTAAAATAGTGAAACCAGTTCCTATAAATCAATCTTGCAGTAAAGCATCAGTGAAAATTGGAAATACCACTTTTTAATAAACAGAAACATAGATTTGCCTAAATAGATGTAAATCTATAGATCTACTTTATTTATCTCCCAGATAATATTTAGAAGCCTAAAAATCAAGCATGCAGCACCAGGTGGTAGACAATATTGTACTGAACACAGCAAAATTGAAATCACCATTTTCTGAGGTCTGAAATAATTTCTATGCATTTTTATTTGCAGCAGGGATTAATTAAACAGAAAATTTCACAAGAAAAAATATGAAAGAGGCCGGATCTGGCCGGGCCTCGCCAGATCTGGGCCAGATCCGGCCCAGCCGGCTCGCCGGCCAGCCCGGGGTGAGGAGCAAACCGGTACGCTGCCTCGGTCGTTCGATTTGGCGACGATCGACGGCCGGGGTGCGTCGTCCTCGCTGGAGCTGCATGCGCCGGAGGGGGCATAGCCCCAGCTAGGGTTTCAGGGAAGAAGGCTCACCGAGGGGCGGCTGGTGGTCGGCGGTGGCTAGCTCGGTGGCGGAGTGGTCCAGGAGGTGTGGGGTGGCTCGTAGACGTGCATGCAGAGGCGATGGAGATCTTGGCGGCGTTGACGTGATCGTGAAGGGCCTCGGCAGTAGCTCGGTGATGCCGACGTGCTCCTGGAACCCTGGGTTAAGCAAGAGGAAAGGGTGAGATCCAGGTGGTGGTCTACAAGCTAGATGACCAGAGAGGGAGGAGAGAGAAACAACTGGGTCGATGGTAACCTTCCCCTTCACCGTCGACGATCTACCCGGCGATCTCGGGCTCTCTGGCGGTAGCTTCTCCTCGGCTAGGCGTCGGCGAGGTTCTGAAGGTGAGTGAGAAGGGGAGAGGGGGCAAATGAGGGGGAGAGAAGAGCTCCAGAGAGATCCCGGGGCTTTATACTGACATATGGTCTCGGTCTATGGTGGGTGGCCTCGGACGCGGTTGGGCGCCGTGGGGGGCGTCTGAGGACGGCACTGTGGTCCGAGTCCAGGGGTCTGGTCGGAGGCGTCGGTGGCTGGCCGATGTGGTTACAGTGGAGGCGGTTTCAGAGGGTTAGCAGGGCGAAACGGTGTGCGACGCGGTCGGCTCGGTGCACCACGGTGCAAGGCAGGGGTGGCGATGTGTTGTACTCTCGATGCCGTGCATCTAAGCGTGCGGTGCGGGGCTGGAGGAGGCGTGCGTGCACTGGAACGTGAGCCTCGCTCTGGGCGCGCTGGGCGGCCAGACGGCGTGGCACTGACATGGTTGGGCGGCGGCGTACGGTCACGTTCGAGGGAAACTGGCTCGGGGAATTGATCAGTGGGGTCAAGGTGGGTCTGGCGGCGAGGTGATGGCTCGGTCGGCGGTCAGTGGTGTCCTGGCTAGGCATGGCGTCCACCGATGGCAATGGCGAGGGCGCAGGCGGCGTGGAGTGCTCGAGCTGTGCCTATGCACGATGGGGTCGGGGTTTGGGTCTCTGCAAGGTGGAGGTCGACTACAGGGGGTCAAGGGCGGTGGCTGATCAAAGAAAAAGGGAGAGGGAAGTGGGTTCTGCAGGCTTGGTCTCGGGCTCCTCTCCCTGCCTTCGATCCAACCAGATATGACAAGTAGTCGATCTCTAGCAAGATTTGATGCTGGGCTTTGTTTAGATACGCAGGGGAAACCCTTAGGTCGGTTTGCAAAAAGAATGAGAGGGGAAAGGTGAAAGGCAAGGCTATGGCCTTTATGGCCGAGTTCAAATTCAAAATTTGAATCCAAAGGGGAAGGTTTGAAAACCTACCAATATTTGTCTACAAAGTTTTCAAACTTAACTCAAAGTCAAGAGTAAAGTTTGGTCAATTTTTGAATGGCTAGGCTAGTGTTTTAGAGAAGTGTCCAATTTTCAAATAGAGGTGCAAAAGAAATGAAAATAAAAAAGGAGAAGAATTTAGATCATGCAAGGAACACAATGCTAGGCTTGATTGTGAGAACATGCTAGTCTAAGCCTAAAACTTTATGCATAAAATCATAGAACCAAATCTAGTTCATAGAACTTAAGCATGGAAAAAAAATCTAGAATTAAGGCATGAAATAATGCCTACACATGCACACATAAAATCATGCACTCTCATAACATTACACATGCTAGCACACACATGAAATCATGCGTTCATAGGGCACACACACACATTGCTGAGCAAAAGTTTTATTTTACTCATATAAAAAAGTACTTAAGTAAAGTCTTAACTTGGTTAACAAAAGTGGGATGTTACAGACCTTCCCCCCTTAAAAGAATCTCATCCCGAGATTCTGTAGCTAAGCGTGAAGTAGTCCGGGAAATTCTCGCCGAAGATAATCCTCACGTTCCCAAGTGGCTTCGTCTTCGGTATGATTACTCCATTGCACCTTATACATTTTGATCTTGCGTCTACGGGTAAGACAGACGTCTTCTTCAAGAATGCGAACGGGTCTCTCCCGATAGGTGAGGTCGGAGTTTAGGTCGATGGAGTTGTGGTCGATCTCGGTGAAGGTCTCGGGTTTGTTGGGAACTTGAAGGCATTTGCGGAGTTGCGACACATGGAAGACATCATGGAACTCGGATAGCTTTGGGGGTAGCTCCAGTTTGTAGGACATGGTGCCCTTACGGTCCAAGATCTTGAATGGTCCAATGTACCGGGGTGCAAGTTTACCTTTGACATGGAAGCGTTGCATACCCTTGAGTGGTGTGACTCGAAGGTAGACAAAGTCTCCCACATTGAAGGTGACAAGTCTCCTCTTTGGGTCAGCGTAACTCTTTTGTCGGGACTGGGCTGCTTTCAAACGGTTGCGGATGAGCTGGACTTGCTCTTCGGCCTCCCTGATAACATCGGGCCCAAATACTTGACTTTCTCCAGTCTCAGACCAGTTGAGAGGGGTACGGCACTTGCATCCGTAGAGGGCTTCAAAAGGGGCCATTTGCAAGCTAGCTTGATAGCTATTATTGTAGGAAAACTCTGCGAAAGGTAAGCAATCCTCCCACTTGGCTCCGTATGAGAGGACGCAAGCTCTAAGCATGTCTTCGAGGATTTGATTTACCCTCTCGGTTTGGCCACCAGTCTGCGGGTGATAGGCTGTGCTGAACGAAAGCTTCGTCCCTAAGGCTTCGTGAAGTTTGTGCCAGAATCTCGAGGTAAACTGGGTGCCCCGATCAGTCACAATCCTCTTGGGCACTCCATGGAGGCTAACAATTCTGGATATATACAGGTCAGCTAGGTCCCGGCCTTTATGGGTGGTCTTGACAGGTAGAAAATGGGCGACCTTGGTCAGGCGGTCAACGATAACCCAGATGGAGTCGTGGCCTCGGTTTGATCTAGGCAGCCCAGTGATGAAATCCATTCCAACTTCCTCCCATTTCCACATTGGCACTTTCAATGGCTGCAATAAACCTGCGGGCTTTTGGTGCTCAGCCTTGACTCGCTGACAAACGTCGCACCGGGCAATATAGAAAGCTATCTCCCGCTTCATACCGTGCCACCAAAACTGTTCCTTCAAGTCCTGGTACATTTTTGTTCCTCTGGGATGAATAGAATAAGGGGTATCATGGGCCTCCTTCAGAATGGACTGCTTCAACTCCTCGATGTTAGGAACGCACAGGCGGCCATTATACCATAGCACACCTTCCTGGTCGATGGAGAACCCAGGTAATTCCTCTCGTCCCATCCTACGCTTGATACCTTCGATGCTTTCATGTCCCCTCTAAGCCTCCTTAATGATGTCGGTGAGTGTGGGTCGGACTTCAAGGTTCGCTAAGAAACCATGGCTTACAAGCTGAAGTCCGAACTTCTCGAACTCCTCGCATAAGGTTGGTTGGCGGGTCCTTAATAGGGCATTTAGAGAACAAGGTTCTCGCTGAGGGCATCGGCGACCACATTCGCTTTACCAGGATGGTAATGAATGCCTAGGTCGTAATCTTTAATAAGTTCAATCCATCTCCTTTGTCGCATGTTCAACTCTTTCTGGGAGAAAATATACTTTAGGCTCTTGTGGTCGGTATAGATCTCACAACGGTTTCCCATAAGGTAGTGTCGCCATGTCTTAAGAGCATGGACAACGGCGGCAAGCTCAAGGTCATGAGTAGGGTAATTTAACTCATGAGGGCGCAGTTGACGGGACAGGTAGGCAATAACCTTGCCGTCTTGCATAAGGACACTTCCAAGACCAAGCTTGGATGCATCGCAGTAGACGTCGAAGCTCTTGGTAATGTCGGGCATGGTCAAGATAGGAGCTGACACAAGTCTCTTCTTGAGCTCTTGGAAGCTCTGCTCGCACTTCTCAGTCCACTCAAACTTTTTATCTTTCTTGAGTAGCTGAGTCAACGGGCGGGCAATGCTGGAGAATCCCTCTACAAACTTTCGGTAGTATCCGGCTAATCCAAGGAATGCTCGGACTTCGGTGGGGTTGGTTGGGGCTTTCCTTTCCATGATGGAGGTGATTTTTGAGGGGTCAACGGATACTCCACCAGCTGAGAGTACATGGCCAAGGAATCCAACCTCTTTCAGCCAAAATTTACATTTGCTAAACTTGGCGTAAAGTTGGTGTTCACGCAGGGTTCCCAAAACTAGCCGCAGATGCTCTGCGTGCTCTTCCTCCGTCTTAGAATAGACCAAGATGTCATCGATGAAGACCACCACGAACTTGTCGAGGAACTTCATGAATACCTTATTCATGAGATTCATGAAATAGGCGGGGGCATTGGTTAGGCCGAAAGACATGACGGTGTACTCGAATAAGCCATAGCGAGTGGTGAAAGCGGTCTTAGGAATGTCAGACTCTCGGACTTTCGGCTGATGATATCCGGTGCGGAGATCGATCTTGGAGAGCACTTTGGCTCCATTCAGCTGATCAAACAAGTCTTCAATCTTCGAGAGTGGGTATTTATTCTTGATGGTTACCTCGTTGAGTTTACGGTAGTCCACACATAGTCGTATGGTACCGTCTCGCTTGTCCACAAATAGAACAGGCGATCCCCATGGTGAAGCGCTGGGACGGATAAGGCCTTTGCTGAGCATGTCAGCAAGTTGCTTCTTTAACTCCTCAAGTTCTTGGGGGTTCATACGATAGGGTCGCTGAGCAATGGGAGCTGTTCCGGGAATCAACTAAATTACGAATTCGATATCCCGGTCAGGGGGCATACCTGGCAACTCCTCAGGAAAGACATCGGGGTATTCACATACCACCTGAACTTTATCGAGAGGCGGCCCTGAGACTGACTTCTTGTAGTAAGCTTTGCGTGATGGCATAGTTGCGATGTGCCCAATTTGAACTCCATCACTGCTGGTTACGGTTATAGCTTTCCGAGCGCAGTCTATATGACCCTGGTACTTGGACATCCAGTCCATTCCAAGCACCATGTCCAAACCCTTTGTGCCTAAAATGATCAGGTTGGCCTTGAATGACTCCCCATGGATATCTACCGGCACATCTATGCAATTCCTCTTAGTTTTCATAACTGACCAGGGGATCTGGACTAACATAGTTCTAGGCATCATGGTTGGTTCTAGCTTTCCCTTTTCAACGAAGTTCTCGGTCACGAAAGAATGGGATGCACCAGAATCAAACAGTACTCTTGCAGGGGTGGAGTTGACAAGAAACGTACCCAGAACGATATCAGGTGCTTCAGCAGCTTCTTCAGCATAGACATGGTTCAGGCGGCCCCTTGCTACATTTGCTTGATTCTTCGGGTTCCATCCAGGGGGTCCACGGCCTTGACCCTGATTGGGTTTAGGCGCGCTGAGGCTCGGCACGGATGGTTTCTTCAGGGGCATTCCTTAGAGAAATGCCCTGGCTGGCCACAGGTATAACAGCCACTTCCTTGGCTGCGGTTGATGGGATTGAAGGTGTTGTGGTTTCCTCCAGAAGGATTTCCGCTGGAGGGGCGGTTGCTTGAGTACTGGCGGTTAGGGTTGTTGGGCCTGGGAGCTTGAGAGGCGAACCTCTGAGGGGGTGGCGCAGACCTTGATGGGGGCATGCTGCGGGATCTCTGACTGCTTGATCCACCCTGACTCATCATTCTCCTCTTCCGGCTTTCACGGGCAGCCTTGTTCTTGTCCTCTACCATAATAGCAGCATCAACCAGGGACTCCATATCATTGTATGGCACGGTGACCAGATAAGGCTGCAGGTCTTCCTGAAGTCCATTCATGAAGCGCTCCCGCTTCTTCTCATCGGTGTCGATGTCGTTAGGGGCATACCTCCCCCAAGTGGTGAACTTGTCGAGGTATTCGGTGACACTCATACCTCCTTGCTTGAGGTTAAGGAACTTGTCACGCATAATCTTGATGAGTCCAGATGGAATGTGGGCCTTGCGGAACTTGGTCTTGAAGGCTTCCCAAGTCATCACTTGGCCCTCAGGCTGCATGGCACAGACGTTCTCCCACCATGCGCCTGCTGCGCCAGCTAGGAAATGGGTCGCGTAGAGCACCTTCTCGTTTGCTCCAACTCCCGCATACTCGAGCTTGTTCTCGATGGTGCGGAGCCAGTCGTCGGCGTCCAGGGGTTCGGTAGACTTGGTGAATGTTGGCGGGTTGGAGTTTTGGAAGTTCCTAAGCATGTTGCGGGGTTCCTCATCATCGTTGCCACCATGGTTGTTGTGGTTGGTGGCCATCTGAGCGAGTTGCTGGAGTGTAGCAAGGTTGGCTTGACGCTCGGCGCGTGCAGCTTCACGCTCCTCCAACAGGAGCCGCAGCACCTGCGTCATGTCGGGCTCAGGAGGTGGGGGCGGGTTGTTGCCAGCGTGGGCACGAGTCTCCGGAGCCATTCTGGAGAGGAGTGAATTGGTGAGATTTATAACAAGGGAACTTATGCAGGTTTCATAAGAAAGAAAGAAACTACACTCATGCATAGCATACATCCATGGCAACCATACATAACATGCTCCAACAACCATGCATAACAAGTCCATGCATACATAATATATACAAACAAAAGGGTGCCAAACATGTCCAGGCACACACACATACCACACATAGTCGCATACAACAAGCATAGCAAATGGTTCTAAGTAGACCATACAGCATGATACGCAAAAGGGTCAAACTAACAACTACGCGGCAGCCTACGTGAGAGGTAGAGTGGTGGAATCTACTCGTCGCCGCTAACGTGGGGGACTAGCTCCTCGGGGTCCTCCTCGCTAGGAGTCTCAGGAGCGTAGAAGTCGAGGATAGCGTTGCGGTCATCACCGCTCTCGCTACCACGGTCGTCATCGTCGGTACTAGCGGGCTCCTCGTCGAACGCCTCCTGGTGGTCGTCGTCGCGGCCAAGTACCTCCTCGTTCTCCTTGCGGAGCTCAGCGGTCTCCTCCTCCAACTCGGACATGTGGCTCTCAAGAGAGGCCAAGTGGTCCTCCTACTCGCGGACGCGCCTCCTCAGAGCCTTGTTCTTCTTCACGATCTTCCTCTTGGCAGAGAGAAGACGGTGACGTGAGAAGATAGACTCCTGGAGGTCCTCACGGAGAACGGCGAGCTCGAGTCCCCTCTCGTCGGCGATCATCCGGACATGGTCCAGATGCTCCTGTGTGTGGTGCAGGATAGCCTCAGTGTGGCAGAAGTGGCGGCTGAAAGGGGTGTGCGCCGCGGCCTGGTGGGGAAAGCCATCGGCGTCGACCCTCCCGTAGTGCTCGTAACGAGTCCCAAGTAACTCATCGTAGTGGAGGTGGACGAGGCGCGAGATGGCGTGACGTAGAACGCGCATCAAGCCATCGCCCCAGTTGCGCTTGATCACCTCGAAGGTGAACTCCGGTGAGGTGGGCGGAACCTCCCTCCCGCGGACCTGGCATACCACATGGATAGCCAGCTCGCGGGTGCCCTCCTCGAACAGCTGATAGCCTCGCACCTCGGGACGCGGTCGTCCGAGGCGCGCGGTCAACTCCACCAAGTCCCTCTCGAAGACCAGCACGTCCTCGTGGGTACCAACCTGACAGTGCGCGGTAAGAACATCCATCTGCACAAATTTTCGAGTAGAGTTTATTAATGACTTACTCAAGTGTGCAAAATTTATACATAAGTAAAAACTTGAATTTAAATGCAAGTAATTAAAGATGTTTAAAGAATAAGGGAAGAGATGAGAGCAATATATATTGGGGAAAGATACCCTAAGGCGCCGTACGAAAACATCCGCGTGCGTTAACCTCCACGTCCAATTACTTTGACCTCACCCTTATCCTCTCACCTGCCCCGTTCACACCAGCCACACATTCTTCTTATTTTTCCTCATTGATTCCATGGATCCGTATCCTCCTTCCTTCTTGGTCCGGGTCCCTCGATTCACACGCATGGAGGACGGAGCAGAGCGCTCTGATCCAGGAGCTGTGTTCGGATGAGCAGGCGGTGGCCGGAGAAGGAGGCTAGGCGGCGGAGACCATTGGGGGCGGGGAGGGACAGCGGCGGTCAGGTCCGACGAGAGGGCGTGACCAGCGGGAGCTCGCAAACCTACCTCTGAGGAGCCACACGGGCGCCGCTGCTACCAGGCCTCAGCCACGACCAGGGCGTGCAGCAAAGCGGAAAGGTCAAGTCCCCCAATCTCCACCGTCGTGCAGCTGGACTAGGTGGACGCGCGTGAGGCCCTTGGCCGTCACGCTCCTTGACGCAGATGGGGAGCTGGCGGACCCGGGCACGCCATGGCCGTCTTCACGGGAGCGCCGGCGAGGCGACGCGCTGGCGGCCGGTTGACTTGTGGCTGAGGCAGCTGGCCACGGCGGAGGATAACGCCGACAGGACGCGCTCGTCGGCATGGCGGCCGAGGCCTCCCTAGAGATCCTGGCAAGGGAGATGGACGGTGGTGGGGTCCCTGAGGCGTACGCGGCCAGGGCCGACGCCATCCACGCGTTGACGACGGCGAGCACGCAACGTAGTTGCACGGTTCGCGGCGAGTTCGTGAGGCAGCTGGTGGACAGGTCGTACGCGGGATGGAGGTGGAGGTCATGTGTGCCTACCTGATGTCACTCGTGTCGCGATTGCCAGTGTCCTGGTGGTGGAGGAGCTCCCTGCCAGTTCCAGGCCGTCTTCGCCACCATCGAGCATTGGCAATGCTCACGCGGGTGCAAATTCATCAAGTATGATGATGAATCTGTTAATTATGCCTAGTTAAGCTATTAATTTGGTAATCGTGCCTGATTTAATCTGGTACTGTAGTGTTGACTGATCCATCTGATGATTATCTTGTAGAAGTGTCAATTGCTACATAGATAATCAGGGCAATTTCATGCTTGATTAATATGGTAATTGTGTGTGATAATCTGGTAGCTGTAAATGATCAATCTGGTAATTGCTTACAAATATTTTAATCGCTACATAGATAATCTGGCAATGTGTTTGATTAATCTGGTAATTGTGCGTGATAATCTGGTAGATGTGAATGATCAATCTGGTAATTGCTTACAAATATTTTAATTGCTACATAGATAATCCGGCAATGTGTGTGATTAATCTGGTAATTATGCATAATTAATTTGATAGCTGTGACATTAATATGTTAATTGCTATATAGATAATTTGGTAATTGTGATTACTTAATCTGCTAACCAACTACTGGGATAATGAGGTGGTAAATGTTACATACACTAGATGGTACCCCGCGCGTTGCTGCGGGAAATTATGGCTAAATTACTATTACGGTCAGGTAATTTTAAAATGAATAAGCTTTTTTCATTGCTTATGGTCATCAGACCGTAGAAGAAACAGATTGATCAATAACCAAACATATATAACCCCTCACCATTAAAATTAAGTAGTAATGATAATGTGCATCCACTGGTGGTTGATTCTCATGTACTACTGCCAGCATTAATATGGTGCTAAAAAGCTAATCATCTTTGTATGCCATAGTAAAAACCATCATAATTCCAGTGCATCAACTGTTGTTTGATTCTCATGTACGTGTACAACTGCTAGCACAAATATGGTGTTACAAAGAGCTAATCATCTTTGTATGCCATAGTAACAACCATCATAATTCTAGCCTTGTTGGTGACAATCCAGCCCTTCTGAGATCTATAAGAGACTGAAAGAAGGGGAAAAAAGTGAATATACATAGAAGTCATCAGTCCTTAAACTATCTAGAAATAAAAGTTAAAATATGGACTATAAATATTACCTTCCAATTTCTAAGTGCATGGAGTTGTTACCTTCACAACTGATAAACTATGAAGAACCTGACATCTTGTCGAATTACGACACATGTTAGAACGTATGTACTATGTTGAGCTAGCTAGTAAGTGGTAATTAACAATTAGTATGCTAGTGATTGTTCAGTCCATTCCATGATCGATATTCTTACACATGAATAACTCAAAGTAAAGTCGATTTGTAATAGGAATATATATCCTAAATGTTCTAAAAAAACCTAGTTGTAACATAAACTGGCGTTTATATGGCTCTAATGCTTAATCAGCAAAGAAGATAATATTGCAAGTTGTCTTGTGAGAATTCACGGACTTACAATACTGCCACAGAATATACGCATGTCTAAACTGGAACTCTTTATAGCAGAGATAATCAGCAAGGTAAAAAACAGATTACCTGGATGGTCAGACGACGCATCTAGCAGGCTGCAGTGATCGGCTGAATCAACAAACCAGATGGAGAGAATATGTCCGGGGAGGCCGAGCAACGCAGTTCAATCGTTAAAGGGAGAAGAGGGGGCGGCTGCTCCACCTCCACATGTGAGATCGTGAGATGAACACCAACAAAAGTAGCCGCCGGCGACAGATCTTGCAGCAGCACCGATGGAGTAAGAGATACAATCTGACAGATCATAGATCAGTGGGCGATAAATTAAACACCTTCCATAGTTCCATACTTCTTTGATCAAAGACGTAAATTAAGATCACCAAGAAACGGGAATAACGATATGAGCAGGGGCGCATACTTGCGCTATAGGACAACGACCATCTACCGAGGTTTTTATAGGCAACGACGACTGCTCGATTTCTTGTATAGTTCCATAGCAATGAGAGCGGATGCTTGTTGGGATACCCTCGTATGTTTCAAGTGCATCTATGATTGGACGATCAAGGGTCGCATACTTGTAACTGAAGAGATCGTGGAGGAGCGGCGGAGATGACCAGTAGTCGATGCAATGCGGCCGATATGAAGGGCTGGAACATAAGCGTTCTTGTCTGTTGACATGTGGGCTAGATGATTCCTCGTCTAACCGTCGACGTACAGAACGTTCTTCTGTACATGTTGTTGTGTAATCCATATGAAGATGATGAAAATTGCATATTTATACGTACAGTGGTTATATTTGAAGAGACACTTTAGCGTGGACTAACCTCTATTTCTAAGCTGTGTACGCCGGCGCCGGTTATCAGAAGAAGCAGTTTGGTTTACTTAAGGGGTAATAACATGCGTTGACTGACGGCGAGGTCGTCCACGAGGACGTGGAACAGTAGTAGTACCAATATGATCCATAGGATTGGTAGGAGTTGCAGAATTTTCGATTGCGTGTGCAGACAGGTAATCTGAATAGCGCTTTTTGTTGTTGCAAACAACAGGTTCAATTCATGGATTTGAAGGACTATAGCAGGTGAGCAATTTTAAATGGAACCACATGATGTACATACGAATCCGATGTAAATAAAAAATGTAGCAACAAAAATTAAGGAAATAGATGATGCGTGCGCGTATCCCCTGTAAATTAAAATGCAAGAGGAGGTGAACAGAGCATGCGTACCAATCCAATACGACGATGTGCAGCTTGCGTAGTGAGGAGAGAGAGAATCCAAGAAATCCAATACGATGATGTGCAGCTTGCGTAGTGAGGAGAGAGAGAATCCAAGAAATCCAAAGAAATAATCCGTTGGCCTGAGGTAGTAGGAGGCAAAATACAATCAAACCATCTCCAGGGACCAAATTCGACCGGATCTGAAGCCTTGGGTCAACCTGACATATTGGGGAATATGTGTTGGATAGCAAAAAGAAGAGATGAACTGTAGTGGGGATCGAGTATGTACCAGCTGAGGTCCCAAGTTGAGGAGGCGCTGCCAGCACCTTGCCTTCTGGGATGCGGATTGCAGGTGCGTGGGCTTTTTAACTTTCATGCGGTGGCGGCGGCGGATGATTTCAGATGGGCAGTTTCCAGAGTAGTTTTCAGTCATTGAAGCCTTCTATTAATCCGGCTGTTTCAAGAGATTTGTTGAGGAGTATGAAGAGTAGTGGTCATAAGATTGCGGGGAGGAGGACGGATGCCGGTGCGGAAGAGGAAGCAGAAGCGCACGGCAGCGTGTGATGAGAAAGACGACCATTTTTTTTTGGAAAATGCTTCTCTACAACCGGGGGCTGCGTTGCGTTCCGGCCTCCTCCTTCCGCGTCTGACGCGTGTCCACGGACCCACCACATCGCATTGGACCCGTATTTCTCCTGACCAGTCGTTCCCTCTCCCTTATCCTATCTGTTGTCTCTTTTTTCAGCCATACCTTCCCGCACGATCTCCAGATGGGCGGTTCCTCCGCTGCGGAGTACAGAATCAAGGCGCGGAGGCGGACGACTGCGACCAGCCGGGACGAGCTTGAGGATCTGAGCGGCTCAGACGTCGGACCTGGGCGCCTCAGGTGCTAGACCTGGGCGGCGAGGGCGGCTCGACCTGGGCGCGAGGGCGGCGCAACCTGGGCGGCAAGGGCGTCGCGACCTAGGCGGCGAGGGCGTCGCGACCTAGGCGGCGAGGGCGTCGCGACCTGCACGGCGAGGGCGGCGGGACCTGCAGCGCCGTGGCTTCGTACCGCCATAGCGTTCATCGCCTCCGCCCCTGTTGTGGTCCGGCGTGGCTGCCGCAAGCTCGGCCCCTGATGACGGCGAAAGTGACTGCACGTGCACGGGAAGCTAGCTACAAGCAGCGGCCGGTGCAAATCGAATAAACTTTTGTAGCAAGATTTTTCTGTGTATGATGCATTCTTTTTCTTCGTATGGTGCAAATTGCTGGACAGCAGATTTTTTCACCTTTTTCTATGCAAATTCACTTGTCTATTATAGCAAAAATCTTCTCATGTGATGCAATTTTTTCTTCACAAGTTGCAATCCTTAGAAGGTTTTGTAGCAGATTTTTGGGCCTTCAATGCAAATTGGCTGAATTGTTATAGGAAAAAATCTTCTGTACAATTATTTCTTCACAAGTTGCAAATCTGTAGAAGGTTCGTAGCCAATTTTCCCCCCATTTGATGCAACTTCCACAGAATGGTTTGTAACAAAATTTCTTTTCTGTATGATTCGATTCCAT
Organism: Dactylis glomerata; assembly: GCA_007115705.1. Lineage (NCBI taxonomy): Eukaryota > Viridiplantae > Streptophyta > Magnoliopsida > Poales > Poaceae > Dactylis > Dactylis glomerata. The sequence continues at coordinate 84,424 of QXEO01000120.1, read as the reverse complement.
TTCTTCAGTGGGGTGCAAATTATTGGAAGGTCGGTAGCAAATATTATCTCCTTTTAATGCAATTTCATAGAATGGTTGTAGCAAAGTTCCTTTTTTGTGCGATGCATTTTTTCTTCATCTAGTGCAAATTTTTGAAAGCTTTGTAGTGCTTTCTACGTTTGATGCAAATCCATAGTAGCAATTTTTTTTTGTTCCCCATTATGCATGAGGTGCAAATCCTTAGAATATTTTTAGCATATTTTTATCCCTTTTGTTACAAATCAATACAACTCTATTAACAGAGATTTGTTAGGGTTTTAAGCTCACAGTGGTGCCAGCAATGGCCATTCGTGTCGGAGAAATGCTCCTGTGCACGGGCAGTTGGGTCGGAGGAATTGATGTGTGGATAAGAAGAGGTGCACGTGGGGTAGGGGTCTGTGATACTTTTTGCTCCGACGGGTTGTTAACTTTGTCTAGTGCAGCAACGCTCGGGAGGGAGGAGCGGTTGTAGGTTTCGATCTGACGGTTCGGGAATACTGGATCCAACGGCTCTGGACCCGGGGGCTGGGAAGTTTTGAGCCCCCGGGGGATCCTCAGCACTCGCCTTTTTTTTAGAGGAAACATTGATTCGTCTATTTTCTTTAGGGCGGCCGCCTTTGCGAGTCCACGGAGGGGATTGGGTCGGTCCAGCCCATGGGTGCGGTCGACTGCATGGTATGGAGAAAGCTGGGCGGGCCGTACCGGCGGACGTAGCGAGTAAACTTTCACGTGCGGTAGAGCACACGTTCGGGAGGAAGTCAGGCACTATACCGAACGAAGCGAGGCGGTCGTGACAGGATTTTGGGGGTGACGTGGCTGCATGAGAGGGCAGCAAAATCAATTAGTGGGGGGTTCTTATTTAGAGATAGAAGATAAGTGATGGTTGTGACTAATTCATCTTGTAACCCCTACTCGGACAATCGGATAGTTTTACTTTATCTACAACATGGTAATCCTGATTATTGTGAATATTTTTTTTGGCAATTGCTATTCTGGAATAACTTGTGAGTGTATGTAATATCATAATTCACAGTGTGGTGATCATGACTAAATTAATAGCTAGGGGGCTAACGCTGCCAAGATAATCAATGGTAATTATGACTAATTAATCTTGCTAGTGGTTAATGGCAGCCAAGATAATCTAAAGAGTGTCGAATGGTGTACAGGAGCGACGAGTCAATATATTGCAAGCAATGATTTTCATGTTTGCTATCTGTCGGCATTTTTTTATGTGGCTGAGGTTGTATCAGATTTTCATGTGGCCGAGGTTGTATCAGTTATATGGCTGAGGTTGCTTTTCAATTATGAAACGTCTGGTTAGTGGGCTAGTTGGGTTAGCAGAGTGGTCCCAGATTCTATAAAAAAAGCCACGCGCAGTTCGTTTTAAAAAGGCTCGGTGTGTTTCTGTCAGCCGCCGCACAGGGGCTATCTGGTGCGGCGCCGCCAGGTAGTCCCGTCCATATATATTTACCTTTGATATATAAAGCCATCTCTTTTATTTTAGGAAAATAGTTTTTGGTCCGGTCTAACGCCCATGCTAAACTAGGGTTTCCTAAGGTCAGGATGGCTCTGATACCAACTCTGTGGAGACCCCGGCTTACCATCCAGGATTCCCGTTATGCATACAATTCACGATCCCAGGTGACCGTCGTGAATCCACATAACAGAGTTGGCATTACAGATACATCATCCATTACATAAATAAGTCGATAAGTCTTATATAACCTCTTGGCTGAATACTAATGCCACGCAGGGCAAGTTCAATGGACACACACTTCAACATAAATAGCAGCGGATACACGCAGCGTAGTGACCCAAGTCAGGCCTACTACCCTACAGGCGACTGACCGGGAAACGAGTCCTAATTCGCACCGGCGTCGTCGTACTCCTCATCATCTTCTTCATAGTCCTCTCCAAAGTCTGGCCAAGTTAATAGCCAGGGACAAAGCCGTGAGTACATTTTGGAATTGTACTCGCAAACCATCTAAGAGAAAGAGAACATTCACATGCTATATGGTTGTAGCAAGGGTTGGTTTAGTTTTCAGTGACTATCTTCTACTAACTTCTCGTGTCGATATAGCATGTCCCACGACATTTCTATATCCTTATTAAAGAAAACTTTTATAAGCTTTTAGTAAAATCTCTAGGAAAGGGGGAAACTCCTTTAAAGAATAGATCGGTGGTCAATCGAACATGACCACCCCAAAGCATCGGCAGTACCCTCCAAGTACTCCGATTCACTCCCGTGCCACGGCAGTACCCTCCAAGTACTCCGTCCGGCACAAAACTCCATCTTTCCAGAAAAACCATTTTATAAAACCAAAAACCTGACATTGGGCAATGTAGTGATCTCCACAACCGTCCATAACCGAGGACGCGGCTATTCGAATAGTTTTACACTCTGCAGAGGTTGTACACTTTACCCACACCAACCGATAAATCCGCCGGGATACCACCACGGACCGTCATACATAAGTATGCGGGGTTCAGATAATCGATAAAAGCCTCCATCTATCTCCCTTAGTATGGGTGCCTACCCTGTGGAGTTTACCTCCCCGGCACGCCCCGGCAGTACCTCCTTCAGAGTGTCACTCCGGCGCCACGGCGGGAGAACCCAAGTGTCTTCCGGCCGGATAAATCCCGAAGGATCCCGATTTACTATTGCCCATAAACTAGCGGCAACCCGGATTCCGGAGTCCTGCAAACCCCTATATAGTATGAGGCTCCCCGCACTAAGGCAAATAAACTTCAAACTAAGCCCGTCCCATACCGGGTAATGTGGTTGCACGGTCTAATTGCTTCGAGCGACTACAAAGAAACACCGATGCCTTTTTCTAAATCCACCAACTCCTTTCCTCCATAACCCAAGTGTCCATTTGTCCCAAAATCATTTAGAAAACATTTCAGTGGAGTAGGTACTACTCCAAGGTTTTCGTAACCATTTTCGAAAACATTTCCGGAAGTTATCCCATCCTAGAGTTTTTGGCTCCACTACAAGTGTTTCCCAAAGACTTCGATGCTAATCATCGAGCCTCTACAATTAGGGGTAATGATAGGTGGTAAGGGAGTCATCCTCCATGGATGATAACAATGTGACTTGTGGAGCTAAGTCACCATCTATTGCTAACTAGGGATAATTAGCAATATAAGAAAAAAACAATGCATAGTAGTAAGAGTAAGAGTAGAATAATGCATAGTGCCGTGATAGGATTCAGATATGAAACAAGTAGATGGCTTGCCTTGATTGGCTTGTCCCTGATTACCCTCCTCCTGGTACTCAAACACTTCTCCCTCTTCCGCACAGTCATCGTTCGGTTCTATAGCCGGAAAAGAAACGAAGACACACATACAATAAGTATTCATGCATACATGAAGTCCACTCAAACCACATCACACACTCAAGCATTTGAGTAACAGAAGCAAACAAGTTTAGATAACAGAACAATATCTATTTTATAAATGAAAATAAACAACAACATTATATCAAGCAAATCCTAGTTGTATGGAACACTCATTCATAAGCAAGCACTTGCATGCATCAAGATGCTTTATAACATGGCACCAACATATCTACTGGCAACCCACAATATAACAGAACCAAGATCATTTGCATCAAATTTAAATAGTATAAAGGTAACTAAATGAAGATTTTCCCATCCTAGAAATCCCTAGAATGGCAAAATATTCCTCTAAAACTCTTTGTAAGTCCTAAAATTCTAACAGAGACCAATCTGGAAAGCTAATCAAATGCACAACACACCAGAAGTGGAATCATTCCAAAATAATTATTATTTTGAGCACAATAAATCAATTACTGCAGGACTTTGATATCAACAAATTAATTTCTACAAACAATTCACATCACCTAAAATAGTGAAACCAGTTCCTATAAATCAATCTTGCAGTAAAGCATCAGTGAAAATTGGAAATACCACTTTTTAATAAACAGAAACATAGATTTGCCTAAATAGATGTAAATCTATAGATCTACTTTATTTAACTCCCAGATAATATTTAGAAGCCTAAAAATCAAGAATGCAGCACCAGGTGGTAGACAATATTGTACTGAACACAGCAAAATTGAAATCACCATTTTCCGAGGTCTGAAATAATTTCTATGCATTTTTATTTGCAGCAGGGATTAATTAAACAGAAAATTTCACAGGAAAAAATATGAAAGAGGCCGGATCTGGCCGGGCCTCACCAGATCTGGGCCAGATCCGGCCCAGCCGGCTCGCCGGCCAGCCGGGGTGAGGAGCGAACCGGTACGCTGCCTCGGCCGTTCGATTTGGCGGCGATCGACGGCCGGGGTGCGTCGTCCTCGCTGAAGCTGCATGCGCGGGAGGGGGCATAGCCCCAGCTAGGGTTTCGGGGAAGAAGGCTCACCGAGGGGCGGCTAGTGGTCAGCGGTGGCTAGCTCGGTGGCGGAGTGGTCCAGGAGGTGTGGGGTGGCTCGTAGACGTGCATGAAGAGGCGATGGAGATCTTGGCGGCGTTGACGTGATCGTGAAGGGCCTCGGCAGTAGCTCGGTGATGCCGACGTGCTCCTGCAACCCTGGGTTAAGCAAGAGGAAAGGGTGAGATCCAGGTGGTGGTCTACAAGCTAGATGACCAGAGAGGGAGCAGAGAGAAATAGCCGGGTCGATGGTAACCTTCCCCTTCACCGTCGATGATCTACCCGGCGATCTCGGGCTCTCTGGCGGTAGCTTCTCCTCGGCTAGGCGTCGGCGAGGTTCTGAAGGTGAGTGAGAAGGGGAGAGGGGGCAAATGAGGGGGAGAGAAGAGCTCCAGAGAGATCCCGGGGCTTTATACTGACATATGGTCTCGGTCTATGGTGGGTGGCCTCGGACGTGGTTGGGCGCCTTGGGCGGCGTCTGAGGACGGCACTGTGGTCCGAGTCCAGGGGTCTAGTCGGAGGCGTCGGTGGCTGGCCGATGTGGTTACAGTGGAGGCGGTTTCAGAGGGTTAGCGGGCGAAACGGTGTGCGACGCGGTCGGCTCGGTGCACCACGGTGCAAGGCGGGGGTGGCGATGTGTTGTACTCTCGATGTCGTGCAGCTAAGCATGCGGTGCGGGGCTGGAGGAGGCGTGCGTGCACTGGAACGTGAGCCTCGCTCTGGGCGCGCTGGGCGGCCAGACGGCGTGGCACTGACATGGTTGGGCGGCGGCGTACGGTCACGTTCGAGGGAAACTGGCTTGGGGAATTGATCAGTGGGGTCAAGGTGGGTCTGGCGGCGAGGTGATGGCTCGGTTGGTGGTCGGTGGTGTCCTGGCTAGGCATGGCGTCCACCGATGGCAATGAAGATGGCGCAGGCGGCGTGGAGTGCTCGAGCTGTGCCTCTGCATGATGGGGTCGGGGTTTGGGTCTCTACAAGGTGGAGGTCGACTACAGGGGGTCAAGGGCGATGGCTGATCGAAGAAAAAGGGAGAGGGAAGAGGGTTCTGTAGGCTTGGTCTCGGGCTCCTCTCCCTGCCTTCGATCCAACCAGATACGACAAGTAGTCGATCTCTGGCAAGATTTGATGCTGGGCTTTGTTTAGATACGCAGGGGAAACCCTTAGGTCGGTTTGCAAAAAGAATGAGAGGGGAAAGGTGAAAAGGCAAGGCTATGGCCTTTATGGCCGAGTTCAAATTCAAAATTTGAATCCAAAGGGGAAGGTTTGAAAACCTACCAATATTTGTCTCCAAAGTTTTCAAACTTAACTCAAAGTCAAGAGTAAAGTTTGGTCAATTTTTGAATGGCTAGGCTAGTGTTTTAGAGAAGTGTCCAATTTTCAAATAGAGGTGCAAAAGAAATGAAAATAAAAAAAGGAGAATAATTTAGATCATGCAAGGAACACAATGCTAGGCTTGATTGTGAGAACATGCTAGTCTAAGCCTAAAACTTTATGCATAAAATCATAGAACCAAATCTAGTTCATAGAACTTAAGCATGGAAAAAAAATCTAGAATTAAGGCATGAAATAATGCCTACACATGCACACATAAAATCATGCACTCTCATAACATTACACATGCTAGCACACACATGAAATCATGCGTTCATAGGGCACACACACACATTGCTGAGCAAAAGTTTTATTTTACTCATATAAAAAAGTACTTAAGTAAAGTCTTAACTTGGTTAACAAAAGTGGGGTGTTACAATCAGCTAGCCACAGAACTTGTTATCTAATTCATATGCAGCTTACGTGCATAATCCCTAAGGTTTGACTCGATGGAGCACTGAAAATCAAATTGATTAAGCAAGAGAAAGGGGTATGTTAGGGAACTATCAAAGGAACTCAACAAAAACAAAAATAGATCTGCAAGAAAGAAATTGCTTCTCGTATGCATCACCAATTCATATAATCAGGAGAGAGATAGATTGCAGCGACACATTATTCCTAAAGAGATCCATACTGTTTTAGTGGAGTACATGGGTAGGACTAGACGATGGAGGCTCTTGAGATTGTGGGGGATTGGAAGAGGCTCGGTGTAGGGGCACTACATGATGGCTGAAGTAGGAGGAGCAAGAGAGGATGGGAAGAGGTGCGCATGAATGAGAATAAATGCCAAAATAAGTGGGAAGTGAAGATGTGTGGTTGCGGAGTACTTCAATATTGGTATACGGTTGTTCCATTCCAGTGAAAGATGGATCGGATTAAACATGATCTTGTAGAAAATCTTGTGCATCTAAACTTGATCAAATGGCTCCTATTATTTGGGTGACATGGCTCTTTGTGGAGGCAGCTTGCAAACATTAAATACACTTAGTGGGGATCAACTTTATAGATATTATAGATTTTTGATGCTCCATGCTTGTTTATAAACCATTTGCTTTGTGTTTTGTTTACACTTCGTGGCGTTTTTATGCATATTCCGGAACTAACCTATTAACAAGATGCCACAGTGCCAGTTCCCTGTTTTCTCCTATTTTTGTGTTTGAGAAAAGTTACACAGGAAATATTCTCGGAATTGGACGAAACAAAAGCTGAAGTCCCTAATTACCTGACACGAAGACGGAGTCCAAAGGAGAGCAGGAGATGGACCAGGGGCCGGCCACACCTGGTGGTGGCGCGGGCCACCCCTAGGCCGCGCCACCAGGGGGTGTGACCGCCTGGTCCACCTCCTGACATCGCCCTTCTGCCTATAAATTCCCTCAATCGGGAAAACCCTAAAGGCCCGAACTCTTTTCTAGAAAACATACTGCAAGCCGCCGCCGTCGTCGACACGAGATCGGGAGGGTCCAGAAGCTCTTCCCGGCACCCTGCCGGAGAGGGGAATCACCACCGGAGGCCTGCTTCATCACCATGCCTGCCTCCGGAGTGATGTGTGAGTAGTCTACCTTGGACTATGGGTCCATAGCAGTAGCTATATGGATGTCTTCTCCTCCATGTGCTTCATGTTTAGATCTTGTGAGCTGCCTATCATGATCAGGATCATCGTTATGTAATTCTACATGTTGTGTTTATTGGGATCCGATGAATATTGACTACTATGTCAATTTGATTTATTGATTTATCATCTCTATGTTGTTTATGATCTTGCATGCTCTCTGTTGCTAGTAGATATCTTGGCCGAGTAGATGCTAGTGACTCCAAGAGGGAGTATTTATGCTCGATATTAGGTTCATGCCTCTAGTAATCTGGGAGAGTGACAATAACTTCTCAGGTTGTAGATGTGCTGTTGCTACTAGGGAGAAAACAACAATCTTATGTTCAATGACATTTGTATTGTTTACATTACGCACTTTGCTTAAGGCGACACTCTCTTGCTTGCAACTTAATACCCAACGGTTGTTCAAATGATATCCGATGGGTAGATTATTAGTCATAGATACAGTTGGATTACATCTATGTATTATGTTGTAATGCCCAAGTGAATCTCATAGTGATCCTCATGACATGTACATGCATTGCTTGCATTCTTTATTCGGTCAATTGCCCAACTGTTATTTGTTTACCCAGCATGTTATTTATCTTTATGGAGAGACACCTCTAGTGAACTATGGACCCCCGTCCATTCTTTTACATTCATATTACCATTTACTTTATACAAGCATTATTTACTTTCTTGCAAACAAATATCTTTTACCACACGATACGTTTGATCCTTTGTTTACAGCAAACCGGTGAGATTGACAACCTCACTGCAAGTTGGGGCAAAGTACTTTGGTTGTGTTGTGTGCAGGTTCCATGTTGCTGCTGGTGCCAAGGCTACTCCCAGATAGGCGCCATAAATAAATTCAGTGGAGCCGTCGCCAAAGCCAGCTAGCATCAACCTTCAGAAGTGGTTTCTTTCTCTTGCTGGTCGATTAAACCTTGGTTTCATACTGAGGGAAAACTTGCCGATGTGCTCATCATACCTTCCTCTTGGGGTTCCCAACTGGGTGGCTATCACCACTACCAATCAAGCATTTTTTTGGTGCTGTTGCCGGGGATTGAAGAAGAATAAGCCCCCACGTCAACTAGGCGCCGTCAACATTTTTCTGGCGCCGTTGCCGAGGAGAAAGAGGATTTCTGAAAGGGGAGTCTCTCGCTTCTAATCTTTTACTTTGTTATTGTTTAGCTTACTTTCTTTACTTTATTTTTGTTTGCATCTTTTTATCGAAAATACAAAAAAATATAGTTTCTTTGTAGTTGTTATTTTTGCTTGTCTGCTTTTAGTCTTGCTAGAATGAGTAATCCTGAAGTTGAGGTTCGTACTTTTAAGCAACAAGGGGTAGAAAGTTTGAAAGATGCTTGGTACAGAATTAGTAATGCACATCATAGATGTACAAAAAAGTATTCTACCATGATCCTTCTTAGGAATTTTTATGTTGGTATATCTAGTTGGAATAGGTATGTTCTTGATACTCTACTCCTGCTTTGGAAGCATGCACTTTAATTGAAAGTTTAGTGAGAGTACCACCTATTAATGTTGTTAAAAGTGAGATCACTTTGGAGGAAGTTATAGAAAAACTGAGCTCTCTAGAGAAAAATTTGCCAAATCTCATTGATAACGCTAGCCAGGTTAATGAATCGATAGAAAGTATCGGTAAGAGAATCATTGTTTTAGAGGCTAGCACTATCCATGATAGTATAAACCTTAGGATTGGTAAATTAGAGGAGTCTATGGAAACTTTAAGTTCAATTTTCTCTTCTCTTAAATTTAAGAAGGAGGAAGCTTATGTTGGAAAAGAGCAAAAAATTATGTATGTTCCCAAGGTGTCTGTGCCAAAACCGCAGAATGTTTTTAAGATTGGTAAAACTTTTAGTTCAACTAAGAGTGATTTGCAGGTTGAATCATCTTCAGGGGTATCTGAAGTGCCTATTGTGACAGGTGGTGTTTTCGAGGAAACAATTGATCTTAGTGCTCCTTCATTTGAAAATACTTGATTTCCACTTTTTGCGCCTAGCTCAAAGGCGATAAAGAAAAGCACTCTTGGGAGATAACCCAATGTTTTCTTTTCAGTACTTTTTTTTGTTGAGTCTTGGAAGTTATTACTAATGTAATGACCTCTCCTTATCATTTTTATTTCGTTTTTGTGCCAAGAAGAACCTCTAATTGGAGGAAGGTGAGATTTGGGGAAGTTGTTGTCCTGAAACAGATTTCTGTGCTGTACCGTAAAAATTCGTGAAAATTATCAGAACGTCATTTTGATCTGCGATTTCTTGTGCACATGCCCCAGATTATTCTCTAACTTTCATTAGTTTTGTAATTTTCGATTTGAGCAACATAAGATTTTCAAAAAAATTGATCTTTACCAGCTCTTCTGTTTTGACAGATTTCTGCCACTATTTGCGTTTGCCTCTTGATCTCTTTCTTTTTGAGTTCTCTTGATCATGGAACTTTTGAGAGAAGTTGATACATTAGCTTATTATTTAATGGGTTTTATACTTGAGTTGAAACTGAACCAAAGAGTGGATTTACTATCTTGCATACACTAAGGTTGCTAATAGGAATTGTGTGAAGTTTTGTATGAAGGAAGTTTTCAAGTGTAGGGAAAGGAGAATGATGAGATGAGATGAAGTATGGACAAAAGCTCAAGCTTGGGGATGCCCATGTCACCCCAAGAAATATCCAAGAAGTACAAGCGTCAAAGCTTGGGGATGCCCCAAGGGACCCCTTCTTCATCAACAAAATATCAGGTCATCTTTCAAGACACTATATTTTTATTGCTTCATATGCTATGTGTTTTTCTTGGAGCATCTTTATTTTCACTTTCAGTTTTATTTGGCTTTGTTTTCTGCAATAAATGGTTGGACCCCAACATATTTCTTTTGGAGAGGACACACTCCGTTTTCATTGCCTAGAACACTCTAGTTTTCACTCTTATCGTTCAACGAGTGTTCTCTTTTTCTAGTACTGCGTTTAGCTTTCATTTTTCGCTTTGATTTTTGTTCAGAACTTGTTAGTTCTTTGTAGCTAGGTGTGTTTAGACCTCTGGTCTATGTTTCTTTTCATCTTCAAGAGTTGTTTCAAAACGGTTAATTGGTGTTGGAAAAGTGTAAAAAAAGTTTCATGCTTAAAGTGGTACAAATGGGAGCTTGTTTAGACTGTGGCTTAGACTTTTGCATGTCATGCTTGACCTTATTTTGATTATATGCTTAGTAGTTTTTGCTGTAGCATGACTTATCTCAAATGACTGAGATTGCTTAATGTGCCTTTGAAAGAATCATGCGTTGTTTTTATTATATGGGAGCATATTATTGTGGTATTCTCCTTTGATGCTTTATTTGGGTTGACTTGGTGCATGCTCACACCATGTTTGACTTTAACCAGTCGTCACAAGCCTCTATGATCATTTAGTTTTTGAATTGTGATACCACTTTATGCTTTGGTCAATAATGTTTTGTCGCTATGCATGATTATGGCCGTTATTGCTCTCTTAGTTGGTCGCTCCCAGTCTTTTGCTAGCCTTCATCTGTACTGAGAGGGAATACTTCTCGTGCATCCAGCTACCAAAAACCAAGTTGTTTCAAAGAGTCCACTATAAATTCCTATGCATGGTATTTTTAAGTCATTCCAAGTAAATTTTCATGTGCTACCTTTTAAAAAACCTTCAAAATACTTCTCATTTTGTGACACTGTTTTCAGCTCATAGGGACGTAGTGGTCGGATTTGCTATCTTCCATATTGTAACCTTTCAAAAAAAAAGAAAAAAAGCAAAAGAAAATAAAAAGGCACTCCTCCATGGTATGTGAAAGTTGGTGGGCACCCAAAGGATTTGGTTAGCCATGGTTTGTGAAAAGAAAAGTGGGGAGGAGTGCCAAGCTTTCTAAAAGAGCACAAATGTGCCAATTTCTCTCAACTTGTTTAGTATGGAAGATAGTAAAAACCCCATTGCCAGTCGTTGACAAGAATAACCACCTCTCAGAACATTTTTTATCTCTGTTTTACAAATGAAAAGCTCTAGCACATGTTAAATCCCTGCTTCCCTCTGCGAAGGGCCTTTCTTTTACTTTTATGTTGAGTCTTCACCTTCTACCTTTATGCACCGTCTAAGAGAGCATAGTTGTCATTCTGAGTATAGTGTGCATGGTCCCAAAATTTATTATTTATTGATTCATGATTATGGTTTTGCTGTTCTCAAATTATGTGTATCTTGTCGCCCTTTTAAACTTGAAGGTGTCCTATGCATTTATGTTTTGCTACTCCATGAGGGACAAGCTGAATACCACTTTGCTATGTTTTTCTATATGCTTGAAACAAACAATTGACTTTCAATGCATTATTACTCATGATCTTTTGTTTGTGTTACTTTTCATGTTATAACATGGTTGCTAAGTTCTATTGTGAAGATTATATCTCTTATGCCCATGTTTAGAGTACTTTGATCTCAGCACTCAATGCTTTACATCGTTTGATCAAGATTGTGTTGGTGCATGTCACCTAAAAAATTATTGTTTTGTTATCACTTACCTACTCGAGGACGAGCATGAGTTAAGCTTGGGGATGCTTGATACGTCTCAAACGTATCTATAATTTTTGATGCTCCATGCTTGTTTATACACCATTTGCTTTGTGTTTTGTTTACACTTCGTGTCGTTTTATGCATTTTCTAGAACTAACCTATTAACAAGATGCTACAGTGTCAGTTCCATGTTTTTTGCTATTTTTGTGTTTTAGAAAAGTTACACAGGAAATATTCTCGGAATTGGACGAAACAAAAGATGAAGTCCCTAATTACCTGAAACGAAGACGGAGTCCAAAGGAGAGCAGGAGACGGACAGGGGCTGGCCATACCTGGCGGTGGCGCGGGCCACCCCTAGGCCGCGCCACCGGGGGTGTGACCGCCTGGTCCACCTCCTAACATCGCCCTTCCGCCTATAAATTCCCTCTGTCGAGAAAACCCTAAAGGCCCGAACTCTTTTCCAGAAAACGTATTGCAAGCCGCCGCCGTTGTTGATGCGAGATCGGGAGGGTCCAGAAGCTCTTCTCGGCACCCTGCCGGAGAGGGGAATCACCACCGGAGGCCTTCTTCATCACCATGCCTGCCTCAGGAGTGATGTGTGAGTAGTCTACCTTGGACTATGGGTCCATAGCAGTAGCTAGATGGATGTCTTCTCCTCCATGTGCTTCATGTTTAGATCTTGTGAGCTGCCTATCATGATCGGGATTATCGTTATATAATTCTACATGTTGTGTTTGTTGGGATCCGATGAATATTGAGTACTATGTCAAGTTGATTTATTGATTTATCATCTCTATGTTGTTTATGATCTTGCATGCTCTCCGTTGCTAGTAGATATCTTGGCCAAGTAGATGCTAGTGACTCCAAGAGGGAGTATTTATGCTCGATAGTGGGTTCATACCTCTAGTAATCTGGGAGAGTGATGATATCTATGCATGCGTCTGTTCTTGTAGACAGTGTTGGGCCTCCAAGTGCAGAGGTTGGTAGAACAACAGCATGTTTCCCTTAAGTGGATCACCCAAGGTTTATCGAACTCAGGGAGGAGGAGGTCAAAGCTATCCCTCTCAAGCAACCCTGCAATTACGATACAGAAAGTCTCTTGTGTCCCCAACACACCCAATACACTTATCAGATGTATAGGTGCACTAGTTCGGCGAAGAGATAGTGAAATACAAGTAGTAGTGATGATTATGAGTAGTAAATGTAATCTGAAATAAATATTGCTGCGAGCAAACATGTAACAAAACTGAATGTAAACGGTATTCAATCTTTGGAAACAAGGCCTAGGGATCATACTTTCACTAGTGGTCACTCTCAACAAAATAACATAATTGAACCAATAGATACTAACTTCAATATGCCACTCTAAACTATTCTCCAATGGATAACGAACACTAATCATGCGTAGGCCTACGAAGCACTCCTCAAAGTTCGCATGTCCCCAAACTAGATTGTCCCACACTATCACCATGAACACAGTAGATGGTTCCAAAAACACCAACAATCATAGAGACGCTAGCCAAAAATACACACATAATGCGCACACTAGTCACCTTCACATCACGATACAAGGTGTCTCCGGAGATTACAATAATAAAGCAGGGGAGTAGCATAATATCTGAATAATAGCATCTACCAATTCAACTAGATACAAAGCTCACGATCACATAAAGATCACATCATGGGAGAGATATGTGAACCACATAGCTACCGGTAGAGCCCTCAGCTCCGGGGGAGAACTACTCCCTCCTCATCATCGAAGGCAGCAACAATGATGGAGATGGCGGTGAGGTCGATGGAGACGACGGAGACGGCGATGGAGACCGATGGAGATGGCTCCGGGGGCACTTCCCTGTCCCGGCAGGGTGCCGGAACAGAGTCTTCTGTCCCCCGAAATTCATCGGCGGCGGCGGAGCTGTAGAACTCTTTCTCAAAAATTGCCGATTGATTTAGGGTTTTCCGTCCCGAGGCTTTATATAGGCGAAGAGGCAGCGCCACAGGTGGGCCAGGGCCACCTCACCATAGGGCCACGCGGGCCAGGGGGGCGCCACCCCATGGTGAGCCTGCCCTCTGGCCCCCCTCCGGCTCTCTTTTGGTCCTCGTCCTTCGTCCGGGAAAAATAGGAGTTTCAGCTTTTGTTTCGTCCAATTCCGAGAATATTTCCTGTGTAGCTTTTCTGAAACACAAAAATAGCAGAAAACAGGGAACTGGCACTGTGGCATCTCGTCAATAGGTTAGTTCCAGAAATCGCATAAAAACGCCACAAAGTGTAACAAAACACAAAGCAAATGGTGCATAAACAAGCATGGAGCATCAAAAATTATAGATACGTTTGAGACGTATCAAGCATCCCCAAGCTTAACTCCTGCTAGTCCTCAAGTAGGTAAGTGATAACAAAAGAATAATTTTTGAGGTGACATGCACCATCACAATCTTAATTAATGATGTAAAGCATTGAGTGCTGGGATCAAAGTACTTAAAACATGGGCATAAGAGACATAATTTTGACAATAAAAACTTAGCAACCATGTTATAACATGGAAAGTAACACAAACGAAAGATCATGAATAATGAAACATTGAAAGTCAAGTGTGTGTTCAAATCATATGGAAAAACATAGCAAAGTGGTTTTCAGCTTGTCCTTCATGGAATAGCAAAGCATAAATGCATAGGACACCTTCAAGTTTAAGAGGGCGACTAGATACAAATAATTTAAGAACAAGCAAAACCATAATCATGAATCAATCAATGATAAACTTTGGGACTATGCACATTAAACTCAGAATGGCAACTATGCTCTCTTAGACGGTGCGTAAAGGTAGAAGGTGGAGACTCAACATAAAAGTAAAAGAAATGCCCTTCCAAAGTGTCCACTATAAATTCCTATGCATGGTATTTGTAAAACAGAGAGATAAAAATTGGTTTTGAGAGGTGGTTGTCTTTGTCAACGACTGGCAATGGGGTTTTTACTATCTTCCATACAAAAATGAAGCAAGTTTTTGAGAGAGAGATTGGTACTTTGGTGCTCTTTTATAAAGCTTGGCACTCCTCCCCACCTTTTTCCTTTCATAAACCATGGCTAACCGATTCCATCGGGTGCCCACCAACATTCACATACCATGGAGGAGTGCCTTTTTTCTTATTTTTTTTTATTTTTTTCTTTTTGTAATAAAACAATATGGAAGATAGTAAATCTGACCACTACGTCCCCATGAGCTGAAAACAGTGTCACAAATCGAGAAGTATTTTGATGGGTTTTTTGAAAGGTAGCACATGAAAATTTACTTGGAATGGCTTACAAATACCATGCATAGGAATTTATAGTGGACACTTTGGAATAACTTGGTTTTTGGGAGTTGGATGCACGAGTAGAGCTCATACTCAGTACAAAATGAAGGCTAGCAAAAGACTGGGAGCGACCAACTAAGAGAGCAATAATGACCATAATCATGCATAGCGACAAAACATCATTAAAAGAAGCATAAAATGGCATCACAAGTCAAAAACCAAATGATCATAAAGGCTTATGGCGACTTTGTAAGAGTCAAACATGTTGTAAGCATGCGCCAAGTCAACCCAAATAAAGCATCAAGGAGATAACCAAATAATTACTTCCATATAATAAAAACAACGCATGATTTTTTCAAAGGCTCATTAAGCAATTTCATTCATTTGAGACAAGTCATGCTACAGCAAAAATCACTAAGCATACTATCAAAACGACATCAAGCATGGCATGCAAAAGTCTAAGCCGCAGTCTAAACAAGCTCCTTTTTGTACCACCTTTTTTTTTGCATGAAACTTTTTTCTCTTTTCCAACACCATTCAAACTTTTTTGAAACAACTCTTTTAATGAAAACCAACATATACCAGTGGTCTAAATACACCTTGATGCAAAGATATAACAAGATATGAACAAAAATCAAGGTAAAAAATGAAAGCTAAACGCAGTTCTAGAAAAAGAGAACACTCGTTGAACGATAAGAATGAAAAATAGAGTGTTCTTGGCAATGAAAAACGGAGCATGGCTCTCTCCAAAAACATGATGTGATCCAAACATTTATTGTATCAAACAAAAAAAAGAAAACTGAAAGCGAAAGAAAAGACGCTCCAAGAAAAACGCATAGTATATGAAGCAATAAAAATATAGTGTGTTGAAAGGTGACCTAATTTTTGCCGATGAAGAAGGGGTGCCTCGGGGGCATCCCCAAGCTTTGACGCTTGTACCTCTTGGATATTTCTTGGGGTGACATGGGCATCCCCAAGCTTGAGCTTTTGTCCATACTTCATCTCATCTCATCACTCTCCATTCCCTACACTTGAAAACTTCCTTTATACAAAACTTCACACAATTCTATTAGCAACATTAGTGTAAGCATAATAATAAATCAACTCTTTTGGTTCAGATTTTAACTCAAGCACACCACATATTAAAGCATCTACTACTGTAGCTACTTCCTCAAAAGTTCCCGGATCGTAAGAACTAAAAAAGAAAGCGATCGAGAGGCAAACACAAATAGTGGCAGAAATCTGTCAAAACAGAACAGCGGACAAAGATCGATTTTTCAGAGGGTTTTCTGTTGCTCAAATCGAAAAGTGCAAAACTAATAAAAGTTTGGAAATAACCTGGGGAATATGAACAAGAAATCTCAGATCAAAAAGATATTCTGATAATTTTCACGAATTTTTACGGTGCAGCACTGAAATCTGTTTTAGGACAGCAACTTCCCCAAATCTTACCTCCCTCAAATTAGAGGTTCTTCTTGGCAAAACAACGAAATAAAAATGATAAGGAGAGGTCATTACAGTGGTAATAACTTCCAAGACTCAAATAAAAGAAAAAGTACTAAAAATAAACAATGGGTTATCTCCCAACTCCCAAGAGTGCTTTTTCTTTAACGCCTTTGAGCTAGGCGCAGTAATTTGAAAAGATGCTCATGTAGGCGCCAGAAAAGAGCTTAAGGCAATGGCGCTAGAAAAGAACTTGAAGCAAGAGAGAGCATCAAAAAGCAAATATGAAACACATTTAAATCTAAACCACTTCCTATGCATAGGAATCTTATAAGAAAATAAGTCAACTAGACACATAGTAACAAACATGGATAGATAAAACAAGTGCAACTTCAAGATTTGCAACATAAAGAGGGGAAACTT
Organism: Dactylis glomerata; assembly: GCA_007115705.1. Lineage (NCBI taxonomy): Eukaryota > Viridiplantae > Streptophyta > Magnoliopsida > Poales > Poaceae > Dactylis > Dactylis glomerata. The sequence goes on along the minus strand of QXEO01000120.1, from coordinate 67,376 downwards.
AATATTGTTGAGATCCATCAAACCATGTTTCCCTCTCTCATAGTAACTATCAGTAGCATCATGAATAGAATTAACAATATAACTATCACATAAAACATCCCTATCATGAGCCACATGCACAAAAGAATTAATACTCCCCACATGAACAATCATAGTAGGAGCAAATTCAACAAAATTATTCTCATCGCCATAATCATCAAAAATAGGAGGCATATTGTAATCATACCTTGTTTCCTCCTCAATGGTAGGTGAACTGAAAATGTTATACTCATCATTGTAACCATCATAAATTAGAGATTTAGTATCATCATAAGCCATAGAATAGCTATCTCCCAAAGCGTGTTCATATGTAAACATATCATCATTGGAAGGAACATGGATAGCACTAATGGTACAACAATTATTAACATCAACATTTTCAGAATTGGTACCAAAAAGATTTTCAATATCGAAAGTAGAGTGCTTTTCCCAATCATGATCACTAACATAGGTAACAGGCATAAGAACATCATCAAGTTTAGATTCATCAAAAATTATAATGGGAGCAACATGCTTAGGGGAAGATACCGTTTCCTCTCTCCTTTTACTCCTCTTATTCTTCTTCTTCTTCTTCTTCTTCTTCTTCTTCTTACTCTCTTCTTTAGGAGGGAGAGGCTTGAAAGGAAGCTTCTCCACATAATCTGGTTTACTGACAGAAACGACAGAAGAAACTTTGGAGGATTCCTCCTTTTTATTAATAAGATAGAAACACAAATCATCCCTGTCAAATTTGGATAAAGCATCCTCTTTTATAACATTTTGTATGTAAGTATTTGCGAGTCAATCTTTAACACAATAGAGACGACAACCACGAAGGATGCTATTAATATCAAGAGCACTCATATCTACCAAAGAAGTCTTTCTAGATAACTCTTCACACCCCAAAAATAAAGTAAATTTATGATGCTGATTGAGAGTGATCTTGTCATCACAAGACAAAATTGCGGTCCTCATTGGATGAGAGAGGTCATTATTATGGCCTGAGCATTGAAAATTAAAATGACCCTTTCCATGGCAAAGTTCACAAATAAAAGGATAAAGCTCACAAACCGCTTCACCAAGCTCATCTAGAGCCTTTTGCCACATTCGGGTTTCTTCATTCCTGTGGTGGATACAATAATCTTCCTTGTCGTGACTCTGTTCACAAGGTCTAAGTACTCCACAAAAATTAACATGCTTATAAGAAATAGTACTTTCAGAAGTTTGAGCATGTTCATTGCAATCATCAATAACAATTACATTTTCCATTCAAGTGTCTTTAAAAGGTTCATGATACACATCCCCATTTCCCTTAGGAACATTAATATGGGAAGCAAAGGCTCTAAAGCAATCAACCATAATTTGAGGATCAAGACCATATTTAGCACTAAGCTCTTGAAAATCAGCAGTTTTAGCGAAAGACTTAATGCAATCATACTCATAATTTATACCTGATCCTTTACCTTTGTAGCTATCCCAATCTTTGATATTGCTTTGTATTATTTCAAGTAGATCCCACTTGGTGTCAACCTCCTTGCTTGTGAAAGACCCATCAAAGCATGCATCTAGATAGTCCTTGTAATATCCTAAAAGCCTTGCATAAAAACTATTAATAAAAATATTACAGGGAAGCTGATGAATAGGACATTTGAGCATTAGTGACTTCAATCTTCCCCAAGCTTGGGCAATGCTTTCTCCATCATGCGGATGAAAATTGTAAATATAATTCCTATCTTTATGAACCTCACTAGAAGGATAGAATTTAGAATAAAAGAGAGGTACAATTTCCTCCCAGTCAATAGGTCGGCCATCCTTCAACGTTTTATACCATTCTGCAGCTCTGCCCTTCAGTGATAAAGAAAATAGCTTCCTCTTAACTTGGTTCATCGAAATACCTGCACACTTGCACAACTCGCATAATTCATGTATAAAGAGAAAATGATCACCGGGATGGACAGTTCCATCCCCTAAATAGCAGTTATTCAAAGCACGTTCAACAATTTTCATAGGTATTTTAAAAGGACGAGGATCACAAACATCATTAGAATCATCACACATGGGAGATAAAATATCATCAGAGTAAATTTTCTCCACTAAAGCTGGGGAACTAAAAATATCATGCTTAACAAAACCAGCTTCCCCAAGCTTAGACCTTTCTATAGCATTAGCAATAACGGTGTTCAAAGAATTCATACAAATAACATTGCTATGCGAATAAAGCTCCAAAGGTTTTTCAAACACTTCAAGTCTTAACTCAGGAAAGATACTATAAAACTCTTTATTTTCCATTAAGTCTAACTAGTGAAAATAAAAATAAGAAACAAAAAGATATAATTGCAGAATCTAAAGGAAATAACTTCAAGCACTCACCAGCAACTAAACGACTTAGTGGCCAGAGGATGTGAGTACCTTTTACCTTACCTCCCCGGCAATGGCGCCAGAAAAGAGCTTGATGTCTACGCACGCGTCTGTTCTTGTAGACAGTGTTGGGCCTCCAAGTGCAGAGGTTTGTAAAACAGTAGCAAGTTTCCCTTAAGTGGATCACCCAAGGTTTATCAAACTCAGGGAGGAGGAGGTCAAAGCTATCCCTCTCAAGCAACCCTACAATTACAATACAAAAAGTCTCTTGTGTCCCCAACACACCCAATACACTTGTCAGATGTATAGGTGCACTAGTTCGGCGAAGAGATAGTGAAATACAAGTAGTAGTGATGATTATGAGTAATAAATGTAATCTGAAATAAATATTGCTGCGAGCAAACATGTAACAAAACTGAATGTAAACGGTATTCAATGCTTGGAAACAAGGCCTAGGGATCATACTTTCACTAGTGGTCACTCTCAACAAAATAACATAATTGAACCAATAGATACTAACTTCAATATGCCACTCTAAACTATTCTCCAATGGATAACAAACACTAATCATGCGTAGGGCTACGAAGAACTCCTCAAAGTTCGCATGTCCCCAAACTAGATTGTCCCACACTATCTCCGTGAACCCAATAGATGGTTCCAACAAACACCAACAATCATAGAGACGCTAGCCAAAAAGACACACATAATGCGCACACTAGTCACCTTTACATTACGATACAAGGTGTCTCCAGAGATTACAATAATAAAGCACGGGAGTAGCATAATATCTGAATAATAGCATCTACCAATTCAACTAGATACAAAGCTCACGATCACATAAAGATCACATCATGGGAGAGAGAGGTGAACCACATAGCTACCGGTAGAGCCCTCAGCCCCAGGGGAGAACTACTCCCTCCTCATCATCGGAGGCAGCAACAGTGATGGAGATGGCGGTGAGGTCGATGGAGACGGCAGAGACAGCGATGGAGACCAATGGAGATGGCTCCGGGGGCACTTCCCCGTCCTGGCAGGGTGCCGGAATAGAGACTTCTGTCCCCCAAAATTCGTCGGCGGCGGCGGAGCTGCAGAACTCTTTCTCGAAAATTGCGGATCGATTTAGGGTTTTCCGTCCCGAGGCTTTATATAGGCAAAGAGGCGGCGCCAGAGGTGGGCTAGGGCCACCTCACCATAGGGCCGCGTGGGCTAGGGGGCGCCACCCCATGGTGAGCCTGCCCTCTGGCCCCCTCTGGCTCTCTTTCGGTCCTCGTCCTTTGTCCGGGAAAAATAGGAGTTTCGGCTTTTGTTTCGTCCAATTCTGAGAATATTTTCTATGTAGCTTTTCTGAAACACAAAAATAGCAGAAAACAGGGAACTGACACTGTGGCATCTTGATGACCCACAAGTATAGGGGGTGTATCGTAGTACTTTCGATAAATAAGAGTGTCAAACCCAACGAGGAGCAGAAGGTGTTGATGAGTGGTTTTGATCAAAGATTCACTGTAAATACTAGCAAACAGGTTTTCAGGGGTATTTGGTAATACGAGTAAATAAAGTGCGAGTAAATAAAAGACAGTAGTAACAATTGCAGCAAGTGGCCCAATCCTTTATTCAGCAAAGGACAAGCCGGTTGTGTACTTATAATAACCAAACGTTCTCGAGGACACACGGGAGTTTCTGTCAAGAGCTTTCGCTTCATAAAGCCAATAGTCTTTATTGGTTTGATAGGTGTTATGTGGGTGAACCTGTGCTAGCGCACTACCCTTACTAGGATAAATACACACTTGTGATTATACCCCTTGCAAGCATCCGCAAATACAAGAAAGTAATTAAGATAAATCTAACCATAGCCTTAAACTCTAAGATCCTACGCTCCCTGCTGCAACGGTTTCCCAACGGAGGTTTAGGTTTCTGTCACTCCAGCAACCCCACAATTGGTAGCCAAATACACAATGCATCTCACTAGGCCCATAAATGGTGAAGTATCATGTAGTCGACGTTCACATGACACCACTAGTGAAATAGCAACACAACAATATCAAACCATTAAATATTTCTCAACAATAATTCACTACTAACATCTTGACTTCTCCCATGTCCTCAAGAACTAAACGAACTACTCACAAGACATCATATGGATCATGATCAGAGGTCAAATAATGGTAAATAACAATCTGAACATAAATCTTAATTCAACGGTTCCACTCAATAGAATCAACTACAAGAGTAATCAACACCGGGAAAGTTTCCCCTATGAATATAACAAGATCCTACTCAAGATGTTACAGCGGGATGGCGTGGTGATGGTGGAGATGAAGGTGCTGGTGATGGAGATGATGATGATGATGATCCCGATGAAGTCCGGTGCGATGGTGATGACGATGGCGATGGTCTCCCCTCTCCGGGAAGGAATTTCCACGGCAGATTTCTCCCTGCCGGAGAGCTTTTCTCTCTCTGGTGTTTTCCACCCCGCAGAGGCGGCGGTGTCTAACTCTGAGCCCCCCCCTTGACTTAGGTTTTTGGGGACGATGAAGTACGTGAAGGGGCGAGACCAGAAGTGGGCCAGGGTGGCCTCACACAGGGCTGGCGCGGCCAGGGGTCAGGCCGCGCCACCCTGGCGTGAGGGCCCCTCCTGGCTCCTCTCGTCTCCTCCTTCTGGCTTCCTGAGTCTTCTGGGAAAATATAATTTCCTGGTATTTTCCTAGAATTTTCCTGATCTTCAAAATATGGTCCCTTGATAGTCCTTTTTCCAGCAGAATCCTGACTCTGGCAGCAAATCCTCCAATGATCAACAAACATGTGAAAACAAAGGAAATAACATAAGTATCAACTCTAAATATGAAATATATCAATGAATAACAGTAAATTATGATACAAAATAGTGATGCAAAATGGACGTATCAACCCCCCCAAGCTTAGACCTCGCTTGTCCCCAAGCGAAAACTAAACTCGGTAAACATGACCACAGGTTTATGGAGTGAAGTGTCGATAATCAAAATACGGACAAGAAGCATCACATTCACCAAGGCACAAATTATAATAGACAGCAACTTCCCTTTATAAGATATAGACTTGCAATAGGTAAAAGGGAATCACATGTAAAGATGCACAAGGTAAACTATAATTGGTAATGGCAACCCTTAGTTCTTGGTCAAAGAATGATGAACCAGCTATTCTTTCTTTTAAACGGAGCCTTTTTAAAACAGAGCTAATATAGCAAAGACCGTATGCTCAACAAAACAAACTTTTGCATTCAAAGAAAGCTTTCAAAGATATATTCCTTCAGACAAAAGCATTGTACAAAACAAGGAAGATAGTAAACATGATTAAACGGATCAACATATGGATGAGTGAAACATAACAACTCAAATGCTTGCTTGAGATAGAGGAAAATAGGTTGACTCAACATAAAAGTAAAAGATAGGCCCTTCGCAGAGGGAAGCAGGGATTAAACATGTGCTAGAGCTTTTCATTTGCAAAACAGAGGTAAAAAGTTATTTTGAGAGGTGGTTGCTTTTGTCAACGACTAGCAACGGAGTTCTTGATATCTTCCATACTAAACAAGTGAGAGCGGTTCCGAGATGTTTGATTAATTGGCACATTGGTGCTCTTTTATAGCTTTGCACTCCTCCCCACCTTTTTCCTTTCTCAAACCATGGCTAACCGATTCCATCGGGTGCCGACCAACTTTCACATACCATGGAGGAGTGCTTTTCTTTTTTCTTTTCTTTTTGAGATTATAATGGTCTGACCAGCTCCCTTGCAAAGTTAATGATGAGCAGATGAAGCTGCCTAGTCGAGGGGTACTTAATTTAGTATGGAAGATAACAAACCCATCCACTACGTCCTCATGAGCCAAAAATAGTGGCACAAAATGAGAAGTGGTTGAAGGTTTTTGAAAGGTAGCACATGAAAATTTACTTGGAATGGCTTGAAATACCATGCATAGGAATTTATAGTGGACTCTTTGGAAGTGACTTGGCTTTTGGGAATTGGATGCACGAGAAGTATTTCCTCTCAGTACAGGTTTTTGGCTAGCAAGGCTGGGTAGCAAGCATAAGAGTTGCATGAAACAAACAAGCATACATATAATAAGAACAATCATGCCAACTCCCTTGAAGGTACAACGATTTTGACTTTAGGAATAACGATGCTTATAAGCCAAACATGAAGGATAAACTGAAGTGATGTAACTACAAGCACTTCTTTATTCTTTTCTACTCAAACCTCAAGGTAAAGTTGCTACTGACCAAGCTAGGTTTGCCAAAACCAACTAAATTTACTCATGCTCCCAAAGTGATACCAATACCAATCAACAAGACTAGTCATACAAGAGAGATTGCAAACTAACATAAAGTGTGCGGAAAGTAAATGATAAAACTTCTCATTAATATTTTATTACCGCAACTCACACCAAGGGATACATAGATAACCAACTAAGGAGGATACTACCAAACTGCAAACTATTCTATAAGATAACTTCTCTATTCATGATATGACTCTACTTGAAAAGTAAATGAGCAAAAGGTAATGATGTGATACCGCGGCACTCCCCCAAGCTTGGAACAAGCCAAGGGGATGCCTATACCGTTGACGAATTATTCTTGTGGCGGTGGCGGTGGATAATCTTTAATAAGCTTCTCAATCAAATCTTTCAGATCATCAATCTTGTGCTTGAGGTTACGAATCATCTCAGAATTGTGCTCAACACGGTTCATGAACCTGTCAGCAAGAGAATCCCAGCTCTTGGAATTATTTCCCCATCCTTCTTCACTCTTGGAGCTTTCTATCCCTGCATTGTTAGAACGATCTATATCCCAGCCAGAGGGTAATCGTGATCTGGGCACCTTTTGAAACTGATGTTCATGAATTAGAGTATGGAAAGGATTTTGGCCTGACGGAGATGTCCGTGGAGCTAAGGTGTGACGCGGCACACCCCCTCCGTTCCTTATGCGAGCACTCTTCTTGAACTTGTCATGATCTGTCACCACCCCTATGCTGGCAATCATGGTGTTTGGCCTTGAACTTTGATCTTCCTCCTCGTCTTCACTTTCAACCTCTTCTTTCAGCCGAAAGCTTTTGGTGTCATCTTTCGGAGGTGTCTTCTCCTTGTCATCGCTTGAAGAGGCCATGGCTCCCCCAAGCTTAAGATCAACTCCTGACAGAAACAGCTCGAAACAAAACACAACGAGAAAATGATATACAGACCTTGGGGACTCCGGGGGATTAAATAGGCGAAAATTATACATCGAAACGAAATCACAGGAGGAAACCGGGACGGAAACGAGTTCTGGGGTGCTCTCACACCTGGGCGGCGCGGCCAGGGGTGGGCCCGCGCCACCTATGTGTGAGAAGCACACGGACTCCTCTTCCTGCCCGTTTTCGTCTCGTGATTTTTCATATTTAGTAAAAACAGCAAAAATATTAAAGAAAGATCTTTTCGCGAAACTTCTCTGACTAGAACTGTTACCTATTCGAAAACGAACTCTGCAGGTACCTGTAATTTGTCTTGGATGAATTCTTCCGGAGAAACTGTTTCAATAACATCGACATCTTCATTATAAGAATCTCCAGAAATATAATGTTTGAGTCTTTGCCCATTCACCACTTGTGTAGAGTCATCTTTCAATGAAGCAATCTTAATAGCACCTGAGCAGTACACTTCCACAATAACATACGGTCCTTCCCATTTAGAGAGTAATTTTCCTGCAAAAAATCTGAGACGAGACCTATACAATAGAACTTTCTCACCAACATGAAACTCTCTCTTAAGAATTCTCTTATCATGCCATTGCTTGACTTTCTCTTTAAAAAGCCTGGCATTCTCATACGCTTCGTTTCTCCACTCATCTAGAGAACTCAAATCTAATAACCTTTTCTTACCAGCTAGTTTAAAATATCTATTAAGCTCTCTCACTGCCCAAAAAGCTTTGTGTTCTAATTCTAAGGGCAAGTGACACGCTTTTCCGTAAACCATCTTATAAGGAGACATACCCATGGGGTTCTTATAAGCAGTTCTATAAGCCCATAAAGCATCGTTTAACTTACTAGCCCAGTTTTTCCTAGATCTATTGACAGTCTTCTGCAAGATAGACTTGATCTCCCTATTAGAAAGCTCTACCTGCTGTAACAACTCAGAAAATTGTAATCCATTTCCTATGAATTAAAGTACCAAATTTTGGACCAACAAAAACTTTTTCATTCAGATTGCATGTATGCATGTATTTTCTATTATATGTCTTTTATGATTTCATGTGTGTTATTATTTGTTGTGCAATAGTTAGTTAATTCTAACTTAACCAACCAAAGCATTAGAGAAGAATTATAAGAGCCAAAGAAACCAGAAACAAAAGAAAGAAAGAAAAAGAGAAGAAAAAGTTGATCTAGAAATTATTATTGACTACCCTACTTTGAGCACTTCGAATAAGAAATCTGTAACTCAAGTAAAGGTGTGGTCAGTTAGTTGAACTTGACCAAGTTGCATACTAACTCAACCAAGAAGTTTCAAACCAAAATTCAAAGTGTAACCTAACTCAATCATCTGCCAAAGTTTGAATCTGATTCAGCAACCAAACCCTATTTTCAAATACAATTTTTTGCAAAACATGTTATTTCTTTGTAACAAAAATAGTTCTGGAACCCTTGTCCAATATCTTGACAAACCACAGTGGCCGTTTTCAAAATTTTGAAATTCAAATTCTTGCGGGCATTGTGTCGAACACCTGGGGGGCAAAAATCCAGAAAATCGGAGCTACTGTGAGCCTCACTGTTCCCGTTCGTCTCGACCCTGTAGCCATGCTCGGGGAGACCCCCGCGGTCGAGCCCAGCCCCCTCTGCCCTGACCCAAGCCGTGCGACATGGAAGGAGAGGGAAGACGCCGCCCGAACCCCCCTTCTCTGTCCCTCTTCCTCTCTGCAAGCTGCCGACCGTCGTGGCCTCGCCAGCGCCGACCCACAGAGCCCCGCCGCCGAGACCAAACCCCTCCAGCATGCGAGCAAGGCTGTCGCGCCCGGTGTTGCCCGTGCACATCGCCAGGACCCCCTGCGCAGGCCACCCACTGGCCGTCCTTGCCCCCGACTCCCTGGCCTAGAAAAGCCCCCTCCGAGCACGTAGATGAACTCACCCCGCTCCCAGCAAGCTCCCAGACAACTTCTCTTCTCCCCGCTCGCTCTCGTTCGACGTAGCCTGCAACGCCGGCGAGCCACTGGACGCAGGCAGCGCCGCCGCGTTGGGCCGCCGCTGGACGAACGGACGCCGGGAACTGGAGGAGGAGTGCCGCCGGAGTCTTTTCCGCCCCTCGCCGTCAAGTCCTGCTTCCTCTACGCGCGTCGCCGTCGCCGTCGTCTTCTTCTCTGGACGCCGGTGAGCCCCCTCCCTCGCCGTCGAGTACGACACAGACGTGTCGTTGGATTAGTATCCAACGGCAGCGTACCGGTTTGGGTGACTTAAGTCACCTGACGTGTAGGCCCCACCTGTCAGTTCGGTTTAAAACATTTCCCGCCCGGGCGAAGCGGTATTTGGGCCGGCCCGTTCGGGATTTTTCAGAATTGGGCCCGGTTCTGTTAGTTTGGGTCCGAATCGTTTTTATTTATTTCCCGCCCGTTTTGAATTTTTTCAAATATGTTTCAGATATGATTTTCAAACTTTAATTCCAAGAGATTTAGAAATCCATTTTTAGCAAATAAATATGTGTTGGAAAGCTTAGGAAATTCTCTAGCCTCTGAAACTAGTTAGAATCCAAATTGAGTTAGGGATTTAAATCAATAAGAATACTTTGACCATAGCTTTATTAATCATAGGAAAATTCTAGAAAATTGTTTAAGCCTCCTAAAATTATGAAACTTGGTTCATGAACTCACCAATTAACTCCCCTACTATTTAGTCCAACCTTAATCAACTCAAACCTTGTTAGTGGTATCAATTAGGCCCTAATCCAATCCTAGCTTGTAGCATAAAATAATAGATCTCTACTATGCACTTAGATTAGTTTTTCCCTCAATACCAATGTACTTAATTAGTCAATCTCCACTTGAACTAGCCCTAATACCCTAGTTTCATACCCATACTTAACAAGTAAACAACACATGGCACATGGTAGAAAAATCTAACTTGCACACTTAATGAAAACTTGGAAGAAAACTTGCAACCCAATTCAAATAAAATCCAACATGAATGCTATTGTTTGAAAACAAGTATGTGTGCTTGGTGTGTGGTTAGCATTGTGTAGTGATTGTGTGCCTTGTGTTTATTCGTTATTAGACGCTAGTGTTGCTGAGGAGGATATTGAAGGGGAATTTTATCAAGAAGAAGAAGAATACCCCGGACACTTTGCCAACCAAGGCAAGCCACCTTTTGAATCATACTCCAATGCCTAGTTTTGCTATTGCATTCTACGTGTTTTAAATAAATTGCATGATTGAATTGCTAGAGTAGAATGATAGTTGTGTAGTGATATCTTGCTTAACAAGAGCATCAAGCTGAGTTTATCCAAGATTTCCCTGAGTTTTAAACATCACTCAATGTAGTTGCTTAGTCGCTAATAAAATTGAGGCCATCTATAAGGGGAACCCTATTTGAAATTGGTGACATGAACTTGAAAACTTGAATTGAAGATTTCTCCTACATGATGGTTTTATGATCTTGACTAAGGACTATGGAATGTATTTGCTAAATGATAATAAGTGATGTACCATGTGAGCCAACCATTACCGTACGACCACATTACCCCTAAATGGGAAGGGGCTTAGTCCGTAGCTTGTTTATTCTAGTATGGGAGACCTTGTATCATCCTTTATAGAAGTGCACCGTGCGCGGGTACTTTCGAACCGAGTGGAAATTTCCATTCATGCAGCACTCTGCAGCGGGCAAAACTATGAGTGCCAAAATGGACTCTTAGGGAAGGATCCTGTACTAGAGTGGACAAGTGAAAGAATTTGTTTGATTATCTGAACCTCGCATACTTTGTGTATGACGATCCGTGGATTTCTCCCGGCAGATGTATCGAATCTTGTGGGTAAAGTGTACCCCTCTGCAGAGGTTTCAAAACTATTCGAATAGCCGCGTCCTCGGTTATGGACAGTTGGCAAGCTGTACTTGACTTTTGTCAAGAATATAAACAACTTATGATGAACTTGGTGAATGACTTGACTTGACATTGATGTTGACACACTTGAAGTTCCTCTTTAGATGTACTTAGAGAATTAAATCTTCTTCTCTAATAATGAACCTTCTTGGGAAATAAAACTAGCTTGTTGCAAATAAACTTAGTGCTTAGTCCACCATATGAACCTTGCATATCTACTTCATCATTTCGTTTATAAGATGGTTTGCGAGTGCATCCAATGTACTCATGGCTGTGTCCCTGGCTATCTACTTGGCCAGACTATGGGGAAGAGTATCCGGAGGAAGGTTATGAAGAAGAGTATCAGAACTAAGATCGTCTCCTGAGTCGCCATTGCCTGTAGGGTGAAGGCACGGACCCGAAGACGTTATTTCCGCTGCTATATTGTGCTGTAATATGAACTGGGTCACTATGACCATTGTATTTGAACCATCGTATTGTAATGTCTATGGAACTGGTTACCAACTACGTTATGTGTATCACAACAATGATTCTGGGATTGTGGTGGACTGCATAACGGGCACTTCGAATTTGTTGTAAATTCGGGGGTGTTACAAGTTGGTATCAGAGCCTAGGCTGACCATAGGAGACCTTAGTTAGAATGGGCGTTAAATGAAACCTTTATAAAAGCAAAGAGATAAGTAATGATTTAAAATTGCTTAGTCTTTTCCTCTCTATTTACAAAGCTTTGTACATGATTCAGTTTTTGCCTACTTAAAATTTTGCACACTTGAGTTGATCACTAACTTAATCTAATCTAAAATTTTGTAGATGGCCCCGGTATTCACTGAGCAGTACCAGTTGGGCCATGGTGGCAGCCTTTATTTCGAGCGCGACCTCACCACCCTGACCTTGTTCCTGGATCGTCTGTATCCGGAGTTCAAGGGAGCCGTGCTCAATGAGCACCCGGATGGAGAGCTACGGTGGCTTATCAGGGCGAGTTGCCGTGGCAAGAAGGGAGATCTAAGTTCTCCAAGGATCAAGTTTGAGCTTGTGGAGAACACTTGGGCCGATGGTTTGGTCCGAGGTATGCAGGAGATGCACGCCCGCTTGTGCGGACTGCATGTGGAGGAGATCCAGGGGGAGCGCTTTAGGAACTTTGCTCGGCGTGATGCGGATGGGCGTCCCGCAAACATGCCAGGGCAAAATGAGCCAAGTACCTACGTCGATCACATGGACTTCTTGCTGTACTCCACTCAGCAGGAGGCAGATCGTGCCCGTACCAAGGCCAACCTTGAGCACTTCGCACTTGTGGAGGCGAGAAGCACTATCAGGATCCTTGCTAGGGATCGCAAGGGTCTTCGCCGCCAGCGCGATCAGAGGGATCAGACCATTGAGGAGTTGAAGGCCAATGTGGCTGAGCTGACTGAGTACATTGAGAGTCTAGAGATCCACCTTGGTGAGGAGGAAGGCATTGATCTCCGCAAGGAGGATAATGCCCTCATTAGTGACGAGGATGACTTCATGGAGGACCTTGATGATCAGGAGCATGATGAGGATGCTGGATTCATTGTGGATGATGAGGAGGAAGACCCCGAGGAGCCCGGTGTTTAGATTGGAGATCCCCGTGTTATCTAGTTATGAGTTTACTTTAAGTCACTTCGTGTAGGTGTGAGTTGTATCCCCCTCTCTAGTAGACGAGTCGCAATGGTTTGATGTAAACCATTTGTATTGTGTGAACTCGTATGTATGATATGTTTGATGCTTGTTGAATGAAATATGAATTTGGCCCTTAAGGCCTTAGTAAGACAAAAATTGCATCATCTATGTTCCATTTAAATCTTAGCAATTAGCTTTTCCCTCTTGTCTTACACACGTTATCTTCAGATGCCGCGAGCACCCCCACCTCCGAACCCGGAGATGGCATAACTGCTAAGGTTGATCATGGAAGACCGAGAAGCAGCCCGAGCCGAGTGCCAAGCTAACTTGGCCACTCTTCAGCAGCTAACCCAGATGGCAATGAACCACAACAATGGCAATGGAAATGGCCATGGTGAAGGAGAGAACAATGGCAATGATGATCACCGATCCAAGTTGAAGAGTTTCCAAAACACCAACCCACCTATGTTCACTAAGTCTGAAGAACCATTAGATGCTGATGACTGGCTTCGCACCATGGAGAACAATTTGGCAGTCGCCGGAGTCGGCGAAAATGAGAAGGTCTTGTACACCACCCACTATCTTGCTGGAGCCGCAAGAGCTTGGTGGGATAGCACTCGTGCGATGCAAGCCCAAGGGTATGTGATGCCTTGGGAGGAGTTCAAGAGCAAGTTCAGCAACGGCCACGTTCCTTTGGGATTGATTAAAAGGATGAGAGATGAGTTCAGAAATCTGAAGCAAGGTTCCCTATCTGTGGTTGACTACCGTGACAAGTTCCTTACCTTGTCTAGGTATGCCCCAGATGACACCAACACCAATGAGAAGAAGCAAGAAAGGTTTCTGAATGGACTTCATGATGAGATGCAATGTGTCTTGGTCAGCATTCCCTTTGCAGACCTGGAGTCATTGGTGGACTCTGCCATTCAGATGGAAGGCAAACTCAAGCAAGCTGCGGAGAACCGCAAGCGCCGTATGATGTATCAAGGCAACTCAAGCAACTCGCAGAGGCCCAGGGGAAATCCACCTATGGGTTTCGCCCCTAGACCTATGAGGCCATCTGCACCTGCTCCACGTCCCAACTATCCCAACCGTCCGACCGGCAACAACTTCAACCGTGTACCTCCAAGACCTAATGGCAACAACTTCAACCCTAATACCCCTAGGCCAAATGGCGCCCCTGTGCTGCCCAAGCCTGGTGACAAGTCTGGTGTTACCTGTTATGAGTGCGGAATCAAGGGGCATTACTCCAATGAGTGCCCGAAGAAGCTGAATGATGCATCCAAGACCACTGCTCCTGCTCAGCAGCAGCGCCGTGTAGGAAATGGCAGGAATTATCCACCAAGGAACCAGCCTCACCCTCGAGGCCGTCTGAATCACATGAATGTTGAAGAAGCTCAGGAAGCAACCGACGTTGTGCTTGGTATGTTCCCTGTTAATTCAGTTCCTGCAAGAGTTCTGTTTGATTCTGGAGCTTCACACTCGTTTGTTACTAAGTTATTTGTTGATAAAAGTGGACTTCAACCAACACCCATGAAACATGCCATGTTAGTACAAATACCTGGGTCAACAACAAGGGCTGAGTGGAACTGTTTGGCAGTTCCCATAGAAATTCATGGAATAGCTTTCTTAGCCAATTTGATAGTGTTGGGAACTAAAGGTTTGGAAGTAGTTCTTGGTATGAATTGGATGTCTTCCCATCAAGGAGTGATAGATTGTGCCAAGAAGACCATCACCATGAAGAGTAGCACTGGAATTGTAGTAAGGCATGTGTCCGTAAAACCACCCCAGACCACCAGATGTCATAAGAGTATCTCAGGACCAACTATAGAGGAAGTTCCCATCGTCTGTGAATACCCGGATTTTTTTCCCGATGAGCTACCCGAAATGCCACCGGATCGGGATATTGTGTTTATCATTGAGCTTGTCCCCGGAACGGGATCTATAGCCCAACGACCCTATCGTATGAACCCAGCTGAACTAGTGGAGTTAAAGAAGCAATTGGATGACCTTTTGAGTAAGGGATTGATTCAGCCAAGTTCATCTGCTTGGAGATCACCCGTCTTGTTTGTGGATAAAAGTGACGGTTCCAGCCGACTGTGCACTGATTACCGCAAGCTAAATGATGTTACCATCAAGAATAAGTATCCTCTCCCAAAGATTGATGATCTGTTTGACCAATTGACTGGAGCTCGAGTCTTCTCAAAGATAGACCTTAGAACTGGATATCATCAACTGAAGATCCGTGCAACTGATATACCCAAAACAGCCTTCACTACCCGATACGGATTGTATGAGTACACCGTAATGTCCTTCGGATTAACCAATGCCCCTGCTTATTTCATGAACCTCATGAATAAGGTTTTCAGGGAGTTTTTGGATAAGTTTGTTGTTGTCTTCATTGATGACATTCTTATCTACTCCAAGTCCGAAGAAGAGCATGCAACCCATTTGAGATTAATCTTAGAGACTCTTAGAGAGCATCAGCTATATGCCAAGTTCAGTAAATGTGAGTTCTGGTTGAAGGAAGTTGGATTCTTAGGCCATGTATTATCAGCTGGAGGAATATCGGTAGACGCAAAGAAGCTCAAATCAGTCATGGAATGGGAAGCCCCTACCACTCAAACTGAAGTTAGAGGTTTTCTCGGATTAGCGGGATATTACCGCAAGTTTGTTGAAGGATTTTCAAGCATTGCCCGGCCAATGACCCAACTGTTGAAGAAGGACAAGAAGTTTGAATGGACCCCTAAGTGTGAAGAGAGTTTTCAAGAGCTCAAGAAGCGATTAGTAACCGCACCCGTCCTAACCATGCCCGATATCACCAAGAACTTTGATGTCTTTTGCGACGCCTCGAAACTTGGACTTGGGTGTGTTTTAATGCAAGAAGGCAAGGTCATCGCATACCTCTCCCGGTAGCTTAGACCTCATGAAGAAAATTATCCAACCCATGATCTGGAGTTAGCAGCCGTAGTTCTAGCTTTGAAGACCTGGAGGCACTATCTTATGGGTAACCATTGCGAGATCTACACTGATCACAAGAGTTTGAAATATATTTTCACCCAGAAGGAGTTGAACATGAGGCAAAGAAGATGGATAGAGTTGATCAAGGATTATGATCTGGAAATTCATTATCACCCTGGTAAGGCCAATGTAGTGGCCGATGCGTTGAGTAGGAAGCCATGCTCGTTGAATATGATGATCAAAGAGGAGCAACCCATGTTGCACCAAGAGTTTGAAAGGTTTGGATTGGAACTAGTCAGTCGAGGATTCTTAGCCAACCTTGAGTTTCAACCCACCTTGATGAGCCAAATCAAAGAAGCCCAGAAGGGAAATGAGAGCATTGACGGAATTAAGCGCAGACTTAGTTCCGGCAAGGTGCCAGGATTTGAAGAAGATGAGCAAGGAGTTCTTTGGTATAAAGGCCGTATTTGTGTGCCTGCTGACTCAGAATTGAAGGAAGTGATTATGAAGGAAGCCCATGAGACACCTTACTCCATCCATCCCGGTGGAACTAAGATGTACCAAGATTTAAAGGAACAATTTTGGTGGCATGGAATGAAGCGTGAGATTGCATCGTTCATATCCAAGTGTGATATTTGTCAAAGAGTCAAGGCAGAACATCAACGTCCTGCTGGATTGCTGCAACCTTTGCAAGTTCCGGAATGGAAGTGGGAATCTGTTGGAATGGATTTCATCACTGGATTTCCAAGGTCTAGCCGTGGAAATGACTCTATCTGGGTCATTGTGGATAGACTGACCAAAGTTGCCCACTTTATTCCTATCAAGACCACTTATACCTCAGGACAGCTGGCAGATTTTTATCTATCCAGAATTGTTAGTTTGCATGGAGTCCCTAAAACCATAGTTTCAGATCGAGGAACCCAATTCACCTCGAGATTTTGGAGAAGTTTGCACCAAGCCTTGGGAACCAAGTTAGCCTTTAGCACAGCTTACCACCCTCAGACTGATGGACAGACTGAAAGAGTAAATCAAATACTTGAAGATATGTTGAGAGCCTGTGTTCTAGCCTATGGAGCTAAGTGGGAAGATTGTCTGCCTTTCGCGGAGTTTTCCTACAACAATAGTTATCAAGCCAGTTTGCAAATGGCCCCATTTGAAGCTTTATATGGAAGAAAGTGTCGTACCCCTTTGAATTGGTCAGAAACCGGAGACAGTCAGATATTTGGACCGGACATTCTGCAAGAGGCTGAAGAGAAGGTTCGCATGATTCGTGACTACCTCAAGGCAGCCCAGTCTAGACAGAAGAGTTATGCCGACAAGAGACGTAGAGAACTGACCTTCAAGATTGGAGATTTTGTTTATCTTAGAGTATCACCTCTCAAGGGAATGCAAAGATTCCATGTAAAAGGAAAGCTTGCACCAAGGTATATTGGACCCTTCAGGATACTAAGCCGCAGAGGAGAAGTGTCCTATCAGTTGGAAATGCCCCCTGAATTGTCTGAAGTGCACGATGTTTTTCACGTGTCTTTACTTCGGAAATGTCTTGAAGTGCCGGAGAAGCCAGAGATCTTCAAGAATATTGATCACCGTTCTGTGGACATCAACAAGGATTTGACCTATCGTGAAGTGCCTATCCGTATCCTAGAAGAAGCATATCGAACCACTCGAACCCGAAGCATCAAGTTTCTGAAAGTTCAGTGGAGTAATCACACCGAAGATGAAGTCACTTGGGAACGAGAAGATTACCTTCAGAAAGAATTTCCCAATCTTTTCAGTTCCTAGTTAGTGAATCTCGAGGACGAGATTCTTTTTAAGGGGGGAAGATTGTAACAACTCAGAAAATTGTAATCCATTTCCTATGAATTAAAGTACCAAATTTTGGACCAACAAAAACTTTTTCATTGATATTGCATGTATGCGTGTATTTTTTATTATATGTCTTTTATGATTTCATGTGTGTTATTATTTGTTGTGCAATAGTTAGTTAATTCTAACTTAACCAACCAAAGCATTAGAGAAGAATTATAAGAGCCAAAGAAACCAGAAACAAAAGAAAGAAAGAAAAAGAGAAGAAAAAGTTGATCTAGAAATTATTATTGACTACCCTACTTTGAGCACTTCGAATAAGAAATCTGTAACTCAAGTAAAGGTGTGGTCAGTTAGTTGAGCTTGACCAAGTTGCATACTAACTCAACCAAGAAGTTTCAAACCAAAATTCAAAGTGTAACCTAACTCAATCATCTGCCAAAGTTTGAATCTGATTCAGCAACCAAACCCTATTTTCAAATACAAATTTTTGCAAAACATGTTATTTCTTTGTAACAAAAATAGTTCTGGAACCCTTGTCCAATATCTTGACAAACCACAGTGGCCGTTTTCAAAATTTCGAAATTCAAATTCTTGCGGGCATTGTGTCGAACACCTGGGGGGCAAAAATCCAGAAAATCGGAGCTACTGTGAGCCTCACTGTTCCCGTTCGTCTCGACCCTGTAGCCATGCTCGGAGAGACCCCCGCGGTCGAGCCCAGCCCCCTCTGCCCCGACCCAAGCCGTGCGACATGGAAGGAGAGGGAAGACGCCGCCCGAACCCCCCTTCTCTGTCCCTCTTCCTCTCTGCAAGCTGCCGACCGTCGTGGCCTCGCCAGCGCCGACCCACAGAGCCCCGCCGCCGAGACCAAACCCCTCCAGCACGCGAGCAAGGCTGTCGCGCCCGGTGTTGCCCGTGCACATCGCCAGGACCCCCTGCGCAGGCCACCCACTGGCCGTCCTTGCCCCCGACTCCCTGGCCTAGAAAAGCCCCCTCCGAGCACGTAGATGAACTCACCCCGCTCCCAGCAAGCTCCCAGACAACTTCTCTTCTCCCCGCTCGCTCTCGTTCGACGTAGCCTACAACGCCGGCGAGCCACTAGACGCAGGCAGCGCCGCCGCGTTGGGCCGCCGCTGGACGAACGGACGCCGGGAACTGGAGGAGGAGTGCCGCCGGAGTCTTTTCCGCCCCTCGCCGTCAAGTCCTGCTTCCTCTACGCGCATCGCCGTCACCGTCGTCTTCTTCTCTGGATGCCGGTGAGCCCCCTCCCTCGCCGTCGAGCACGACGCAGACGCGCCGTTGGATTAGAATCCAACGGCAGCGTACCAGTTCGGGTGACTTAAGTCACCTGACGTGTAGGCCCCACCTGTCAGTTCGGTTTAAAACATTTCCCGCCCGGGCGAAGCGGTATTTGGGCCGGCCCATTCGGGATTTTTCAGAATTGGGCCCGGTTCAGTTAGTTTGGGTCCGAATCGTTTTTATTTATTTCCCGCCCGTTTTGAATTATTTTAAATATGTTTCAGATATGATTTTCAAACTTTAATTCCAAGAGATTTAGAAATCCATTTTTAGCAAATAAATATGCGTTGGAAAGCTTAGGAAATTCTCTAGCCTCTGAAACTGGTTAGAATCCAAATTGAGTTAGGGATTTAAATCAATAAGAATACTTTGACCATAGCTTTATTAATCATAGGAAAATTCTAGAAAATTGTTTAAGCCTCCTAAAATTATGAAACTTGGTTCATGAACTCACCAATTAACTCCCCTACTGTTTAGTCCAACCTTAATCAACTCAAACCTTGTTAGTGGTATCAATTAGACCCTAATCCAATCCTAGCTTGTAGCATAAAATAATAGATCTCTACTATGCACTTAGATTAGTTTTTCCCTCAATACCAATGTACTTAATTAGTCAATCTCCACTTGAACTAGCCCTAATACCCTAGTTTCATACCCATACTTAACAAGTAAACAACACATGGCACATGGTAGAAAAATCTAACTTGCACACTTAATGAAAACTTGGAAGAAAACTTGCAACCCAATTCAAATAAAATCCAACATGAATGCTATTGTTTGAAAACAAGTAGGTGTGCTTGGTGTGTGGTTAGCATTGTGTAGTGATTGTGTGCCTTGTGTTTATTCGTTATTAGACGCTAGTGTTGCTGAGGAGGATATTGAAGGGGAATTTTATCAAGAAGAAGAAGAATACCCCGGACACTTTGCGAACCAAGGCAAGCCACCTTTTGAATCATACTCCAATGCCTAGTTTTGCTATTGCATTCTACGTGTTTTAAATAAATTGCATGATTGAATTGCTAGAGTAGAATGATAGTTGTGTAGTGATATCTTGCTTAACAAGAGCATCAAGCTGAGTTTATCCAAGATTTCCTTGAGTTTTAAACATCACTCAATGTAGTTGCTTAGTCGCTAATAAAATTGAGGCCATCTATAAGGGGAACCCTATTTGAAATTGGTGACATGAACTTGAAAACTTGAATTGAAGATTTCTCCTACATGATGGTTTTATGATCTTGACTAAGGACTATGGAATGTATTTGCTAAATGATAATAAGTGATGTACCATGTGAGCCAACCATTACCGTACGACCACATTACCCCTAAATGGGAAGGGGCTTAGTCCGTAGCTTGTTTATTCTAGTATGGGAGACCTTGTATCATCCTTTATAGAAGTGCACCGTGCGCGGGTACTTTCGAACCGAGTGGAAATTTCCATTCATGCAGCGCTCTGCAGCGGGCAAAACTATGAGTGCCAAAATGGACTCTTAGGGAAGGATCCTGTACTAGAGTGGACAAGTGAAAGAATTTGTTTGATTATCTGAACCTCGCATACTTTGTGTATGACGATCCGTGGATTTCTCCCGGCAGATGTATCGAATCTTGTGGGTAAAGTGTACCCCTCTGCAGAGGTTTCAAAACTATTCGAATAGCCGCGTCCTCGGTTATGGACAGTTGGCAAGCTGTACTTGACTTTTGTCAAGAATATAAACAACTTATGATGAACTTGGTGAATGACTTGACTTGACATTGATGTTGACACACTTGAAGTTCCTCTTTAGATGTACTTAGAAAATTAAATCTTCTTCTCTAATAATGAACCTTCTTGGGAAATAAAACTAGCTTGTTGCAAATAAACTTAGTGCTTAGTCCACCATATGAACCTTGCATATCTACTTCATCATTTCGTTTATAAGATGGTTTTCGAGTGCATCCAATGTACTCATGGCTGTGTCCCTGGCTATCTACTTGGCCAGACTATGGGGAAGAGTATCCGGAGGAAGGTTATGAAGAAGAGTATCAGAACTAAGATCGTCTCCTGAGTCGCCATTGCCTGTAGGGTGAAGGCACGGACCCGAAGACGTTATTTCCGCTGCTATATTGTGTTGTGATATGAACTGGGTCACTATGACCATTGTATTTGAACCATCGTATTGTAATGTCTATGGAACTGGTTACCAACTATGTTATGTGTATCACAACAATGATTCTGGGATTCTGGTGGAATGCATAACGGGCACTTCGAATTTTTTGTAAATTCGGGGGTGTTACACCTGCCCACTAGTTTGGGGATGATAAGCAGAAGCAATTCTATGATTAACATCATATTTAGCAAGAGTTTTTCTAAAACCACCGTGAATAAAATGAGAACCTCCGTCAGTCATAAGATATCTAGGCACACCAAACCTAGGAAAAATAACATCCTTAAGCATTTTTAACGAGGTCTCACCATCGGCACTCTTTGTAGGTATGGCTTCTACCCATTTAGTAACATAATCAACAGCAACAAGTATATGGGTATAGCCTTTTGAAGGAGGAAAAGGACCCATAAAGTCAAATCCCCAACAATCAAACGGTTCAATAACAAGAGTGTAACTCATAGGCATTTCATTGCGTCTAGAAATATTACCAACTCTTTGACATTCATCGCAAGATAAAACATACCTTCTGGCATCTTTAAAGAGGGTTGGCCAATAAAAACCTGATTGTAGAACCTTTTGCACGGTTCTATCTCCAGCATGATGCCCTCCATAGGCGCTGCTATGGCATTTTCTTAATATCTCTTATTGCTCATATTCCGGTACGCATCTTCTCATAATACCATCAACTCCTTCTTTATATAAGTGTGGGTCATCCCAAAAATAATGCCTCAAATCATAGAAGAATTTTCTTCTTTGCTGAGCTGTAAAGGTTGGAGGCAAATACTTGGAAACAATAAAGTTAGCATAATCAGCATACCAAGGAAGGTCTCGCGAAGTTACATTTATTGCAGCCAACTGTTCATTTAGAAAACTATCATTAACAGGAATAGGATCAAAAGAAATGTTTTCCAATCTAGACAAGTTGTTAGCCACAGGATTTTCAGCACCTTTCCTATCTACGATATGCAAATCAAACTCTTGTAAAAGCAACACCCATCTAATAAGCCTAGGCTTAGCATCCTTCTTAGTCATAAGATATCTAATAGCAGCGTGATTAGTGTGAATAGTAACTTTAGAATCAACAATGTAAGATCTAAACTTATCACATGCAAAAACAACAGCAGGAAACTCTTTCTCAGTAGTAGCATAATTCTTCTGAGCAGCATCAAGAGTCTTGCTAGCATAATGAATAACATTCAACTTATTATCTACGCGCTGTCCAAGAACAGCACCAACAGCAAAATCACTAGCATCACACATAATCTCAAAAGGTAAATTCCAATCAGGTGGTTGAACAATAGGAGTAGTAGTTAAAGCCTTCTTAAGAGTTTCAAAAGCTTCCTTACAATCATCATCAAAGACAAATGGTACATCTTTTTGAAAAAGATTAGTAAGAGGCTTTGAAATCTTAGAGAAATCTTTAATAAACCTCCTATAGAAACCAGCATGACCAAGAATACTACGAATACCTTTAACATCTCTGGGACAGGGCATTTTCTCAATCGCCTCCACTTTTGCTCTGTCAACTTCAATACCTCTTTCAGAAATTTTATGTCCAAGGAAAATTCCTTCATTCACCATAAAGTGGCATTTCTACCAATTAAGAACAAGGTTAGTTTCTTCGCACCTCTGCAAAACTTTATCAAGGTTGTGCAGACAATTATCAAAACAAGTTCCATAGACAGAAAAATCGTCCATGAAGACCTCCACAATTTCTTCACAAAAGCCATGAAAAATAGCAGACATGCATCTTTGAAAAGTAGCAGGAGCATTGCATAAACCAAATGGCATACATCTATAAGCATAAGTTCCATAAGGACAAGTAAAAGTGGTTTTCTCTTGATCTTCCTTCTTAACAGCAATTTGAGAAAAACCAGAATAACCATCAAGGAAACAAAAATGAGTCTTCTTAGACAACCTTTCTAGCATCTGATCTATAAACGGTAAAGGATAATGATCTTTCTTAGTAACTTTGTTTACCTTCCTATAATCAATGCACATCCTATAACCAACTACTACCCTTTGAGGAATAAGCTCGTTATTCTCATTAGGCACAATAGTCATACCTCCTTTCTTAGGAACACAATGAACATGACTAACCCATCTACTATCAGCAATAGGATAAATAATACCAGCATCAAGGAGTTTTAATACCTCATTTCTTACCACATCCTTCATCTTGGGAATTAGGCGGCGTTGATGCTCCACGACTGGCTTCATGTCTTTCTCCATATTAATGGTATGCTGACATAAAGTGGGAGAAATCCCTTTTAAATCATCAAGAGTATATCCCATAGCTCCTTGGTGTTTCCTTAATATCTCCAATAATCTTTCTTCTTCCTTTCCTGAAAGGTTAGAGCTAATAATAACAGGATATATTTCCTTATCATCTATATAAGCATATTTAAGATTATCAGGCAAAGGTTTTAATTCGAAAACAGGATCTTCCTTAGGCGGCAAAGTGGTACCAAGATCCTCCACAGGTAGATTATGCTTGATTAATGGTGGTTGACGAAGAAGAATATCATTAATCTCTTCTCTTTCCTTGCTAAAAACATCACTTTCGTGATCTTCCATGAATTGCTGCAAGGCATTATTAGGAGCAAGAGCAATAGAAGCAAGCTGTTCAACTCGAAAATTTTCATTAGGCGTGTCATTTTCATAAGAAGTCTTAGCAAACTTGGAAAAATTAAACTCATAAGACTCTCCATTAAACTTAGTAAAGATTTTCTCCTTCTTACAATCTATCACGACGCCACAAGTGTTCAAAAATGGTCTACCAAAAATAATAGGACAAGTTTTACTAGCCTCCTTACCAAGTACTAGAAAATCAGTGGGGTATTTAGTCTTACCGCAAAGAACTTCCACATCTCGAACAATACCAAGAGGCCAAACAGTATCTCTGTTAGCAAGCTGAACAACCACATCAATATCTTCAAGTTCACAAGCGCCAATCTCATGCATAATTTCTTTGTAAAGCTCTAAAGGAATAGCACTTGCACTAGCACCAATATCACATAAACCATAATAGCAATGATCTCCAATCCTGACAGAAATAACAGGAACACTTGTTTTCCTATGCTTTTTAGGATGTGAGAGAATGTTAGAAGCATCTTCACAAAAAAGAATATATTCATCCCCTACATCTTTAGTAACAAGATCCTTCAATATAGCTACAGGAGACTTAATAGTAATCTGTTCATCAGGTTCTGTAGCTTTCTTAGTACTTTTATTAGACACACTTACCAAAGTAGAATACTTTTTTACCTTAGCAGGGAAAGGTGTCTTCTCAAAATAAGGTTCAGGCACAATGCTATCAACAGTACAAACTTCAGTAGCTGCAGCAGGTATATGACTAATAGAGTTTTTATAAGGCGCATGATATTTGTTCCAATCTTTCTTTGGAACATCAAGATAAGAGGCAAAGGCCTTAAGACAATTAGCAAGTATTTGTGAATCAAGATCATAAGCAGTGCTAACACTATGAAAGTCATCGGTCCCCATAAAAGATTTAATGCATTCATAATCCTAGTTTATACCTGACTTCCTACCTTTGTCGTTTTCCCAACCTTCAGCATTCTCTTGTATACGGTCAAGAAGTTTCCACTTAGCATCTTCTTTCATATGAGTAAATGATCCAAAGCAAGAAGCATCCAAATAGTCCTTATCAGGAAGAGTAAGTCACGCATAAAAATTATCAATAACAATATTATTGGGGAGCTCATGAATGGGGCATTTGAGCATTAGTAACTTCAATCTCCCCCACGCTTGGGCAATACTTTCTCCATCATGAGGCCAAAAATTATATATCCGGTTACGGTCTTTATGAATTTCACTTGGAGGATAAAACTTGGAATAAAAGAGAGGTACAATATCCTCCCATGCCATAGATGGACCATCTTGGAGTAGTCGATACCACTCTTCAGCTCTGCCTTTCAATGATGAAGAGAATAATTTCTTCTTGACCTGGTTGGTGAAATACCTGCACATCTGAACAACTCGCATAATTCATGTATAAATAATAAGTGATCACCCGGATGGACAGTTCCATCTCCTGAATAGCAGTTATCCATAATACGCCCAACAATTTTCATAGGTATTTTAAAAGGATCAATTTCAGCAGGTGGTGGTGGTGGTGGTTCATCCACATGTGCAGCAGTAGTAGATGTGTTTCCAAATAGGAAACCAAATGGAGAGTTCTCCATAGCAGAGCAAAATAAAAATAAAAGAAAAAATAAAAACAATACTCACAGCGACGGTTACCTTTACCAATTCCACTCTTCAATAGCGCTTCACTCCCCGGCAACGGTGCCAGAAAATAGTCTTGATGACCCACAAGTATAGGGGGTGTATCGTAGTACTTTCGATAAATAAGAGTGTCGAACCCAACGAGGAGCAGAAGGTGTTGATGAGTGGTTTTGATCAAAGATTCACTGTAAATACTAGCAAACAGGTTTTCAGGGGTATTTGGTAATACAAGTAAATAAAGTGCGAGTAAATAAAAGACAGTAGTAACAATTGCAGCAAGTGGCCCAGTCCTTTCTTCAGCAAAGGACAAGCCGGTTGTGTACTTATAATAACCAAACGTTCTCGAGGACACACGGGAGTTTCTGTCAAGAGCTTTCGCTTCATAAAGCCAATAGTCTTTATTGGTTTGATAGGTGTTATGGGGGTGAACCTGTGCTAGCGCACTACCCTTACTAGGATAAATACACACTTGTGATTATACCCCTTTCAAGCATCCGCAAATACAAGAAAGTAATTAAGATAAATCTAACCGTAGCCTTAAACTCTAAGATCCTACGCTCCCTGGTGCAACGGTTTCCCAACGGAGGTTTAGGTTTCTGTCACTCCAGCAACCCCACAATTGGTAGCCAAATACACAATGCATCTCACTAGGCCCATAAATGGTGAAGTATCATGTAGTCGACATTCACATGACACCACTAGTGAAATAGCACCACAACAATATCAAACCATTAAATATTTCTCAACAATAATTCACTACTAACATCTTGACTTCTCCCATGTCCTCAAGAACTAAACGAACTACTCTAAAGACATCATATGGATCATGATCAGAGGTGAAATAATGGTAAATAACAATCTGAACATAAACCTTAATTCAATGGTTCCACTCAATAGCATCAACTACAAGAGTAATCAACACCGGGAAAGTTTCCCCTATGAATATAACAAGATCCAACTCAAGATGTTACAGCGGGATGGCGTGGTGATGGTGGAGATGAAGGTGCTGGTGATGGAGATGATGATGATGATGATCCCGATGAAGTCTGGTGCGATGGTGATGACGATGGCGACGATCTCCCCTCTCCGGGAAGGAATTTCCCCAGCAGATTTCTCCCTGCCGGAGAGCTTTTCTCTCTCTGGTGTTTTCCGCCCCGCAGAGGCGGCGGTGTCTAACTCTGAGACCCCCCTTGACTTGGGTTTTCGGGGACGATGAAGTACGCGAAGGGGCGAGACCAGAAGTGGGCCAGGGTGGCCTGACACAGGGCTGGCGCGGCCAGGGGTCAGGCCGCGCCACCCTGGCATGAGGGCCCCTCCTGGCTCCTCTCGACTCCTCCTTCTGGCTTCCTGAGTCTTCTGGGAAAATATAATTTCCTGGTATTTTCCTGGAATTTTCCTGATCTTCAAAATATGGTCCCTTGATAGTCCTTTTTCCAGCAGAATCCTGACTCCGGCAGCAAATCCTCCAATGATCAACAAACATGTGAAAACAAAGGAAATAACATAAGTATCAACTCTAAATATGAAATATATCAATGAATAACAGTAAATTATGATACAAAATGGTGATGCAAAATGGACGTATCACATCTCGTCAATAGGTTAGTTCCGGAAATCGCATAAAAACGCCATGAAGTGTAACAAAACACAAAGCAAATGGTGCAAAAACAAGCATGGAGCATAAAAAATTATAGATACGTTTGAGACGTATCAAGTGACAATAACTTCTAAGGTTGTAGATGTGCTGTTGCTACTAGGGAGAAAACAACAATCTTGTGTTCAAGGACATTTGTATTGTTTACATTATACACTTTGCTTAAGGCGATAATCTGTTGCTTGCAACTTAATACCCAACGGTTGTTCGGATGATATCCGATGGGTGGATTATTAGTCGTAGATGCAGTTGGATTACGGCCTATATATTATGTTGTAATGCCCAAGTGAATCTCATAGTGATCCTCATGACATGTACATGCATTGCTTGCATTCTTTACTCTATCAATTGCCCAACTGTAATTTGTTTACACTGCATGTTATTTATCTTTATGGAGAGACACCTCTAGTGAACTATGGACCCCGGTCCATTCTTTTACATTCATATTACCGTTTACTTTATACAAGCATTATTTACTTTCTTGCGAACAAATATCTTTTACCACACGATACGTTTGATCCTTTGTTTACAACAAACCGGTGAGATTGACAACCTCACTTCAAGTTGGGGCAAAGTACTTTGGTTGTGTTGTTTGTAGGTTCCACGTTGCTGCTAGTGCCAGGCCTACTCCCAGATAGGCGCCATAAATAAATTCTCTGGAGCCGTCGCCAAAGCCAGCTAGCATCAACCTTCAGAAGTGGCTTCTTTCTCCTACTAGTCGATTAAACCTTGGTTTCATACTAAGGGAAAACTTGCCGCTGTGCTCATCATATGTTCCTCTTGGGGTTCCCAACTGGGTGGCCAGCACCACTACCAATCCTGGGGCTGGCAGAAATCTGCCGAGGAAATTCCTTCCCGAAGGGGGGAAATCATCGCCATTATCACCGCCATCGAGCTGGGCTTCATCGGGATCATCATCATCATCACCACCACCATCACATTCATCACCACGCCATCCCGCTGTAACATCTTGGGGTGAATCTTGTCTAGTTCATAGGGGAAACTTTCCCGGTGTTGATTACTCTTGTAGTTGATGCTATTGAGTGAAACCATTGAATTAAGGTTTATGTCCAGATTGTTATTTATCATTATTTCACCTCTGATCATGATCCATATGATGTCTTGTGAGTAGTTCATTTAGTTCTTGAGGACATGTGAGAAGTCAAGATGTTAGTAGTGGTACTATGTTGAGTAATATTTAATGGTTTGATATATTTATGTTGTGGTGCTATTTTACTAGTGGTGTCATGTGAACGTCGACTACATGATACTTCACCTTTATGGGCCTATTGAAATTCATTGTGTATTTGGCTACTAATTGTGGGGTTGCCGGAGTGACAGAAACCTAAACCCCCGTTAGGAAACCAGTGCACCAGGGAGTGTAGGATCTCAGAGTTTAAGGTTGTGGTTAGATTTATCTTTATTACTTTCTTGTAGTTGTGGATGCTTGCAAGGGGTATAATCACAAGTATGTATTAGTCCAAGTTGGGGTAATGCATTAGCATAGGTTCACCCCCATAACACCTATCAAACCACTAAAGATTATTCAGCTGTATGAAGCGAAAGCACTTGACAGAAACTCCCGTGTGTCCTCAGGAACGTTTGGTAATCATAAGTAACACAACCAGCTTGTCCTTTGCTCTAGAAAGGATTGTGTCGCTCGCCAAAATTATTACTATTGTCTTTTATTTTCTGGTACTTTATTTATTTGCATTATCAAATACTCCTGAAAACCCGTTTGCTAGTATTTACAGTGATTTCTTGATCAAAACTGCTTGTCAACACCTTCTGCTCCTCGTTGGGTTTGACACTCTTAGTTATCGAAAGTACTACGATACACCCCCTATACTTTTGGGTCATCAAGACTATTTTCTGGCGCCGTTGCCGGGGAGTGAAGCGCTATTGAATAGTGGGATTAGTAAAGGAAACTTTTACTGTGAGTATTGTTTTTATTTTTGTCTTTTATTTTATTTTACTATGGAGAAGTATCCATTTGGTTCCCTATTTGGGAATACTACTGCCACTGTTACGGTAGTAGATGAACCACCGCCTGCTTAATTGGATCCTTTAAAATACCTATGAAAATTGTTGAACGTGTTATGAATAACTGCTATTAAGGAGATGGAACTGTCCATCCTGGTGATCATTTGCTCTTTATACATGAATTATATGAGTTGTTCAAGTGTGCAGGTATTTTGAAAAGTGAAGTTAAGAGGAAGCTATTCTCCTTATCACTAAAGGGCAGAGCTACGGAATGGTATAAGCTGCTAAAGAATGGCCGATCTATTGGCTGGGAGGAAATTGTACCTCTCTTTTATTCTAAATTCTATCCTCCAAGTGAGATTCATAAAGATCGGAACCAAATATATAATTTTTGGCCTCATGATGGAGAGAGTATTACCCAAGCATGGGGGAGATTGAAGTCACTAATGCTCAAATGCCCCATTCATGAGCTCCCTAGTAATATTGTTATTAATAACTTCTATGAAAGGCTTTCTCTTCACGATAAGGATTTATTGGATGCTTCTTGTTCTGGATCATTTACATGTATGAAAGAAGAAGCTAAATGGGATCTTCTTGACCATATTCAAGAAAATACTGAAGGATGGGAGAACGACAAAGGTAGAAAGTCAGGTATAAATTATGATTATGAATGCATTAAATCTTTTATGGGAACTGATGACTTTCATAATGTTAGTGCTGTTTATGGTCTTGATTCTCAAATACTTGCCAACTGTTTTAAGGCCTTTGCCTCTTATCTTGATGTTCCAAAAAAGGATTGGAACAAGTACCATTCACCTTACAAAGATACTATTAGTTGTGTTCCTGCTAGAGTTACTGAAGTTTGTACTGTTGATCGCATTTTGCCTGAGCCTTATTTCGAGAAAACACCTTTCCCTACTAAGGTAAAGGAGCATTCTATGTTAACTAGTGTACTTAATAAAAGTGCAAAGAAAGCTTTAGAACCTGATGAGCAAATAACTGTTAAACCTGCAGTAGCAATAGTAAAAGACCTTGTTACTAAAAATGTAGAAGATGGACACATTATCTTTTGTGAAGATGCTTCTAATATTGTTTCACATCCTAGTCTAACTAGGAAAACAAGTGTTCATGTGCTTTCTGTCAGGATAGGTGATCATTGCTATTATGGTTTATGCAACATTGGTGCAAGTTCGAGTGCTATTCCTTATGAGCTTTACAGAGAAATCATGCATGAAATTGGTTCTTGTGAACTTGAAGATATTGATGTGGTTATTTAGCTCGCTAACAGAGAAACTATCTCTCCAATTGGTATTGTTAGAGATGTGGAAGTTTTATGCGGTAAGACTAAATATCCTGCTGATTTTCTAGTACTTGGTTCAACTGCTAGTAAAACTTTTCCTATTATTTTTGGTAGACCTTTCTTGAATACTTGTGGCACCGTCATAGATTGTAAGAAGGAGAAAATTTTAACCAAGTTTGATGGAGAATCTTATGAGTTTAATTTTTCTAAGTTTACCAAAGCTCCTTATGAAACGGAATTGTCTAATGAAGATTTTAGAGTTGAACAGCTTGCCTCTATTGCTCTTGCTCCTAACGATGCTTTGCAGCAATATATGGAGGACCACGAAAGTGAGATCTTTCGGGAAGAAAGAAATGAGATTGACGAGATTCTTCTTCGTCAGCCAGAGATGCATAAACACAATTTACCTGTGGAGGATTTGGGTACCACTTTGCCACCAAAGGAAGATCCTGTTTTTGATTTAAAACATTTACCTGATGATCTTAAATATGCTTATATTGATGATAAGAAAATATATCCTGTTATTATTAGTGCTAAACTTTCAGGGAAGGAAGAAGAAAGGTTATTGGAAATATTGAGGAAACACCGAGGAGCTATGGGATATACTCTTGATGATTTAAAAGGGATTTCTCCTACTATATGTCAGCATGCTATTAATATGGAGCCAGATGCAAAGCCAGTTGTTGAACATCAATTCCTTTTAATTCCTAAGATGAAGGAAGTGGTAAGAAATGAGGTATTAAAACTCCTTGATGCTGGTATTATTTATCCTGTTGCTGATAGTAGATGGGTTAGTCTTGTTCATTGTGTTCCTAAGAAAGGAGGAATTACTGTTGTGCCTAATGAGAATAATGAGCTTATTCCTCAAAGAGTAGTAGTTGGTTATAGGATGTGCATTGATTTTAGAAAGGTCAACAAAGTTACTAAGAAAGATCATTATCCTTTTCCGTTTATAGATCAAATGTTAGAGAGGTTATCTAAGAAAACTCATTTTTGTTTTCTTGATGGTTATTCTGGTTTCTCTCAAATTGCCATTAAAAAGCAAGATTAAGAGAAAACCACTTTTACTTGTCCTTATGGAACTTATGCTTATAGACGTATGCCTTTTGGTTTGTGCAATGCTCCTGCTACGTTTCAAAGATGCATGTCTGCTATTTTTCATGGATTTTGTGAAGAAATTGTGGAGGTATTCATGGATGATTTCTCCATCTATGGAACTTCTTTTGATAATTGATTGCTCAATCTTGATAAAATTTTGCAGAGATGTGAAGAAACTAATTTTGTTCTTAATTGGGAGAAATGCCACTTTATGGTGAATGAAGGAATTGTTTTTTGGGCATAAATTTTTTGAAAGAGGTATTGAAGTTGACAGAGCAAAAGTTGAAGCAATTGAGAAAATGCCCTGTCCTAGGGATGTTAAAGGTATTCGTAGTATTCTTGGTCATGCTGGTTTTTATAGGAGGTTTATTAAAGATTTCTCTAAAATTTCAAAGCCTCTTACTAATCTTCTTCAAAAAGAAGTACCTTTTGTTTTTTATGATGATTGTAAGGAAGCTTTTGAAACTCTTAAGAAGGCTTTAACTACTGCTCCTATTGTCCAACCACCTAATTGGAATATACCCTTTGAAATTATGTATGATGCTAGTGATTTTGTTGTAGGTGCTGTTCTTGGACAGCGTGTAGATAAGAAGTTGAATGTTATTCATTATGCTAGTAAGACTCTTGATGCTACTCAAAAGAATTACGCTACTACTGAGAAGGAGTTCCTAGCTATTGTCTTTGCTTGTGATAAGTTTAGACCTTATATTGTTGATTCGAAAGTTACTATTCATACTGATCACGCTGCTATTAGGTATCTTATGGAAAAGAAATGATGCTAAGCCCAGGCTTATTAGATGGGTGTTGCTTTTGCAAGAGTTTGATTTGCATATTGTAGATAGAAAGGTGCTGAAAATCCGGTTGCTGATAATTTGTCTAGATTGGAAAGATTTCTTATGATCCTATTCCTGTTAATGATAGTTTTCCAAATGAACAGTTGGCCTCAATAATGGTAACCTCGCGAGAGAGTCCTTGGTATGCTGATTATGCCAACTTTATTGTTTTCAAGTATTTGCCTCCAACCTTTACAACTCAGCAAAGAAGGAAATTCTTTTATGACTTGAGGCATTATTTTTGGGATGACCCACATTTATATAAAGAAGGAGTGGATGGTATTATGTGAAGATGTGTTCCAGAATATGAGCAAAAAGAGATATTTAGGAAATGTCATGGTAGTGCTTATGGAGGACATCATGCTGGAGATAGAACTGCACAAAAGGTTCTACAATCAGATTTTTATTGGCCTACTCTTTTCAGAGATGCAAGAAAGTTTATTTTATCATGTGATGAATGTCAAAGAGTTGGTAATATTTCTAGACGCAATGAAATGCCTATGAATTATTCTCTTATAATTGAACCATTTGATTGTTGGGGATTTGACTATATGGGTCCTTTTCCTCCTTCAGAAGGTTATACTCATATACTTGTTGCTGTTGCTTATGTTACTAAGTGGGTAGAAGCTATACCTACAAAAAGTGTTGATGGTGAGACCTCATTAAAAATGCTTAAGGATGTTATTTTTCCTAGGTTTGGTGTGCCTAGATATCTTATTACTGATGGAGGTTCTCATTTTATTCATGGTGATTTTAGGAAGACTCTTGCTAGATATGATGTTAATCATAGAATTGCTTCTGCTTATCATCCCCAAACTAGTGGGCAAGTAGAGTTTTCGAATAGAGAGATCAAGTCTATCTTGCAGAAGACTGTAAATAGATCTAGGAAAAATTGTGCTAGTAAGTTAAATGATGCTTTATGGGCTTATAGAACTGGTTATAAGAACCCCATGGGCATGTCTCCTTACAAAATGGTTTATGGAAAAGCGTGTCACTTGCCTTTAGAATTAGAACACAAAGCTTTTTGGGCGGTGAAAGAGCTCAATAGAGATTTTAAACTTGCCGGTGAGAAAAGGTTGCTTGATTTAAGTTCTTTAGATGAGTGGAGAAGTGAAGCTTATGAAAATGCCAGACTTTTTAAAGAGAAATTCAAGCAGTGGCATGATAGGAGAATTCTTAAGAGAGAATTCCATGTTGGTGAGAAAGTTCTATTGTATAGGTCTCGTCTAAGATTTTTTGCAGGAAAATTACTCTCGAAATGGGAAGGACCCTTTATTATTGAAGAGGTGTATCATTCAGGTGCGATAAAGATTGCTGCGCTAAAAGATAACACTAAGCAAGTGGTGCATGGGCAAAGACTCATGCGTTATATTTCTGGAGATTCTTATAATGATGATATCAATATTATTCAAGTGGTGACTCTGGAAGAATTCATCAAAGAACAAATGCAGGAAACTACGGAGTCCATTTTTGAATAGGTAACAGTTCTAGTCAGAAAAGGTTCGCGTTAAACTTTTCTGGTTATACTTTTGTTGTTTTTATTAAATATGAAAAATCATGAGACGAAAATGAGTAGGAAATGGAGCCCGGAGGCTCCACACCACACCGTGGCGTGGGCCCCTGCTGGCCGCGCCACCTGGTGGGGTGGTCGCCTCGGAGCTCATTTCCGTCCCGGTTTCTTCCTGTGCCTTCATTTCGTTGTTAAATATTCACCTATATAACCCCCTGGATCGCCCGAGGTCTGTATATCGTTTTCTCGTCATGTTTTTGTTTTGATCTGTTTTTGTCAGGAGTTGTTCTCAGTTTTAGAGGCACTATGGCCTCCGCCAACAACGACAAGGAGAAGACGCCTTCATAAGATGATCACCAGGACCCCAAGCCGAAGAAGAAGAAATAGAAGAAGACCAGCGTCCGTGCCCTCGCGCCGTTGTTGCAAGCATTGGGGTGGTGACAAACCCTAACAAGTTCAAGAAGAGTGCATGGATATGCACTGGAGGGGGTGTTCCACATCACCCTTTAAGCGTCAAGAAGAGTGGGGAAATAATTCCAAGAGCTGGGATTCTCAGTCCGACATGTTCATGAACCGTATTGAGCACAATACGGAGTTTATTCGTAATCTCACCTACAAGATTGATGAGTTGAAGGAGCTGATTGAGAATCTTATTAAAGACTCACCACCACCACCAAAGGAGTAAGTCATCATTGGTATTGGCATCCCCTTGGCTTGTTCCAAGCTTGGGGGAGTGTCATGGTATCACATCATTATCTTTTACCCATTTACTTTTCAAGTAGAGTCATATCATGAATAGAGAAGTTATCATATAGGATAGTTTGCAGTGTGGAAGTATCTCTCCTTTAGTTGGTTATCTATGTATCCCTTGGTGTGAGTTGTAGTTATGAAATATTAATGAGAAGTCTTATCATTTACTTTCTGCACACTTTATTTTAGTTTGCAATTCTTCTTATATGATTAATCTTGTTGATTAGTATTGGTATCACCTTGGGAGCATGAGTAAATCTAGTTGGTTATGGCAACTTAGCACTGGTCAGTAGCAACAATACTTTGAGGCTTGAGTAGAAAAGAGGGAAACACATGTAGATACATTATTTCATCATCTTTCCTTCATGATTGGCTCATAAGCATTAGTATTCTCAAGTTAAGATCGTTTGTACTTTCAAGGAAGTTTGCATGATTGTTTTCTATCACATGTATGTTTGTTTGTTTCATTCAACTCTTATGCTTGCTACCCAGCCTTGCTAGCCAAAAACCTGTACTGAGAGGGAATACTTCTCGTGCATCCAATTCCCAAAAACCAAGTTACTTCCAAAGAGTCCACTATAAATTCCTATGCATGGTATTTCAAGCCATTCAAGTAAATTTTCATGTGCTACCTTTCAAAAACCTTCAAATACTTCTCATTTTGTGACACTATTTTTAGCTCATGAGGACGTAGTGGTTGGGTTTGTTATCTTCCATACTAAATTAAGTACCCCTTGACTTGCATGCTTCATCTGCTCGTCACTAATTTTGCAAGGGAGCTGGTCAGACCATTATAACAAAAAAAGAAAAAAAGAAAAGAAAAAGGCAGTCCTCTATGGTATGTGAAAGTTGGTGGGCACCCGATGGATTCGGTTAGCCATGGTTTGTGAAAAGAAAAGTGGGAAGGAGTACCGAGCTTTATAAAAGAGCACAAATGTGACAATTTTTCAAAGATTTCAGAACCGCTCTCACTTGTTTAGTATGGAAGATAGCAAGAACTCTGTTGCTAGTCATTGATAGGAACAACCACGTCTCAAAACAATTTTATCTCTGTTTTACAAATGAAAAGCTCTAGCACATGATTAATCCCTGCTTCCCTCTGCGAAGGGCCTATCTTTTACTTTTATGTTGAGTCAACCTATTCCCCTCTATTTCAAGCAAGCATTCAAGTTGTTGTGATTCAACCATCCATATGTTGATTTATTCAATCATGTTTACTATCTTCCTTTGTTTACTATGATGCTTTTATCTGAATGAATATATTTTTGGAAGCTATCAATGACTGTAAAGAGATTATTATGATTGAGCATGTGATTTTCGCTATATAAGCTCTGATATAAAAGGCTCCGATCACCAATCTGTTCATTGTTCTCTGACCAAGAACAAAGGTTTGCCATCACCAATCACGATTTACCTTGTGCACCTTTATTGTGATTTCCTTCGCTCGTTGCAAGTTAAATTATATAAAGGGAAGTTGCTGTCTATTATGACTTGTGCCTTGGTAAGTGTGATGCTTCCTGTCCGTATTTTGTTTATCGACAATCCACTCCATAAACCTATGGTCATGTTTACCGAGTTCAGTTTTTGCTTGGGGACAAGCGAGGTCTAAGCTTGGGGGTGTTGATACGTCCATTTTGCATCACTATTTTATATCATAATTTACTGTTATTCATTGATATATTTCATATTTAGAGATGATACTTATGTTATTTCCTCCGTTTTTGCATGTTTGATGATTATTGGAGAATTCATTGCCGGAGTCAGGATTCTGCTGGAAAAAGGACCGTCAAGATACAATATTTCTGAAGACCAGAAACTCCAGGAAAATACCCAGAAATTCATATTTTACTAGAAGACGGAAGTAGCCAGAAGGAGAGGGCGAGGTGAGCCACCAGGGGCCCACACCACCTGGTGGCGCGGGCCAGCCCTAGGCCATGCCGCCTGGTAGTGTGGCCACCCTAGCCCACCTTTGGCATCACCCCTTCACGTATATCGTCTCCCCGAAAACCTAAGATGAGGGGGAGGATCGCAGATAGACTCCGCCGCCGCTGCGGGGCGGAAAAGACACAGAGAGAGAAAGCTCTCTTGCAGGCAGAAATCTGCCAGGGAAATTCCATCCCGGAGGGGGGAAATCATCGCCATCGTCACCGCCATCAAGCTAGGCTTCATCGGGATCATCATCATCACCTTCATCACCACGCCGTTCCGCTGTAACATCTTGGGGTGAATCTTGTCCAGTTCATAGGGGAAACTTTCCCGGTGTTGATTACTCTTGTAGTTGATGCTATTGAGTGAAACCGTTGAATTAAGTTTTATCTCCAGATTATTATTTATCATTATTTCACCTCTGATCATGATCCATATGATGTCTTGTGAGTATGTTTAGTTCTTGAGGACATGGGAGAAGTCAAGATGTTAGTAGTGGAACTATGTTGAGTAATATTTAATGGTTTGATATATTTATGTTGTGGTGCTATTTTACTAGTGGTGTCATGTGAACGTCGACTACATGATACTTCACCTTTATGGGCCTAGTGAAATGCATTGTGTATTTGGCTACTAATTGTGGGGTTGCCGGAGCGACAAAAACCTAAACCCCCGTTAGGAAACCAGTGCACCGGGGAGTGTAGGATCTCAGAGTTTAAGGCTGTGGTTAGATTTATCTTAATTACTTTCTTGTAGTTGCGAATGCTTGCAAGGCTTATAATCACAAGTATGTATTAGTCCAAGTTGGGGTAGTGCATTAGCTTAGGTTAACCCCCATAACACCTATCAAACCAATGAAGATTATTCAGCTGTATGAAGCGAAAGCACTTGACAGAAACTCCCGTGTGTCCTCAGGAACATTTGGTAGTCATAAGTAACATAACCGGCTTGTCCTTTGCTCTAAAAGGATTGGGTCGCTCGCAGCAATTATTACTATTGTCTTTTATTTACTCGTACTTTATTTATTTGCATTATCAAATACCCCTGAAAACCCATTTGCTAGTATTTACAGTGATTTCTTGATCAAAACTGCTTGTCAACACCTTCTGCTCCTCGTTGGATTCGACACTCTTATTTATCGAAAGTACTATGATACACCCCCTATACTTGTGGGTCATGAATCAACACATGCAAATAACCAATCAACACACGGAAAGTTTTATAAGGATATGTGCTCACAATATGATCGTGTCATGGAAAATACTTTTAAAATGGCTTTGAGGAAAGAAACAAAAGTTTTGAGGGAGATATCATGGTTTGGGAATTTTTAGTTTCTCGAATGAACGGAGACATTATATCGCCTTTCTTAAGGATTTCATCTATATGATAGAAATACATTTGGAAATATATTCTTAAATCATAAGCTTGTAAAAAAATCAGCTTTTGCAAAATAGTGGGACCAACTTATAGATCCCTATAGATTTTATAAATACATAGTTTTTGGAAAAGCCTTTTGTCAAAAGAATCTTGGCAATTTGTTTTGGAGAAGTCAAATCATTTTAGGAAATGAGAGGTTGCCAAGATAATATATTTATCAAATAGTTTTTAGGGTGACATGATCAAGAGCACGAGAATTGTGTTGGTTAACAATTTTTTTTCAGAAATCAATTCTAACATACAAGATTACACAACAAACAGGTCAAACATGCACAAAATTTTAGTAGGTTTGATTAATTGTAAAAAGTTTTTGTTGTCCTTCATTTTTGCCTTACTAAACTTTGCTTAAACATGTTTACAAAAGTTGGGGTGTCACAACAATAACGCTCTATCTCTATTAATGCTAATAGATCTAGATAAGTTATGCAATATTTTCCAAGCTTCCTTTGCAAAATTATATTTTCCATTTAAGTGAAACCTAACCTCCCATGACTCATCATCGAGTCTACCAAGATAACATAAAATTAATTACTATTCAGAAACCTAGATAGCAAATCAAGATCTGAAATTGCTAATGATAGAGACAGGGAGTGAACACTTACTCTGGGAACAACAACTGTTAGCGCGGGAGGGTTGGATTTTCCAAAAAAAACTTGCCATCGTCCACTTCGAAGCCTCCTAGGCCGTTGCCATCGCCCAACCGGTGCCTCCAACTCCGGCGCCGCCAGCTCCAACACTGTCACCACCGCTGGGATTGGAGGTCGCCATAGAGAGGGAGGGAGAGGACGTGAGGGAAAGATGAGACAGAAGGCTTTAGAGCACCTAGGGTTAGGATACAGGCATCCACGTTAATGTCTATCCGAGTCGTCTGTCCCCTCCCGTGCCATGTCATCCATGACTCTCGCTGTCAGAGAACTCGTAAACACGAACAAAAAGGGAGCACCAATAGCTTTTCAAAAACATTAGGTATCTTGGAGGTATTACAAACTACGTGCATAATTGTGCTGGTTTTTTTAGAATTTTCTCTGGATTTTAAAATACTGTACAATTAGCATTATTGATTTTTCAAGCAAGGGTTTATTCCCTCCATTTCATAATTCTTGTTTATGAGACATAGCGAGTGCTATCGACATGCGTACAAACCAAAATTTAACATGCTAGGAAAGCGTAAACCAAATTTTGTACTCCCTCCGGTCCATATTATTCTTAGTAAATACGAATGTATCTATCATTAAAATGTGTCTAGATACATTCATATTAGCGAAGAATATTATGAGTCGGAGAGAGTACTTAAAGTCTTGGAATATATAAAAACGATGTTGTTGAAAAAGCGGAAACATGTGAGATTGGTACCGGAACCGTTCCGGTGTACCTGTTGCCTTACTTGACAGGGCAAGAACAGGATCAGCGGCGGCCTTGTATCAGCTAAACTCTCCCGTTAATCTCTTTCGTTCCTCCCTAATCGCAGCCTTATCTATTGGTCCCTGTTGCATTCATACACGAGAAGATGGAATAAAAAGGTATACGGTGGTCGAGTATCGATCGATCCGTGTCGCCATGTATATATGCATGGACCACCAACATGGCAGCAGTGCATTATTGCGCTATCTCCTTCGTCCACGGATGCTTTCAACAAGCGCGATTGTGGTTCAGAGAGGCCCTGAGGCTGACGAATATTCTGGGCGCTTTCAGGTCGGCGACGGCGACCACCACACGCTGGTTGGCGACGCCGTCCACCGTATTGGCGAGATTTTAGTGCATCTTCAGCG
The DNA here is from genome assembly GCA_007115705.1 of Dactylis glomerata. Classification (NCBI taxonomy): domain Eukaryota; kingdom Viridiplantae; phylum Streptophyta; class Magnoliopsida; order Poales; family Poaceae; genus Dactylis; species Dactylis glomerata. The sequence continues at coordinate 27,568 of QXEO01000120.1, read as the reverse complement.
ATCCAACGTGTTTAGATCGCGATCGTTTAAATCGGTCTATCCGGCACTAGAAAAATTCAGCCCAACGGTCTGACGTATTTTAACCGGTGTGTCTACGGTGATGTAACAATAGCCCAAATTTGGATACGAAATGCATTGCCGCGGATCCTGATAGTGGCGTCAAGGCCACTTCCCCTACCGCCACTCCCTGCAAAGTTTCGCTCGAGCCTTGGCGAAAACCCTCGCCTGTTGCTGATGGAGCCCGTCGCCGTCGCCGACTGAAGCGCTGACTCCATCGACGTATCCCTCACCACACCCACTGCCCCCACTGCAAGCACGGCCACCACTACGCTGATGTTTCGGAAGACGTGGCGGTGGACAGCATGACCACCGTTGTCGTGACCAAGAAGAAGAAAATATCGAAGAGGACCGCTGGTTACACACCCAACGAGGACATTTGCCTTTGCCGGTCTTGTCTTGCTATTAGCCAAGATGCCATTTTCGATGCCGAGCAAAAGGGAAAGGCCTATTGGAGGAGGGTGACCATCGACTACCATGATCGCCAGCAACTTAAACCCTTCAAGATTCATAATTGACCGCGGCCAAGTGTCCATTCAAAAGAGATGGTCCTTCATCCAACTTGAGACCAACAAGTTTTGCACCGCCATTGAGGCTGTCCTACGCCGACCCTAGAGCGGCACCAGCATGATCGAAATGGTATGTCCTCGGTCCTATGTGATATGTCCATGTGCTATCCCAATTGAAAATGTGTGTTGTGTTTGTGAGTGGACTCCATTTCATTATGTTTGTAGGTTCCTCAAGCCTTGGACTAATTCAAGTCTGTCCATGACGGCAAGTCCTACAACATGGTACATTGTTGGAGAGTGCTCAAGGACTTCGAGAAATGGAGGCTAACCTATGCCTCCTACAATAAGAGTTTGAAGAATGGCAAAGCACCGATCACCGTTGACCTGGAAGAAGAGGATGGTGACAAGGGCACTCTCCCTCATCAGCCAAGGGGCCACAAGTCCATAGCGAGCGACCTCAAACGTGATGCCACCGCTCTTGCGTTGAGCGAGACCTTCAAGGGGTGGATGGTTGACAAGGAGGAGATAATTGCCAAGAGATATGAGAAGAGACGCTGGGATAAAGAGGCCACATGTAATCAATTTCTTGACCTCACAAAGAAGGCAATTGAAGTTAAAGAGAGCATGGTAAAGGCAAAGATCATGGAGGCCGAGGCCAAGCTAATGGCGGAGGAGAGAGAGATCATGGTCATTGATACCACCAACATGATGGCGGAGCAAAAGGCTTGGTCTTATGGTGAACAATGCGACTTATTATGCGAATCTCTAAATTAGTGAACATTTTAGTATTGTTTCTATGTAATTTGTGGCCGTCTTACTCGTTGTTTTAAACCTATCATATGAAATATTAAAATAAAAAAAATGACCCGGCCGGCCAAAATGCGTCAGGCCGGTGAAGCTGCCCCCATTCCAAACAGTCAAGAAGAGAGAAAACACGATTTACATTCAATATGCGTCATCGCTAGAGATGTCCTTAGTACACTACGGCCGCCCATTTGATGCTCGCGGCTACCGGAGGCTCCACAGAGCAGATTAACTTGTTAGTTACCAAGATTTGACATATCTCCACAGAGCGCCTATATTTTCGTATGTATGGGCTTGGATACGGATCAGGCCAGGATTAATTAGCAACTAATCAATAAAAGTAGAAAGACTATACTAACCTTTTGAGATTGGCCTGGGGGCGGCGCACTGAAGCAACCCTCATCAGCAAGGTACAAGCTATGTACAGCACATCCACCTAATGGATGATGGATGCCAGTAACTACGGAGTACATGTCTGTTGTTTTCTTCCTGAGAGCACGTGACGGTTTCTCTCCCCGATTCAGTTACGCTGCGAACCAAAAATCGGCAACGCTGCCGAATGCAGATTCAGGGACCATTTCTCCGCAGCTGCAAATTGGCATCGATATAGACCAGAAACGCAGGGCGCGTGTACGGACAAAGATGGCCATGATGCGCGGGGGCGATGCCGACGCCATCGAAGCTGACAATTACGCCTACGTGCTCGGACGGCCGTGTGCGGGAGCAGATGGAGATGCCCCGAATTTTCTACGGGTCATTCAGCTTCCTTTCTTCCCTTCGTGTGCAAGAGTTGGTCGGATTTTTTTGGGTTCTTGAGCGAGTTTTCGGTGAACTTCTTTGCAACGGCATGCAGTTGTTTCTTCTTCTGAGCGGATCGCATAATGGGGGTCCAGGGCTCCAGGCCAAGAGTTGGCCCGAGCATTTTGGGCTTACTAGTAATCAAGCACGTGCACATGCACGTTATTTATAATTGTATGCATCGTTTTCTTTTCAGAAAAATACTCCATAATAACCGAGGTCTTTATTTATTTTTCTTCTAGGATGAAACATGAGTAACTCTTCATCAAATATGAACTGAGTTGTTGCATGACTGCTAACTTCGTTTTACTCTGAATCAGGGTCAATTTTAGAATTCTAGGCAAAGCAAGTTGATCTTTCAGCAATCTGATAACCTATCAATTTATTAATAAATTTAATACCTTCACAATTTTTAATTTTACAAACCCATATTCTGATAGAGTAAAGAAATTAAACGACACTCTGCAGCATGATCATTCTTCATTTCAAGCACGGAAATTAATAAATCATATTCCTATTTCACTATGTGAATAGTAGTTTATATTCACAAGTGGGGGGGGGGGGGGGTGAAAGGGGGCAAAAGCTTTGCCCCATTCATTAATTAAGAAGGAGTTTAGAAAGTTTTACATCCGAGCAAAGCTCGGGATACAACGCCTCACTCGCGCGGCAATATTGAGCTCAAGTTTTTTGCCCCCGCTAAGCTCCATAGAGCCGCTTCCCCCCTAATTTTTTCGACCACAACATTGGGAAGCATAGCGATGTTCCGGAACACCCTAGCATTGCGTTCATTCCAAATTTCCCAAGAGACAAGCATGATAAGGGAGACAAGAGATTTCCTTCGCACGCCATTGGAGTAGATGAAGCTCATCCACCATTCCTTCACGGAGTCATGGTTTGCCCGAGTCGCGGTGCTCACCGAGGTGATCCCAAGCCAATGAAAGATGGAGTTCCAAATTCTCAAGGAGTAGCGACACTTGAAGAGGATGTGGGCCGCCGTTTCGGGCACCCGCTTGCAAAGTTGGCAATTCCCGCAATTTGGCCAACCCCGCTTTTGTAGCCGGTCGGCCGACCACACACGATTTTGCAAGATGAGCCAAGCGAAGAGCTTGCACTTGGGTGTAGCCCAACTCTTCCAAACCGCCTCCATCATGAACGAGTTGACCATGCCCTCAAATTGGGCGCTATAGGCCGAGGCCGCCGTGTATTCTCCATTGGCGGTGAATTTCCACTTGATGTCATCTTTGGTGTCCTCATCAAGGTTTATCTCATTGACCAAAGCCCAAAGCTCAACGAACTCACCAATATGATTTGGTGTGGAGATCTTATGGGAGTCTAACTTGTTGATCCAAAAGTCTTGTTGTAACCCTTCCCATACCGTGAAGTTTTTGCGCTTGGAGATGGCGAAGATGGATGGGGCGATTTCTTTGGGCTTTCTGCCTTGAAGCCATGGCGTGTGCCAAAAATTTGCCGTTTTTCCATCCCCAATGGTGATTATGGTTGCCGCATAGAAAAACTCCATGTCCGCCTCGTTGCACGGGTGCTCATTTCCAATCCAAGCCTTGGAGGGGTCTTTCCAACGAAGCCATGGCCATCTTAGCCTTGGAGGGGTCTTTCCAACGAAGCCATGGCCATTATGCAAGGCTTGCCGATCCAACGCACGACTTTCCCGATCAAGTACCTTGGATTGCCTCTCTCCCATAGAAGCATAAAGAATGTTGATGCTCAACCGTTGGTGGACAAGGCGGCGTCCAAGCTTGTCCCTTGGCATGGGAAGAACATTGCGGCCGCCGGAAGATGCACTCTCATCAAATCCGTCATCACCTCTCAAGCCATCTTCCACATCACACCGTTCTACCTACCTCCCGGCACTCTTCTAGCCATCAACAAGATTGAAAGGGCTTTCTTTTGGGCGGCAACGGACAAAGTTTCCGGAGGAAAATGTAAGGTGAAGTGGAGCATTGTTTGTAGGCCTAAGGAGAAGGGGGGTCTCAGAATTCTTGACCTTGACAAGTGGAAGTAAAATAAAAACACCTTTGCCTGTATTCTTTAATGTAATTATAGAAATTAACTTGCTATACTGAACCTAGATAGAAACGGTGGATGGACGAGATAGGCGAGTGCAGCTGTATGGGTGCTCAGCCACGCTTTTCCCAACCTAGATAACAGCTACACCTCATATACCCAAGTAACCAAATTTACCTTGTCAGGTGGTTCCAGAAGCGCAACTTGATGAACCCCTGAAACGAAAAGTAAGCTCCATGTGAGCATTCCTAAACAGTTCCTGCTATCTGCAGTTGGTTACTCATATCTTCCTTTTCTCTACATGCATCCAAGACTTAACATGATTTTCCTAGATGGAGGTCTCCAGGGAAGAAATCTGGTTGCCGTCTAAAAAATACACTACTGCATGCATGTCGCACAAAATTCACAATCTGGCTGCCCTCTAAAAAATACAATACTTCACTATATAAATCGGATTGCCCTCTCAATCCCAGTTAAAAATACACAAACAGGATTTGTATTCTTACCCACGTTAACATCCCCGCAGCGGTGGTGGGCACTTTGCTTCCTCCATGGCAGACGTGGCTAAGCTCTCAGATGGACCATATCTGAATCTTGATCATGTTCTCCTTATATAGCTTTGCTTCAACACTTAGTTCTGCACTGCTCATCAAACTTGGTGACCACTGACCACCGGCCACACATCTCTAGTTTTGCAAATCTCGTTGCTAGGATAGATATCAGTGTCAGTTCAGTTTTGCACTGGCTGTTTTCATTATCTAATTAGGGAATCATGAATGGGTGTCATTGTTGCAGCCTTTCCCCATGGCATCTTCAACAAATGCAAGTTTGAGACAACATAGATGTAAACCACTGCAGCTATACCCTGGTCATTTTTCAAAGAAACATTCAGTTTAGTTGCCTTTGCACTTGAGCTGACGGAGATGAATGCAAGTATGCAAACCGGCTATATCTACAGGAACTTCAGTGACATCTTGTAGAGCATAATTTTTTAATTAATATCATGTAGCTCCTATTGAGCATGTAGGCTTCTATTTCAAAAATTGTTTGTCTACAATAGATGTGTGCAACTGTTGTTGCTCCTATAGAGAATGTTCAGGAAGTAATAGACAATAAGCATGACTAAACCTCTTGCTGCTATCATACTTAGGCCTTAACGAAATCAATTAAATTTCCAACCGCTCATGTCTAAGAATCTGCAGAAGTAATGTGCCTTAACGACAATTTTCTATTACCTCCTGAACCAGCACAAGGAAGCGGATCCGAGCACCAGGTTGCGGATGCAGAAATCCGCAGGGTACCTTGGAGGCGCCTCGGATGAATACACTGAGCCAGAACCATCGCCTCCACCTGCAATACACGAATCGATCAATTAAATTGGTCAAGAATGTTGATTTCACACATCTATTGAGCTCGAAATTATGAAATCAGTACACCATTTTTTACATATACACTGAACTGAAGAACAGAGCAGCAGAAGAGAATAACAGAGCACCAGTGATGCAGCAGGCGTTGCCTTACAATGATGCAGCGCGCTAGTCCACGGAAGAGAACGACGTCTGTCGGAGCTCATCAACTGCGCGAGTCTGATGGGGCGGCCCTACGTAGTGGGATGAACGACGGCGGTGAAGCGCGACGCCGACGATGGTCTGGCGACTCCGGCGATCCCGCGCGGACGGCGACGCCCGAGATGTGGGGAGGACGGTGGTTGGCCTAGGCGGCGACTACGGCGATGCATCGTGGACAGCGGTTTGGGCGTGCGTCTCCCACTCTCCCAGGCGGTGAATGCAGCGAAGCGTAGTGGACTGCGGTTGGGCGTTCGTCTCCCAAACGCAGAGTGGAAGCGGTGATTTTTTTCCCTGATTAGCGTGGGGATGCACATCATACAACATTGGGAGCATCTGGAACGTTGGATTTAGCCTTGTGTACGGTTCAGATCCTCCGGATCTGACAGACTGTGTCTTTTTATATTAGTGGAGATGATTGCGGCCAGCGTAGAAGGCTGCATTAACAATGGGAATGTATAGGCCGAGTGGTAGTACAAGTCAGCTATTGAACACATATCGATCGCTCCTACCGCCTGAGCCGCGACGCACCTCCCTACCCAACCTTAAGTCCTCCTTCCTCGCATCGATCCTGGCCGCCGGCGGTGATGGCGGCGCCTACCCGTCCAAAACGGCGGTGGGCAGGAGAGGAGTCTCTCGACCGTGGCTCATGGGGGCTGATGGGCATCGGCGGAGGGCCTTGGGTGGCATGGCTGATTTTGGCTGGGGCCTGAGCGCCTCCACCAGAACGGCGACGAGGAGGGGATGGTGCGCCGCCGGGCGCCCGCCCGCACGATGGTTCCCTAGGCCGCCTCGATCCGATCTAGGTCTTGGGCCAAGATCTCGACCGGGTGGACCTAGGCAGGTGTGGTCCTGGTGTTGGTCCTTGCCACGTCGATGGGCTGCGCGGGTCTACCCTCTCCATGTCTTCCGATCTGGTTGGTAGTTGACCAGCGGCGAGGGGGCGGCTAGTCTTGCGAATAATGGTGGTGGTCCTCAGATTCCTCTCGCGCCAAGTGAAGATCGGTCGGAAGCTTCTTCCCATCGGGCTGGCTGGATTTTCGTGTTCCGGAAGGCCCTGTCGGCGAAATTCATTGTGCGATCAATGCCCGAAGATTGCTGGATTGGGTGTTTCGGTCGTGCGCACCCATGTTATCTATCTGACCGTTTGGTTTCAGAGGGAGCGCTTCTGCGGTGACCTAGCACACTACTACATGTTGTAGTGCGCGAGTCGTTGGCATAACACTCACAAAAACACCGTTCCTTGAGTATTACACCCAACAAAGTAGTACAACAGAAAGATCGCGGGACCAAGTCCGTTCTATTCATAGCATAGATCTCTTTACAGAAGATCCTCGGAACCTCCCTGGCACAAGTAGTTGTGTCGTGGGAATTTAGAGACAGTAGCCATGGGGAGGCTTATCGGAGGGGCTCGACGATGGTGACGATGGGTCCGGCTCGGGATTGTGCCAACAGAGACACCTCGGTTTACCCAGGTTCAGGGCCCTCCCGGTTGGAGGTAAACCCCTACTTCCTGCCTGCTTCGTATTGATTGGATAGTAGCGATTACAGTGCTCCTCGAGCTGTTCGGGCTAGAGGAGGAAGAAGAAGATCGGATCTCCCCTATGCTAAGGGTCCAGGCCCCCTTATATAGGCAGGGGCCTAGTTACAGGTTTAGGTTGCGATTCGGCCAGCTACCGGCTCCTCGGCGGCGGCGTCCTTGGCGTGATCCTCTGGCCCTGCTCTGGCAAAGGCACTTTATAAAGTGCCTTTCCCCTGGGCTGGCATCTGGAGGGCATATCCCTTCTCTTTTGCCTCGGATTCCGTCGTGGGGAAGGGTCTTCGATCTCTCATTGGCTGGACGTGGTCGTGGCGCTCGTCACTCCCGTCCTGCGCCCCTGCCGCTCTTGTCGGGGCCAACCTACTTTTGGCCAGACAACCGTTGTGAAGCTTTGTCTTCATCGCCCGGCTCCAGTTCTCCTCGGTGGAGTCGCCAGCCGGCTGCTGGCGCAGCCGGCCCTTCGGTCGGAGCCGGTCTTCTCGTGTTGGAGCCGTGGGGACTCCTGGGACGCCAGCCGGCATATTGCCTGGCCCGTGGTGCGCCCCCTAAGTCATCCCCACGACACTAGCCCCCGAAACTGGCGAAGTCTCATGGGCTAGCATGGGGCTTTGGCGGGTTCCTCTTCTCGCCGAAGTCTTGCTCGCTTTCGTCGAAGTCCCAGGATTTCTGGTCCGGCTTGGTTGCTCTAGTCGTCGAGGCTGGATCTTGCGAAGCTCTCCCAACCGTCTCGAGATGAGCCGGCTCCGAGGTGCGGCCCGGCTGGCGGCCGCGAGCTGGCGTGCCGCCTCCTGGGAACTTGCGCCGCTTCGGGTCTTGTTCCCACGCGGTGGCCGGCGCTGCCCGCCAGTGGCCAGTCTTGTCATTTTGACCCTTCGGCCACCACAATGATTCCGGCAAACATCACGTAACGAAGCGGGGCTGGCGTCAGCGTCGCGTCCCATCGAAACGCCACGCGTGTGATTAAATCGCATTAAACCGGCTCGGATTTTCGTGCCCTGCCGGCCCTTAAATCTTGGAGCTCTCGAGGGTTTTCTTCACTCCCGAGCGCCTTCATTCCTTCTCCCCAACAAACTGTCGCCTCCGCTTCTCCCGCTTCGATCTTGATGTCATCATTCGGGGCAACCAGCGGAGACGGGGCCGGAGCCGGCGACGGGCCGGGCGAGCACGAGCGCGGTCGCCCGCTCGGAGGCCTGGCAGCGATGCCACCAATGCCTCGGAAACGCGGTCGCCCGCAGGGCAGCCGCAACAAGAAGACTTTGGCCGCGCTTGCGACCGCGGCCACCACCGCGGCCGCCACCGGGCCCATCGGGGTCGGCCGTTCCTCCACCATCGTCGCGGCCCCTGGCGGGACCGTGGCCGCGGCCGCCGGCGGCGCCGGAGTTCCCGCGGCCGGGACCTCCGTCGCCGGTCTCACCGGGACGCCCCTGGAGGCGTCGGCCGCCCTCGTTGGTGCCGCAATGGCATTCGGGGCCGCCCCTCCGGGCCTCGCCGGCCCGAGCGCCGGCGGCTCCTCCAGCGCGGCCACGAAGAAGGTACGAGCGCCGCCGCCACGCCCGCCGACCAAGCAGTGGCTCTCCTACATTCCGAAGCATGGGTTCGCCACCGCCATGGTGCCCCTGCTGGCCGGGAGTAGGGAGGGCCTTCCGCTCCCAGCCAGCTTCATTGGCACGATGGGGAAGAATCCCCCAACCAGCTTGATGATCAAGGATGGCAGCGGCGGACAGCCGCTGTACGACGTCGAGGTCCTCCACGACGAGGAGGGGAAGAGCTATCTCACCGGGGGGTGGGAGCGGTTCTTCACCGACTATGGCCTGGAGCGGGGATGGTCTCTCATCCTGACCCACCGCGCCGGGTCACCCATCCTCTGCGTCCGCGTCGTCGACAGTTCCGGCTGCGCCCGCGCCTACTTCCCCTGGCCATGATCGGCGAGCGCCCTCGAAGCCCCTTCCTTGACAGCAGCATTGTCAACAGGAATCTAGGGGTAGGAAGGGGAAGTCCTTTTGCTGCTTCGGCCCTTAGCGTGGCCTTTATTATGTAACCGCCAGCTATGTAACTAAGAACTTCTTTAATTTCCTGCAAATGTTTACTTGTTCTTCTTCGTTTGCTGTGTGCTTTTGCCATCGCGCAAATGTCTTCTGCTTGACACCATTGCAATGCAATGATTCCTCTCTTAACGAAACTGCTGTCACGCGAATCCGTAGACAGGGACTACGATAGTCACTGGCCTGCGCGAACGCTTTGGGCGGGCTCCTCCGGCTTCGACGCGGAGGGAACGGTGCTTCTGCTAGCGGTTGCAGGAGAGATGGACTAGCTCCGGCTCCAGCGCGGACGGAGCGGAAACTGAACCTTGTACCGGCTCGGGCGAGGGTCGAAGCCGGCACGTTTCCTTTCCCGGGCCTTCGCACGTCTCAAGCCATGCTTGGAGTAGATCTCCTAGTTTCCAGCTCTAGCCGTTGCTTTGCGAGTGTTAAGTTTCGATTTCGTTGCTCGTTTGCTGATCGTGTCGCAGCGCCAGCTGATCGGACCGCCGGCGAGGTACTGGAGCCGGCCCGCTTCTGAGGGCCAATTCCCCTTCCCCCTAGCCCCCGAGTTTTGGGGTAGCTGGACTAACAGCTAGCTCGAAACTAACTTTTCGCGAACGATGCCAACGCCAAGCTAGGTAGCACTAGCTTCGAACCTCTTAGACGTGGCTTCTCGGCCCAAGCGTCGGGAGACTGTGACTATCAACTATTCGCTGGCTTTGCCTTCGTCCGGTTCCCTCAACTTTTTCCTTAATCTTCCCACCCTTTGGCCCTTCTACCCCCAACCGGCAGCCTGGTGCCGGTTGGTCTCCCTTGGGCCGGCAGCCGAATGCCGGCCTAGGGTGGGAGCGTGCCGCGGAGTGAGAAGTAGTACTTCGGTCTATCGGGCCCCCGGCTCGTGCTAACCAACGCTTAGTTAACAGACACTGCCCTTAATGCCTGGTTGAGCGATTTTTCTACCGTTTGCGGTTCTGCTCTGCGGCTTTCCTTCGTATGTGGCCTGCCGGCTCCTATCCGTCCGGCTATGCGGAGCCGGAAGGTGGAGGTTGGGCTCGAGACCTTCTTCATACGTAGTACTCATCCGGCTGGTGAGGGGTCGATCGTTTTTCGGGGCTGCCGGCTGTGGCTCGGTGCCTGGAGCCGGCTGCCGGTCAAGTGAATAACGCAGGAAGCAAAACATACACGAAGTGTTTTCCTCGGAGCCGGCCGTAACTAGCCGCTCCGTTTTCCTTTATTCATTGACACGTTTTTCGGGGTACAAGCTTTTGCCTTAGCAGAAGAAAGGTCTTAGGAGAGTGACATTCCAGGGACGCTCGGTCTCCTTGTCAGAGTTATCTGCCTTGTTCTTTCTGGGCTCTTGTGCGTCGATGAGGTAATATGCCCCATTGCCCAGCACCCGGCTGACAATGAACGGTCCCTCCCAGGGAGGAGACAGCTTGTGCATGCCTTTAGTGCTTTGGACCAGCCGGAGTACGAGATCTCCTTCGCGAAACGCGAGCGGGCAAATTTTTCGGCTGTGGTATCGTCACAGCTGCTGCTGGTAGAGCGCTGATCTGGCCAGAGCCTGCTCTCGTGCCTCCTCAAGGAGGTCGACGCCATCTTCGCGAGCTTCTTTTGCTTGCTTCTCCGTGTACTGGACAATTCTGGGCGCGTCAAACTCAATGTCCGTGGGCAGCACCGCTTCTGCTCCATAGACTAGGAAGAAAGGTGTGAAGACGACGGAGCGATTTGGAGTGGTACGCAGGCTCCAGAGCACTGAGGGTAGCTCCTCAACCCAACAGCCGGCTGAGCGTTCGAGAGGCTCGACTAGTCTTGGTTTGATGCCGGCCAGGATCAGCCCATTCGCCTTCTCCACTTGCCCATTTGACTGAGGGTGCGCCACTGACGCTAAGTCCAGCCGGATGCCTTTCTGGCCACAGTAATCAGCAAAGATTCCCTTCGCAAAGTTTGTCCCATTGTCGGTGATGATGCTGTGGGGAACTCCATATCTTGTGATGATCTCGTTGAAGAACTTGATTGTGGATGAGCCATCGAGTTTCTTAATTGGCTTGGCTTCGATCCACTTGGTGAACTTGTCCACGGCAACCAGCAGATGCGTCAAGCCCCCGGGTGCAGCCTTGAATGGCCCTACCATGTCCAGGCCCCAGACAGCGAACGGCCAGGTGAGCGGGATGGTCTTGAGGGCTGCCGCTGGAGTGTTTCTGTGCTTGGAGAAGCGTTGGCAGCCGTTGCACTGCTTCACCAGCTGCTCTGCATTCTGCTTGGCCGTTGGCTAGTAGAAGCCGTGGCGGAAGGCTTTAGCCACCAAGGCTCTGGAAGATGCGTGATGCCCACACTCCCCTTGGTGTATCTCTCTTAGCAGCTCTATCCCTTCTTCCGGCTCGATGCACTTCTAAAAGATGCCTGACACGCTGCGCTTGTACAATTCGATGTTGATGATGGTGTACGCCCTAGCTCGACGTTGAATTCGCTTGGCTTCTGCTTCGTCTTGCGGCAAGTCTCCAATGATGAGGTAGTTGGAGAATGGCTCCGCCCAGGAAGGTATCTCCCGTATGTGGAAGACACTGGCGACCAGAGGATCAGCAGCCCTCGGGTCCGTCGTCGTGCCGGCTTCATCTGATTGTCCGGCTGGGGGAGCGGGCATGGAGCCGGCAGTCCCCTTGTCCTTCGTCGAGCCGGCCGCGCTGGGCTGGTCGGCTGCCTCCTTTAGCCCCGAGACGGCAGCCCCCGGGTCCGGTGGCGGTACCTGAGCCGAGGCGGGGTCTCTAGGCACGTAGATGGATATGGACTCCGGCGAAGGTTTGATAGACGGCTTGTGGATGATTTCCAGGGATACCCCAGCTGGGATATCCTGCTTGGTGGAGCCGATCTTGGACAGCCGGTCTGCTTCCTCGTTGTTTGCTCTGGGGACATGGTGGAACTCGCAGCCCTCGAAGAATCCGCTGAGCTGCTGCACGTAGAAGCGATAGGAGGCCATGTTGGCGTCCTTAGCGTCCCAGTCCCCTGAGACCTGGTGCGTCACTAGGTCGGAGTCTCCGAAACAGAGGATCCTCCTGATGCCGATCTGCTTGGCCATCTTGAGCCCATGTACCAGGGCTTCGTACTCAGCGACGTTGTTCGACGCACAAAAGTGCATCTGCAGCACGTACTGCAGCTTGTCTCCCTTGGGAGAAGTGAGGACGACGCCGGCTCCCAAGCCCCCGAGCAGCTTGGAGCCATCAAAGTGCATGCGCCAGTGGGTGTAGTCCGGAGCCGACGGCAGGTACTGGTGCTCTCCCCAGTCAGCGAAGAAATCCGCCATGATCTGTGACTTGATCGTCGTCCTGGGCTTGTACTGAATGGTGTGAGCTGCGAGCTCGATCGCCCATTTGGCCACTCTTCCCGACGCATCTTTGCACCTGATGATCTCCGAGAGCGGAGTTGTGCTCACCACCGTGATTGGGTGCTCTTCAAACTAGTGCTTCAGCTTCTTGGCCGCCATGTACACGCCGTACGCGACCTTCTGGTAGTGTGGGTAGTTCTGCTTGGAGAGAGTGAGGACCTCACTCAGATAGTACACCAGGCGCTGAACCGGCAGCTCTTTGCCTTCCTCGGTGCGCTCCACCACGATCACGACGCTGATGACGCGCAGGGTTGCCGCGATGTAGAGCAGCATTGGTTCTCGCGGAGCCGGCGCAGCCAAGATTGGCGCGGTAGACAAGGCTCGCTTGAGGTCGTTGAACGCATCGTCAGCGCGCTGGGACCAAACGAAGTGGTCCGTCTTCTTCATCAACTGGTACAGCGGCATGGCCTTCTCCCCGAGCCGGCTGACGAACCGGCTAAGCGAGGCCAAGCAACCAGCAAACTTCTGCACATCCCTGAGCTGGGTGGGCTTCTCTAGGGCCTCGATGGCTTTTATCTTCGAGGGGTTAGCCTCGATCCCTCGCTGGGAAACGATATAACCTAGGAGCTGTCCAGCCGGCACACCAAAGGTGCACTTCTCTGGGTTGAGCTTCATGCGATAGCGCCGCAGGTTGGCGAAGGTCTCCTTGAGGTCATCCAGGAGCGTGCCGCTCTGCTTGGTCTTCACCACCACGTCATCCACATAAGCGTGCACGTTCCTCCCAATTTGCCCCTGCAGACATCGCTGCATGGTTCGCTGGTAGGTGGCTCCAGCGTTCTTCAGGCCGAACGGCATGGTAACGTAGCAGTAGGCTCCATATGGGGTGATGAAGGAGGTCTTGATCTGATCCGCTGGAAGAGCGAGATCTGGTGGTAGCCTGAATAGGCGTCCAGGAAGGACAGCAGGTCACAGCCGGCTGTGGAGTCGATAACCTGGTCAATCCGTGGCAGTGCGAAAGGATCCTTGGGGCAGGCTTTGTTGAGGCTGGTGTAGTCGATACACATTCGCCAAGTATTATTCTTCTTCAGTACCAAGACTGGGTTTGCAAGCCAGTCGGGGTAAAACACCTCCATGATAAAGCCGGCTGTGAGGAGCCGGGCAATCTCCTCGCCAATAGCTTTCCTCTTTTCTTCTGCAAACCGCCGCAGCGGCTGCTTGACCGGCTTGGCATCCGGCCGGGCATTGAGTGTGTGCTCAGCCAGCTCCCTCGGCACACCAGGCATGTCCTTTGGAGACCATGCAAAGATGTCCCGATTCTCACGGAGGAAGCTGGTGAGCTCGCTTTCCTATTTGGCAGACAAGCCGGTGCCGATGATGACGTACTTGGAGGGGTCGCTCTCGTCCAGCAGGATTTTCTTGGTGTCGTTGGCCGGCTTGAATTGCTCCACCGGCGACTGGCGAGCCGATACGTCTTGCTGGGTCAGCTCCACGCGATGTAGAAGCTGCCTCTTCTCCTCGGCGACGACCAGCGCCTCTACCAGCTGCGAGCTCTCCCTTGCGTAGGCCAGGGACTTCTTGAAGCTTCCCGAGACTGTGATCACACCTCTGGGTCCCGGGAGCTTCATCTTCAGATAGGCGTAATGCGGGACAGCCATGAACTTGGCCAGGGCCGGACGGCCAAGCTGCGCGTGGTAGGGACTACTGATGTCCACCACCTCGAACCAGATGGGCTCGCGGCGGCTATTCCCCTTCTTTCTGAAGAGAACCTCCAGCTGCACCTTGCCCAAAGGGGTGCAAGAATGCCCAGGCATGATGCCATGGAAGGTGAGCCGGCTAGGTTTCAGCTGAGCAAGCGGGATGCCCAACTTCTCCAGGGAGCTTCGGTAAAGAAGGTTGATACTACTACCGCCGTCGATGAGCACGCGGGAGAACCGGCACATGTGCGTATCGGAACACACAACAGGATCCACGACCAGAGCGTACTCTCCAGGGCTAGGCATCAGCCTTAGGTGGTCCTTGCGCCCCCAGGTAATGGCCGCCTCGGACCAATGCATGGACTGGGGTTCTGCAGGCATCACAGCGTTCATCTCTGCCTCATGCCAAAGGTCATTTCTTTTGTCCTTGCCGGGGGTAGTGAAGATGTGATACTGCTCCACATTCGTCGGGAAGTCATCATCTTGATCCGGCTCGCCTCCAGCCGGGTCGCGCTGTTGGTCCTCCTGACCTTCAGCCAGTTGCGCTTGCGACGTACTAGGGATCTGCCGAGCGCGCTGCTCCAGCTCTCTCATGAAACGGCACTGACGCGTGGAGTGGGTCGCTTCCCTGCCCGGGGAGGTGTGGAATTTACACGGCTGATCAAGCGTAGCATTGAGGGTGTACTTGCCCTCTTTGCGCCCATGACCGCTGCCTGCAGCCCCCGGGCCTCCCTGGTCAGAAGCCGCTCGCTTTGAGCTAGCAGATCCCCTAGGGGATGTCTCGACGTGGTCAAGCCATAGGTGGATGTGCAGCGCCGATGGGCGAGCCCGGGATTCTGGCCCTGGCGCTGGCACCAGGATCTGGCGTGGCCTGCTTGCCCCGCCACCTTGCTGAACGCGGCGACCTTGGGCATTGCCGCTCGGAGAACGGCCGCCCTGTCCACGCCTTCCGCGGCCTCGGCCTGCCGATGGCGACCGCTGGATCTGGCCTGGGACGACGGTGGCGAGGCTGCGGCGCAGGTCACGGACGAGCTCGGTCGGTGCGTCTCCATGCGCGTCGTAGAACTCGCTGAGTGTGGTGCTCGCGCGGCGCCGGTTGGCCTCGTCCTCAGCCACCTTGCTGAGGAGGACGAGACGCGTCCGCTCCAGGGCCTCGGCGACCCGGGCGGGATCGGTGACGCGGTCGAGGGGAGCGCGCAGGTCCACCATGGAGAAGTCCGGGGCGTCCTGCTCTGGGAGTGGGGCATCTTGCTCCTGTGGAAGAAGGCGTCCGGGCGACGGGCGCTCGGGGCGCAGAGAGTCGCCGCCCTCCTCTTCTCCCAGGGCCATCACCTCGACCATGGCGCCAAGACTGCTGCTTTCACCGCAGCTCAAGCCTCCGTCGCAGAGGGAGTCGAGGACGTCGGTCACTTCCTCCGGGAAGGGCTTGGCGACGTAGAAGCGGTGGCTGCCGACGTCGAGGAAGGAGCCGCTGTTGCCGAAGCCGTTCTCGAAGTGGGCCAAGTTGTCGCTGACGCAGTCGAAGGTGCCGAACCTCCAGACGAGGCCGGAGGCGACCTTCTCGCCGGAGGGCCCCGGCCGGAACTTGACTCCGCCCGCCACCGCGCTTTGCCCCACGGTGGGCGCCAACTGTCGTGGGAATTTAGAGACAGTAGACATGGGGAGGCTTATCGGAGGGGCTCGACGATGATGACGATGGGTCTGGCTCGGGATTGTGCCAACAGAGACACCTCGGTTTACCTAGGTTCAGGGCCCTCCCGGTTGGAGGTAAACCCCTACTTCCTGCCTGCTTCGTATTGATTGGATAGTAGCGATTACAGTGCTCCTCGAGCTGTTCGGGCTAGAGGAGGAAGAAGAAGATCGGATCTCCCCTATGCTAAGGGTCCAGGCCCCCTTATATAGGCGGGGGCCTGGTTACAGGTTTAGGTTGCGATTCGGCCGGCTGCCGGCTCCTCGGCGGCGGCGTCCTTGGCGTGATCCTCTGGCCCTGCTCTGGCAAAGGCACTTTATAAAGTGCCTTTCCCCTGGGCTGGCATCTGGAGGGCATATCCCTTCTCTTTTGCCTCGGATTCCGTCCTGGGGAAGGGTCTTCGATCTCTCATTGGCTGGATGTGGTCGTGGCGCTCGTCACTCCCGTCATGCGCCCCTGCCGCTCTTGTCGGGGCCAACCTACTTTTGGCCAGACAACCGTTGTGAAGCTTTGTCTTCATTGCCCGGCTCCAGTTCTCCTCGGTGGAGTCGCCAGCCGGCTGCTGGCGCAGCCGGCCCTTCAGTCGGAGCCGGTCTTCTCGTGTTGGAGCCGTGGGGACTCCTGGGACGCCAGCCGGCATATTGCCTGGACCGTGGTGCGCCCCCTAAGTCATCCCCACGACAAGTTGTTAGGTAAGTCCCTTAATCAAACCAAAATCCAGAAGAAGCATCTTGTCGACTACTCCACGACAAGACCTATCTCACGTCTTACTTGTCTTGCGATTGCTTGCTAAAGCAATTATATGCAAAGGTAAAGTCTATGATATGTGAATTAGTTCTCTCCTATACTCTATCTACATATATGTGGTCTTCAATTCCGTATTTGACTAGTATCCTACTATCGACTCCTCCTGTCCTGTGAAGTATGCCTTCTGTCATCCTCCGGTGGTGGTAGATCGTTCATGTCTTCTCCTAAGATCTAGCAAGGGTTTAAGAAGATAGATTGAGTAGGGGCATACTCAGAAGTTCTATGGTGGGTATTTGATGCACTATCTATAGCCGTGGATCAAAGAATCCTAGGATGATGCAAGTTTTTGTAAACGGTTTTTATAAAAGGTAAGTTTTAGATTTTATAAAAACTATGTTCGTTAGTATTCACGGGTTGTTAGGGCATCTCCAGCGGGCTGACCCATTTAGGTGTTCGAAGCGGTCCGAAACGGTACGTTTGGGTCGGGCCGCGGACAGGAAATCCCGCGCGGACAGCGCCGGGGCGACCCATTTTTTGGCCCGCGTCCGTACTGAGGCCAGTTTTTCTCTCATTTTGCTTATAGTTTAAAAATAAAAAATAGATTACAACAAAATCTTAAATTAGTGCAAGATACATTACAAATAGTTTGGAAATAAATACTTTGAATGTCTTAGAACATAATTAACTAAAATCTAAATAACTTCAAATGGGGTTGTTTCTAGGGTTGGTGACGGGGTTGTTCCCCGCATGAATCTAAATATGGTTCACCAAATCTTCATGGAGGGCGAGGTGGGTTGCCCGATCTCGAATCTTATGATGTGTACAAAGAAATTCCTAAAACAAAGACGGAACAGGGTTTGGAGCAACCAACTCACCCTGAAAATCCCACCCCTGATCATAGACGCTATCATCACGCACCTCTTTAACGATCATGTTATGCATGATCACACAAGCAGTCATGACCTTCTGATACGTCTCCAACGTATCTATAATTTTTGATGCTCCATGCTTGTTTTTACACCATTTGCCTACTGTTTCGTTACACTTCGTGGCACTTTTGTGCATTTTCCGGAACTAACCTACTAACAAGTCGCCACAGTGCCAGTTCCCTGTTTTCTGCTGTTTTTGTGTTTCAGAAGTGATACACAGGAAATATTCTCGGAATTGGACAAAACAAGTTCCTGAAGTCTTATTTTTCCCGGAAGCTTCCAGAGATCCGAAGAGGAGTTGGAGGGGGGCCACGAGGGCACCACACACCAGGGCGGCGCAGCCAGGGGCCTGGCCGCGCCCCTATGTGTGAGAGCCCCTCGGGCCACCTCTGACGATGCCCCTTCGCCTATAAAGACCCCCCGACGGAAAAAACCTCAGTACCCGATCAATTTTCCAGAACACATCGCGATCCGCCGCCGCCGTCGACCCAAGATCGGGAGGGTCCAGAAGCTCTTTCCGGCACCCTGCCGGAGAGGGGAATCGCCACCGGAGGTCTTCTTCATCGCCATGCTTGCCTTCGGAGCGATGAGTGAGAAGTCTACCTTGGACTATGGGTCCATAGTAGTAGCTAGATAGTTGTCTCCTCCACCATGTGCTTCATGTTTAGATCTCATGAGCTGCCCTACATGATTGAGATCACCGTTATGTAATTCTACATATTTGGTTTGTTGGGATCCGATGAATATTGGTGTTATGATTGAGTTGCTATACTGAAATATATCTTATGTTATCTCTATGTTGTTTATGATCTTGCATGCTCTCCGTTGTTAGTAGCTATCTTGGCCGAGTAGTTGCTAGTGACTCCAAGAGGGGGTATTTATGCTCGATAGTGGGTTCATGCCTCTATTTAATCTGGGGGAGTGACAGAAACCTCTAAGGTTGTAGATGTGCTGTTGCTACTAGGGAGAAAACAACATTCATATGCTCAAGGGCATATGCTTTGTTTACATTACACACTTTGCTTAATGCAATTATCTGTTGTTCGCAACTTAATACTTGTGGAGTTCTCGGATTGATTCGCCACAAGTGGATTATTAGTCATAGATGCAGTTGGATGGTGGTCTATGTATTTTGTTGTAATGCCCAGAGTGAATCGCATAGTGATCTTCTTGACATATCACGTTATCTTTATTCTATCAATTGCCCAACTGTAATTTGTTTACCCAGCATGTGTTATTTATCCTATGGAGAGACACCACTAGTGAACTGTGGACCCCGGTCCTATTTCCATCATGTTGCTATCACCTGTTTACTTTACTCACCTGTTTACTTTACTCGCACTGTTTACTTTACTCGCATACTTCTATTGTTTTCCACTCGATATGCTCATACCCTTTGTTTCAAGCAAACCAGTGAGATTGACAACCTCATCGCAAGTTGGGAACAAAGTATTTGGTTGTGTTGTGTGCAGGTTCCGCGTTGCAGCTAGCAAGCAAAGCGTGGACGAGGCACCCTATAAATTGTCTGAAGCTGTCGCAAGCTAGCAAGCATCACCTTCAGTCGTATTGTCTGCCCTTCTCCTGATCGACATACCTTGGTTCTTAACTGAGGGAAAACTTGCTGCTATATTCATCAAAACCTTCTCTTGGGGTTTTCCAACTGGCCGGTCATTTACTACAAGCAAACAAGTTTTCTGGCTTCATCATCACCGTGCCACCATCAAGTTTTCTGGCGCCGTTGCCAGGGAAGAAGTGGAAGACCTCTGCAAGGGGAGTTTTTCGCACGCACATCCTTTACTTTGGTTTAAGTTTTGCTTTACTTTATTTTTACTTGCGTCGTTTTATATCAAAAACCCAAAAAAATTAGAATCCTTTGTAGTTGTTTTTACTTATCTGCTTTTAGTTTTGCTGAAATGGCTACTCCTAAAAACACCAAGTTGTGTGACTTCACTAGCACGAACAATAGTGATTTTATCTGCACTCCTATTGCACCACCTGCTCCTGCTGCAAATTTTTATGAGATTAAGCCTGCTTTGTTGAACCTTGTTATGAAAGAGAAATTTTCTGGTGCTAGTACTGAAGATGCTACAGCTCATCTCAACAATTTTGTTGAGCTATGTGAGATGCAGAAATATAAGGATGTAGAAAGTGATATTATTAAGCTCAAGTTGTTTCCTTTTTCTTTGAGAGGAAAAGCTAAAGATTGCTTGCTGTCTTTGACTAAGAATAGTATTGATTCATGGGCTAAGTGTAAGGATGCTTTTATTGGTAGATACTATCCTCCTGCTAAGATTATATCCTTGCGTAGCAATATTATGAAGTTTACTCAGTTTGATAATGAACATGTTGCTCAAGCGTGGGAAAGAATGAAATCTATGATAAAGAATTGCCCCACTCATGGACTGACTACTTGGATGATTGTCCAAACTTTTTATGTAGGACTGAATTTTTCTTCGAGGAACCTACTTGATTTAGCTGCTGGAGGCACTTTTATGTCTCTTACCTTGGGCGCCGCAACAAAGCTACTTGACAACATGATGGTAAATTACTCCGAATGGAACACCGAGAGAGCTCCACAAGGTAAGAAGGTAAATTCTGTTGAAACCTCTTCCTTGAGTGATAAGATTGATACCATTATGGCTATGCTTGCTAATGATAGAACTCATGTAGATCCTAATAATGTCCCTTTAGCCTCTTTGGTTGCTCAAGAAGAGCATGTTGATGTGAATTTCATTAGAAACAATAATTTTAACAACAATGCTTATAGGAACAGTTTTGCTAGTAACAATTATAGGCCGTATCCTTCTACCAATGGTAATGGTTATGGTAATTCTGATGGTAATTCCTACAACAACACTAGGGCCGCGCCCTCTGAACTTGAAGTCATGCTCAAAGACTTTATGGTAAAACAATCTGCTTTTAACAAGTCTGTTGAGGAAAAGTTAGACAAAATTGATATTCTTGCTTCTAAAGTTGATAGCCTTGCTCATGATGTTGAACTTCTGAAATTAAAAGTGTTGCCTAATGATGTGAAAGAGAACAATGTTTTTGCTACTGCTAATGCTATTCAAGTCGGAATTGATGAAAATCTTAGATTGTTAGCAGAATTGCATGCTAGATGGGAAAGAGAGGATGAGATTGCTAGGAATATAAAAGTTTGTACTATTACTACCTCTAATGATGTTGCTCCTAATGCTAGCAATCCTCTTACTTTGATTGGTGTAGAGAAAACTCGCACTCCTTGTGTTAAAAAGCCTAAAACTGCCAAAACTTTTTCTCAAAAGAGTGCTGAAATTTTTCAGAGTGTAGGAGATGATAGATCTACTTCTTTTAATGATTTTGATGTTGATGGCTGCAATATATCTGAAGTTATTTTGTTCTTGCAAAAGCTTGCTTTGACTCCCAATGCTAGTTCTTTAAATATTGCTTTTACTAAGCATATTACCAATGCTCTCATGAAAATTAGGGATGAAAAGTTGAAGCAAAAAGCTTCTATTCCCAAGAAGTTAGAAAATGGTTGGGAACCCATCATTGATATGCATATTAATAGTTTTGATTGCCATGCTTTATGTGATCTAGGTGCTAGTATTTCTATCATGCCTAGAAAAATTTATGACATGCTTGATTTACCACCTCTTGAAAAATGTTATTATGATGTTCCTATTGCTGATGTTGCTAAGAAGAAACCTTTGGGACGGATTAATGATGTTCTTATTGTGGTTAACAATAACCTTGTTCCCGTTGATTTTCTCATTATGGATGTTGAATGCCATGCTTCATGTCCTATTATTTTGGGAAGACCCTTTCTTTGAACTGTAGGTGCCATCATTGATATGAGGGAAGGCACCATCAAATATCAATTCCCACTAAAGAAAGGTATGGAAAACTTCCCTAGGAAAAGGAAGAAATTACTTTTTGACTCTATTCTTAGAGCAAACTATGAGCTTGATGCTTCATCACTTGATGTTACTTGATTCGCAATTTTCTGCGCCTAGCTCAAAGGCGTTAAAGAAAAGCACTCTTGGGAGATAACCCAATGTTTTATTTTCAGTACTTTTTCTTTTATTTGAGTCTTGGAAGTCATTACTACTGTAATGACCGCTCCTTATCCTTTTTATTTTATTGTTGTGCCAAGAGAAGCCTCTAATTCGAGTGAGATAAAGATTTGGGGATGTTGCTGTCCTGAAACTGTTTTCGGTGCTGCACCGTAAACATTCATAAAAAT
This sequence comes from Dactylis glomerata, assembly GCA_007115705.1. NCBI lineage: Eukaryota > Viridiplantae > Streptophyta > Magnoliopsida > Poales > Poaceae > Dactylis > Dactylis glomerata. The sequence goes on along the minus strand of QXEO01000120.1, from coordinate 5,645 downwards.
TCTCTGTATATCTTTTGGACCTGCGATTTCTTGTGCATATGCCCCAGGTTATATCCAAACTTTAGTTAGTTGAACAATTTTTGATTTGAGCAACAGAAAACTCCTCAAAAATTCGGCCTTTGTCAGCTGTTCTGTTTTGACAGATTTCTGCCAATATTTGTTTTTGCCGCTTTATCGCTTTCTTTTGAGTTCTTTTGATCACGGAACTTTTGGGGAAGTTGCTACAGTAGTATTTGCTTTATATGTGGTGTTTTGGGTTGAAACCTGAAGCAAAAAGAGGTTGATTATATGTTATGCTACACTAATGTTGCTAATAGATTTGTGTTTAGTTTTGTATGAAGGAAGTTTCCAAGTGTAGGGATTGGAGAATGATGAGATGAGTTGAAGAATGGACAAAAGCTCAAGGTTGGGGATGCCCATGCATCACCCCAAGAAATATCCAAGAAGTACAAGTGTCAAAGCTTGGGGATGCCCCCGAGGCACCCCTTGTTCATCGGCAAAAATCAGGTCACCTTTCAAAACACTATATTTTTATTGCTTCATACACTATGTGTTTTTCTTGGAGCGTCAGTTGTTTTAGTTTTCTTAGTTAGTTTAGTTTGTTTGCTGCAATAAATGGTTGGACCCAACAAATTCTTTTGGAGAAGTTGCCTTGCTCTTCATTTGCCAAGAACGCTCTAGTTTTCATTCTTATCAAAAATTGAGTGTTCTTCTTTTTCTGCTACTGCTTTTGGTTTTCGTTTTTGCCTTGATTTGCGTTCAGACCTTGTCATATATTTTCATCAAGGTGTATTTTTGCCTCTGATCTTTATTGGTTTTCATCAAAAGAGGTGTCTTAAAAAATTTCAAATGGTGTTGGAAAAGAGAAAAAGCTTTATGCAAAAAAGTGGTACAAGAAGGAGCTTGTGTAGACTGCGGCTTAGGCTTTTTCATGTCTCGCTTGATGTCTTTTTGATAGTATGCTTAGTGGTTTTGCTGTAGCATGACTTGTCTCAAATAACTGAGATTGCTTAATGAGCCTTTGAAAAAAAATCATGCGTTGTTTTTATCGTTTGGAAGCATTATTTTGGTTTTCTCCTTGATGCCTTATTTGGGTTGACTTGGCGCATGCTCACACATGTTAGACTCATACAAAGTCGCCAATAGCCTTTATGATCATTTAGTTTTTGACTTTTGATGCCATCTTATGCTTCTTTTAATGTCGCTTTGCATGATTATGGCCGTTATTGCTCTCTTAGTTGGTCGCTCCCAGTCTTTTGCTAGCCCTCGCCTTGTACTGGGTATGAGCTCTACTCGTGCATCCAACTCCTAAAAGCCAAAGTTTTCCAAAGTGTCCACCATACATACCTACTAGCAATGTGCTATTCCAAGTAAATTTGACTTGCTTTTATCTTCTCTTCAAATTAAACTCTTACCAGTGTTATGCGAAAATTGGTCAGTAAAGCTCTCACGAACCGGAAGGCACACTTTACTTTTTCATGTTCTTAAAAATTTGACATTGTGGTCTCTTATGTTGAGTTGTTATGCTTGCAAGTTGTAAGTTGGAGACTAGCCCAACCATGCTTTCATGGGGCAAGCTTTCAACATTGCACTTCTTATTTGAGTTGATATCGTGATCTTTTGTTTATGGATGCCCGCGGTGTGAAATGAATTGGGAATCTTGTGGGGATCATGGAGTTTGTATATGTGTTAGGGAAACGCCTGGGCCGCCAATCTAAGCCATGCATAATTCATGGTGGAAATTTGCAGCATACCCATGGTGGACATTCGACGACGCATCTCACAATAAAAAACTAAACAAATGGTAAATAAAAGAGATGTCGAGGTGTTCATTGTCTGCTTGTCCTGTCATTTTGATGTGGGCTTGTTCCATGTCATTGGGCACGGAGGAACCCCGTTGGCGGTTTTCGATGATACATATATACTTACAATGACAAGAGCCTTGCTTGGGACTCTAAGTTGAGTAGCATGAGGTTTGGGTACTCGTATTCACAGGACACGAGGTTTTCGACTTATGATTTGTCAAGCATATGCATCATAATTGTTCTCGCATTAACTTTAACCATTCAAGATGCTTATGATGGGGGCAATGAGAGCTCAAAGCCGGTAAGTAACATAATTTGTGAAGGTTATAAAACTTGCAATCACTGCTTCCCTCCGCGAAGGGCCTTTCTTTTACTTTTATGTTGACTCACCACCTTCTATCTTTATGCACCATAAGAGAGCATAGTTGTCATTCTTAGTATAATGTGCATTGTCCCAAAGTTTTCATTGATTGATTCATATTGTTGGTTTCACTTGTTCTCAAATTATTTGTATCTAGTCGCCCTCTTAAACTTGAAGGTGTCCTATGCATTTATGTTTTGCTCTCTTTGAAGGACAAGCTGAAAACCATTTGTATGTTTTTCCTTATGATTTGAACACATGTTTGACTTTCATTGTTTCATTTTCATGATCTTTTGTTTGTGTTCATTTTCATGTTTACAACATGGTTGCTAAGTTTCTATTGTCAAGATTATATCTTTCATGCCCATGTTTTAAGTTCTTATGATCCCAGCTCACAAATTCTTACATATATGATCAAGATTGTGTAGGTGCATGTCACCTCAAAAATTATTCTTTTGTTATCACTTACCTACTCGAGAACGAGCAGGAGTTAAGCTTGGGGATGCTTGATACGTCTCCAACGTATCTATAATTTTTTATGCTCCAAGCTTGTTTTTACACCATTTGCCTACTGTTTCGTTACACTTTGTGGCACTTTTGTGCATTTTCCGGAACTAACCTACTAACAAGTCGCCATAGTGCCAGTTCCCTGTTTTCTGCTATTTTTGTGTTTTAGAAGTGATACACAGGAAATATTCTCGGAATTGGACGAAACAAGTTCCTGAAGTCTTATTTTTCCCGGAAGCTTCCAGAGATCCGAAGAGGAGTTGGAGGGGGGCCACGAGGGCCCCACACACCAGGGCGGTGCGGCCAGGGGCCTGGCCGCGCCCCTATGTGTGAGAGCCCCTCGGGCCACCTCTGACGATGCCCCTTCGGCTATAAAGACCCCCCGACGGAAAAAACCTAAGTACCCGATCAATTTTCCAGAACACATCGCGATCCGCCGCCGCCGTCGACCCGAGATCGGGAGGGTCCAGAAGCTCTTCCCGGCACCCTGCCGGAGAGGGGAATCGCCACAGGAGGTCTTCTTCATCGCCATGCTTGCCTCCGGAGCGATGAGTGAGTAGTCTACCTTGGACTATGGGTCCATAGCAGTAGCTAGATGGTTGTCTCCTCCACCATGTGCTTCATGTTTAGATCTCATGAGCTGCCCTACATGATTGAGATCACCGTTATGTAATTCTACATGTTTGGTTTGTTGGGATCCGATGAATATTGGTGTTATGATTGAGTTGCTATACTGAAATATATCTTATGTTATCTCTATGTTGTTTATGATCTTGCATGCTCTCCGTTGTTAGTAGCTATCTTGGCCGACTAGTTGCTAGTGACTCCAAGAGGGGGTATTTATGCTCGATAGTGGGTTCATGCCTCTATTTAATCTGGGGGTGTGACGGAAACCTCTAAGGTTGTAGATGTGTTGTTGCTACTAGGGAGAAAACAACATTCAAATGCTCAAGGGCATATGCTTTGTTTACATTACACACTTTGCTTAATGCAATTATCTGTTGTTCGCAACTTAATACTTGTGGAGTTCTCGGATTGATTCGCCACAAGTGGATTATTAGTCATAGATGCAGTTGGATGGCGGTCTATGTATTTTGTTGTAATGCCCAGAGTAAATCGCATAGTGATCTTCTTGACATATCACGTTATCTTTATTCTATGAATTGCCCAACTGTAATTTGTTTACCCAGCATGTGTTATTTATCCTATGGAGAGACACCACTAGTGAACTGTGGACCCCGGTCCTATTTCCATCATATTGCTATCACCTGTTTACTTTACTCACCTGTTTACTTTACTCGCACTGTTTACTTTACTCGCATACTTCTACTATTTTCCACTCGATACGCTCATACCCTTTGTTTCAAGCAAACCGGTGAGATTGACAACCTCATCGCAAGTTGGGAACAAAGTATTTGGTTGTGTTGTGTGCAGGTTCCGCGTTGCAGCTAGCAAGCAAAGCTTGGACGAGGTGTCCTATAAATTGTCCGAAGCTGTCGCAAGCTAGCAAGCATCACCTTCAGTCGTATTGTCTGCTCTTCTCCTGATCGACATACCTTGGTTCTTAACTGAGGGAAAACTTGCTGCTATATTCATCAAAACCTTCTCTTGGGGTTTTCCAACTGGCCGGTCATTTACTACAAGCAAACAAGTTTTCTGGCTTCATCATCACCGTGCCACCATCACCTTCCATATCTGCTGAACACTCCATGCCTTAGCTGGGTGACGAACAATTGCCCAACGAGACTGAAGAACACCAAATGCTCGCTCCACAGCTTTCCGGAAGCCTCTTGTTCTTTGGCAAACCAACCATACGTTTCCTCAGTTGGATTACGATGTGTCTTCACAAAAACAGGCCACTCAGGATAGATATCATCAACTAAGTAATAACCCTTGGTGTATGTATGGCCCATAACCTCAAAACTCACTGATGGGGCATTGCCTTCTTCTAGCCTACCAAACACAGGGGATCGTTGGAGGACGTTGATATCATTATGAAACCCTGCCATGCCAAAAAAAGAATGCAAAATCCATAGATCTTGGCTAGCAACGGCCTCAAGTATGACCGTGCAACCCTGAGCATGCCCTGAATACTGCCCTTGCCATGCAAATGGGCAGTTCTTCCACTCCCAATGCATACAATCTATGCTTCCAAGCATACCAAGAAATCCCCTCTTCTCGTTGATGGACAAGAGGCGTTGAGTGTCTTTGAGATTTGGCTCTCGCAAGTACACTTTGCCAAAGACCGCAATGATAGCTCGACAAAAATTGTACATGGCCTCAATGCATGTAGAATCGCTCATGTGCATGTACTCATCAACAATATCGCCGGCCACTCCATATGCAAGCATCCGTATAGCAGCCGAGCATTTCTGATATGAAGAGAAGCCAAGTTTACCTGTAGCATCCGGCTTGCATCTGAAATATGGGTCATGAAGACGAACACCTTCAATGATTTGCCCAAATAACTTCCTTGACATTGAGAAACACCGCCGAAAATAGTTTCGGTACAACGCCATTTCCGGGTGGAAGTAGTCGACGTAGAGCTGCATGTGGCCGTTCTCCCAGTTGCGGTCCAGATTGGCAGCTCGCCCCTTCACGGAGTCCCTCCATTGAGGCATGTAGGCCTCGTTTGACTCATTGGGGACGGTGGCCATGGCCACCATCAAGTCGGCATCGTCGTTGTCGGAGTCAGTGTCAGACTCATCGAAGAAGTGCGTGTAGAAGAACTCATTGTTGAGGTTGACAATGGTCGCAATGTCGTTGTTGTCCGAGCTGCTGTCCCGCGGCGCGCTCATGTTGGCAAATGGCCGAACAGGTTGCGCACGGCCTGGGACGATAGCTCTTTCAACCCACCCTGCTGTGGCCGTCAAAGGGTGGCCGGTGGTGGCCTAGGGCGCCGTCGGGGTGCGGTGAAAGGAGGGGCTTCTTTTTGGCGGTCGGGGGCAGCAAGCGGACGCCGGCGGTGGGCG